>CM056059.1:186113577-186713577 GCA_029574335.1 Rana kukunoris
ATGTACAGAGCTCATTATATAAGGATGGCCCTGGATACAAGACATGTACAGAGCCCATTATATAATCAAGAGGGGGGAGTTTGGGACTTTAAATGAGGCACGATAAATGTACTCCATCCCTGGTTCAAGTACATAAGAAAGGAATGTGGGACTTTAAATGAGGCAATTGACTTGTGGCGGTAGAGTGGTTAGTAAACATTATTTATTTGTAATAATAGTATGAAACAGTTAAAAAAAGTATTTTCATATATATATACATACACATGCACACATGCACACATGACATAAACATAATGGATACATATATGTCAGCTTGGCAGCACATGAGAGATAGTGAATATTGATAAAATGTATAGAAGATATATATGGGCCAGTGAATAGGTAATGAGCCAGACTTGACTAAGCACCCCATGAAAACTGACGCGTTTCATGGCTACATGCCATTCATCAGGAGTTGGGAACAGAAATAAACTGTAAATACAAATGGATATGTAGTATTAGTTAATGTGTTCTACCCATAAGGGGAGAAAAGACCTCATGGGGAAAGAGAAATCTATACTCACAGGTAGGGTTGTCCCGATACCGATACTAGTATCGGTATCGGGACCGATACCGAGTAGTTGTACTCCCGCAAATACCCCCGATACCTAAATAGAATACTCCCCCCCCCCTGCTGCCGCCGCCGCAAACCCGCCGCCGCATACAGCCGCGTTAATCCCCGTGCAATACAGCGCACATTACAAGCTTTCATTTGTATACTTGTAATGCCCGCCTTGCCATGTATAGACACTCCCCTTCTTGGGATTGGACAGATCTGTCCAATCCCGAGAAAGGGGGAGTGTCTATGCACGGATCCGTGTATAGACACTCCCCCTTGCTCGGGATTGGACGGATCCGTCCAATCCCGAGAAGGGGAGTGTCTATACATGGCGAGGCGGGCATTACAAGTATACAAATGAAAGCTTGTAATGTGCGCTGTATTGCACGGGGATTAACCCGGCAGCAGCGGCATCTACTACAGGTATGAGGGACATGGCTGCAATATGGGGGACAGGACATGGCTGCATATGTGGAGGACAGGACATGGCTGCAATATGTGGGGGACAGGACATGGCTGCAATATGAGGGGGACATGCATGGCTGCAATATGTGGGGGACATGGCTGCATATGTGGGGGACATGCATGGCTGCATCTGTGGAGGGACATGGCCGCAATATATGTGGGGAGACATGGCTGCAATATATGTGGGGGGACATGGCTGCAATATATGTGGGGGGACATGGCTGCAATATGTGGGGGACATGGCTGCAATATGTGGGGGGCATGGCTGCATTTGGGGACACATTTAAAAAAAGTATCGGTATTCGGTATCGGCGAGTATATGAAAAAAAGTATAGGTACTTGTACTCGGTCCTAAAAAAGTGGTATCCGGACAACCCTACTCACAGGTCTGGCTAGAGCACTGTGCTTGGCTAGCATCGAGGAAGATGGGACCCCAAATGGTTGTCTGTTCCGGAGCTGAGGCAAGGAAACCCAACCCAGCCAAGAAAACATCCACATAGCATGCCCAATCGCCACAACACATTCCACATGTGTGAGTATGATTACAAGTATGGTGTTCTGGAAAAATGTATAAATATTAGGGTTGTCCAGATACCGATACTAGTATCGGTATCGGGACCGATACCGAGTATTTGCAGGAGTACTTGTACTCGTGCAAATGCTCCCGATACCTAAATAGAATACTTTTTTTGTATTTATCAACATGTTCTGTGAAAATTCTTTGAGTTTTTTACTACTGCGTGACAAGAATTTTTTTTTTTTTTATTAATTTTTACTCATTTTTATTCTTTTATAATGTCTTGAGTTAGAGTTCTTCATAATTCTAAAGAAAATATCCTTAGTCTGTATTGTGGTTTGAAAACTGTCACATGACATTTAAAAAAAGTATCGGTATTCGGTATCGGCAAGTACATAAAAAAAAAGTATCGGTACTTGTACTCGGTCCTAAAAAAAGTGGTATCGGGACAACCCTAATAAAGATATGTGAAAAATATGTATGAAAAAAGTGAGAACATGTGAAAAGTGAAAAAAACATGATGAGTGTTTGGAATAAAGCAAAAAGGGGGGAAGAAAAAAAAAAGTTTATATTTTAATGAGTGTTATATACACACACACCAATATAAATGGGTATGTTGCATGGGATGAGAAAAAATGTGCATAATAACATGTGCACAACAAAAATTTACATTTTTTTGTTTCTTTGTTTCTTTTCGTCTCGTTCTGCAGATTTGTAAAGATTTAAAATTTCGTAAGACGCAAGTTTTCCTATTCGGACACGTTCGTATTTCGTAAGACGCAAGTTTTCCTATTCAGACCCATTCGTATTTCGTAAGACGCAAGTTTTCCTATTCAGACCCATTCGTATTTCGTAAGACGCAAGTTTTCCTATTCTGACCCGTTCATATTTTCGTAACAGTTTTATTTTCATTGATACTGAATGATTCGTAATTCTGTCTAATTTATTTCCGTTGATTCGAAATTCGGAATTTTGTTAGACGATAATTTTCGTTTAATGGATTCGTAATTTTGTACTTTCGTAAATACATTGTGGTGCGGTCATTCGCAATCTCGTATTTTAGTTTAATTTTCAACACGTGGCTAATCCATATTAAGCCCCGTACACACGGTCAGACTTTTTGTCAACAAATTTCAAAATGAGCAAGTTTTCCAAAAAAAACGACCGTGTGTAAACTTTTTCGGTTTTCATTGGACAAAAGTTCGCTCTGCAAATGGACAAACTTTTTGGCAACAAAAGTCTGGCCAATTCCCTTTGGACAAAAATCCACAGAAAAGTTTGTTTGAAGTCCGATCGTGTGTACGAGGCTTTACACTGTACAATGTGACTCAGCACAAAAGAGATAAGCTGATTGGCTAAGATATTAAGTAAGATACATCACTCACTAACTACACTGCCCAGTGCCCATTGGAAAGAACGATTCGAGTACACACATTTACGAACAGACAAAGAAACGGATTTACAAAACACACAAATGAAAATACGAACATACGAATGAAAATACAAATATACCAAATTACGAATAGACAAAGGATTTAAAATAGGGAATGCAAATCGTTAGTTATAGATGTCATTTTCGTTCTTTTGCTGTTTCGGTGTTTCGTATTTTAGTAAGTTTGTCCAATCGTACGTTCGTATTTTCGCTTGTTCGTTATTTTGCTTATTTGTAATTCCATAATTTTCGTATTTTCGATTGTTCGTTATTTTTCTTATTCGTAATTCCATAATTTTGGTATTTAAGTACTTTCAGCTATTCAGATGTTCGAATTTATCCGAATGTACGAATACTAACAAAATCGTACAAAAATCCATTCGTTGCGAACAGAATCGCACATGTCTAGTGCATAACTTACGTGTTTTTCCATATATATATTTAATCGCATATCGCCAATCGCATCTCATTTAAAGTCCCAACCCTCCATTTTTTACACCCTTACAGGGATGGAGGCCTGTGGTGGTGCATACCACATGCCTCATACAAAGTCCCAACCCCTCTTTATTTTTTTAAACTTACGTGTGTGTGTGTCCAGTGAATGGGCTGTGTGTGCTACCTCCCTGGTGTCAAACCGACCAACGTCATGCACAACGTCGAATGAGAATAGGATTTGACAGTGAAATCCACCACCGGCACAAACGCCAAAGTGGAGCCACGTGAACCCCATCTCCGGCGTGAGATGGACAAAGGACATCCCTGTATAGTCAAAAGACGCAACGAAAAAGTCGTAACATGATGTCGATGTGTAGGAGGGCCCCCCACCAATCTCTCAAGAGAGACTTAGAAGGGAAGGTTGATATTTTCTGACAATCAGTTCGTGTATGTCCCCCAGTGAAGTGTAGTCACTCATTGACCTAGCCGATACTGATTTGGTGCCGACTGACTAGTTTTAGATTAATTTCAGATGGAGGATCAATGATTGGGGAATCATGTGGCAACGTTAATATCCTTATGTAATGACCTATTGGAAATCTGGATCCAAATTTGAGTCCAATGGATGTGAAGTCAATAGGTAAGGGTGATATCCTTATTTAGAGACTCTTACGAACACTGGGTCCAAGATGCAATCATTACAGGTGTGGATCAAAGGAAAGGCTGGCCCTCCTATGGCAGTGGTTGGCCAGGTATTGGAAAAAAAACATAAAGAATATTGGCAGAGATAATCATATATCATAAATTCAGCAGTGTTTCTACAAAGTTGATAGCCAGTCTGCTGACAAGGTGCTTCCCAATGCATGGACTGTATATACTTCAGCATTGTGTTGGTGGCCTGGATACAGGGTACTCATTGCATTCTTACACTCACTGACAGTGTGAACACAGCCTTCTGTGGCCAATCAGGCAAAGACTAAGTGAGGAGGTGTGCATTTGAAAGACACTGTTATATATGGATAGCAGATCTGGCAGTCCATATATCACACACCAGGGCAGCCACTTAAGGGGAGCAGCTCAGCTCAACTGTTCCTTTGAATAACATTGAAGATAAAAGTCTGTTACCACATCCTGGTGTATTCAGAGATGCTATGACCTCCACTGTGCTAGTGCTGTGCTAGTACTGTATGTCGGTTAGGTCAAAAACTCCAAAGGATGATGGTTGATAAAGCAAGGTAATCAACGGCGGACGCCGTTTGGGTCAGGTGGTGGTCTAAATCACCTTCCGTTCCTAGTCCCTGTTAGAAAGGGGCATACTGTGAGTGGTGGCAAGTGACGTCAACGCTTTTCGCTAAAAAGAGTAGTGTAGCTTCGTCTGGATGGGGAGGGGCCAGCAAGTTCCTGTTCCTTATAGCAGCATCATAGACCATCATGGTAATACCGCCCCTCCTGGAAAGATCAAAGGAGAAGTCCAGCCTGAGCTTTTTAGGCTGGGCTTCTCCTATGGGTCACAGGAGTGCAATTTGTTTTGCACTCCTGTGACCCATTTTCAGCAGAGATCGGTCTGAAGTCCGCTCTCTGCTGACATCACTGCCATCAGTCGGGATTGGGACTTCCCAAGTCGGGATCCGCCAGCTGCCCTGATTGATGGCAGTCTCAGCGTATCAGCGAGCCGCTAATACAGCCCCTCCCCACCCCTTCACTGCTCAGCTCTCAAATGAGCGTGGAGAAGCAGAGAGGAAAGTGGCTGACTAACAGTCAGCCTCTTTCCTCTCGAAGATCTGTGAGAACCGAGCCAGCGGCGATGTTCAGTGGCTCGGTTCTCAGTGCACAGATGGTGGGAGACAGCTGGAGCATCGGTCTGATGATTCATCCACGAGGTAAGTATAAATAGCCCAAAAACATGAAAACCATACTTCTCCTTTAAAGGGACTCTTAATCGACCTTCTGTCTATTGTCATTAATGTTCTCTGAAAAGCTGCATTGAATAGCCCATTTTCTGCATGGTAATGTTTCAGTTTCTCTAGCTTTACTGGTTTGCTCTTGTTTTCTCCACTTGGGAATCAATCTCCCTTGTCTTGAGGGTCCTCCACTGGCTGCCCGTACAGGACCGGGTGACTTTCAAGACACTCTGCCTAACTCACAAATGTACACAAGGAAACGCTCCCCAATACTTAAGTGAGAAAATAAAACCCTACATCACCAACCGCGTGCTCCGGTCAACCAACCAAAACCTTCTCCAAATCCCTAAATCCCGCTACAAATCTAAGGGAGAATGCAGATTTGCAGTCCAAGGACCTGGACTCTGGAATGCTCTTCCCGCGACCATCCGCCTGGAAGAAAACCATCTGTTTTTTAGGAAAAAACGAAAGACCCATCTCTTCTGAAGGACCAGGACGACACTGGAAGGAAAGCGCCTTGAGGCGATTAAGTTCGCATTTGTTGCGCTATACAAGTTACTCACTCACTCACTCACCTACCTACCTAGATAAAAATGTCAGTTTCTGCAGCCCAAGCCATCTCCTTTTTTATGTTTCAAACACGTTACCTCTGTAAATGTGCTACTGCCCTTTAGGGTTAAATCATGCCCAGCGTCAGGGCCGCCATCAGGGGGGTACAGGCAGTACACCTGTAAGGGGCCCAGGGGTCCCCAGGGGCCCGGGTGGCAAACCCCTTTAAAAAAAGAAAAACATTTTTTTTTTTTTTTTAGGGGTCCAGAGGTTCCCAGGGGCCCCTTTTTTTCATTTATTTTTTATAAAAAAAATATATATTTTATAATATATTTTTATTTTATTTTTTATTAAAGAGACAATTTTTTTATTGTTTTTTTTTAGAGGTCCGGAGGTCCCCAGAGGCCCGGAGGCCCCCAGGGCCCCGGATGGCAACCCCCCTTTTTTTTAATTTATTTTTTATAAAAACAATATATATATTTTTTAAGACAGAGCCCCTCCCCCTCCTGAACCATACCAGGCCACATGTTGATGGGGACAAGTGCCTCATCCCCACAACCCTTGCCTAGTGGTTGTGGGGGTCTGTGGATAGGGGGATGATCAGAATCTGGAAGCCCCCTTTAACAAAGATGACCCCCAGATCCCAGCCCCCCTATGTGAATTGGTAATAGGGTACATTGTACCCCAACCATTTCACAAAAAAGTGTCTAAATGTTAAAAACCACAGGAGACAGTTTGGGACAAGTCCTTTATTAAAAATAAAAAAAAGGTTCCAACAATGTATTCCACTCTCGAGCGATACGAAAAAAAAACGTTTATAGCTGAGGGCGGGGCTACATGTCATGTGTGCGTGTAACCATGCCCCCTCTCTGACGCAAGGAGAAAGACCAGGGTTACCCTTTGATGTGTACGGGTAAACACCGCCCCCTCTGACGCGTCACGGGAGACCTGTATCGCTCAAGAGTGGATTACATTGTTGGAACCTTTTTTTTTTTTCTTTTTTTTTTCTTTTTTTTAAAGGACTTGTCCCAAACTGTCTCCTGTGATTTTTGACACTTTTTTTGTGAAATGGTAGGGTACCAATTCACATAGGGGGGGCTGGGATCTGGGGGTCCCCTTTGTTAAAAGGAGTTTCCAGATACCGATAAGCCCTCCGCCTGCAACCCAACAACCTCCGGGCAAGGGTTGTGGGGATGAGGCCCTTGTCCCCATCAACATGGGGACATCCTCCCCATTTTGAGGGCATTTGGCCTAGTACGTTTCAGGAGGGGGGGGGGCGCTCTCTCGTCTCCCCTTTTTTCCTGTGGTCTGCCAGGTCGCGTGCTTGGATAACGTTATGGTATGGATTTTTGGGGGGAGCTCCACGCCATTTATTTTTTTTATTTTGGTGTGGGGTTTCTATTAAAATCCATACCAGACCTGGATTTTTATGGGGAACCCCATGCCATTTTAAAAAAAATGGCGCAAGGTTCCCCTTAATTTCCATATCAGACCTCAAGGGCCTGATATGGAATTTGGGGGGGACCCCACGCATTTTTAAAAAAAAATTGGTTCAGGGGTTTCCTTTAATATTCATACCAGACCCAAAGGGCCTGGTAATGGACTAAGGGGGGAACCCATGCTGTTTTTTTTTCAATTACTTTTATCTGTATTCCTGGGACCCGACAATTCATTATAGCCGCGAGTAGTTTTAAATGTTTTTTTTCCTTTAGAAATGTAATTTTGTGCAGGGAATTTTCTAAGCACAGGAAACATGCACTAATTTACAGGCATACTGTAAACACCCCCAGGTACGAAATGTAATTAACTTTTATTGTTTCACTTTAAGCATTATTAAAACCACTGCTCCCGAGAAAACTGACTTTTTTAAAACTTTTTTTGCATTGATAAATGTCCCCTGGGGCAGGACCCAGGTCCCCAGACACTTTTTATGACAATAACTTGCATATTAACCTTTAAAATTAGCACTTTTGATTTCTCCCATAGACTTTTAAAGGGTGTTCCACGGCTTTTTGAATTTGCTGCGAACACCCCAAATTGTTCGCTGTTCCAATGTTCGAGTCAAACTCATGTTCGACTTGAACATAAAGCTCATCCCTACTGATGAGTCAAAATTTTGAATATTTGGCTGTAGTAAAAGGCAGTTTGCTCACGAGAGCGGTACAATAATGAATAACTGCAGGGAATAGTGAAGCATGGTAGTGGTTCCTTGTAAGTTTGGGGTTGCATTTCTACAAATGGATTTGGAGATTTGGTCAGAATTAATGATATGTTCAAAGCTGAGAAATACAGGCAGATATTTACTATATGTGATTGGCCCCAATTTATTCTGCAACAGGACAACCACCCCAAACATACAGCCAATCTCATTAAGAACTACCTTTAGCGTAAAGAAGAACAGAGTCTTGGAAGTGATGGTTTGGCCCCCACAGAGCCTTGATCTCAACATCATCAAGTTTGTCTAGGGTTACATGAAGAGACAGAAAGATTTGAAGGGCCTACATTCAAAGAATATCTGTGGTTATTTCTCCAAGATGTTTGGAACAATCTTCTTGCTGAGATTATTTGGGTTTTTAATAGTTATAAGCACTATTGGAGATCATTTGTTTTTACACACTGATCGTATGGTGAGAAGCAGCGGCACTTGAAAGGAGAGGAAGGGAATCAGGACATCATTACGTTTTAGTCCAGATAGGACTAAGAAGTGAGTATTGACCAAACTTAATTGTAAGGGTCACTGGCGTTAAGGTGAAAATATACTTAACCCCTTATGGACCGCCGCATGTACATTTACGTCGGCAGAATGGCACCGACAGGCACATCAACGTATATATACGTTGGTGCCTTGAGGTGGGTCGGGGGTCCGATCGGGACCCCCCCGGTACATGCGGCGGTCCCCGTAGGTGGCCGAGCGATCCGGGATGAGGGGGCGGCTATTCGTTCTTGTCCGCCCCCTCCGGATCGCTCCCAGCCAATCCGCGTGCTCCCCTGCAGTGCACTTCCTCCTCCTGTGTAAACACAGGAACGAGGAAGTGATGTGATCTCTCCCCTCGGCGTTTTTTTCAACCACCGCTGAGGAGAGATCACATCACACAGTCTGCATAACACTACACTGACACACACTACACACCGGCACATTAAACCCCCGCGATCGCCCCCCCCCCCCCCCCTGTCACAGTGTCACTGAATGCAGTAATCATACATGTATGATTACTGTATTTAGTGTCAGTCTGACAGTCAGTTAGTGTTAGGTTCAGGGTAGCCCCCGTACCCCCTCCTAATAAAGTTTTAACCCCTTGATCACTGCCCTAGTTAACCCTTTCACCCCCTATTGCCAGCGTCACTAAGCGATCATTTTTCTGAGTCGCTGTTCCTGCTAAGTAGCTAATTTTTATTTTTTTGCGATTTTTTTTTTACTACAGACATGTGGCTAAATAAAATTTGGCCTAAATATTTGACTAAAATTTAGTTTTTTTGATTTTTCTTATAACAAAAAGTAAAAAATATTGATTTTTTTCCAAAAATGTTGCTCTATTTTTGTATATAGCGCAAACAATAAAAATCGCAGAGGCGATCAAATACCACCAAAAGAAAGCTCTATTTGTGGGAAGAAAAGGACGCAAATTTTGTTTGGGACGACCGCGCAATTGTCAGTTAAAGCGACACAGTGCCGAATCGCAAAAAGGGGCCTGGTCATTTACCTGCATTTTGGTCCGGGTCTTAAGTGGTTAAAATGGAGCAGGAGCGGGGTGTTGTCAGCAGCTGCATAATTTTGAGCACTTTAATGAAGCACGTGGAGGATTGGTTATTGTCAGCACAGCAATGAAGAATTGGACTTTTGTTTATATATTAAGAATTGCACAAATATATTTATGGTCATACCATGTTATCATTGCATGGTCACTGCGAATGGAGTAGATTACTGTTGTATATATAAAGTTTGGCGTAATTTATTAAATGGATTTGACATATTTCACGGTTGACACCAGGGATGAGCCGAACACCCCCCTGTTCGGTTCGCACCAGAACTTGCGAACACACCAAATGTTCATGTGAAATTTAGAACCCTGTTAAAGTCTATGGGACTCGAACATTTGAAAACTAAAGTGCTAATTTTAAAGGTTAATATGCAAGTTATTGTCCTAAAAAGTGATTGGTGACCTGTGTCCTGTCCAGGGGACATGTATCAATGCAAAAAAAAGTTTTAAAAACTCCCGTTTTTTCGGGAGCAGTGAATTTGATGCTAAAAGTGAAACAATAAAAGTGTAATATTACTTTAAATTTCGTACCTGGGGGGGATGTAAAGTCAGCATGTGAAAAAGCGCTTGTTTCCCGTAAATAGAACTGTCCCTGCACAAAGTGTCATTTCTGAAAGAAAAAAAAAGGCATTTAAAACCGGCTTTGCGGCTATAATGAATTCAGAGATGGTTCATTCATAAAATGGACGGACCGCTGATCACCCGTCGCTGGAGAGATCACCCATCGCTGGATAGAAGACAACGTTGGAGCAGGGAGCTGCATCGAGAGTGGATTACCACCGCAGGATTTTTATTTTTATTTTTTTATTAATAAAGGAATTTTTTCTCTGATGTCTGTGTGTTTTTTTTAACTATTTACACTTCCTTCGTGAAATGGTACAGGGAAAAAAGTGTACCCCATTACCAATTCACATAGGGGGGCCAGGATCTGGGGTCCCCTTTGTTAAAGGGGTCTTCCAGATTCTGATAAGCCCCCCACCCGCCGACCCCCACAACCACCGGGCAAGGGTTGTGGGGATAAGGCCCTTGTCCCCATCAACATGGGGGCATCCTCCCCATGTTGAGGGCATGTGGCCTGGTGCGGTTCAGGAGAGGGGGGGCCGCACTCTGCCCCCCCCCTCTTTTCTGTGGCCGGCCAGGTTAACGTGCTCGGATAAGGGTCTGGTGTGGATTTTTGGGGGAACTCCATGCCATTTAAAAAAAAATTGGGGTGACGGGGTTCCCCTTAACCACTTGACCACTGGGCACTTAAACCCCCTTAATAACCAGACCAATTTTGAATGACAATAACTCGGTCATACAACACTGTAGCCAAATGAATTTTTTTTCTTTTTTTTCCCCACAAATAGAGCTTTCTTTTGGTGTTATTTGATCACCTCTGTGGTTTTTATTTTTTTTAAAAAGAACGAAAATTTTGTAAAAATATGAATTTTTCTTCATTTCTATCATAACATTTTGTAAAAAAAAGTAATTTTTCCTCATAAATTTGGCCTAAAATGTATACTGCTACATATTTTTGGTAAAAAAAAAGTTATGGGGTCTACAAGCTATGGTACCAATTACTGAAAATTGATCAATTTGATCACACTTGAAGTACTGACAGCTTCTCTCATTTCTTGAGACCCTAACAAGCCAACACTGCAGTGGTGCAGATGGCACTGGTGGGCACAGATGGCACTGGTGGACACAGGCAGCACTGGCGGGGTGCAGGTGAGCACTGATTGGCACTGATGGGCACAGGTGGCACTGATTGGGCACAGGCGGCACTGATGGGCACATGTGGCACTGATGGGCACAGGTGGCACTGATGTGTTAGTGTTGTGGCACTGGTGGGGCACAGGTGGCACAGGTGGGACACAGGTGGCACAGTTGGGGCACAGGTGGCACTGGGTGGAGCACAGGTGGCACTGGTTGGAGTACAGGTGGCACTGGGGGGGAACTGGTGGCACTGGGGGGGCACTGGTGGCACTGCTGGGGCACAGGTGGCACTGCTGGGGCACTGACAGGAGAGAGATGACCTACCCTGCCCTGTGTGTTTACATTTGTGATCGCGCCGTCATTGGACGGTGCGATCACGTGGTAAGGAGCCGCTGCCGTTGGCTCCTTACCGAGATCACTGACGCTGCGGGTCCCGTGGACCCGCCGAGCGCCGTGACCGTGTGTGCGTGCCCGCTCGGGCGCGCGGATCTGACGCGCGCCATGTTTGTATACACACGTGATCGCACCATCATTCGACGGCGCGATCACGTGGTAAGGAGCCGCCGCCATTGGCTCCTTACCGCGATTACCGATGCTGCGGGTCCCGTGGACCCGGTGAGCACCGGTGATCGCGTGTGGCGCCCGGTCGGGCACGCACACCTGACTCTAACGGAGGACGTCCATGGACGTCCTGTTAGAGTACAGGAACCGCCTTATAGACCTTTTGTCTATAAGGCGGTGATTAAGTGGTTAATATCCATATAAGACCTGAAGGGCCTGTTAATGGAATTTGGGGGGACCCCACGCTTTTTTATTTTATTTTTTATGAATGACTCATCTCTGAATTGCCAGAGCCGACAATTCATTATAGCCGCAAAGCCGGTTTTAAATGACTTTTTTTCTTTCAGAAATGACACTTTGTGCAGGGACAGTTCTATGTACGGGAAACATGCGCTTTTTCACATGCTGACTTTACACCCCCCCCCCCCCCCCCTAAGTACGAAATTTAAAGAAATATTACACTTTTATTGTTTCACTTTTAGCATTATTAAATTCACTGCTCCTGAAAAAACGTCAGTTTTTAAAACTTTTTTTGCATTAATACATGTCCCCTGGGACAGGACCAGGTCCCCAAACACTTTTTATGAAAATAACTTGCATATTAGCCTTTAAAATTAGCACTTTAGATTTCTCCCATAGACTTTAACAGGGTGTTCCACGGCTTTTCGAATTTGCCGCGAACACCCCTAATTGTTCGTTGTTCTCAGAACAGGCGAACAGGCAATGTTCGAGTCGAACATGAGTTTTACTCGAACTCGAAGCTCATCCCTAGTTGACACAAAGTTTAATAGAGGCATGGCCCATTATTTGAATTCACACACATTAATTAAATTGATTACACCGACTGAGTGACCATCTGACCATGAAAAAACTTCTTGATCCCCTTCAGTCTGGATTTTGCCCTCAACACTCCACAGAAACTGCTTTCCTTAAAATCACAAATGACCTACTAATGGCTAAAGCCAATGGACACTGTTCTGTACTACTTCTCCTGGACCTCTCTGCTGCCTTTGACACAGTGGACCACCCCCTCCTTCTCAAAAAAATCTACTTTTTTGGTCTCCGTGACTGTACTCTTCGCAGGTTCTCTTTCTACCTATCCCACAACTCCTTTAGTATCACTTAAGACTCTACTTTCTCCTCTCATCTTCCTTTCTCGGTCCCCCAGGGTTCTGTTCTTGGACCTCTCCTTTTCTCAATCCACACTATCACCCTGGGTCAGTTGATTGCCTCACATGGCTTTCAATATCATCTCTACTGATGACACCCAAATCTATCTCTCCACCCCCAGCTCTCGCCATCCATCTCCTTATGCATCACCAATGTACTGGAAGACATATCAGCCTTAATGTCACATCACTTCCTCAAACTAAACCTATCCTTAAGCAGGGCTCATGATATTTCCTCCCCCAGGTGCCACTGATTTCTCTGTCAATATCAACAGCTCAACTATCAGTCTATTCCCACATGCCAAGGTGTAATTCTGGACTCCGAACTAACCTTTTGGCCCCACATCCTATCGCTATCCAAAATTTGCCGCCTTAACTTCCGCAACATCTCCAAGATAAGCCCGTTCCTAACCAATGTCTCCACAAATCTTCTAATCCACCCCCTGGTCATCTCTCACCTTGACTACTGTGACTCCCTCCTCATTTGCTCACCTCTAAATGGGTTATGCCCACTTCAGTCCATCATGAACGCTGCTGCCAGGCTCATCCACCCCACAAACCACTCAGCGTCTGCTATACCCCTCTGCCAACCCCTCCATTGGCTGCCACTCAACCAATAAATTGAATTCAAGATACTAACAAACAGCTTACAAAGCCATCCACAACCTAGCCCCGAGCTACATCACTAACCTAGTCTTAAAAATACCAACCTAAATGGCGAATGTCAGTCATTCGCCATTTACTAGATACAGCCAAAGCCTGCATCCCACTAAAATGGAAATCACCACACCCGCCGACCATTGAATTATGTCTCCAAAAATCTATGACATTAACAAAATGGAAGACCTCATCCTTACAAGCCAAGACAGACAGGAGACCTACTCCAAGACTTGGCAATTATCTTTAAATATTCAGAGGAGGGACAAGCCCTTAGAGGTGGTGACCTATTGTCCTGAAACATTATACTTTAACTATATGGTTTCCCTACACCAGGTGATGTCTGTAAGAAAATATACTTTGTATTCCCTGCACTCACTGTGTGGGTGCATGAGTCTGTGTCCATTAGCTCCCCTCTCAATACAGTCTTTATATCCTGTCTTTCTTTTCCTCTATACTCTCTATACTATACTATATTATTTAGTTAATTGGAAAAAGAAAGGGAATTGAGCCTGCAGGGCCATAGTAGCCTGGCTTACCCTATTCAGGAATGGGCGACGTCCCTATAGATATGGGGACCTACATCAGGAACCTATGTGTACAGCCTTATAGACCTAATCAAGTGCACCCACCACCTATTATATCTTCCAACACACGTTAACAAGGGACTAGGAAGATACTACGTCATTCGCTTCACAATGCTGTATCCTTTATCTTTGTATCTTTATTTGTATCTGTACTACTACTGTTCGGATTGCATTGCTGTTGTGGTATTTGTGGACCTATTTTCCGGTATAAATAAAAAAATAAAAATAAATATCAACCTAATCGTTCACTTCACTACCCCCAAGACCTGCTGCTGTCTAACTCCCTTGTCACCTCATCTCATGCTCGCCTTCAGGACTTCTCCAGATCCTCTCCCATCCCTTGGAATGTGCTACCTCAAGCTGTCCTACTTTCTCCTATTTTGTCCACTTTCAGACGATCCCTGAAAACTCATCTCTTCAGAGAAGCCTATCTTGCCCCCACCTAACAATTGTACATTTATTCTCTACATCAGCACATCCCCCATAGTTATTACCTCTTATATGACCTGACCTTCCCTCTTAGATTGTAAACTCTAACGAGCAGGGCCCTCTGATTCCTACTGTATTAAAGTGTATTGTATTGTACTGTCTACCCTCAAATTGTAAAGTGTTGGCGCTATATAAATCCTGTATAATAATAAAAAAATTATTACACACAATATACAAGAATGTGAGAAGTGCCTGCAGCTGTCACTAAAGAACTGATCTTAGGTTGCTCACATGGATTTTTCTCTTCCAAAAATGAGTGAATGCAGTTATCAGAAATGTTGTAAAGAGTGCCACCTGTGCTTGGCCTACCAGTTAAACAAATCACTCCATATAAGTAAGTGCAACATATGAAAGGAATCATACATAAGATAATTATGTAAAGGCACTCCTATGTTTATTTGTTGGTGAGAAAATGTGATTGGAATGTACTATCCCTTATTTAATGCAATGGACCATTATTGACAATTAACACATTAGAGATGTGCATGTGAATCTTTAATGCAGTTGATAAAATCTCTATAATTGTTTTTTTTCCCACCCTTGGCAGGCTATGAATTGTACTGTTTTGCATACACCTTGTTCTATAACTCAATTTGAATAAAGCACAATTTAAAATACAATCTATCCAAGGCATCACCAGCCACCTGCTGAAATCACAATATTTTCTGCTGCTGCTTACACATCCTATGTCACTGAAAAATTGGTAGGAGACAGGGAAACATGTTTTTTTTTTTTTAGCAGAAGAAACATGTAAAATGTCCTCTGCTAAAAAAATCAATCTTTGGAAATTTACCTAACTTGCTTAATCGGCCAAACTACTATTATGGATCACAGGAGTGCACTTACTTTTGCTCTCCTGTGACCCAGAATTACCTAACAGGGGGCTAAATACCACTTTTGTGTGATGTCACAGAGTCGGTCCAGGTAATAATGTCAGGATCCACCCAGCTCAGCCTTTCGGTGCACCAGCTTGAGCCAACTACCCATGCCCCTTCTACAGCCTGGTGCTCAACTGAGTGCTGAAGGGGCAGAGTAGACTTAGAAATGAGCAATCAGCAGTCACGTGATCACTGAGTTCTCTGGCTTAGAGCCGTGGGGGAGGGGACAGCTGCAGCATCAGACTGCCACAGAGGTAAGAATGTGTACAGCCACAGAGGTAAGAATGTGTGTTTGTTTTTTGATTTCCACAAGTCTAGGTTTTTTTTTTATTATTATTTTATTTATATCAAGGGAATTATCCACAAGGATTACAAACAAAGAAAATATAACAATACAAATAGATAATAATGATATTGCTCATGCATCTACATGGGTAACATAAACTTAACAGTTGTATTTATTTTCCATTTTCTTAGGGAAGTGAAAAAAATATATATACATATACATACATACATACATACATATACACACATAAAAAATAAAAAAAAAGGGAGTGAGGAATATAGAGGGGAAAAAGAAGGGAAGGGGTTTGCAGGCATGGAAGTTTAAATATCAGTCCTTCAATACAATATTGTCCTGGTTCACTTCCCAGGTGTCATTTATGGAATATGGTTCATATGATTCATATGAACCCACTAATGGTATGTATGGAACGATCAGTTTGGCGTAGCGGACTCTCTGAGGCGTTGGCCCTCTATTGAGTACCTGAATATATTCCAGGGTTGCCAGGTTATAGACGGAGGAAGCGGTGACTTCCAGTTGAGTGGGATACAGTGTTTGGCTGCGTCGAGAAGGTGACGGATAATTGATTTTTCATAAACTCGCATAGGGATATCAGTTACATGTAAAAGAAAAAAGGCCAGGTCTTCCGGGATCGTATAATCTGTGAATTGTTGTACAATTCCACGAACCCCCTCCCAGAACCCCCTAATACGGGGGCATGACCAAAATATATGTAAAAGAGTACCCCTATTATTCTGGCACCTCTAACAAAGATCTGAGGACGTCGGGAATAGTTTATGTAGAAGGGCAGGGGTCCTATACCAACGTGTAAAAAGTTTATAGTTTGTTTCCTGATACTTAGAGCACCTGGAAGACTTATGAGTTAACTGAATTATCCGGTCTTTCTCGTTCGAGGTAAAATGACGGTCTAAGTCTCTCTCCCATTTCAATAGAGTCAGGGGTTGGTGGTCTCCCTGAGGTGTTATCAATACAGCATACATCAGAGATAATGTATGGGCAATCGTCCCAGTCTTTGAGCAAAGCTCTTCTATAGTCGTAAGTGGGTATTGCAAAACGTCAGGGGGGGGGTGGGATGGTCTTAAGAAAATGACTTAACTGTCCACAGGACAAATAGTTGTGCACTCCACAAATCTGGTCTTTATGGAAGAGTGGCAAGAAGAAAGCAATTGTTGAAAGAAAGGCATAAGAAGTCCTGTTTGCAGTTTGCAAGAAGCCATGTGGGAGGACACAGCAAACATATGGAAGAAGGTAATCTGGTCAGATGAGACCAAAATGGAACTTTTTGTCCTAAGAGCAAAATGCTATGTGTGGCGGAAAAATAAAACTGCACATCGCCCTGAACACACCATCCCCACTGTGAAACATGGTGGTGGCGGCATCATGTTGTTGGATTCTTTTCTTCAGCAGGGACAGGGAAGCTAGTCAGAGTTGATGGGAAAATGAATGGAGCCAAATACAGGGCAATCTTAGTCTGCGAAAGACTTGAGACTGGGGCAGTGGTTCATTTTCCAACAACCCTAAACGTACAGCCAGCTACAATCAAAGCGTATTCATGTATTAGAATTACCCAGTCCGAGTTCAGATGTAAATCCAATGGGGAATCTGTGGCAAGACTTGAAAATTGCTGTTCACAGCTCTCCATCCAATCTGACAGAGCTTGAGCTAGTTTGCAAAGAAGAACGGGCAAAAATTTCACTCTCCAGATACGCTAGTAGAGGCATACCCAAAAAAACTTGCCACTATAACTGCAGAAAAAGGTGATTCTACAAGAAGTATTGACTCGGGAGGGGGGGATACAAATGCACGCTACACTTTTCAGATATTTATTTGTAAAAAATATTGAAAAACCATTTATAATTTTTCTTCCACTTCACAATTATAAAATCCCAATAAAATTAATTTACATTTTTGGTTTTAACATGACAAAATGTGAAAAATTTCAGGTGGTATGAATACTTTTTCAAGGCACTGTACATTTTTGCTGGATAGGAATACTAACGAATTAAATTGATTTCAGGAATACATCCATGGAGTAAATTACTAAGGGAGTGAAGGATTTTCTTTTTGCAAAGTGAAGGTTTACATTTACAATGAAAACTGAATGTTCACTTGCAACATTATATAGTTGTGTTCACTTTGCATATCCAGTCATGTTCAGGGCAAGAGTAAAACTTTTGTATTTTACATCTGCATGATTGGATAAGTAAAGTGAATTGTTTATTACTTTAATCTTTTGGTCCTTCTTCTTCTACCAGAAGTTGATTTATCAATTCTGTATTTTCTAACTAAACCTTGCTTTAGTTGCATATTTTACCTGACTCAGGTACATTGTGAAAAATATTATAACTTTTATGCACAGCACAGGGCTATTTCCTGTTGGGTCCCTGGAAAGTTAGAATGCTAGAGCTTAATTTACTTCACTTGAAATGTGATCACATGGAGCTAGCATCACTTAGCCAAGGAGATAAAATTGAAAGATGAGCAATGAGATAATAATAGTACCCAGGTACTGACTCACTTGTCATAGTTGTGCCAGATGTATATATATATATATATATATATATATATATATATATATATATATATATATATACACACAGTGCCTTTAAAAAATTATTTATATGCCTAGAAATTTTCAAGTTTTTGCATGTTACAACCAAAATGACACGTGCCACTTTGTGTTGGTCTATCACATAAAATACCAATAAAAATACATTAACGTTTTTGGTTGTAACATCACAAAATGTGAAAAATTTCAAAGGGTATGAATACTTTTTTTCAAGGCACTGTATATATATATACAGTCATGGCTGAAATTGGTGGCTCCCTGAGCCTGCAGGACAGCTTGAATTTCTTTGGAACTTGTTTGGGGCTGCTTATCCACCATCCGGACTATCCTGCGTTGCAAACTTTCATCAATTTTTCTCTTCCGTCCACGCCCAGAGAGATTAGCTACAGTGCCATGGGTTGCAAACTTCTTGATAATGTTGCGTACTGTGGACAAAGGCAAATCTAGATCTCTGGAGATGGACCTGTAACCTTGAGATTGTTGATATTGTTCCACAATTTTGGTTCTCAAGTCCTCAGACAGTTCTCTTCTCTTTCTGTTGTCCATGCTTAGTGTGGCACACACAGACACACAATGCAAAGACTAAGTGAACTGATTTTTATATTGCCCACACCTGTTACTTGCCCCAGGTGAGTTTAAAGGAGCATCACATGCTTGAAACAATCTTATTTATCCACAATTTTGAAAGGGTGTCAAGAATTTTGACCAGCACGTTTTTGGAGTTTTGTGTGACATTATGTCCAAATTGCTTTTTTTCCTCCCTTTTTTTGTTTTGTTCCAATACACACAAAGGGAATACACATGTGTATAGCAAAACATGTGTTACTGCAATACTTTTCTGTGAGAAATACTTGATTTTCTGGAAAATGTTCTGGGGTGCCAACAATTTTGGCCAATACTGTCTATCTATCTATATATATATATATATATATATATATATATATATATATATATATATATATATATATATATATACCAAAAGTTTGGACGCACCTTCTCATTCCAAGAGTTTTCTTTATTTTCATGACTATGAAAATTGTAGAGTCACACTTAAGGCATCAAAACTATGAATTAACACATGTGGAATTATATACATAACAAAAAAGTGTCAAACAACTGAAAATATGTCATATTCTAGGTTCTTCAAAGTAGCCACCTTTTGCAGCAGGCACATCTCTAGAACTGTTAAGAGGAGACTGTGTGAATCAGGCCTTCATGGTAGAATATCTGCTAGGAAACCACTGCTAAAGAAAGGCAACAAGCAGAAGAGACTTGTTTGGGCTAAAGAACACAAGGAATGGACATTAGACCAGTGGAAATCTGTGCTTTGGTCTGATGAGTCCAAACTTGAGATCTTTGGTTCCAACCACCGTGTCTTTGTGCGACGCAGAAAAGGTGACCGGATGGACTCTACATGCCTGGTTCCCACCGTGAAGCATGGAGGAGGAGGTGTGATGGTGTGGGGGTGCTTTGCTGGTGACACTGTTGGGGATTTATTCAAAATTGAAGGCATACTGAACCAGCATGGCTACCACAGCATCTTGCAGCGGCATGCTATTCCATCCGGTTTGCGTTTAGTTGGACCATCATTTATTTTTCAACAGGACAATGACCCCAAACACACCTCCAGGCTGTGTAAGGGCTATTTGACCAAGAAGGAGAGTGATGGGGTGCTGCGCTAGATGACCTGGCCTCCACAGTCACCGGACCTGAACCCAATCGAGATGGTTTGGGGTGAGCTGGACCGCAGAGTGAAGGCAAAAGGGCCAACAAGAGCTAAGCATCTCTGGGAACTCCTTCAAGACTGTTGGAAGACCATTTCAGGTGACTACCTCTTGAAGCTCATCAAGAGAATGCCAAGAGTGTGCAAAGCAGTAATTAAAGCAAAAGGTGGCTACTTTGAAGAACCTAGATAGAATATGACATATTTTTAGTTGTTTCACACTTTTTTGTTATGTATATAATTCCACATGTGTTAATTCATAGTCTTGATGCCTTCAGTGTGAATCTACAATTTTCATAGTCATGAAAATAAAGAAAACTCTTTGAATGAGAAGGTGTGTCAAAACTTTTGGTCTGTACTGTATATAGATTAATATTGTTATGCACATTAATAAAAAAAATTCCCTGGGGTGCCCAAACTTTCGATCTCCATTGTATGTATATATATTGAATTCATATATTTTGTAACATTTTGAAAACTTCAAAGACACATTTTAACAGTGTTGCCAATCTACCAATTTCAAGTTTTTATTGGCATTTCCAAAAGTTACAAAATTACAGTTTTAAGTGCAATTTTCTGTACTTAGGCTACAAATAAGTACAATATGCAATTAAAAATGTGATTTAAGGTAGCTATTAAGGCAAAAAACATATTTCTTTTTTTTATTTTCGATATTATATGTACATAGTTTAGGGACAGGACTCAGCTCAGGAGGACAAGAAATTAGAATAGGCAGGCAAACATACCTGAAATTGATTTTCACAGTGACACTGACCGCAGTGTGCAGCAACACAGATAATGATGAAACCTCACCGACATGACACGTCCCCTCCTGAGTCACAGTGACAGTCTTTTTCCAGGTGATTCAGCCCACTCCTGTCCAAACAGCACTGACAGTCCTGCTCCCAGCTTGCTTTGCTCCCATCCTGTAGACCGCACACATGGCACTGGCCACTCGACTCGGCTCACTTACACAATGACATCATGCGACGCGCTTGGGCACCGCCTCCACCAGACCCACCCCCAGCTGGCACTACCCCGAACACACTGTAGCAGGCGCTGAGATGGTCTCAGACTGGCTCCAGACCAGAACTGCACACGCGCAATTCAGAGCTGAGCCCCACAGCCATATTTGTTACTGGTATTTACTGGCAGGGGAAAAGTGCCAGTTTTTTACTGCCAGTAAAAATACTAATGGTTGGCAACACTGCATTTTAGAGTCCATGCACACTTGGCCTAAAAAACGCTGCTTCTACAGGAATTTTGTGTTTTGCCTGTAGAAGCAACTGAGTGTTATCCTATGTGTCCATACATATAATAACCTTCAGAGGCATATTTTACGCTTTGGTTTACATTTTTGAGAGAAGTGTAGATCCCTCCTAGGTAGGTACTAGAAGAGAATATAGTTTGTGGGTCTTTCTGCTTGTCAGGTAAATTGACATGCTTTCTGCTTACCAGGGATCCATTAATAAGGTCTACTCATGGTTCTCAGGTGCTACTCATGTTGTCTGAATGTTTCACACTGGTCCAATGCATTAATTACATTTTTGTTGGTGAAATATGTATACAATATCAGGGTTAGTAGGTAAAGCAAGTGCTCTTATCAACCAAGAAAACATAATCTCTTTGCTGAGCTAGCCCCAGTGATCAGTGAGATATAACTGGGTCCTATGAACAGTACCTCAGCACATTAAAGCAAAACTTTATTGTAAAGTTTTTTTTTTTCTCTCGTTTTTTTTTTATTTATTTTTAATACAAACAAGTTATATTTACTTGCTCTGTGCAAGGGTTTTGCACAGAGTGGCCCTGGTTCTCTTTTTTCTGGGATGCCCCAGCAGTGCTCCTGGCCCCTCATCTTCATCAGGTGCCCCCACAGAGAGCCAATTTCCATGGGGGCACCCATGCAAGTGCGTTCACGAGTCCCACTGCTGCCTCAATTAACACAGACAGCAGGACTCGGCTCCGCACCCCCACTCTCATGTCTGCAGCACAGAAGGTTTTTCACCTTAATGCATAGAATGCATTAAGGTGAAAAACCTTGAGACTTTCAAACAGGATTCACCAGCTCCTCAGTGAATCAAATCCTGGCAGCTGTATTCGTCCCTAGTGATGTACGTCACTAATGCCTTGTATACACGATCGGAATTTCCGATGAAAAACATCAGAAAGAATTTTTTCATTGGATATTCCGATCGTGTGTGGGCCCCATCAGATTGTTTTCCATCAGAGTTTAGAAATAGAACATGTTTTATTTTTTTCTGATAGAAAAAAAATCTATGGGAAATTCCGATCGTCTGTGTGGAACTCCAAAGGAGAAAAAAACACGCATACTCAGAATCAAGTCGACGCATGCTCGGAAGCATTGAACTTAATTTTTCTCGGCTCATCGTAGTGTTTTACGTCATTTTAACCGGTTGGAATTTGATCTGACAGTGTGTATGCAAGACAGCTTGAACGGAATTCCGTCAGAAAATTCCATCGAATTTTATCCCATCGAAAATTCCGAAAATTCCGACAGGGCATAAGTCAGCTAACATGATGTTGGTGTATGTTTTTTTCTGTGCTTTTGTTTTGCACAGATATGTTTAAAATGTTTTAAGGATAAAAGAAACATACATCTTTTTTTTTTTTGCACTTTTATGTCCTCTTGGCAAGCTATAATATAAAAAAAAAATCTGAAAAGGGTATTTAACATAGCATTGCAGTAAATAACCATATGTGTACTTTAAAATCTGCAAAAATTATTTACATACTTGTCAAAGATGTATTGCTAATTTAACCAATGCATATTGGTGGTGCTTAATTTGGTCTGTACATCTAGGCATCTGTGACCATGGGTCAGGAAAAGGTGAAGCTGCATGTAAAAAAATACAAAATACTTTTTGCAGACATGAGAGCTTCCAGATTTGAAATTTCTGAAATTGTATTAAAAAGTATGAAAATATATACCCACCATAGCAAAAGCTCATTTTAGCTTCTCTATAAAAAGCAACATAAATATCAATACTTTTCACTTTGACTTTAATTCTACTATATAGTCACCAGCCTTATTTACATTGAACACTAGATGGCAGCAAAGTACTTTTATTGTTTTTATGAAAGATGCAATACTTGAGAATCACAGCTTACTTGTTCACACTCAACTTTATCCATTGTATTAGATATTGCTAACTCTCTAGCACTATATTTACATAGAAAAGTGTGGGTGCTTTCGTTGCAGGTGATTACTTTAGTAATTTGATCAGGTCCACTTTTTTTTATTATGTTTGCTTTTTTTAAATGAGAACAAAGTAAAACCTAAATTATTAACACGCTGAACTCATTAGTTTGGAGGGATAAATATTCATGGTACCTAAAATCTCTGTCTCTAAAGCAGGGGTACCAAACTGGTGGCCCTTTAGCTGTTGCAGAACTTAAAGTCCCATGAGGCATTGCAAGGCTGACAGTTACAAGCATGACTTTCACAGGCAGAGGCATGATGAGACTTGTAGTTCCACAACAATACAGTATCTAGACAAAGAGGTAACTTAAAGTAGTATTACACACCAAACTAAAAATGCAATATATTGCAGCTTACCAATAGTTAGCTTTTTTTCTCAGAAAATAGGTACAGGAACTCAACCACGACCCGTTCAGATTTCACAAACAGTAGAAGGGTCTTAAAGGGGCATTAAATACCAGAATTGCATTACATACAGAGTGCAGAGTTCAGGGGGTTACAAAGCTGTCACTTGTAAACACAGAAACCAGACTTCTGTGTTTACAAGTGATTCTGGTGAGCAGGCACCAAAGGGTCTGAGCCAAAGGTGGTGGAACTGAGTTCCCCCAAGTTCCCCCAGAAAAAAAGCCCTGGTTAGATGTGTTGTCTGCATTCATTCCCACCCCCTGGTGATCTGGCCAGTATCAAACATCAAACAGTACCAAACAGAGAGCCCCCACTGAGGATGAATGAGCATAGTGGCACCTTTGGACAACAGCATTGTCAGCCTGAGGAGAGGGGAGAGTTAGCTGTATTAGAAGCTTTAGATATACTAACACATTAAAGCCAAACTCCAGCTCACACTGCAGTTACAAAAACAGTTTATTTTTTATTTTTTGGGATGAAGAATTTATATGAATGCATAAAAACTGAAAATTGCAAGCACCCCTGTCAGTGGTAAATGATTTGTCTCATCCCCCTAACTGCTACATTTGCAGGAGAGCTTCTTCTGTTGAGAAACAGATTTACTGTCTGGAATCTAAGAATTGGTAAGCTGCGACACAATACTATAAATTTGCTTTTGGGTTTAATGCCACTTTAAGGCCGTGTACACACAATCAAATCTGTCTGCTGGAAACGGTCTGCTAGACCGTCCCAGCAGACAGATTCGATCGTGTGTACGGGCGAGCTGACGGATTTGGCCACCCGACAGATTTCAAAGCATGCTTTGAAATCTATCGGGTGGGAACCCGTCCGCCCGACATGTCTGCTGGTTAGTACACTTACCAGCAGACATGTCGTCTCGCACCGGCGCCGAATGGATTCGGCGCATGCGCGGAAGTGTTTTACTTCCTGGTGCGGTGATGTGGCGGCGTCACCGTCACGTCACCGTCACGTCAGCGCGCCGTCTGCTGGCGGGGATTTTGGTTTGCTCGTGTGTACACGTGAGCAAACCAAAATCCAAAGAGACAGATTTGTTCAAATCGGTCGGTCCGACCGATTTGAACAAATGAATTGCCTCGTGTGTACGAGGCCTAAAGCAACAAGAGCTAAAGGAATTATACGAACAGAGATCCTGAGTGCCCTTTGATTACAGAGGAACCATCCTAATATAGGAAGTGATATATTGCAGCAAGAACAATCTAATTGAGTTTCAGGTATTGTGCAATGACTTTCTAGAAAGATAATTAGATATAAAGAATTTGACACACCATTTATTTATTTCATATCACAGTTCTGGAAATATATTCACCATCTTGTTGCTTATCTTGGCAGGACTGTTAACCAATTACAAGCCTTTCCCACTCATGTCTTCTTCCTTCAACGTTCTATACATTCCAAGGCCACCACATGTTCTCAGGCCGCGTACACACGAGGGGACAGATTTGTTCAAATGTGTCGGCCCGACCGTTTCCAGCCGACGCAGCAAATCTGTCTGTTGGTCTGCTGTGCGTACACACGAGCGGATAGAAATCTCCCCGGACCAGAACGCGTGCACGTAAACCACGTACAACGTCACTATAAAGGGGAAGACCAAAGCTTACGGCGCCGCCCTCTGTTCCTCTTTTGCTAGTAACGTGTTAGCAAAGGTTTGGTTAGAGCCGATTCGCGCTTTTCGGTCTCCGCGCTTTACAGATCGTATTCTCGGGTTCAGTGTGTGCTTGTGGGTGCGTATTTGGCAGTCAGTGCTGGCTGTCAGGTCGTTTCTGCTTTGCAGTGGCGTTCTGTCCGCGGGTATCTGTTTGTCGAGCGTATTTTGCAGGTCTTGCTGGATTAGGGGGTGCTTTCTGTGAGTGTGTTCTTGACTGACCAGCCGGCCGGTTTGAAGCCATTATGGAGCAGCAGCGTAACTTTGCTAGAGTTCGTGCTGGATATGGGCTTGCTTCTGGATGTTATAATTATTCCAGACCTTTGGCCAGGAACAGGGGGAGGAGGAGTTCCTGGGCCAAGAATTGGTTGCGCCAGCGTGACCGATTCTCTCATATGCCTCTGCTTAGGGAAATCCAGGAGAATAATCCTGATGACTTCAGGAACTTTCTCCGTATGACGGACCCCGTTTTCAACCGTCTGCTGGATCTTCTGTCCCCCTATATCACGAGGCAGGACACTGTGATGCGCCAAGCGATCACGGCCGAGCAGAGGCTTATTGCCACGTTGCGGTACCTGGCGACTGGGAGGAGCCTGCAGGACCTCAAGTTCTCAACAGGCATCTCTCCCCAGGCGCTTGGGATCATCATACCGGAGACGTGTTCTGCTGTCATACAAGTCATGCAGGAGGAGTATCTGAAGGTAAGTTTCCTCTTTTCTGAAGCTCACATTCTCTGTCTTTATAAATGGTATTTTTTTTTTTGGTTTGGCATTTGTTCCCTATAATGACCATGCTTTTTCCATGCTGAGTGTTGAATGTTGCCTTTTCTCCCCATGCATGCATGTTGTTAAGCTTTCCATGTTCTTTTTGTTGGCCTACCTACATATTTTTTCCTTGCATGACTATTAACCTGTCCAGCATGCTATCCTAGGGACAAACACACCTAGCCTTTTTTTTTTTGTTGTGTGTGGCATATTTGTCTTTGCTGCATTGTAGTTCAACCCCAACCCCCCCTAAAATGTTGCCCCATCAGAGGGGTGGGGAGTGTGATAATAAGTGGGATTTTTTAGTGGCCACAACTCCACCCCAATAATAAGATAAAATTGTTAATACTGTGTGATGGTGCACAAGTATGGTTTTTGTATTGTGTTTGCAATGTTTATGTGCCTAAGTACTATTTTTTTTTTTTTTGTCCCCACAGTTTCCCTCCACGCCACAGGAATGGCAGACTGTGGCTTCCCAATTTGCCCTGCGTTGTGATTTTCCGAACTGCGGAGGAGCAATAGATGGGAAACACGTCCGCATAGTGCCACCACCCCGTTCGGGGTCCTACTATTTTAACTACAAAGGTTTTCATAGTATCGTGTTGATGGCGGTGGTGTCGGCACAGTACGAATTTTTGTATGTGGACGTGGGGAAGAACGGCCGGCTGTCTGATGGGGGAGTGTTCGCGCGGACTGAATTTTACAACCGTCTACAAACTGGTGGTCTTGAACTGCCACCGGATGAAGACAATGTGGAAGGACTTCCGTTTGTTTTTTTAGCGGACGAAGCTTTCGGGCTTGGACCTCACCTCATGCGGCCTTTTCCCCAGAGGACTCTTACCCCGGAGAGGAGGGTGTTCAATTTTAGGCTAGCCAGGGCCCGGAGGGTAGTCGAGAATGCCTTTGGGATACTCGCCAGCCGGTTCCGCCTGTTCCTGACAGCGATAAATATGGCGGAATATAAATTGAACCATATTGTTTTTGCCTGTTGCATATTGCATAATTTTTTACGCAGGCATTCCCAGACGTACCTACCCAACATCGGTGCTGAGGCAGGACTACCCTCAGATACCCTTCCTGGGCTGGACACTGGTCGCGCTGGCTCGGCCACCCAATCTGCTCGTGAGGTACGCGACAAATATGTTGAGTACTTCATGGGCCGGGGGGCCATAGCTATGCCAGATCATATTTCTTTCTAATTCGTCCCCCAAAAGAAAGAAATATTACAAAATATAATAAATAATTTGACCATTGGACTCTATATACAGTTGTTTGTCATTATTGCTTTTTCTATTTATCTCTGTCTTCTTGGTTCTGAAACTAGTGCACTTCTAGTGCCAAATGTAGTTGTCATGTTTTAGTAAATAACCACAATTGGACATTACAGGCATACCCCACTTTTAAGTCCACAATAGAAGGGTCACTTCTGCACACAAACCAATGAGATACCAGCATTTATAAAATCTGGCTTAACTGAACAAGCTTGTGTTGGAAGAATAATTTTTGTTTACGCAGAAGTGAGGCTGATATTGTGATTTGCAGCGGTAAGAACTAAACGCTAGTGTGTACTTAAAACCGGGTTTATGGCTGTAGTTACAAGTCACTCATCTACAAACTGGGTATTGAGCATATATAAACAACAAGCCACTCATGTTAGCGTACAAAATTTTTTATCATAAATTTTTGGGTTTGCCACCATGTAACATTTTTGGAGTAAAAACTTTTTTTTTTTTTTTTTTTTAAATTAAAAAATATGGATTATACCAAACATTATTTTTAGAAAAAATATAAAATATTTTTCAAAACCAATAAAAATACTAAGTACAACAAGGTCATTACTACAACAGTCTCCCAATGTCACCCCGGAACACAACAAACTTGGAAGATGCACACATTCTTGTGTGTGAGTGAGAGGGCCCAAAAATGAGGATTATATCAAATGTCCACATGTGCTATCTGGCATCATGGGTGATCAATGCATGTGTTTTGTGGGTGCAAACCCTTCCCTCTTACCTGCTTGAGAAGGGAGGAAGGGGGTGTACCCACAAAGCAAAGACAATCCATAACCTGTGATGGCAGATAGCACATGTGGACACACTGTGTGTGCATCTTTAGATTTTTCAAAAACATTTTTTTTTGTTTGCAAGACGGATGGGTGATGGGGGGGGGGGCCGGGCAGGGGGATTTAGTCTTTGATACGGCCCATCATATCAATAATATTTTTGTAATTTTGTTCAATTACAACCATTGTTTGCCTCATATTATCCATCTCTGTGCTACACTCCATAATTTGTTGGATGACAATTTGTGCACTTGCACGTGAAAAAGGTGGACTACTGGATGTGCTTGCAGCATCTTCATCCCCTATAACAAAATAAAATAAAAATACATTAGTAATGTGCAGGCCTATCTACATCTCTTTCTCCCTGTGTGAAGCTGCGGTGACACTGACCTGTTGTGCTACTAATCTCCACCTCTCCATCATCCACAACTTCGCCTTCTTCCACAATCAATCCTTCTTCAATAACTCCTCCTTCTTCAATAACTCCTCCTTCTTCAATAACTCCTCCTTCTTCAATAACTCCTCCTTCTTCAATAACTCCTCCTTCTTCAATAACTCCTCCTTCTTCTACAACAACTCCTTCAATAACTACTCCTTCTTCTTCACCAACTCCTTCTTCTTCACCAACTCCTTCAATAACTACTCCTTCTTCTTCACCAACTCCTTCTTCTTCACCAACTCCTTCAATAACTACTCCTTCTTCTTCACCAACTCCTTCTTCTTCACCAACTCCTTCTTCTTCACCAACTCCTTCTTCTTCACCAACTCCTTCTTCTTCACCAACTCCTTCTTCTTCACTAAATACTCCTTCCACATTTGCGTCTTCCTCATCTCTCCCTTCCACCACTCCTTCTTCTACCTGGTCCTCCTCCTCCACATGGCTAGATTTTTTCTTATGAGAGAGTTTGGGCCTCCTTGCGTCCTCCAATTTCTGTCCTGTTCTTTCCCCTAGAAATATCCGAAAACAAAAGGTATACTTATCAGCACACAGATATTTGAGGAGGGCATTAATAAATCATAATCATTGTGTCAAAGTGTGTTATAAACTTTGGATTATTGTCTTCCGCCACCAAACATTAACCTTTGTTTTTCGAATGACTTCTCCCAAGCTGTGATAATGACCCTTTTTATTGAAGGGACACACAAGGAAGCAGGGCCGGACTGACAACTCATGGGTCCCCCGGGCAATAGAATATTAGGGGCCCCCAGGCTTACAAATGCCCACTAAGCCAGGTGGCAGTATAGAGGCGGGGCAGCTACAATCTCAGTCAGTAGTTTCACATCAAAAGCATGTAGGCTTTGGACATATCAGGGACAGATGAGCTAAATTAGCAGATTTTTACATACTGTCCCTGGTTGAAAAGAGCCTGGCATCTCTGATGGGGCCCCCTAGGGGCATGGGGCCCTCGGCCAGTGTCCGATTTCCTCAGTGGTCAGTCTGCCCCTGCATGGATGCCCCTCCCTAAAAATTAGGTGTCACAGACTGTTAAAAATGAATCTCATTATGGGGGAGACACAGGTGCTCTTGAGTCCAGATGTGAATCCAGCTGCTTATTATCACTGTGTGAATGTGAATGAATCCTGTTTGTTTTTTCACATTCAAATCATTTATGAAATCTACATAATTTTATCCAAAATGTGTAATAACTTTTCTCTATAAATGCCAAATAGTCATGTCCTGGTGTGCTGTTCCTTAGGACATAGTATGTGGATGAAACGAGATGATTGAACGATGTTTCTAAAGAACGATCGTGCATAACTTCTTATTTGGTGTGTGTGTGTTTTTTTTCATATTACAGGAAATATCCAAAAATAATTATTCCAAAGTACAACCATTCCAACAAGGCACATGCATAAATATACATATCAAACAATGATATCACACAATTGCAAACCCCCCCCCCCCCCCCCCCACAAAAATAATACCTACTTTTATCCAGGATTTTCTTTATCTTCCGAAACTGGTGTGGCTCACGCAACTTCAAATCGGACCAGCGCTTGCGTAGCTGCTCTTTGGACCTGCTCACCCCAAAGATCTCAGTAAGCCTCTTCGCCACCTTGTCCATAATTTTGGCCTTACGGCGGTTCGGGGTGCTGTATGGGCCATAATCCCCATCATAATCCTTCCTGCGCAGGATGTGTACCATCTCCACCATCTCCTCCAAACTCATATTTGTGGCCTTGTACCGTTTGCTCCTTGAGCGTGACGTTCCTGGTTGTGTCCCTTCCTGATCCTCATGAGCGGGTAATGGTCGCTCGTGGGACATGGCCATCTTTTCGTTTCCCACTGATAAGGGGCGTGGAAAAGAGGAAAAGTTCCGTCATGGGCGTGGACGAAGGCAGCGTTTCACGCATGCGCGGATGAATACATCGTGTTTACGCGGAGCTTACGCGCGCGTTAAAACGATGACATACACATATGCCGGTAACTTGCAATATGAGGCCCTGGATGTTGAAATGGGGGGGTTAAAAACGGGCGGAGACATTGCGAACGAAGAGGGCGGCGGTATAGCTTTGCGCGGCCTATATAAGGAGATCGACGTGATTACGTCGGTTACGCGGAGATTACTCGAGCGTACGCGAGGAGCTACAGACACGAAGGTAAATTACAACATGGGATCAGCAGAGGCGTCTCAACTTTTAAACCCCATGTGGGGGTGGGGGTTTGGAATGTTGTTAGGAGCGTTTGCGCTATTTAGCTAGCTTGGGGCCACCAATGCAAGTTTTGGACAAAAATGATTGAACACATCACTACATATATATATGACAATGCTCTACCTCTTTATTTTTGTCTTGTGGATTCACATCATGCATGTATTGTTCTGTAGTGTTTTGACAGAGGTAATTAGGTTGTGTATTAGCTCCTCAATGCTGTGTGAGGTGCATGATATCTACACAATAACTAGTGGCTTCATTTTTGGAAAAAGAAATAAATTGTGGATGATTAAAGAGATGGCATGTATTTATTTCCATGTTACCAAAGGGTCTGCATGTTCCAAAAATGAATTGCACAACAATGGAGTGGAGCTGGCCAGCATTGTATCAGCAGGACACATTGGGGGTTATTTACTAAAGGGAAATCCAGTTTGCACTGCAAGTGCACTTGGAAGGGCATTCTCCATAGATGTGGAGGGGAAGATCTGAAATGAAGGGAAGCTCTGCTTATTTTATCAACCAATCAGGTGGAGGCTAAAATTGAATATATATTGTTTCTTGCATGTCCCCTTCGGGGCTACAGCGATTGCATTTCCAAGTGCACTTTCAGGCAGTGTACTTTCAAGTGCTTTTGCAGTGCTAAAGTGATTTTTTCTTTAGTAAATAACCCCCAATGTGTTTGTATACTAGTTCCACAATGATTGTACACATACATATTCAGAAAATGATAAATCTGAGCCATTTTTCTTGTGGGTTTTAATTAATTTTTATTTGTATATTCTAGAGCATTAATCTGAACATATAAAAAAAAAAAAAGATGGACCAGTTGGCTATCCAAGACAACACTCTTAAATTAATCGAATGTTATCGCGAAAAGCCTAATCTATGGGATACCAGGCACCCAGGCTACCCAAACAAAAATCTCCGAGCAGACACTCTACAAGAGATAGCAACCTACATGCAGACGTGGGTTCCATCCTGCACAGCAAACATGGTGAAGGATAAAATGAGCAATCTCAGGAGCACCTATCGTAAGGTATATAAAGAGGTTAAAACCAAACGATCTGGATCAGCAGCAGATGCGCAAAAGGAGCCCAGGCTGTGGTACTTCCGCGAGCTTGCATTTTTGGATGATGAACTGGAGGGCCGGCCATCACTTTCCAATCTTCCTTCCAGCCTTCCTCCCACGCTTCCTTGCAGCGGAACTTCCCAGGATCCCCACGCCCCTGCAGAGCCAGAGGGCCGAGTGGAAGTCAGCATGTCCCCAGGCTCAGCACCATAAGCCAGGTCCCTCCCCTCCAGATGAGGCGACCAGGCCAAAAGAGGCGGATGAGGGAGATGGAGGAGGAGAGCCTCAAAATGATGAGGGAGGCTGCTGAAATAATGCGGGCCCCCCTCAACCCCACAGAAGCCTTCAGTGCCTCTGTGGCTCATGAACTGAGCCGAGCGGAGGAGGATCAAAGGGACCTGGCTAAGGACTTAATAAATAAGGTCATCTTTTGGATGCACAGGGGCATGCTGACCCGGGACACAGACCTCAGTGACCCAGCCCAGCCTGCTCCCCATCTTTTGCCTCCTGCTGCCACATCATCAGCACCTGCAAGGGGCCATGGATGGGCCCGTGGACGTTTCGCTGCAAGGCAGCCAGGAAGGAAGGCTGGAAGTAAGAAAAGAAGGTGATTACCTGCCTTCCAGTTCATTATTCTAAAATGTGAGCTTGTTGGAGTACCACAGCTTGGGTTTCTTTGCTCATTTGCTGCTGATTCAGATTTGATTTGTTTTGTGTCTCCTGAGATTGTTCATTTTATCCTTCATCATGTTTTGTGGAATGCACAAGTCTGCATGTAGGTTGCTATCTGATCAAGTGGTGCAGATCATGTTTATTTTAATTTTTTTTCTTGCCAAAATAAATGGCTTTTTGAATTTACGTTAAAACCTTGTCTATTGTGTTTTCTACTGTGGTGATTATGCCCCAAACCTACTAAAACTACAAGGTGGAATTTTGGAAGGACACAAACTCCTGGGTGGGGGGGTAGGTTTGGAGTGACAACTTGGTAACCCATGGAAAAAAAAGCAACAAAAACAACAAAAAAATGCATTGAAAAAAATGATCAAAAAAATGATCAAAAAAATAAAATAAAAATGCATTGAAAAAAAGGTACAAAACATCCAAAAAAATGCATTGAAAAAAAGGTACAAAACATCCAAAAAAATGCATTGAAAAAAAGGTATCAAACAAAATAAAAAAATGCATTGAAAAAAGGTACAAAACATCCAAAAAAATGATCAAACAAAATAAAATAAAAATGAAAAAAATTGAAAAAAGGTACAAAAAAATAAAATAAAAATGCATTGAAAAAAAGGTACAAAACATCCAAAAAATGCTTTGAAAAAAATTCAAACAAAATAAAATAAAAATGATTGAAAAAAAGGTACAAAACATCCAAAAAAATGCATTGAAAAAAATGATCAAACAAAATAAAATAAAAATGTAAAAAAAGGTACAAAACATCCAAAAAAATGCATTGAAAAAAATGATCAAACAAAATAAAATAAAAATGCATTGAAAAAAAGGTACAAAAAAATGCATCCAAAAAAAGGTGCATTGAAAAAAAGGATCAAAAAAATAAAATAAAAATGCATTGAAAAAAAGATCAAACAAAATAAAATAAAAATGTAAAAAAAGGTACAAAACATCCAAAAAAATGCATTGAAAAAAAGGTACAAAACATCCAAAAAAATGCAAAAATGCATTGAAAAAAATGATCAAACAAAATAAAATAAAAATGCATTGAAAAAAAGGTACAAAACATCCATAAAAATGCATTGAAAAAAAGGATCAAACAAAAAAAAGGTAAAAACATAAAAATGCATTGAAAAAAAGGTACAAAACATCCAAAAAAATGCATTGAAAAAAAGGTACAAAACATCCAAAAAAATGCATTGAAAAAAATGATCAAACAAAATAAAATAAAAATGCATTGGAAAAAAGGTACAAAACATCCAAAAAATGCATTGAAAAAAAGGATAAACAAAATAAAATAAAAATGCATTGAAAAAAAGGTACAAAACATCCAAAAAATGCATTGAAAAAAAGGTACAAAATAAAATAAAAATGCATTGAAAAAAAGGTACAAAACATCCAAAAAATGCATTGAAAAAAATGATCAAACAAAATAAAATAAAAATGCATTGAAAAAAAGGTACAAAACATCCAAAAAAATGCATTGAAAAAAAGGATCAAACAAAATAAAATAAAAATGCATTGAAAAAAAGGTACAAAACATCCATAAAAATGCATTGAAAAAAAGGATCAAACAAAATAAAATAAAAATGCATTGAAAAAAAGGTACAAAACATCCAAAAAATGCATTGAAAAAAAGGATCAAACAAAATAAAATAAAAATGCATTGAAAAAAAGGTACAAAACATCCAAAAAAATGCATTGAAAAAAATGATCTAACAAAATAAAATAAAAATCATTGAAAAAAAAGGTACAAAAAAACCTAAAAAATGCATTTAAAAAATAGATCCAAAATAAAAAATTATAGTCATGTGGAGGAAAGCTCAAAACAATTAGGAGATGCAGCAAAAAAATAATTACAAAAAGACAACGCGATATACTACAATCAAACTTTGCGAGATTGGGACAACTCAGTCTATATAAATGGCATCAGCAATAGAACAGCTTGATTATAGCAAGAGAACGAAGAAAGGCAATAAACGATACAATATAGATAGTTACAATGACGAATGTGCCAACTCACAAACAAACACGAGGTTTACCTGAACGAGCGCTCCCGTCCCCTACTTTTGTCTGAGCATGCGCGCGATTTTGGTCCGATGGTTTGGTGTACTAACCAGCGGACATATCCGACGGACAGGTTTGCAGCGGACAGATTTCAAAGCTTGCTTTGAAATCTGTCGGGTGGAGAAATCTGTCCGCTAGCCCGTACACACGAGCGGAGATGTCTGCTGAAACGGTCCATCCGACCGGTTTCAGCGGACATATCCCCTCGTGTGTACGCCGCCTAAGACCTTTCATCATCTAACACCTCCAGAAGAGTGAGATGCCCAAGTTTCCAGCCACACGCTGGTGACTTCCTCCAACCCTTACCACATTGCCGAGTCCTGTAGTGATGTAGGGGGTTGGAGGATGGAACCACAGCAGCCAGCAGGGAATATGCTATATGGCACACCCAGGAGTGTTGGATGGCTGCAACCCCCAGAGAGTGACATTTCTTTGGAGAGTATAGTAGAAAGCTTCTACTATTAAAGAAAATTACTGTTTGTTTTCCCCCCTTGATGAAAATCAACAAAAAGAGTGCCAGATTTCAGTGGATTAAGATTCCATAATCATTTATTGCTAATAAAATGAAAACATCAAGAGTATGAAAGGCAGCCAATGCGTTTCGGGGGCTGAAAACAAGACAAAATAAACTCTCATGGATTTCCAAGATGATTGGCGCTCTTTGTACATTTCATAGTGAAGGTTATGGTGCTTTTTGGGGGGACCTAACTTTTTGGCAGAGTTGCTGAAGTTCAGGAAACAAACCTAAGCAATGCTCCATGACTGAAGAATACAAGATCCACATCGACTATTATGTGTTTTGAAGCCCCTGAAAGAATCACTTTAAGTTATGCTATTTGTTGTCTACAAAGAACCAGAAACCTGTGTGTTACAAGTGTTGTGCGGCCTTTTGCACCATGCACAGCTACCATGTTTTCCCGAAAATAAGACCTAGTGTTATTTTCCAGGAGCCCTACCCCGAAAATAAGCCCCAGATTAAAAAGCTACTAAAATCCTGTAATATAATTGCGGGGAAGAGAGCTCCGACGGGTCAAACAAGCGCAGAGCGGCACTATAACAAAGGTATTTGGCACAATTATATTACAGAAACACACACATTGTCCATTATATACTACTGTAATAGAGTGGATTATAGGATTTTAGTAGCATTTTAATCTGGGGCTTATTTTCGACCTAGTGTTATTTTCCAGGAGCCCTACCCCGAAAATAGGCCCCAGATTAAAATGCTACTAAAATCTTATAATCCACTACAGGGGTGTCAAACTGGCGGCCCTCCAGCTGTTGCAAAACTACAAGTCCCATGAGGCATTGCAAGGCTAACAGTTACAAGCATGACTCCCACAGGCAGAGGCATGATGGGACTTGTAGTTTCGGAACAGCTGGAGGGCCGCCAGTTTGACACCCCTGATCCACTCTATTACAGTAGTATATAATGTACAATGTGTGTGTTTCTGTAATATAATTGTGGGGAAGAGAGCTCCGACGGGTCAAAGAAGCGCAGAGCGGCACTATAACAAAGGTATTTGGCACAAGTATATTACAGAAACACACACATTGTACATTATATATACTGTAATCGAGAGGATTATAGGATTTTACAAACATTTCACCCCTGTTCACACTGGGGATTCCTGTCAGGCAGGGAGAGAAGACAGTACATTACATGGTAAGACCTATCCTGAAAATAAGCCCTACTGTGTCTTTTGTTGCCCAAATAAATACAAGACCTGGGCTTATTTTCGAGGAAACACGGTATGAGAGGCTGACTGCAGTGAAAGGTAAGTCAGCCATGTTATCTGGATAGAAACTTGATACACAAGGGCTTGTTGCATCTGGAAAACATATCCAAAAGGGGGAAATGGGGGACACACATTTCCAAAGCAATGGGAGTGGGATTTAAAGGGAAGTCACTCGCATGCAGCAACAACCAATACCTGCAGGTGGGGAGAGGACTCAGAACAGGAAAGGAGAGAGACTGTCAGAAGGGACAGAGTGCTGCAGTGGATGAGACAGTGCGACAAGAATCAGTCAGGTGACAACACTCAAAAGATGCCAGAAAAGTCATAGTGAGAGTCATACAAAGCAATACACATAACATGGTGCAAAGAGCAACAGTGAGCAGTAATCCACAGCACTGGCGTAGCGGGGGGGGGGGGGGCAGGGGGGCTGTCGCACCGGGCGAAAAATGGGGGGGGGCGAATCCATTCACCGGCTTCGGCCTAGGTCCGGAGCGGCGGCCATCTTGGTACACCCGGCGGCGGCCCTCCTCTCTGTTCACACCCACAGAGGAGGAGGAGCCCGCGCTTGAGGGAAACCACACACGCCGCTGTCTGAGGTCTGAGGTCTGCACTACTGGGGGTTATTGTCTGAGGTCTGCACTACTGGGGGTTATTGTCTGAGGTCTGCACTACTGGGGGTTATTGTCTGAGGTCTGCACTACTGGGGGTTAATGTCTGAGGTCTGCACTATTGGGGGTTAATGTCTGAGGTCTGCACTATTGGGGGTTACTGTCTGAGGTCTGCACTACTGGGGGTTAATGTCTGAGGTCTGCACTATTATGGGGGGTTACTGTCTGAGGTCTGCACTACTGGGGGTTACTGTCTGAGGTCTGCACTATTGGGGGTTAATGTCTGAGGTCTGCACTATTGGGGGTTACTGTCTGAGGTCTGCACTACTGGGGGTTAATGTCTGAGGTCTGCACTATTGGGGGTTAATGTCTGATGTCTGCACTTTTGGGGGTTACTGTCTGAGGTCTGCACTATTATGGGGGTTACTGTGTGAGGTCTGCACTATTATGGGGGTTACTGTCTAAGGTCTGCACTATTATGGGGGTTACTGTCTGAGGTCTGCACTATTATGGGGGTTACTGTCTGAGGTCTGCACTATTATGGGGGTTACTGTCTGAGGTCTGCACTATGCTGGGGTATACTGTCTGAGGTCTGCACTATTATAGGGGTTACTGTCTGGTCTGCACTATTATGGGGGTTACTGTCTGAGGTCTGCACTGTTGATGAGGTCTGTGGGGGTTACTGTCTGAGGTCTGCACTATTGTGAGGGTTACTGTCTGAGGTCTGCACTACTGGGGGTTACTGTCTGAGGTCTGTTAAAACTATGGTGGGGGTTACTGTCTGAGGTCTGTTAAATAGGGGGTCTGTGATTGTGGGGGGTCTATCTGTGATTGGGGGGATCCATCTGTGATGAGAGGTCTGTTATTTAGGGGGTCTGAGTCTGTGATGGGGTCTGATCTGTGATTGTGGGGGGGGTTACAGTCTGTGATGCTGGGGATCTGTGTTATTGTGGGGGGGGGTACTGTCTGAGTCTATGATGGGGGATCTGTGGTTGTGGGGGGGGGGGGGGTCAGTCTGTTAATCCCTTACAGTCTGAGGTCTGTAGGGGTTAAAATGATTAATCCTGCAATAATTTACCCCTTACATGCTGAAAGCCCTGAAAGGGATCTTACATTACAGATCCTTATAACCAGAGTGGTGATGATTATACAAAAGGGGGGGGGGGGGGGGGGGCGAAAAAAAAATTCTGCCCCGGGCGCCCATAACTCTGGTTACGCCACTGATCCACAGCAACACATTCTCTCTCATTACTCCACACATACTGAACTGCTGACACCAGGACAAAGGCAAATGTACACATCTACTTCATCTTTGCACCTGCCTAGCCTTTGCACTTGCATTCAAGGCTTTAATGGCATATTAAATCAAAAAATATGCTGCGCTGCACTAACAGATGAAACATAAATTAAAATGTGACCATTCATCTTAATGAGAACAAAAGTGAAACGTGAATGACGTGACAAATCCAAAAAATATCACAATTGAATACAAATAATAAAGTCCATGTGTGTCAAACTTGCACCCAAAGTGTGTTTGAAAAAAGTTCTTAGAGTAAGATCAGACAAAGGGCACCTCCACCTCTAATAAAATTGCCTGCTTACCGACTCCCAATGATCTTATTGCTAAGATCACAATCGCATGTAGGTCTATGTTTCTATGGTAGGCTTGCTTCTACTTTTCATCTACTTCAACTGTAGTTTCGGCACACAGCAGTCCCCAGACCTTCCGATGCAATGCAGTTTTCTGCCCTAGACATGGAGCTTTTGCTTTTCCCGGAAGAGGTTTCACGTATTAGTGGCTGCTTGTCTTCCCTCCCCTTCCCACTTCGGCTGATGAGAGCAAAAGAAAAACACTTACAAGTGTTTTTCTTTTGCTCTCATCAGCCGAAGTGGGAAGGGGAGGGAAGACAAGCAGCCACTAATACGTGAAACCTCTTCCGGGAAAAGCAAAAGCTCCATGTCTAGGGCAGACAGGGCCGGATTAACAGAGGGGCTGATGGAGCTGCAGCTCCAGGCCCCTTTCTCAAGATAGGCCCATTTGCCCCAAAAAAAAAAAGTTTATTTTTTTTTTTTTTTTTAGATCGACTTCGGGGGTTGTAGCTCGATGACCAGAGGTCACAGAAACACCACATTTGGGGGGTAGTCAGTTGAAGACCTACCCCACAACCGGTCAAAATATGGGATGGCTATCATTTATGGTCCTGGAGATACGGGCCTGCTTGCACAGCCTGTCAGAAGCTACATACAGAGCGGCCATTATAAATACAAGCTGACACACTGCAGCACACTGAGAAAAAAAAAATCATCATTTGTTTTTTGCTAGAAAATTCCTCTATGGTGGTCTTTGCAACTTTTTATGTTGCACGGTATAGAGCTGCATGATTCTGGCTAAAACGACAACTGCAATTTTTGTTGCTTAGAAGATAGATCACGATTCTCTCACGATTCGTACGGCATAACATCATCTTTCACATTAAAATGAAAAAAAAAAAAAATGGACTAACTTTACTGTTTTGTTTTTATGGTTTTTATTATTCAATGAAGTGGGCAAATGCAGCGTGACATAAAATATTGCAGCATTTGCCATTTTTGTCTCTGCTAAAATATATATAATGTTTGGCGGTTCCAAGTAATTTTCTAGCAAAAAATATTGCTTTTTAACTTAAACAAGTGTTGGACTTTAAGTGGTTACATTTCTTGCATTTACACACAGAAGTTTGATCAAAAAAGGAAGTTGGTTTGGTTACAATGTTTCATGTTGTTTACAAACTTGGCAGACAGTCGGATATTTTCTTTACACACAGAAGTTTATCCCTTTGATATAAGAAGAAAGTGTTAGTTACAATGTTTCCTGATAAGAACTTAGCAGACTGTCCAGATATTTTCTTTTGACAGCTGAAAGTCTCTCCACTTGTTATATGAAAGAATCAGCAAACTCTGCATTGGAGATGTCAGGGGGGTTGAATCAAGATCACAATTTTAACGATTAATTGTGCAGCTCTAGCACGGTACTGTATTTGCGCAGCAATTTTTCAAACATGTTTTTTTGGAAATAAACTGTTTCATACATTAGTGTTTTTTTTAAAGTTAGCACAATTTTTTTTTTTGGTATCCTAAGCGATGCTTTAAACATGTAACCTAAAAAATGTTTAGAGTTACAGAGGAAGTCTAGTGCTAGAATTATTGCTCTCACTCTAACGATCGCGACATATGTAACCTGTGTGTATCTGGCTCTGATACTAGCCAGTGCCTACCCAGCCACTGACTGGTATCTCTCCCTAGCCTGTCCCCACACACCCTCTCACCTGCTGACCTGTAGATGGGGGAATCACTCCTGTAGTGTTATTGTGTTCTGCCAGTGAGTACAATGATCAGTGTTGCTATCTATAACTGGCAGCACTGATTGTTTTTGGAAAAACAGGCTGGTTGTACTCAAGTCGATTAATAGATTGACTTGTGTAAAACCAGCTAGCCCATACATAGATCGACTATGGCTGGTCTCTGCATAATTGGTGTAATTTCAATTCATGTATGACCCGCTTAACCACTACGCAGTCCCTAAACATCCTTCCACTCCTATACATTGTGCCCACTGTCATACCCTCCACACTCCTCTCCTGTACATAGTGCCCACTGTCATACCCTCCACACTCCTCTCCTGTACATAGTGACCACTGTCATACTCTCCACACTCCTCTCCTGTACATAGTGACCACTGTCATACTCTCCACACTCCTCTCCTGTACATAGTGACCACTGTCATACTCTCCACACTCCTCTCCTGTACATAGTGCCCACTATCATACGCTCCACACTCCTCTCCTGTACATAGTGCCTGCTGTCATAGACTCCTCTTCTGTACATACTTCCCACTGTCGCACCCTCCACACTCCTCTCCTATACATAGTGCCCACTATCATACCATCCCCATTCATCTCTTGTACATACTGCCCACTGTCATACCCTCCACACTTCTCTCCTATACATACTGCCCCATTATACCCTCCACACTTCTCACTGGTACATACTACCCTCTGTCATACCCCCACACTCCTCCTGTACATACTGCCCACTGTCATACTCTTCACACTCCTCTCCTGTACAAACTGCCCACTGTCATACCCTTCACACTCCTCTCCTGTACATAGTACCTGCTGTCATACACTTCTCTCCTGTACATACTGCCCACTGTCATACCCTCCACATTCCTCTCCTGTACATACTGCCCACTGTTATACCCTCCACACTCCTCTCCTATACATAGTGCCCACTATCATACCGTCCACACTGCTCTCCTGTACATACTGCCCACTGTCATACCCTCCACACTCCTCTCCTATACATAGTGCCCACTATCATACCATCCACACTCCTCTCCTATACATAGTGCCCACTGTCATACCCTCCACACTCCTCTCCTGTACATGGTGCCTACTGTCATACACTTCTCTCCTGTACATACTGCCCACTGTCATACCCTCCACACTTCTCTCCTATACATAGTGCCCACTATCATACCATCCACACTCCTCTCCTATACATAGTGCCCACTGTCATACCCTCCACACTCCTCTCCTGTACATGGTGCCTGCTGTCATACACTTCTCTCCTGTACATACTGCCCACTGTCGTACCCTCCATGCTTCTCTCCTGTACATGATGCCCACTGTCATACCCTCCACACTTCTCTCCTGTACATTGTGCCTTTTCCGTACCCGTTGCACTCTTCTCCTGTACATAGTGCCCAATGTTAGACCCTCCACATTCCTCTCACTCACCTGCACATACTTCCCACTTATATACCGTCCGTACTCCTCCCCTATGTCGCTTACCCACAAAAACAGTTCTTTAAAATGATACTGAATACCCTCAATGTTACCAGCTCTAGAATGGACACACTTTTGTTAGTTCAACTAAAGGAAATCTCAGTTCTCATATTTGTTCTGTTCCATTATTAGAACTTATTTAATTTTGTGATTACTACTGTGATGTACAGAGGAACATAGGGGATCTCAGCTACTCTAAATATAGCACTTGTGAAAAAGTGTCCCTAAAACAATTTTTTAAATGTTGGCAACTATGCACTTATGCACTGCCCAAGGGCCACTGGGTCAGTAGTGGGCCCCATGAGAGGTTTCTGGGATCCTGTGATATTAAAGCGGTAGTAAACTTTCCTGACATTACTACTTTTAGTAGGTTATGCCACAATGTACAAGTATGCACAGCATATTAGCACATTAGGGTACACTTAAATTTTCAGACTGGGCCCTCCAGACTGCGCTGTGATTCTCATGCATTTATTTATTATTTATAAAAGGCCCCACCAAAATCCTCAGCACCAGGCCCATGATGTTCTTAATCTGGCCCTGAGGGCAGAAAACTGCATTGCATCGGAAGGTCTGGGGACTGCTGTGTGCCGAAACTACAGTTGAAGTAGATGAAAAGTAGAAGCAAGCCTACCATAGAAACATAGACCTACAAGCGATTGTGATCTTAGCAATAAGATCATTGGGAGTCGGTAAGCAGGCAATTTTATTAGAGGTGGAGGTGCCCTTTGTCTGATCTTACTCTAAGAACTTTTTTCAAACACACTTTGGGTGCAAGTTTGACACACATGGACTTTATTATTTGTATTCAATTGTGATATTTTTTGGATTTGTCACGTCATTCACGTTTCACTTTTGTTCTCATTAAGATGAATGGTCACATTTTAATTTATGTTTCATCTGTTAGTGCAGCGCAGCATATTTTTTGATTTTATAGGTAATTCATGTGTATCGCACATTGTCTATGCAGCAGCAGCAACCTATCACTTTATTGTTTTGTTTATTTAATATTTTTTTACAGACCTGCGCAGTAATTTTTTTTCCACAGATTTAATGGCATATTCACCTTTACCAGTAAGCTGACTATGCAGGTAAAGGGCTCCTATAGATAAAAAACAAACTTCAGCATTGACTGAGTTTGCAGAATGCCCTTGTTATAGGTGTAGGCCATCCAGAAGTCTGGCTGCAAAGCTTCCAGAAACAGAATCATGCCTCGTTGCTAGGTCGTTGCTAAGACACTCCCAGCCATTTCCCACACCAACACAGAGGCAAGCACTCAAATCCCTGCACGTATAAGTCGGCACTGCGCTAATCACAGGCAGGGAGACTTTGTCCTGATTCGCGGCTGCAGAGATCGGGAAACGTCTCACTGCCTGGGCTTAGCGCAGCACGGTGCCGACTTCCTGGCGGGCTCTGCATGTGGGGTTTGCAAACACAGCGGAGCTCATTCTTAGGAGAGAGCACATGTGAAGGGGTCTGAATCAGCTAGGACTGTCTTAGTAAGGTCATAACAACAAGGCAGGATGGGGAGGGGGGTGCTTTTTCTGAGCGTTTTTCACTCAGTCTTCAGGAGGTATGTGACTGGTCTATACCTATAGCAAGGGCATTATTTAACATGACTTTGGTCAAAAAACACGCACCGTTTTTTTATCTACAGATGCAAATAACTAAACACTCCAGCGCCCAAAAGGGGGGTCACAATGCGCAATGCTCAGCCCTCCTCAGACAGGGAAATCATGAAAAGGAACAAAATACACAGGAGGGTGCAAACACAGAGTGCACTACCACCACTTTCAGATGTTTTTGGCTTTTTGATTAAATAAAAATTGCTGGTGGTAATGCACTAGATGTTTGCGCCCTCCAGTGTGTACACTACCGGGTACCCTTACCCGCAATGGGGACTGTGACGGTAGTCGAACATATCTCCGCCATCCATTCCCTTCTTCTCCCATAAAAGAAATCACCCAATATTCCCCAACTAGGAATATCCCTGGAATCGCTGAATAATCCACACATGAGCCATGGCTTAATGCTGAATGTAACAGGACACACTTTATTGAAAGTACACAGCACACTTTATACAGGATTTGGAACATCCCGCCCCCAACAACCGCTTTCCTATTGGTCCATTGTAAAGTATGCAGTCTCCATTCTGGTCCTCCTAAACCATGCAAATGAGGACTTGAAAATGTCTCCGCAGAGATTGGTCCCAATGCTTGAATAGCCTGAATATGTGTGGCCAGGCCTGTGATGTGTTTACAGACAAAAGCCCCAGGGGGTCAATCAATGTACACAATAGCCAGCCACAGAACAATGGAGCCGTCTGGAGAATTGAGACAGGGCAGAAGTCATTTACACCTGATAATAGAAAGGCTTTAGATAGGGGTATCACACAATGGACAATGAGTATTTCTTCTGAGTCTATTGACCTGGCTGAGGTTCAGAATTAAATCTTCTGTAATACATGAATTAGGATTTCAGTATTTCATGGTCCATGACAGGGACGGCAACACCCGACAGCTGATGGAAACATCAGCTGCGGTGCCGACATCGCTGGACTTCAGGATAGGCAAGTGTCCATTTATTGAAAGCCAGCAGCTGCAGTATATGTAGCCGTCAGCCGGAACAGCGCTTTAAAGCCAGCATTATTCAACCCACTTTCTCTGATCCCAGGTCATCCTGGACCACCCTGTGAAAGAAGAAGCAGCACAGTGGTGAGCTCATCTCTATATCGCTATGCCTTCTCTTACTATTGTCATGCTCTGGGTGAGCACATGAGCTGACTGGCAACTTGTGCTGCTTTTTGCTCTCACGCTCCAGTCCTGCTGTACAGGGACAGCAGGAGGCGGATACCTGGACAAATCCAGGGACTTACTGTACACTACTTGCATTAAAAAATATGTTTAATATCAGAGATGAATTATTTTGTGTCTTTTATGCCTGGAGTTCAGCCAAGGCAGATTTGCCTAAACACCCTAAATGATGTCTTATTATGGGGAACATACATAGTGCTAAATCCTTTCATACTTCGTTCATTAATTTGAAGTTACAGCTTAAGGCCCTGTACACACGATCAGACCGGTCTGATGAAACTGGTCTGCAGACCAGTTCGATGGTGTGCACGGCCCATCAGACCGTTGTCCGTCGGACCAAAGTTTTAAAACATGCTTTAAAACCTGTCTGATGGACACTTGTCCGTCGGACAGATTCGATGGTTAGTACACAAAAGCATCGGACCAAAAACCTGCGCATGCTCAGAATCAAGTCGACACATGCTTGGAAGCATTGAACTTCGTTTTTTCAGCACGTCGTTGTGTTCTGGTCTGATCGGATTTTGGTCCGATGGTGTGTACGCACATCAGACAAGTTCAGAGTTGTCTGATGAAAACGGTCCGTCAGACAAGTCTCATCAGACCGGTCTGATCGTGTGTACAAGGCCTAACAAATCTTTCATTGATAGCAAACCTAACATCCAACCACTACTACCGCACACCAAAACGCAGTCCTCACCTCTTTACGATGTCGATGTAGATGACAAATGGAAGGTCTGTGCACGGCTTCAATCTTCACCTCTTGGGTGGACGTGCGGTAGGACGGGTTGCTGTAAGTGAGGGTCCCCAGTGCTGGATCCGACAGCTGCGATGTCTGTGAATATGCAAAGGCACATTAACTGGATATATTGATCTTTGAACATTTATTGTTGGGTCTCCTATAGTGCTTCACACTAATGTTGATGTGAAATTTGGTAACTGATTGGCTGAAGTTGTTTTTATCACCCACATAACCAAATAAAATGTATAGGTTATGTTGAGGTTTCCCAGCCTTTAGTAAACGATACACCGCCATCATAGTTTATGTCACCTGATCAGGGGCTCCATTGAGTATACCACCAGCCTCCAACACAGACTTTGACTTTCTACCTTTGCAACTGCCCATAATTCTTCTGTACGGTCACCTCTCTCTAAGCCCAAGTCTCTGGCATCATACCATGCCATGCTCCGCCACCATTTGGGAGGGCCAATATTCCACCACAACACACTTCTTTCTACAGTGATAGGCACTCCTATGATCTACACCAGCTACCAGGGCTCTTTAAATGTTATTTATAGAATGTTAGACGTGCAGTAGGATGAAAGCCATGCTGATCACCGTTCTTTTTTGAAATGCTACACAATGACAGATCATTAAAGAAGAAGCGAACCCTGATGGCTCTGTGACTGGCCGGAGCCACGTGACATCACTCATGTGTGCGGGATCCGCCAGTCACGGCATTCACTTGTGAAGAAACGACGCAGGGGGCGTTTCTTTACAGCACATGCGCCGTTGACATCATTGGCGCAAAACACAGTAAATATCTCCTAAATTGCGCACGTTTAGGAGTTATTTACAGTACCTACAAGTAAGCCTTATTATAGGCTTACCTAAAGGTACAACTTCCACAGAGAGGTTTACAACCTCTAAGTTCTATTAGCCACAGCATGGCGAATGGAAGATAATTGCATCGCACTGTGCTGCACTGAAAAAAGTTGTGCATGCTGTACTTAAAGCGGACCAACCAACCCAAAAGGGGAGGCTCTGTTCGCACCCTTGCCCCCTCCACTGCTACATTTGGCATTTTTTTTGGTGGAGGGTTTGAGCGCCAGGTAAGATCGCCGATCTATGTGCATTTATGGTCCCTCCTCCTTCCCCCTGATGCCTTCTGGGACACACACAGGTCCCACAAGACGGCGGGACCATTCAGAAAGCGCAGCATACAGCTGAAGGCTTCACTGTCAGTTTGGCTTTACCTACAATGCCAATGCCAGCGCCCAAAGCCAATTGACAAATCGGCTTTGGGTACTGACATCGCAGGATCCCTGGACAGGTAAGTGTCCTTATATTAAAGTTAGCTGCAGGATTTGTTATTTTTTCCCCAGACTGTAGCTCCTATTGAATTTCAGCACACACCACTGCAGCACAGTAGTGTCCCCTGGCTGGGCAGGAGACGAGGTATTTTGCCACCCAAAACAGTCCAACTGCACCTGGTGCTAATGGGCCCTTAGGCTACAGTCTGACCCTACCATCTCTGTATAATCCACTTTAGATCTACCAAAACTATGTAGAATGAGGAGCTACTTGAATTACCCAATCAGTTTGTATCCAGCCAGACAAGCCCTATCACTATATAACTTATTGGTAGATCTAAAGGAGATTGTACAGATTGTAATATGTGGAGGGCTTAACAGAAGAGCCCATCACACCGAGATCCCCCAACAAGCGGAAATGTCTGTGTGTATTAACAGACAATTCTAGTGATTGCAAGCTCTCAATATCACCCCCACTTCGGGTTAGGCCATCAGTCAGGAGTGGGATTTGGCCAATGATGGACAACCTCAGGCGGCGTACACACGACCGAGGTTCTCGCTAGAAACCAGCGAGAACCTCGCTGGAAGCTGCATTCCAGTGAGAACCTCGGCCGTGTGTACGCTCCTGGCTCGCCCCGCCCGTCGGGAATCCCGTCGAGCGAATAGAGAGCAGGCTCTCTATTTGCTCGACGGCCGGTTGCCATTCCCGACGGGCGGGTCGCCGATTTCGACGGCCGGCCGAGAGCCTCGATGGGCGGAACGATGTGTTCCGCCCGTCGAGGTTCTCGTACGTGTGTACGCCGCCTCACAGTTCCCACCAGGTTTAACGTTCCACCAATCACACGTCTACCATCGCTCGATGACTTCCTTCTACTCACCTGTAGATTAATAGAGCACAGATGAGAAGCAGAAAGCAGAGAAGAGATAAAGATCCAGCAATAATGTGTGCCACACGTAGTCTGTCCCCTAAGCAAAAAGATAATGGGAAGAAACTCCTTTCAAGCGACTCAACTACAAAAAAAAAATTAAGACAAAAACAAGAAGAGTATTAGGTATGAACTGAAGGCAAATTGCCAAATAAGCCTGTGAAATAAATATAATGGAGCTGCTTTACCCGACAATGGTTATGAACGGTGCCCATTCAGTCCTGAGATTTACACAGCTCTGCCAAGCCGAGTAGGAGATCAGATTTTCTCTGCTGCAGTTAAACAACACTCAGGGCCGGCCTTTGCGGTGTGCGGGATGTGCGGTCGCACAGGGCGCCATAGCAACATGGGCGCCTGTCGATCGACAGACACAAATTCTCTAATATCGCCCGTATACTAACTAAGTAGTGGGCGGGGGGCGGGGGGCGTGCCGGCGCCCCGACCCCCCCCCCGCGCGACCGAAGAGGACTTTGGGCGGCATTCCATGGTGACAGGCGCCTGGCTTTGCGGGGGTGCAAGCAGGAACCCGAGCGAGCCGTCGGCACACTCGGGACATGGCCGCAATCATCCCCCTTCCCTGTGCAGCGCCGCAGGTCTGAGTCTCGGCTGCCTGTCTCACAGTCACAGGCAGCCGAGCAGTGAAGCCGCCTCCCCCTTGTCTATACTGTGCTGTGCTGTGTGTGTGCAGCACGCGGCAAGCACATTAGCTGAGCCTGCTATACAGGTCTGAACGGGGGTGGGGGGTTCTGTATTGTAGGGAGGGTCGGCACTGTAGAGGGGGTTCGGTATTGTAGGAGGGGGTTCTGTGTTGTGGGAGGGTTCTGTGTTGTGGGGGGGTTCTGTATTGTAGGAGGGGGGTTCTGTATTGTAGGGGGAGGCGGTAAGGTGGGGGGGTTCGGTATTGTAGGAGGGGGGGTTCTGTATTGTAGGAGGGGGGGGGTTGTATTGTAGGGGGGGTCTGTATTGTTGTAGGGGGGGTCTGTATTGTAAGAGGGGGGGTTCGGTATTGTAGGGGGGTTCTGTATTGTAGGAGGGGGGGTTCTGTATTGTAGGGGGGGTCGGCACTGTAGGGGAGTTCGGTATTGTAGGGGGATCTATATTGTAGGGAGGGGGTTCTGTATTGTAGGGGGGTCTGTATTGTAGGGGGGTCTGTATTGTAGGGAGAGGGGGGTTCAGTATTGTAGGGAGAGGGGTCTGTATTGTAGGGGGGTTCAGTATTGTAGGGAGAGGGGTCTGTATTGTAGGAGGGGGGGTTATGTATTGTAGGTGGGTTTGTATTGTAGGGGGGTCTGCTCTTTAGGGGTGAATCTGTATTGTAGAGGGGGTTCTGTATTATAAGAAACGGTCTGTGTTGTAAGGGGGGTCTGCACTGTAGGGGGGTGTCTGTGTAACATACAGGTGTCTAGAGCTGTAGGGTGCTGTGTAATGTAAAGGGGTGCTGTGTAATGTAAAGTGGCCCAGAGGTGCAGGGTGCTGTGTAATGTAAAGGGGTGCTGTGTAATGTAAAGGGGCCCAGAGGTGCAGGGTGCTGTGTAATGTAAAGTGGCCCAGAGGTGCAGGGTGCTGTGTAATGTAAAGTGGCCCAGAGGTGCAGGGTGCTGTGTAATGTAAAGGGGCCCAGAGGTGCAGGGTGCTGTGTAATGTAAAGGGGTGCTGTAAAATGTAAAAGGGTCTAGTGATGCAGGGTGCTGTGTAATGAAAAGGGGCCCAGAGGTGCAGGGTGCTGTATAATGTAAAGGGGCCCAGAGGTGCAGGGTGCTGTATAATGTAAAGGGGCCCAGAGGTGCAGGGTGCTGTGTAATGTAAAGGGGCCCAGAGGTGCAGGGGGCTGTGTAATGTAAAGTGGCCCAGAGGTGCAGGGTGCTGTGTAATGTAAAGGGGCCCAGAGGTGCAGGGTGCTGTGTAATGTAAAGGGGTGCTGTGTAATGTAAAGGGGCCCAGAGGTGCAGGGTGCTGTGTAATGTAAAGGGGCCCAGAGGTGCAGGGTGCTGTGTAATGTAAAGGGGCCCAGAGGTGCAGGGTGCTGTGAAATGTAAAAGGGTCTAGTGATGCAGGGTGCTGTGTAATGTAAAGTGGCCCAGAGGTGCAGGGTGCTGTGTAATGTAAAGGGGGCCAGAGGTGCAGGGTGCTGTGTAATGTAAAGGGGTCCAGAGGTGCAGGGTGCTCTGTAATGTAAAGAGGTCCAGGGGTGCAGGGGGCTGTGTAATGTAAAGGGGCCCAGAGGTGCTGTGTAATGTAAAGGGGGCCAGAGGTGCAGGGTGCTGTGTAATGTAAAGGGGTCCAGAGGTGCAGGGTGCTGTGTAATGTAAAGGGGTCCAGGGGTGCAGGGTGCTGTAAAATGTAAAAGGGTCTAGTGATGCAGGGTGCTGTGTAATGAAAAGGGGCCCAGAGGTGCAGGGTGCTGTGTAATGTAAAGGGGCCCAGAGGTGCAGGGTGCTGTGTAATGTAAAGGGGTCCAGAGGTGCAGGGGGCTGTGTAATGTAAAGTGGCCCAGAGGTGCAGGGTGCTGTGTAATGTAAAGGGGCCCAGAGGTGCAGGGTGCTGTGAAATGTAAAAGGGTCTAGTGATGCAGGGTGCTGTGTAATGTAATGGGGTGCTGTGTAATGTAAAGTGGCCCAGAGGTGCAGGGTGCTGTGTAATGTAAAGGGGTCCAAGGGTGCAGGGTGCTGTAAAATGTAAAAGGGTCTAGTGATGCAGGGTGCTGTGTAATGAAAAGGGGCCCAGAGGTGCAGGGTGCTGTGTAATGTAAAGGGGCCCAGAGGTGCAGGGTGCTGTGTAATGTAAAGGGGTCCAGGGGTGCAGGGGGCTGTGTAATGTAAAGGGGCCCAGAGGTGCTGTGTAATGTAAAGGGGGCCAGAGGTGCAGGGTGCTGTGTAATGTAAAGGGGTCCAGAGGTGCAGGGTGCTGTGTAATGTAAAGGGGTCCAGGGGTGCAGGGGGCTGTGTAATGTAAAGGGGTCCAGAGGTGCAGTTGTGGAGGTACACAGTAGTGACAGATATTGAAGAATGCAGGGGGCACAGTGGGGTGTTTTTACATTTTACTGTGGGGGGGCAGATATAGGATCTGTTGCCGGGTGCCAAATGCTCTAGGTACGCCTGGCAGGCCACAGGTGGATTCTGCCAGAAAGACGGCATGGCGGCTGTCCTTGCCTTGCTATGAGAGGCTCATATGCCACGCGCACTGAGAAGACAAAGGAGGGCAAGAATCTACAGACGCAGGCAGACGCAGGCAGCAGATGTAAAAACTTTTTTCTGTAAGTAAATTTTTTTTTTATAAGTGCAGTGTACTGCTTAATGTCTGTTTTTGTATTTTTTATTATTTAAATAGGGTGTTTCTTAAAGGAACAGTAAATACAAAAGTTAAAAAATACTTTATTGTAATTATGTTTGATATTTGATTGTAAATTTACAGGTAGTGGTATTATAGCGTGTGATTTGCAGTATAGGTGATGTTATTATACCGTGTTATTTTCAGTATAGGTGACGTTATTATAGCGTGTGATTTGCAGTATAGGTGACGTTATTATAGCGTGTGATTTGCAGTATAGGTGACGTTATTATAGCGTGTGATTTGCAGTATAGGTGACGTTATTATACCGTGTTATTTTCAGTATAGGTGACGTTATTATAGCGTGTGATTTGCAGTATAGGTGACGTTATTATATTGTGTGATTTGCAGTATAGGTGACGTTATTATACCGTGTGATTTGCAGTATAGGTGGCGTTATTATAGCGTGTGATTTGCAGTATAGGTGATGTTATTATAGCGTGTGATTTGCAGTATAGGTGATGTTATTATAGCGTGTGATTTGCAGTATAGGTGATGTTATTATACCGTGTTATTTTCAGTATAGGTGACGTTATTATAGCGTGTGATTTGCAGTATAGGTGACGTTATTATAGCGTGTGATTTGCAGTATAGGTGACGTTATTATAGCGTGTGATTTGCAGTATAGGTGACGTTATTATACCGTGTTATTTTCAGTATAGGTGACGTTATTATAGCGTGTGATTTGCAGTATAGGTGACGTTATTATATCGTGTGATTTGCAGTATAGGTGGCGTTATTATAGCGTGTGATTTGCAGTATAGGTGATGTTATTATAGCGTGTGATTTGCAGTATAGGTGATGTTATTATAGCGTGTGATTTGCAGTATAGGTGATGTTATTATAGCGTGTGATTTGCAGTATAGGTGATGTTATTATACCGTGTTATTTTCAGTATAGGTGACGTTATTATAGCGTGTGATTTGCAGTATAGGTGACGTTATTATACCGTGTGATTTGCAGTATAGGTGGCGTTATTATAGCGTGTGATTTGCAGTATAGGTGGCGTTATTATAGCGTGTGATTTGCAGTATAGGTGGCGTTATTATAGCGTGTGATTTGCAGTATAGGTGGCGTTATTATAGCGTGTGATTTGCAGTATAGGTGGCGTTATTATAGCGTGTGAATGTATTTTTATCATAGCTTGTAATCAGTTTTTTGGAAACTTAACAGAATGTAAGGCTTTAAATGGAGCCGGTATTGGAGAAATGGGTGTGGACACTGAAAGGGTGTGGTTACTGAGGGGCGTGGCCACTAGGGGGCGCTGTAAAGCTTTCTCGCACAGGGCGCCTAAAGGCCTAAAGCCGGCCCTGACAACACTTACAGGTCTTGTCCCTTTCCCAGCCCATGACAAGACGGTGAAAAGAAGAAGCAACAGGCTGATGAGCTCACTTCTCTGCCGTTCCCATCAGCATATTCCGTGTTAAAAGGAGCAGTGCAGCACAAATGATTGGCTCCTCATGCTACTTCTCCTTCTCTCAGTCTGAGCTCTGCACTACAGGGTCTGCAAGAGGCTCACACCATATCAAATTCAGATACTTACACTTAAAGAACACTGTCATGTCGTGATGATCAGGGCCAGATTAAGAACATCATGGGCCTGGTGCTGAGGATTTTGGTGGGGCCTTTTATAAATAATAAATAAATGCATGAGAATCACAGCGCAGTCTGGAGGGCCCAGTCTGAAAATTTAAGTGTACCCTAATGTGCTAATATGCTGTGCATACTTGTACATTGTGGCATAACCTACTAAAAGTAGTAATGTCAGGAAAGTTTACTACCGCTTTAATATCACAGGATCCCAGAAACCTCTCATGGGGCCCACTACTGACCCAGTGGCCCTTGGGCAGTGCATAAGTGCATAGTTGCCAACATTTAAAAAATTGTTTTAGGGACACTTTTTCACAAGTGCTATATTTAGAGTAGCTGAGATCCCCTATGTTCCTCTGTACATCACAGTAGTAATCACAAAATTAAATAAGTTCTAATAATGGAACAGAACAAATATGAGAACTGAGATTTCCTTTAGTTGAACTAACAAAAGTGTGTCCATTCTAGAGCTGGTAACATTGAGGGTATTCAGTATCATTTTAAAGAACTGTTTTTGTGGGTAAGCGACATAGGGGAGGAGTACGGACGGTATATAAGTGGGAAGTATGTGCAGGTGAGTGAGAGGAATGTGGAGGGTCTAACATTGGGCACTATGTACAGGAGAAGAGTGCAACGGGTACGGAAAAGGCACAATGTACAGGAGAGAAGTGTGGAGGGTATGACAGTGGGCATCATGTACAGGAGAGAAGCATGGAGGGTACGACAGTGGGCAGTATGTACAGGAGAGAAGTGTATGACAGCAGGCACCATGTACAGGAGAGGAGTGTGGAGGGTATGACAGTGGGCACTATGTATAGGAGAGGAGTGTGGATGGTATGATAGTGGGCACTATGTATAGGAGAGAAGTGTGGAGGGTATGACAGTGGGCAGTATGTACAGGAGAGAAGTGTATGACAGTAGGCACCATGTACAGGAGAGGAGTGTGGAGGGTATGACAGTGGGCACTATGTATAGGAGAGGAGTGTGGATGGTATGATAGTGGGCACTATGTATAGGAGAGGAGTGTGGAGGGTATGACAGTGGGCAGTATGTACAGGAGAGCAGTGTGGACGGTATGATAGTGGGCACTATGTATAGGAGAGGAGTGTGGAGGGTATAACAGTGGGCAGTATGTACAGGAGAGGAATGTGGAGGGTATGACAGTGGGCAGTATGTACAGGAGAGAAGTGTATGACAGCAGGTACTATGTACAGGAGAGGAGTGTGAAGGGTATGACAGTGGGCAGTTTGTACAGGAGAGGAGTGTGAAGAGTATGACAGTGGGCAGTATGTACAGGAGGAGTGTGGGGGTATGACAGAGGGTAGTATGTACCAGTGAGAAGTGTGGAGGGTATAATGGGGCAGTATGTATAGGAGAGAAGTGTGGAGGGTATGACAGTGGGCAGTATGTACAAGAGAGGAATGGGGATGGTATGATAGTGGGCACTATGTATAGGAGAGGAGTGTGGAGGGTGCGACAGTGGGAAGTATGTACAGAAGAGGAGTCTATGACAGCAGGCACTATGTACAGGAGAGGAGTGTGGAGCGTATGATAGTGGGCACTATGTACAGGAGAGGAGTGTGGAGAGTATGACAGTGGTCACTATGTACAGGAGAGGAGTGTGGAGAGTATGACAGTGGTCACTATGTTAAGGAGAGGAGTGTGGAGAGTATGACAGTGGTCACTATGTACAGGAGAGGAGTGTGGAGGGTATGACAGTGGGCACTATGTACAGGAGAGGAGTGTGGAGGGTATGACAGTGGGCACAATGTATAGGAGTGAAAGGATGTTTAGGGACTGCGTAGTGGTTAAGCGGGTCATACATGAATTGAAATTACACCAATTATGCAGAGACCAGCCATAGTCGATCTATGTATGGGCTAGCTGGTTTTACACAAGTCAATCTATTAATCGACTTGAGTACAACCAGCCTGTTTTTCCAAAAACAATCAGTGCTGCCAGTTATAGATAGCAACACTGATCATTGTACTCACTGGCAGAACACAATAACACTACAGGAGTGATTCCCCCATCTACAGGTCAGCAGGTGAGAGGGTGTGTGGGGACAGGCTAGGGAGAGATACCAGTCAGTGGCTGGGTAGGCACTGGCTAGTATCAGAGCCAGATACACACAGGTTACATATGTCGCGATCGTTAGAGTGAGAGCAATAATTCTAGCACTAGACTTCCTCTGTAACTCTAAACATTTTTTAGGTTACATGTTTAAAGCATCGCTTAGGATACCAAAAAAAAAAATTGTGCTAACTTTAAAAAAACACTAATGTATGAAACAGTTTATTTCCAAAAAAACATGTTTGAAAAATTGCTGCGCAAATACAGTACCGTGCTAGAGCTGCACAATTAATCGTTAAAATTGTGATCTTGATTCAACCCCCCTGACATCTCCAATGCAGAGTTTGCTGATTCTTTCATATAACAAGTGGAGAGACTTTCAGCTGTCAAAAGAAAATATCTGGACAGTCTGCTAAGTTCTTATCAGGAAACATTGTAACTAACACTTTCTTCTTATATCAAAGGGATAAACTTCTGTGTGTAAAGAAAATATCCGACTGTCTGCCAAGTTTGTAAACAACATGAAACATTGTAACCAACTTCCTTTTTTGATCAAACTTCTGTGTGTAAATGCAAGAAATGTAACCACTTAAAGTCCAACACTTGTTTAAGTTAAAAAGCAATATTTTTTGCTAGAAAATTACTTGGAACCGCCAAACATTATATATATTTTAGCAGAGACAAAAATGGCAAATGCTGCAATATTTTATGTCACGCTGCATTTGCCCACTTCATTGAATAATAAAAACCATAAAAACAAAACAGTAAAGTTAGTCCATTTTTTTTTTTTTCATTTTAATGTGAAAGATGATGTTATGCCGTACGAATCGTGAGAGAATCGTGATCTATCTTCTAAGCAACAAAAATTGCAGTTGTCGTTTTAGCCAGAATCATGCAGCTCTATACCGTGCAACATAAAAAGTTGCAAAGACCACCATAGAGGAATTTTCTAGCAAAAAACAAATGATGATTTTTTTTTTCTCAGTGTGCTGCAGTGTGTCAGCTTGTATTTATAATGGCCGCTCTGTATGTAGCTTCTGACAGGCTGTGCAAGCAGGCCTGTATCTCCAGGACCATAAATGATAGCCATCCCATATTTTGACCGGTTGTGGGGTAGGTCTTCAACTGACTACCCCCCAAATGTGGTGTTTCTGTGACCTCTGGTCATCGAGCTACAACCCCCGAAGTCGATCTAAAAAAAAAAAAAAAAAAAAAAAAACTTTTTTTTTTTGGGGCAAATGGGCCTATCTTGAGAAAGGGGCCTGGAGCTGCAGCTCCATCAGCCCCTCTGTTAATCCGGCCCTGGTGATGATGTCATACTTACCTCCACTGTGCAGTTATTTTTGCACAGAGTGGCCCCAATCCTCCTGTTCTGGGGTCCCTTGGTGGCTCTCTCAGCTCCTCTTCGCAATAGCCAACCCCCTCTGGGAAGCTCTCTCCCAAAAGGGGGTTATCTTGTGGGACGCTTGGCTTCTTTTTTTTAAACAGCGACACATAAATTGTGTATCAAGGAACATAAATTGGAAATGATTTTCTAAGAATCTTCCATAACAATACGCTTGTTAATCACTTAAGCCCCGGACCAATATGCTGCTAAATGACCAAAAGTGTTTTTACAATTCAGCACTGCGTCGCTTTGACAATTGCGCGACGTGGCTCCCAAACAAAATTTACGTCCTTTTTTCCCACAAATAGAGCTTTCTTTTGATGGTATTTGATTGTCTCTGCGATTTTTATTTTTTGCGATATAAACGTAAAAAGACCGAAAATTTTGAAAAAAAATTATATTTTCTACTAGGGTTGTCCCGATACCGATACCAGTATCGGTATCGGGACCGATTCTGAGTATTTGCGGGAGTACTTGTACTCCCCCAAATACCCCCGATACCAAAATAGAATACTTCCGCCCCCCCCACCGCCGCCGCCGCCGCTCGCCGCACGCAGCACCACGCATGTCGCCTGACGCCCACCGCACAACGCCCGCCGCCGACCGCCACTAATCCCCGTGTAAACTTGTAATACCCGCGGCGCCATGTATAGACACGCGATTGGACGGATCCGTCCAATCGCGAGCAAGGGGGGAGTGTCTATAAATGGCGCCGCGGGTATGTGTTGCACGGGGATTAACCCTGCAGGCTGCAGCAGCGACGGCGGCAGAGGTATGGGGGACATGACATGGCTGCAATATGGGGCACAGGACATGACATGGCTGCATATGTGGGGGGACATGACATGGCTGCATATGTGGGGGGACATGACATGGCTGCATATGTGGGGGGACATGACATGGCTGCAATATGTGGGGGGACATGACATGGCTGCAATATGTGGGGGGACATGACATGGCTGCAATATGTGGGGGGACATGACATGGCTGCAATATGTGGGGGACATGCACGGCTGCAATATGTGGGGGACATACATGGCTGCAATATGTGGGGGGACATGGCTGCAATATGTGAGGGGACATGGCTGCATTTGGGGACACGTTTAAAAAAAGTATCGGTATTCGGTATCGGCGACTACTTGAAAAAAAGTATCGGTACTTGTACTCGGTCCTAAAAAAGTGGTATCGGGACAACCCTATTTTCTACTTTTTGTTATAAGGAAAATCGAATAAACTAAATTTTAGTCAAACATTTAGGCCAAAATGTATTCAGCCACATGTCTTTAGTAAAAAAAAAATCGCAAGATAAAAAAAAACCCAGCTACCTAGCGGCAACAGTGACACTAATAAAGCGATCAGAAAACCGATTGCTTAGTGACACTGGCAATAGGGGGTGAAAGGGTTAACTAGGATGGTGATCAAGGGGTTAAACCTTTATTTGGGGGGGGATACGGGGCTACCCTGGACCTAAAACTAACTGCCTGTCACACTAAGGCGGCGTACACACGACCGAGGTTCTCGCTGGAAACCAGCGAGAACCTCGCTGGAAGCTGCATTCCAGCGAGGACCTCGGCCGTGTGTACACTCTCGGCGAGCATCCCGTCGGGAAGCCCGTCGAGCAGAAATAGAGAGCACGCTCTCTATTTGCTCGACGGCCCGTCTGGATGAATGGCTGGTTGCCATTCCCGACGGGCGGGTCGCCGATTTCGACGGCCGGCAGAGAACCTCGACGGGCGGAACGTTGTGTTCTGCCCGTCGAGGTTCTCTGCCGTGTGTACACGGCCTGACACTAAATGCAGTGATCAGTAAATATATGATCACTGCAATCAGTGACTCTGTGATATGGGGCTGGGGGAGGGGGGTGATCTGAAGGGGTTAATGTACCTATGTGTGTGGTGTCAGTGTAGTGTTGGTGCGAAAATACCGCCGAGAGGAGAGGTGACATCACTTCTTCTGCCCGTGTTTACATTACATAGGCAGAGGAAGTCACACGGCGGAGGCTCTGCGGATTCGCTGGGAGCAATCGCGAGGGGGCGGACAGAAACCAACAGCCGCCCCCTCATCCCGGATCGCTCCCACAGGTAAAATGACCGCCGCATGTAGCGGGGGGTCCTGATCGGACCCCCAACCCGCAAGAAGGCAGGGACGTACATGTACGCCCATCTGCCTATACATGCCATTCTGTGGACGTACATATACATGCGGCGGGCGTTAAGTGGTTAAAGGGGTTGTAAAGGTTCCTGTTTTTTCACCTTAATGCATCCTATGAATTAAGGTGAAAAAACACCTGGCACGGGACCCCCAGCCCCCCCCCCCCGTTTTATCTACCTGAGCCAGTTCACCTGCTCTGCGTGTCCGTAGGGGCCTTTTCTCCCCGGAGTCTCGGCGTTGATTGGATAGCTTGATAGCAGCGCAGCCATTGGCTCCCGCTGCTGTCAATCAAATCCAATGATGTGGCCTCTGGGGGGGCGGGACCGAGTTATACAGTCGGCGTCTATGGATCTGAATCTGGGGGGTTACCTATTGCAGGGATGAGCCGAGAGAGCCGCCGAGGGACCCCAGAACAGCAGAATCGGGGCCACTCTGTGCAAAACGAACTGCACAGTGGAGGTATGTATGACATGTTTTGTTTTATAAAATAACAAAGAACCTTTACAACCACTTTATAAATCTCCATTATATAGTTTTGTGACATTTGTCATAAACCTGTCTTGAGGGTTAGGAAAAAGCAGGAAGGGGTATAGTATAGTAGGTTATAGTAGGGTGTGGGGCTTTAGGTGTAGATCCCTCTTAAGTGAAAGGTGCCATGGAAGAGTTCTAGACAGGTAATGAGGGGAAGGGCTAATCTGATGTTTCTCTTTCACCAAGTAAATTATTTCTGATATATAGCGAAGCATTCAGTGGAGCCATCTAGTGGTAAAGAATATTGTGTGTTTTCTTCCATAGTTGTAGTTTCTACACCAGATGTGTCTCTGTTCTGCCCAAGCACTGCTGTTTTTTACTCACTTCTTGTATTTCTTTTATGTCTCTAAATATGTGTTTTTAGGTATTTTAGACTTGCACCCCTTTTGTTTTTTGTTATCACATTGTCAGATTCTTGAACTTTATTTAACCACTTCAGCACCGGAACGATTTTCCCCCATCCTGACCAGAGCACTTTTTACAATTTGGCACTGCGTCGCTTTAACTGACAATTGCGCGGTTCTACGACACTGTACCCAAACAAAGTTTGCATCTCTTTCCCCCCACAAATAGAGCTTTCTTTTGGTGGTATTTGATCACCTCTGCGGTTTTAATTTTTTGTGCTACAAACAAAAAAAAAAACAGCGACAATTAAAAAAAAAAAAAAACACACAATATCGTTTAATTTTTGCTATAATAAATATCCCAAAATAGTTCAGTTCGATATTTTATTCTACATATTTTTGGTTAAAAAAAAAAGGCAATAAGCTTATACTAATTGGTTTGCGCAAAAGTTATAGCGCCTACAAAATAGGGGATAGAATTATTTATCATTATAATTTTTTTTACTAGTAATGGCAGCGATCTGCGATTTTTATCAGGACTGCGATATTATGGTGGACATTTGGGACACGTTTGACACATTTTTGGGACCATTGACATTTTTACAGCGATCAGTGCTATAAAAATGCACCGATTACTGTAAAAATGTCACCGGCAGTGAAGGGGTTAACACTAGGGGGCGAGGAAGGGGTTATGTTCCCTAAAGTGTGTTCTAACTGAAGGGGGGGGGGGATGGGACTGACTAGGGGGAATGACAGATCGCTCTTCATACATTGTATGAACAGATGATCAGTCATTTCTCCCCCTGACAGGACCAGGAGCTGTGTGTTTACACACATAGCTCCCATTTCTCGCTCTGTCACGAGCGATCGTGGTCCCCGGCGGTCATCGTGCCCGCCGGGCACTCGCATCGGCACCAGGGGTGAGCAGGGAGTGCACCCGCCCCCCTAGTGGTCACAGATCAAAATCACGTTAATATATCGTGATTTCGCCCAGCCGAGCCAACCTGCCGACATAAAAGTGCGGAGGCTGGTGGGCGAGTGGTGAAGTGCTGTTGGCATTATTGTTCTGTACAATTGTATGATCTTTCTAGGTGAAAACTCTTCATCACTATAACATGTTCCTGTCCCTCCCCCGGAGTGATGGAAGGCAGTCAGTATGTGAACACCCCCCCCCCCCCCTCCCTCAGTGTTCTCATTTATTTTACAATTGCAGTAATAGTACATTGCCTGGAGGCAGTTTATGATGGTAGCCTGTGCCTTGGGTCACCTGTCAATGTCTTTGTTGTACATTGGTGACTGGTACACATTAAAGGGTTAATCTGGCCATAGATGGTTTGAATGTTGACCCCTTCAGCAGGGATTGGCCAAGATTCCATCCATGTATGGGCAGGCTGATTGTACCTAAAGCCGATCCATCCATCAACTTGGGTGCAACCAGCATATCATCTTTTCAGCATGCCATTATTGCCAGCAGCTATTTGAGCTAGAAATAATCTCTGTGTTCTTCCAGCATGGTTGCCCCCCCCCCCCCCCAGCAGAACATAATCGCTCTGCGGAAAGGACCAGCCAGTGTTGATGGGGAACTGACCATTTTTTATCTATGATCTGCCTTAGTCGGCCCAAAACAGATTATTCTGGTTATGGGAGTGATGAGCCCAATCGTCCTCCATTGTCTCTATTATTTTAGCAGCTAGTTCCAAGTGATAGTAGTGGTTTGAACTCTACGGAGGGGGGGGGGGACACACGCCTGTACTCTGCAGAGGGGGGGGAGGGGGACACGCCTGTACTCTACGGAGGGGGGGAGAGGGGGACACGCCTGTACTCTACGGAGGGGGGGGGAGAGGGGGACACGCCTGTACTCTACGGAGGGGGGGAGACGCCTGTACTCTACGGAGGGGGGGAGAGGGGGACACGCCTGTACTCTACGGAGGGGGGGAGAGGGGGACACGCCTGTATTCTACGGAGGGGGGGGGAGAGGGGGACACGCCTGTATTCTACGGAGGGGGGGGGAGAGGGGGACACGCCTGTACTCTACGGAGGGGGGGGGAGGGGGACACGCCTGTACTCTGCAGAGGGGGGGGAGGGGGACACGCCTGTACTCTACGGAGGGGGGGGGGACACGCCTGTACTCTACGGAGGGGGGGGAGAGGGGGACACGCCTGTACTCTACGGAGGGGGGGAGACGCCTGTACTCTACGGAGGGGGGGGGAGAGGGGGACACGCCTGTACTCTACGGAAGGGGGGAGAGGGGGACACGCCTGTACTCTACGGAAGGGGGGGGAGAGGGGGGGACACGCATGTACTCTACGGAGGGAGGGGGGGAGAGGGGGACATGCCTGTACTCTACGGACTCTACGGAGGGGGGAGGGGGACACGCCTGTACTCTACGGAGGGGGGGAGAGGGGGACACGCCTGTACTCTACGGAGGGGGGGGAGAGGGGGACATGCCTGTACTCTACGGAGGGGGGGGAGAGGGGGACATGCCTGTACTCTACGGAGGGGGGGGAGGGGGACACGCCTGTACTCTACAGAGGGGGAGGGGGACACGCCTGTACTCTACAGAGGGGGGAGAGGGGGACACACCTGTACTCTACGGAGGGGGAGAGAGGGGGACACGCCTGTACTCTACGGAGGGGGGGGAGAGGGGGACACGCCTGTACTCTACGGAGGGGGGGAGAGGGGGAAACGTCTGTACTCTACGGAGGGGGGGGGGAGGGGGACATGCCTGTACTCTACGGAGGGGGGGGAGAGGGGGACATGTCTGTACTCTACGGAGGGGGGGAGGGGGACACGCCTGTACTCTACAGAGGGAGGGGGGGGGGGACACGCCTGTACTCTACGGAGGGGGACACGCCTGTACTCTACGGAGGGGGGAGGGGGACACGCCTGTACTCTACGGAGAGGGTGGGAAGAGGGGGACACGCCTGTACTCTACGGAGGGGGGGGGACACGCCTGTACTCTACGGAGGGGGGGAGAGGGGGACACGCCTGTATTCTACGGAGGGGGGAGGAGAGGGGGACACGCCTGTACTCTACGGAGGGGGGGGGGGGAGAGGGGGACATGCCTGTACTCTACGGAGGGGGGGAGGGGGACACGCCTGTACTCTACGGAGGGGGGGAGGGGGACACGCCTGTACTCTACAGAGGGGGGGAGGGGGACACACCTGTACTCTACGGAGAGGGGAGGAGGACACGCCTGTACTCTACGGAGGGGGGAGGGGGACACGCCTGTACTCTACGGAGAGGGTGGGAAGAGGGGGACACACTTGTACTCTACGGAGGGGGGGGGGAGAGGGGGACACGCCTGTACTCTACGGAGGGGGGGGAGGGGGACACGCCTGTACTCTACGGAGGGGGGGGGGGGGGAGAGGGGGACATGCCTGTACTCTACAGAGGGGGGGGAGAGGGGGACATGCCTGTACTCTACAGAGGGGGGAGGGGGACACGCCTGTACTCTACAGAGGGGGGGGGGGACACGCCTGTACTCTACGGAGGGGGGGGGGGACACGCCTGTACTCTACGGAGGGGGGGGGGACACGCCTGTACTCTACGGAGGGGGGGGAGAGGGGGACACGCCTGTACCCTACGGAGGGGGGGGAAGAGGGGGACACGCCTGTACTCTACGGAGGGGGGGGAAGAGGGGGACACGACTGTACTCTACGGAGGGGGGGGGAGAGGGGGACACGCCCATTCAGAAAACACTGCGAGACTCGCGCATGCGTAGTAGGAAATGGGCAGTGAAGCCTGCCTGTTTCCCTCATGCCGTATACACACACGATCGGTTCATCCGATGAAAAACGGTCTGATGGGTTTTTCCTCAGATATCTGATGAAGCTGACTTTCATCAGTCTTGCCTACACACCATCAGTTAAAAAAACGATTGCGTCAGAACGTGGTGACTTGATTCTGAGTATGCGTGGATTTTTAACCGATGGACGTACCCACAGATGATTGTTTTTTTCTATCGTTTTTTTAACCATCAGATCATTTTAAAACAAGTTCCTAGTTTTTTCACCTTTGGATAAAAAAACGACGGGGCCCACACACGATCGGTTCGTCTGATGAAAACGGTCCATCAGACCGTTTTCATCAGACAAACCGATCGTTTGTACGCGGCATTAGTGAGGATGGGGGCGATAGGACCTTCCAGGATCGAGGGGGCGCCTTGGACAGGTAAGTGTCCTTATTAAAAGTCAGCAGCTACACTGTTTGTAGCTGCTGACTTTAATAAAAAAAAAATCACGGGTGGAATCACGCTTTAATGTATTTTTAATATTCAAAGCAAACTCTCCCATTCATTCATGTCACCAATGCTTTATTTTGTTAAGAAATCAATTTGAGAAACACCCCCTACCATTTATGGCTGTGGCCATCTTGAGTAAGGGCAGATGACTCATGTAGGATTTACTTCCTGGAATCCATCTGTTCTTAGCTCAGGCATGCAAGCAGGAGAGGGTGTGCTTAGCTGAGAAAGCCTCTCCTTCCCCAATGAAGACTGCTAGGATGTATGGCCTAGGCATAGAAGCCAGAAAGAAACTCAAGAAATTAAAAAAAAAACAAAAAAAACAAGCGACATGGCTGTGGACGAGGGTTAAACCAACCTTTCCCTATATCTGCTTATGACAAGGAACAGTTTCTATGAGAAGGATGTGCACTGGGTGAGATGGAATGTTAGGCTCTTATCTAATAGGTAATACACTGTATATGCTGATTACACTTTGTACTTATCCTTTTATTGCATTACACTTGCAAAAGAAAATAATTGCGCTTTTATGGGCTGCAATGGAAGTATTGTGGTGTAAACTTTATTGTGTGTTTGTGGCCAATGCTCTCCATTCTGCACTCAGTTTTATAGCTCAACTCCAAATAAAACCGATATTTCAACATCACTCAAGTGTCAGCAGTTTGCCCAGAACTGATATTCCACCTGAAGTATTTGGAGTCTCTGACCCCGATAACACAGCAATGGTCATACAGCTAAAACTACAGGTAGATATAAAAGCTCTGTATTCATTAAAAATCATTTTTGTTTATTAATATTTTTATAAAATAGAGAAAAAATTGTACTGTATCAACCTTTTACATTCCCTGTATAGCAGACCTCAGGTTGGAATGGGGAATAAGCGGGGCGGGGTAACAGCAATGGGCATGCTGCCTGTAGGAGAGATCACAGTGACAGAGAGATGCTGCTTCTTTCCCTGTCCAATCACAAGCTGGGGGCAGGGCTAGACCTGTAAATGTTACTGAATTTCGGCAGAGAAGAAAATAGGTCTTCTGCCCTGCCAGATAGAGCTGTGCTATGTGACAGAGCTGAGTCTGTCTCAGGGGTGGATATACAGATATTCAAAACCACTGGTAGGTAAAACAGCTCACTCTGTAATTTGTATATAGTTGTTTGCCTGGAGCAGTGGCGATTGGCGCTCAATATTTGGGGGGGGGGGGGGGGCAAACCAACACCAAATCCCCCCACCATGGGAGACAGATGGGAATGCGGCGATTCCTCCCACTCCCACGGGAGACAGACGGGAATGTGGCAGCGATCAGAGGCCTACTTAGGGTGGGCTGCACGCCATTTTTTTTTCATATTTTGGCATTGGGTGGGGGGTCCCCTCCAAATCAATACTAGACTCAAGGGCCTAAGCATTTTTTTTTTTTACATTCAGCTCTCAGCTGATGACTTATCGGTTGTTAAGGACACGACGGCCGGCCTCCCAACCCGCTCCTTAGCAACCAGCTATAAACAGTGCAAAAAAGAAAAGAAAAGAGAAATCGCTCAAAAGCAACATGCATAGATGTGGTTCGAGCCATACTATTTATGTTTCAGTTATGAATGAACACAATGGCCCAGATTCACAGAGCGATTATGCCTGCGCAACTGGTGTTGCGCGTGCGTAAGTCTAAATGTGCGCGTGCGTTTAGATGCGCGCGATTCAGAAAACGATTTACGCCAGAAATCTACTTTTTTTGGTCCGGCGTAATTTCGTTAGACAGACGCATCCGTCCGCGCAAAAATGCGCTAGACACACCATTGATTTGCTAGTCAAATATGCTAATGAGGGAGTTGCGGGGATCCACAAAAAAACGCAGTTGCTGCGCAGGCTACGCGATGTGCGCAACAGCAAAATGTCCTGTCTAAAGTTAGAGCACATAAAAGCTGGTCTAAATTTTGAAAAAACGTCTACATCTCACAGAAAGCAACACCGTTACTGAGGAGCAGACCACACACACGTGTTGCACTACAATTTGACTGCCAACATGCCAGGGGCATCGTCGCTCATAGCTGCACTAGTGAATTTAGATGACCAAAGAAGGAGGAGGGCACAGAGGATGGCACGGAGGAGGGCACGGGAGAGGATATACCGCACACGCATAGACCTCTTTGGCATGAGTGATTCTGAGGTGTATCGCATCTTCAGATTCCCCCCTCATGCCATCCTGGAATTAACCACAACCCTGCAGGAGGACATCACCAGCCCAACACAACGCTCACATGCAGTGCAGCCACTGGTCAAGGTCCTGGCAACACTCCATTTCCTTGCCAGTGGCTCTTTTCAGCGTACAAGTGGAGTGGTGGCTGGGATGTCACAATCCTCCATGAGCAGATGTGTGCACCAGGTTGTCCCTGCAATCCTCACACGCTTGGCCAACCTAATCATCAAACCCACCACTGAGGACCTGCGGCTGAAGGCAATGACAGATTTCTACAGAATTGCCAGATTCCCACGCACCATCGGGGCCATTGATTGCACACATGTGGCACTCCAGCCCCCCCTGGAGACAGAGCACATGTACCGCAATCGGAAGAATTGGCACTCCATCAACGTACAGGTGATAGTTGATGCCCAAGGACTCATATGGCACGTCCGTGCCAAACACCCCGGATCCACCCATGACAGCTACATCTACAATCAATGCCACATCCGAATGGAATTCTATCAGAACGTGTATGGGAACACCTGGCTGGTTGGTGAGTGACATGGGAGTCAGGCATGACTATCCCCTCCCGTGATGCACACCTCACAAGTGGCACATGCATGACTAACATTCTCCTGTTTTTTCCCTTCCAGGTGACTCTGCATATGCACTGGGACCCCATCTCATGACTCCTATCCGGAACCCCCAAACCCCAGGGGAGGAAAGATACAATCAAGCACACATCAAAACCCGAGCAGTGGTGGAGCGCACCTTTGGCCTCCTGAAGTCACGTTTCCGATGCCTGGATAAGTCTGGGGGTACACTGTTGTATTCCCCAAACTTCGTGTGCCATATCATCGTTGCATGTTGCATGCTGCACAATCTCGCAGTGAGGAAGGGCCTGCAGGTTGAGCTACGTGATGACCTGACCCCCCAACCAGACAATCAACCCCTAACCGAGGATACCCCGTCTTCTGAGGGAAGAGCAGTCAGGAGACAGCTCATATTGGGCATCTTTGCACGTTAAACACACACATTAATCATGGCACAATGAGAATGCATGCATGCACACCACTGTGGTCCCTAGCACACACACCCCACATCCTCATCAAATTGGATTGGCACCAGTCCACCATGCACGACTGGTGAGCAGTAACGCCACGTCAAGGCTCCAATTATGTCACTGTACATTCATACACCATTCACACGGACCTGGGAATCACTTCTCCCTGGTCCTGGGGAACCCTTCTCCACCAAAATTGAGGATGACACCCCTTTTCCAGCAGGAATGTCACCCCCACATTGAAACAGCATGCACAACCCAAAATTTAAAAAAAATGTCAGCCAAAAAAATAAAAAAAAAAGCCAAAAAAGTAAGCCAAAAAAAAAAAAGGGGAAAAAAAAATTATTGCCCTCTGCGTGAGCCACGCCTGGGGCGCCCCCGGCCCCTCAGGGGAGACTCATGGGGGAGGGGCAAACCCGGGGAAGGAGGAGCAGCCCCTGATATCTGCCCACCTGGCGGCCTGCCCTCCAAGGCCACGGCAATTCTGTCCAGGGAAGCACCAAGTGTTGCCGTGTTGGCCTGGATAGCCTGGGTAAGGGCCCTCACATCCTGCCCAACGCCTGCTGCTGTAGTCTGCAGTTCATTTAGGCAGGTTGTGAAAGCCCGGGAGTGGGAGTCCAGGTTACCCAGCGTATCCTTCATGGAGGACAGGCTCTCCTCCACCCGCCCAAAAGTCTGGCAGAGCTGTCCCAGATGGCGGGTCTGGAGGGCCTGGTCCCTTCGCAGACTGGCGGGCAGGAGATTGGGCGCCCCCCTGGTGCTCTGGGATGACATCCTGCCTCCAGCTGATGGTTGTGGGCGGGGAGAAGGGGAGGCCCTTGTGAGGGGAGCCATGTTGGGGGAGGAGGGGGGGGCTCCCCCTTAGGGAGGGCAGGCTTCTGCCAGCCAGAGGGGAAGAGTCCGCACAAACCACTCGTCCAGTGCCTGACTCCTCCTCCTCATGATCGTCCTCCTCATGATTATCCTCCTCCTCATGATCGTCCTCCTCCTCATGATCGTCCTCCTCCTCTTGAACCTCCTCCGCGGACTGTGGCCTTGTTGGGGGGGCCTCATTAGGCTGCTGTCCTGGGGTTGGAGCGGTCAGGCCAGATGGCCCTGCACCCTCCTGCACATCTGTGGATGACACAAACCATTCACAGGTTGGAGGATCCACACACTTGGCACATATTCCCTTTCACCCCCTCCCCCACACATGCTACACACCTGATAGAAAAAAAAACCTTACCTGGCACCACGGGGACCGGACTTGTGTCAAAGCCTGGCAGGCCCTCCACTTCATGCCGGTGAAAGGTCAGGGCCACCACATGCTCCGTCGCTGTAAGCCTAATACGGCATGGTGGGCCCCCTCCTGTGCCCCTGGCATGGGCATGCATTGCGGCCAGTTTTTTTTTCACCTGATGCCGGAGATCGTTTATTTTTTTGTCAATCCCAGACCGGGTCCGTGTCTCCCCCTCCCCCGATGAATTCACCTGCTCCGTGATCCTATCCAAAATCTCCCTCCTCCTGGCCGGGGTGGTGGTGGCACTCTGCGGGCCGTGGAGAAAACGCCCATACTCGCTAATGGCCCGGGCAAGAATTCTTTTTTCCCCCACAGTAAAATTCAGCTTTCTTTTTCTCTCTGTCATACTTCCAAACAAACTCACTACCAGTCACCAAAAATCAGTCACAAATACAAGCACAACCAATCAGGCAAGAACACACACAAAGAGAAAACGAACACCCAAAAATCACACTAGCACTCAGCAAGAAACAGTCACAAAAAAATAAAAAATAAAAAATAAAGCAAGAAAACAAACGCTCAGAAATATATCAATCAAACAAACAGTCTCTCAAACACTTATCAAAAAACACTTTCACAAATATACCAACAAGAACTTGATCACACAGAACACTAATCTGACAACTACAAGACACACTGCAACGAACAACAGGAACAAAAGCACTAGGTTCAATGGGAAGGGACACAAAGGGATGTACTTTTGCAATGCAAGTGCGTTTGTGTGTGTCTATTTATGCTGTCTGCGTAGTTCACAACGTTGCCCTAGTCCATTTCCAATTTCACTGATTGCGCCGCTCCCGAGTTGTGAGCATGCGCACAGCGGAGCTGACATGGTCTCCTTCACGCGCGCATGCGCGAGCCGGCCGGCCCTTCATTTGCATGGGGTCACGGCTCATTTCAATGTAACACGCCCACGTCCCTCCCAATTTGTATTACTCCTCCTTACGCCTCAGGAAAAAACCTTACGCTTGCGCAATTTCCTGCGCAAAAGCTACGTGAATCGGGGGATTACGCGGCTAGATGGCGCAAGTCTAACGTAATGGCGGTGCGCTACGCCGGACCGATAATGCGCCGATGTACGTGAATCTGGGACAATGTGTGTATTCACTGTGTTCATTTAGAAATAATACAGCAGCCATCTGCACATATGACACTTCATTCATGGTAAGTACTGACCATGGTGCTGACTTTTTGTAAAAATCATTTCAATAAACTTCAGCTTTAAGCACTTAAGGACCGCCCCACGTATAGAAACTGCCAGGGCCGCCATCAGGGGGGTACAGACAGTACACCTGTAAGGGGCCCGGATGGCTTCCCACTTTTTTTATTTTTTTTTATTTATTTTTTTTGTTTGTGAGCACCCAAAGCCCCCCCTGACCTCTAAGGGTCCCGGGTGGCATCCACCTTTTTTTAATGTTTTTTTTTGTTCGTCAGCACCCAAAGCCCCCCGGACCTTAATTCTCAATTATAGCTTCTCAATTTGCGGCGCCCCCTCTCCATTCACAATTCGCGGTGCCCCCCCTCCGCTTCTCAACTTACGAAAATCCCCCCCCCCCCTGCTTCTTAAACTGGCCCGGGAAACTGCAGCCCTAAAATGAAAAATCCGATACTTGTACGTGATTTTTGTCTTCGGGTCTCAGGCACGGGCGCACGTTGTCGGAGACCCACTCCTGCTGTGATTGGACCCAATGTCCACTGGAACAGAGATCGATCCGAGAGAGGCACAGTGGTGGTCCGCCTATGTAAACAATGCAGATTGAAGTTTTGCTAGTAAGGAAGACAGAGATCTTGTGTTTCTGCTAAGCAGCTACAGTTAAACCACCCCCCACGCAGTAAAGTGGGGTACACACTATAATAAAATTGTGCAAAACGTACAAGTACTCCCGCAAATGCTTAGTACAACCCTAATTTCTGATCATGCGCAGTCTTTCTTTTGTGTACACATTAACCAGTAGACTACCGCGATGGCCGCTGGGCACCCGCGCAATCAAAAGTGTCCAATGTGTCCGCCACAATATCGCAGTCTCGATAAAAATTCACTTTTCGCCGCCATTACTATTAAAAAAAAATGGCTATAAATCTATCTACCATTTTGTAGCCGCTAGAATTTTTGTGCAAACCAATTAATAAGCGCTTATTGCAATTTTTTTTTTAGCAAAAATATGTAGAATAATACATATCGGCCTAAACTGAGGAAAACATTTTTTTTGATTTTCGGGGGATATTTATTATTGAAAAAAGTAAAAAATATTGCCTTTTCAAATTGTCGCTCTTTTGTTTATAGCGCAAAAAATAAAAACTGAGGTGAACTGAGGCAGAGGTGATCAAATACCACCAAAAGAAAACTCCATTTGCTGGAAAAAAAGTATTAAAATTTCATTTGGGTGCAGTGTTGCATGACCAAGCAATTGTCATTCAAAGTGTGACAGTGCTGAAAGCTGAAAAATGGCTTTGGCAGAAAGGGGGTGAAAATGCCCGGTATTGAGGTGGTTAAATGAAAAAATATATTTTTTTTACTTTCTGCTATACAACATATCCAATAAAAAAAAATAAAAAAATGAAATTTATACATAAATTTAGGTCAATATGTATTCTGCTACATGTTCATGGCAAAAAAAAATCCCAATAAGCATACCGTATTTATCGGAGTATACTGCGCACTTTTTTCCCCTTTAAAATAAGGGGAAAATCGTGGGTGCGCGATTTACGCCGATACCCGCTTCCCGGGCTCAGTTTGAACTGAGCCGCCGATATATACCGAGTGCAATACACTCGGGTACCTTCTGCCAGTCTCGGCTTCGCTCGTAGTCACGCTCTGTGACGTTTATGCGTGAGAAGCCAAGTGTGGCCGAGCGTGCCCGAGTGTACTATGCTCGGTATATGTTGGAGGCTTCAAACTGAGCGCGGGAAGCGGGGATTCGACTCGGACAGCGCTGGAGAAGCCGGGAGGACACCACCGAGGCCGCAGACGGACGCCGAACCGGACGATGGACGCCGGGCAAGACACCAAAACTGTAAGTAATAAAATGTTATATCATTTTTTTTACAGGAATTTCGGGGCAACTTTAGGGGTGCGCGCTATACGCTGGAGTGCGCAATACCCCGATAAATACGGTATATTGATTGGTTTGCAGAAAAGAAAGCGTCTTCAAAATGGGATACATTTATGGATTTACATTTTTATTTATTATTATTTCACTAGCAATGGCGGCATTCAGTGATTTTTAGTGGGACTGTGACATTGCGGCAGACAAATCTGACACTGAAGCCGCGTACACACGACCGTTTTTCATGACGAGAAAAATTGCATTTTTTTAATTGGTTGTTAAAAACGATCGTCAAGAAAAATGGCCATTAAAAATATAGACCATGCTCTATTTTTTCTCGTCGTTTTTCACCTGGTCGCCTTTCTCGACGTGAAAAAGGGTCATGTGTAGACTTTACTGAAGGGGAAAAAAACACGCATGCTCAGAAGTAAGTTATGAGATGGTAAATTAGCATAATCAGCCCAAAGGGTGGCGCTATTGGAAGGGAACTTCCCCTTTATAGTGACGTTGTACGTGTTGTATGTCACCGCGCTTTGCTCGAGCATTTTTTATCACCATCGTGTGTATGCAAGGCAGGCTTGACAAGAATCACGTCGAGAAAAACAATTTTTTCCATGACATTAAAAACTGACACTTTTTGGGAACCAGTGACACTAATATAGTGATCAGTGCTAAAAAAAAATGCATTATCGCTGTACTAATGACACAAGCAGGGAAGGTGCAATTAAAGGGTTAAATGTGTTCCCTGGGAGTGCTTTCTAAAGGCTTGAACACCCTATGAGAAAATCGTACGAACATTTTCATACAAAGAATTTTCGTACGATCTTCGTATAGTGTGTCTTTCGACAGCCGATGTGTAATTTTCTTACGAAAATTCCCGACGGGACAAACTCCAAAAATTTTCTCGTATGGAAACAAAACGAATGTTATTTTTTAATTGTTGGTCATTTTTTGTTTATAGTGCAAAAAATAAAGACCGCAGAGGTGATCAAATATCACCAAAAAAAGCCTAAGGCTATCACGGAAGGGTGCACACAGTTGCGATGAGGACGCCGGCCGGAGAGGGGGGGGAGAGTAGCGGAGCCCCGGTCGGCGCGTCGCTGTAACGCTGGAGCAGGTTAGTGTGTTTATTAACCACTTGAGATCCGCCCCACGTCTAAAGACGTCATTTTTTTGAAGATGGATATCTCGGTAATGGCAGCAGCTGCTGCCACAACCAAGATATCCATCTTTTCGTGGAGCGGACCTGTTAACGATAACGGCGGTCATCGCGGCGGATTCGCTGCGAGATCGCCGTTATCGGCGGCGGGAGAGGGTGCCCCCCTCCCACCGCTCTCCCGCGCCCTCCGTCGCTTACCGTAGCCGTCTGTAGTGGCGGAGGCGATCGGGTCCTCTTGCTGGCTGTCCGGGGATGCGACTGAGGGGAAAAAATGTCCCTCAGCCATCCCCATACCTCTGCTGGGCGGAAGTGACGTCAAAACGTCATTTCCGCCCAGCGTCTTAAAGAGACATTTATTTTGTTTACATTTTTTATTTTCTTTTTCTTTTTTTCTTTTGCATTTAAGCCTGAATATGAGATCTGAGGTCTTTTTGACCCCAGATCTCATATTTAAGAGGACCTGTCATGCTTTTTTCTATTACAAGGGATGAAAAGTGATAATTTTTTTTTCCAGTGTTAAAAATTCTAAAATAAATAAAAATGAAAACGAAAACCCCAAAAAAAATTTTTTAAAGTGCCCCGTCCCGACGAGCTCGCGCGCAGAAGCAAACGCTTACGCGAGTAGCGCCCGCATATGAAAACGGTGTTCAAACCACACAAGTGAGGTATCGCCGCGATCGTTAGAGCGAGAGCAATAATTCTAGCCCTAGACCTCCTCTGTATCTCAAAAAATGCAACCTGTAGAATTGTTTAGACGTCGCCTATCGAGATTTTTAAGGGTAAAAGTTTGACGCCATGCCACGAGCGGGCGCAATTTTTAAGCGTGACATGTTGGGTATCATTTTACTCGGCGTAACATTATCTTTCACAATATATAAAAAAATTGGGCCAAATTTATTGTTGTCTTATTTTTTAATTCAAGAAAGTGAACTTTTAACAAAAAAAGTGTGCTTGTAAGACCACTGCGCAAATACGGTGTGAGAAAAAATATTGCAATGACCGCCATTTTATTCTCTAGGGTGTTAGAAAAAAAAATATATAATGTTTGGGGGTTTTAAATAATTTTCTAGCAAAAAAAACTGTTTTAGTCTCGTAAGCACCGAATCTGAAAAACAGGTTGGGGGCTCAAGTGGTTAAAAGCCAGCAGCTACACTTTTTGTAGCTGCTGACTTTTAATAAACATATAACTAGGCTGGAACATCCCTTTAAAGTAATTGTCAGTTAAAATAACGCAGTGCCGTAATGCAAAAAAATGGCCTGGTCATGAAGGGGGTTGAACCTTCCGGAGCTGAAGTGGTTAATGACGAAGATAGCTAAAGAGCGCTTAAAAGGGTGTCCTCCAGAATAAAGCCTGGGCTCTCAGCACTTCTGGAACAAACCCACTATATGATATAATCAGACCAGTCTTCCCATGTATTGCCGCGTACACACGGTCGTTTTTTGCGATGAAAAAAAATGACGTTTTTTGTGAAGTAAAAAACGACGTTTTTGAAACGTCACTTTCAAAGACGATGTTGCATACACACTATCGTTTTTTTCACAAAAAACGAGGTTACGTTCACCACATTTTCCATTGAAGTTCGCTTCATAACTAGCTTCTGGGCATGCGCGGGTTGAAAAACGTCGTTTTAAACGACGTTTTTGCCACACACGGTGACTTTTTGTGAAACAAAAAACGACGTTTTGAAAAACGACACAAAAAATTCAAGCATGTTGGAATTTTTTTTTGGTCGTTTTTTTTTAAGACAAAAAACGACGTTTTGCCCACACACCATCAATTTAAATGACGTTTTTTAAAACGTCGTTTTATTTCATCACAAAAAACGACCGTGTGTACGCGGCATAAGTGTTATACACCTAGGACTGAATGGCAATCTTTACAAAAGGCAGATTACACTAGAAGTCATGTGATTTCTCATCACCCGCAGTTATTGCCTGGGGCAGTCATGTGGATCTTACTTCTGAGATCATAATGGTGAAACAGCTATGACGCCTGTAGTGACTTCAAAATATAGAGGTGTAAACAGAGAATCTGGTGCAGCTGTGCATAGTAACCAAACTGCTTCTAACTTCAGCTTGTTCAATTAACCACAACCCCGTACCATTTTGCTGGCCAAAGACCAGAGCAATTTTTGCAATACGGCACTGCGCCGCTTTAACTGATAATTGCGCAGTTGTGCGACGTGGCTTCCAAACAAAATTGGCGTTCTTTTTTTACAACAAATAGAGCTTTCTTTTGGTGGTATTTGATCACCTCTGCTGGTTTTTATGTTTTGCACTATAAACAAAATAGAACAAAATTTAAAAAAAATTTTTTTTTTACTTTTTGCTATAATAAATATCCCCAAAAAGTCTATAAAAAAAAAATTTTCCTCAGTTTAGGCCGATACGTATTCTTCTACATATTTTTGGTTAAAAAAAGTGCAATAAGCGTTTATTGATTGGTTTGCGCAAAAGTTTTAGCGTCTACAAAATAGTGGATAGATTTATGGCATTTTTATTATAATTTTTTTTACTAGTAATGGCGGCGATCAGCGATTTTTATTGTGACTGACATTATGGTGGACACATCGGACACTTTTGACACATTTTTGGGACCATTTAAATTTTTACAGCAAACAGTGCTATAAATATGCACTGCTTACTGTGAAAATTACACTGGCAGTGAAGGTGTTAACCACTAGGTGGTGCTAAAGCGGTTAGGTGTGTCCTAGGGAGTGCTTCTAACTGTTAGGGGGTGTGGCCTACAAGTGACACGTCACTGATCGCCGTTTCTGATAAGAGGGAACGGGCGATCAGTGACAGTGCCACTAGGCAGAACGGGGAAATGCTTGTTTACACTTGCCTCTCCCCGTTCTGCAGCTCTGTGACCCGATCAGGGGACAACGGCGGACATCAAGTCCATTGGTCCCACGGGCACAGTCACAGGGCTCGCGGCAGGGGCCCTCGCTCAGAATTTCAAAGTGACATGTATATATACGTAACTTTGCACCGCCATGCCATTCTGCTGACGTATATGTACAGGAGCCGGTCGGGAACCGGTTAAGCTTTGACAAACCTGAATGCCGATTGGTTATTATGCACAGCTGCACCAGGTTCTGTGTGTATACATTTTAGCCCCAGTTCACACCAGTGCGACTTTTCATGCAACTTGACAGTTCAAAGTTCCATAACACGCAACACCCCATTTGCGACAATGGAACCATCCAAATCGCTACGACTCAAGTCGCAGCAACTTTGAAAAAGGTTCCTGTGGTCTGATGATATGGTTCCTGTATTGACTGCGCAGGCGCAATCCTTGCCGACAGAAATCACCGAACCTCCAGGGCGATGATGAATTTGAGGTAAGTGGCCAGTCGGCCTCATGTCCTCGATTTGCTCGGACGGTTCGCTACTCTTGCTCAGCCTCCTGGCTCTTTTTTTTAACAACCTTTAATCCACAGGGATGTTAAGGAATGAGCCTGGATGCTGCCCGATCAGAGCTTTTTTTCTCAGACAATAGGTGCAGGAACTCAACCACGACCCCGTTCAGATTTCACAAACAGTAGAAGGGTCTTAAAGGTGCATTAAATACCAGGATTGCATTACATACAGAGTGCAGAGTTCAGGGGGGTTACACAGAGTGCAGAGCTGTCACTTGTAAACACAGAAACCAGACTTTTGTGTTTACAAGTGGTTGTGGTGAGCAGGCACCAAAGGGTCTGACAAAAAACAATTCTCCTGCGCTCCGGTGTTTTTTCCCCCTCGAAAAGTACTATGGGTTTGTATAGTTCAATTAGAAAATAACTTCCAGAGTCTTGCAGCCCTCCTCAGAATCTTGGGAATTCATAAAACTCCTGGTAGGAGGAGTGACCCTGTCCATTCAGCACATGCTCTCTAAATTGTGCATATGGGTATTTATACCCCCACAAGCCCCACGGCGAGGGAGCACTGCAGACCTCCAGGCTCTGAGGAAAGGGGTACGCCCCCGAAACGCGTCAGCCCTAACATCGACTCGAGATTCAAGCGATTATCGTGTTCTGCTGATGTTGTTGGACTTCTGCTGTATTGCCTTTGAAAGCCTGATTTTAACTCCAATTTGTGAGTACAATGATTGATTTTAACATTTTAATAAAATTCATTTAGCGGTATCACACTAGGTCGGTGCGCCCTCCGTTCTTTTCTTTTTTTTTTACCAAAGGGTCTGAGGCAGAGGTGGTGGAACTGAGTTCCCCCAAGTTCCCCCTGAAAAAAAACCCTGAGCCCAAAATTCGGAGATTTCCACGCAGTCAGGACCATCTTGATAGGGGAACCATATCAACAAGACACCTGCGCTATTTCTGTGCAGCTTGCATTGAAATTTGTTAACCACTTCCCGACCGCCGCATGTACATATACGTCCACAGAATGGCACGTACAGGCAGATGGGCGTATATTTAAGTCCCTGCCTTTGCGCGGGTCGGGGGTCTAATCGGACCCCCCCCCCCCGCTACATGCGGCGGTCGGAAACCCTCGGGGAGCGATCCGGGACGAGGGCGTGGCTATTCGAGGGAGACTCGATCGATGATGTCAGATGTACAGCCACACCCCCCTACAGTTGTAAACACACACTAGGTCAGGGATCCTCAAACTACGGCCCTCCAGCTGTTGCAGAACTACACATCCCATGAGGCATTGTAAAACACTGACATTCACAGACTTGACTAGGCATGATGGGAATTGTAGTTCCTGAACAACTGGAGGGCCGTAGTTTGAAGACCCCTGCACTAGGTGAACCCTAAATCTTACAGCGCCTCCTAGTGGTTAACACCCAAACTGCAAAAATGCAATAAAACTATCCCCCATTTTGTAAACGTTATAAATTTTGCGCAAACCAATCGATAAACGCTTATTGCGATATTTTTTTTAACAAAAATAGGTAGAATACGTATTGGCCTAAACTGAGGGAAAAAAAATGTATATATGTTTTTGGGGGATATTTATTACAGCAAAAAGTAAAAAATATTGAATTTTTTTCAAAATTGTTGCTCTATTTTTGTTTATAGCGCAAAAAAATAAAAACCGCAGAGGTGATCAAATACCACCAAAAGAAAGCTCTATTTGTGGGGAAAAAAGGACGTCAATTTTGTTTGGGAGGCACGTCGCACGACCGCGCAATTGTCTGTTAAAGCGACGCAGTGCCGAATTGTAAAAACGCCTTTGGGCATTTAGCAGCATATTGGTTCGGGGCTTAAGTGGTTAAACAAAGTCACGCAGATGTCCGCAAGTCGCACATGAAAGCGCACTGATCGCACTGAAGTAGCGCTGTTAGGGTGATGTTAACTGGAGATGAAGCCGTTTTCAGCAAACTTCAGCCAATCTGTGAAGAGGTAGCCAGCCAATGAGGTGCTGCGTGTACAGGCTGTATATGCAGCCTTTTTTTTGTGTGGGGGGTGCAAGTAGCTGGTCTTGTCTAGGGGGCAAAATAGTCTAGCACTGGCCCTGGGTATATGTTATGTGTCTAGACTTCTGATCAGTCGCAGCCCCAGCTCTAAGCTCTGGCCATTGTAGCACGACAAGCTAGATAAACACATTTAAGCACTGTTTACTATTGAAATGATTGCTCAGGGATTGCCTTGTGAAAGGCCTGAGCAGAGTACACATGACACAGCACTCTTAGAAGATACAATTTTATTGCTTGCAAGTCTTCAGATTTCTCCATCTTTTTTTATCAGCATTTCACTTCCAGCACCTTTACAGTATGTACAGTGCTGACTGATCACCACCAGGGGAGGCTAGTGAGCTGTACATCACATACATGCAGGTCATGTTCATTTAAAGGCAGGGGCTACTTTGTTTTGCGTATTTGTCTGATGATAATTATTTATACATTCTAAAATGTACAGCTTATTTTTTCCTATTGAAGACTAAGAATATTTGGTATTTTAACCACTTCTATATCGGGCCTACTCTGGCACTCCTCTCCTACATGTAAAAATTATATTTTTATTTGGTAAAAAATGTATCAGAACCCCCAAACCTCATGTATGTTTTTTTAGCACACACCTTAGGGAATAAAGTGGCGGTCATTGCAACTTTTTATCTCACACGGTATTTGTGCAATAATTTTTCCAACACATTATTTTTGAGAAAAAAACTGTTTCATAAATGAAAACAGTAAAGTTATCCCAATTTTTTTTGTATAATGTGAAAGATGATGTTACGCCGAGTAAATAGATATCCAACAAGACATGCTTAAAAATTGCGCACACTCGTAGAACAGCGTAAAACTTCGGTACTTAAAAATCTCCATACACTTGACACTTTTTTTTACAGCTTACCAGTTTAGAGTTAGAGGAGGTCTAGTGCTAGAATTATTGCAATGGTGATACCTCACATGTGTGGTTTGAACAGCATTTATATATGTGGGTGGAACATACATGTGTGTTCGCTTCTGAGCGCGAGCTACGCGTTTAAATGTTTTTTTAACTTTTATTTAAAAAAAATTTACACTTTAAAAAAAAAAAAATTGATCACTTTTATTCCTATTACAAGGAATGTAAACATCCTTTGTAATATGAATCTATTGTGACAGGTCCTCTTTATGGAGAGATGGGGGGTCAATAAGACCCCCCATCTATCCTCCAGGCTGTAAAGCATGAGATTGAGAAAAACAAAATCACCGATCTCAAGATGCTTATTAGCCACAATCGTGGCTTGGTTTACATGCGGCGCACGGGCGTGACGTCATAATGTCGCTCTCGGCACTCCGACGGTCATAGAGATGGTCATCATCCGGCGACGGACGATTCTTTCACAGGAGCGCCCGAAGAAGCAACGGATAGTGGCGGGATGGGGGTAAGAGCGATCAAGCAACGGAACTGCCCGTATGATCGTTATTGCTGTGCACAGAATCGTCGGCTGGAAATAATGATATCTGAATGATGCCCGTAGCTGCAGGCATCATTCAGATATCCATCCCGAAAGTCAAGGACGTCATATGAAGAGGTTAAAGACTAAAGCCTCGTACACATGGTACGAACATCAGAAGGGGATTGTCATTTCACAAGCTGTTGTCTGAAATTCTTACCGTTAGTACGCTCCTTTAGACAATTGTTTTCCAATTTTCGGACAAGAAATTTTTGGCGAATGACGGCTCCACGTCTGATTTTCGGATGGTCAGTACACAAATCTGTCACACAAAAGTCACGCATGCTCGGAATCAAGGAATGGATGGGAAGAGTTTGGTCTTGTAAACTACCATTCGGAATCTTAAATTAACATTCGTGACGCGGCAATTGATGAAATGTCAAAATTCTCATCTTCTTAATGGCATAATAATGAAGTTATGCCAAACGTATTTTAAAAGGCATTTGTTTTGTACGATCTGAAAATCGCAAATCCACACTCACCAAACTTCTACTAACATGAAATTAGCAGAAGGGGCCCAAAGGGTGGCGCTTGAGAAATGAACTTCTTCTTCATACTCTCAGGCTGCGTACATACGATCGGTCTAAAACGATGAAAATGGACTGAAGTGTTCAGCCCATCAGTCTGTCGTCCTTCGCACCAAATTTTTAAAACTTGCTTTAAAATCGGACTGATGGACACCTGACCATCGGTCCAAACTGATCATTAGTACGCAAAAGCATCGGTTCAAAAACCTGCGCATGCTCAGAATCAAGTCGACGCATGCTCAGAAGCATTGAACTTCGTTTTTTCAGCACGTCGTTGTGTTTTACGTCACCGCGTTCTGACACGATCGGTTTTTGAACTGATGGTGTGTACGCACATCAGACCATCATGCTACTTCAGCGGTGACCCAATGAAAACTGTCGGTCGAACCATTCTCATCGGGTTGGACCGATCGCGTGTACGGGGCCTCATAGTACGTCACTACGCTTGTGTTTGTCAAATGACAATTTGTGTACCGTTACCGTTATTTGTGTACCGTGCTACTCATAAAACTGCAAAGATACCAGTCCCTATACAGTGGAAACTCGGATTGCGAGTAACGGGTTTAACGAGCGTTTCACAATACGAACAATCATTTTTAACCTAATTTGGTTTGCGAGTGTTGTCTCGCAAAACAAGCAGGATTCAAGCCTTTGCGGTGTGCAGTACCGCATTTGGCCAGGGGTGCGGGGGGCGGCGGAGCCGATCGGAGCCATTCGGAAATACTACCTCCTACCCACCTCCCAGTACCCCCCCCCCCCCTTTTAGAGAATACAGAACCAAGTATCATTTTGTGCTACTAAGTGATTTGCAGAGAATTTGTTAATAACAAGAAAGACAATAAAATAGATCCCCTGCAGTGAGCAACAATAAATTCCACCACAGCAATGGTAAACCCCCCCAGCAATGATAGACCTCACCTCAGGAATGATAGAACCCCACACAATAGACTTCACCTCCCCCCGGCAACAATGGACCCATCGCAACGAAATACCACAGCAAAAACAATAGACCCCCAGCAGCGAGAACAGATCTCCCAGCAGCCAGCATCAATAGACCCCCCAGGACCCAGTAGCAATAGACCTCTCCCTCAAGAGTAGATCCCTCCCAAAAACAACTGACCCCCCCAGCATAAGACACCCCCCCACTAGCAACAATAGACCTACCGAATAGGCTTCCATGCAAAAATAGATCCCCACCAGCAGCAATAGATCCCACAACAGCAAGCATCAATAGACCCTCCAGCACACCCCAGCACTCTTTGCCATTACATACATTCATTGCTGAAGGTGCTGGAACGGCTTTCCCCCATGTTCCTGCAGATAAAAAAAAAACAAAAAAACCTGGTTATGTGTATGAATCACCAAAGTCATTATCAGAAAAGATAGTACTAATATACTGTATGCAGTTCTGTTCATTTCATTGGTTGTACAATATTATACAAATACAAAATATGTATCATTTGTGTCAGTGGCGCAACCAGAGTTATGGGCGCCCGGGGCAGAATTTTTTTCCGCCCCCCCCCCCGGCGCCAGCACATGACCACATACGCCCAATCACAGAGCGTCATCTGTCCCAAAATGGTGGCCGCGTACCGTACGCGCTCGGGACACAGTACAGTAGTGGTCGGATCGATCCTCGGATCAGGAGTCACGGATCGGATCATTTTCGGATCAGCAAAAAAAATAAAAAAAATAAAAAAAAACAAGACAAACATACGTTTGTGTCTTTTTGTTTATGACATTAGTAATAATAGGCTAGCCAGTAGTTTAACATTGCCCCCACATGACATTAGTAATAGCCAGTAGAATAACATTGCCCCCACATGACATTAGTAATAGCCAGTAGAATAACATTGCCCCCACATGACATTAGTAATAGCCAGTAGAATAACATTGCCCCCACATGACATTAGTAATAGCCAGTAGAATAACATTGCCCCCACATGACAGTCATATAGCATGATCCAGCAGTCCCTAAGCTAGGGTGACCAGACATCCCCGGTTTCAGGGGACAGTCCCTGGATTGAGGACACTGTCCCCAGACCAAGTCTGTCCCCAGTTTTGTCCCCGGATTGGATTTGAACAGGGGCTGGAGCAATTTCAAAGACAATGCAGGATTAAAAAAAAAAAATTCTGAATTACACCCCCCTGCTTCTACTAGCTCGGGGGGGGGGGGGGTATTTTTTTCCATTATCTGTGCCCCTTTCTAAAGATCATGTGCTGGTCGGAGCGGAGGGAATATTTCTTCAGTTTCGGGAGGCCATTCAGCTTCGCTCGCATGTTCTTCTGCCTTGGCTCAAGTCCCGGCCTGCTGCCTGCCTGTTTATCTCCTTGCCTTCCCTGGAGGAGTGATCTTCCTCCGCACCCCACCAAGTAGTAGCCGGGGCCCAGAGAGTAAGGCCCCATACACACGATCGGACATATCCGATGAAAACGGTCCGCGGACCATTTCCATCGGATATGTCCGATCGGGAGTTTGATCCGATGGCGTGTACACACCATCGGATCAAATTCCCCGCCGCCGGACGGCGCGGTGACGTGGCGGTGACGCGGCGGTGACGTTGACGCCGCCGCGTCACCGCCACGTCACCGCACCAGGAAGTAAAACACTTCCGCGCATGCGCCGAATCCATTCGGCAGCGGCGCGGCGGCGGTGGGGGACGACATGTCTGCTGGTAAGTGTACTAACCAGCAGACATGTCGGGCGGACAGATCCCCACCGGATAGATTTCAAAGCTTGCTTTGAAATCTGTCGGGTGGACAAATCTGTCCGCTAGCCCATACACACGAGCGGAGATGTCTGCTGAAACGGTCCATCGGACCGTTTTCAGCGGACATATCCCCTCGTGTGTACGCGGCCTAAGACTTGACAGGCTGTGAGGCGGGCGGCTGTGGCGATGGGCAGAGAGTCACTGATTGCCATCATTACTAGTAAAAAAAAAAATATGTCCCCGGATTTCATTTTAAAAATCTGGTCACCTTACCCTAAGCAGCAGCGTGTGCATCACATCAGTATGGATGCAGTCTGGCCTCCTGGCATAGAGAGTGACCTGATCACTGCAGTATGAGAGGGATCTGCTGATATCCCCAATAGTGGCATTCTACATCATATGTGATCAATACCCAGATACACTGCCTCTGATCACCTAACTACAGGATCCTGGAAAGCAGCATGCTGAGACTTGTAGTCCCCCTGAACACATGGCATGAAATTCTACATGTACATTACACGGTGTGATCAACAACCAGATACACTTACAGGCAGCTACACTGCCTCTGATCACCTAGCTACAGTACAGGAGCCTGAAAAAAGCTGCATGTAGGGAGCTGTGGTGGCTCAACGTGATTGGCACTGCGCTGACAAGCCATTCACCTCTGCAGCCAAGGGTTCGCATCCCGGTCTCGGCTACATGTGAATTGAGTTTTGGTGGTCTCAGCCCGGCTCCCGGTGGGTGTGCTATGCAAGGTACGCCTGTGCTTAGTACGCCCACCCCCCCTCCCACAAAAACCACCACACTTGCACGCACACAAAATTGGTTTAAAACACATGCACTTTGGCCATGCGGTCTCTTAAAATAAAGAGAGGCGAAGGACCTACGGGGCTGGCTGGGTGGGCTAGGCCCCCTCACTCCCTCATAGGGGGAGTCCCTCTGCCCCATTGGGGTCCCGTTGGGCCCCAGTTGGGCTCCCAAGAGGAGCAGGTAGGGCGGGGTGAGTGGGAGGCCCCCCTTCACACCCGCCATTGCCACCAGGGGCATGGAGAAGGATGGCGATTGCCTCCGGGGGGAGGGTCTGCCTACTCCCAACTCCTACAGTCCGGCTCCTCTCTCTCGAGTTCACGCACAAAAATACACTTTAAAAAAAAAAAAAAAAAGCTGCATGCTGAGGTAGAGCCCCCCCTCTCTCTCTATCCCCGCACAGTCACTCACCGTGAATGCCGGTGGTGAAACGATGCCGGTGAAGAGCCCACAGTTGGTGAGAGGTGAGGGTGAACCAGGAAGTCACGTGATTGAGCCGGCACCCACGGGAAACACATCATCGGCCCGTACACTGGTTGGCAGCTATGACATCAGCGTGCGCTCTGGTAGGAAGAGATCCACGAGCAGAGTAGTGATTACGTCATAGCGCCAGTGATTTGTGTATTCTATTAGTGATATAGTGATATAGCTTGTAACAGAAAGCATTATAAAAATTTTACAGCTGAAGATAAACACTTCTAATCGAATTTGCTGAAAACATTTATTGTGGTACATTTTTGGTCTGTTTTTTTTTTTGCGCCTGATAAGCTTTCCGTAATGCCCCTGGTTAGTATAAAATACATGTCTATTGGGGGCGTGGCCTGGACATGCAGCAGTGAGGACGTGTTTGTTCAGGGCTCCGGCGCCGACACCGATATAACTTGCTTATTTAGCACCTAATCGCCGCTTCTAACTCGGGCACCATGGTGAGAAAGTCGGGGAAGACTCTACCTAAACCGGGGTCGCAGTCCAGTTCTATAAAAGAGGTACTTAGCCGTGGATCCGGAGGATGCGGAGCTCATGGAGGACCTAGGCCGCTCTCCACGTGTTACGCCGCAAACCAGCACTCAGGCACCTTTCCCCGGCTTCTTCGGCATGCTCGGATGCAGACGGCAGCTCCTCCAGATGCTCAGAGGTGGCACTCTGGTTGACGGCCTGCCCACCAAGTCTGAACTGGCCTCTATGTTCCGGGGACTCGAGAGGTCTATCAAGAAAGAATTTTCAGCGGTGCGCGGTGACCTGTCTCAGGTCCTGGTGCGGGTGGAGGAATCTGAGCTCCGACTAGACCGTCACGCGGCGGCCATCAGAAGTCTTCAGGCCTCAACTAGATCCCTCGCTATTGCACACAGGATGGCCATGTACAAGATCGAGGACCAGGAGAACCGGGCCAGGAGGAATACCATCCGTATCAGGGGCCTTCCTGAAGCGACCGGGGAGAGTGACCTCCTCCCCTCCATGCGCGGCATCTTCAACGGTATGTTAGGCCTTGCGGCGGATCACCCGCTGAAAATAGACAGAGTGCACAGGGCACTGCGCCCGCGAAACCTCTCCTCTGAGACCCCTAGAGATGTGATCTGCAGGGTCCACTATTATGAAGAAAAGGAGCGCATCATGCGTAAGGCCCGTGAGTCAGCCACCGTGGATTTCGATGGCGCTTCCCTATCCTTCTACCCTGACTTGGCCAAAGAAACTTTAGACCGCCGCAGGGCCCTGAAGCCTCTAACTACGTGCCGCATCCATCAACTATCGCTGGGGATTCCCGTCGGCCCTGATCGCTCATCGGGATGGTAAGACGGCGATTCTTCGTTTTCCAGAAGATTTAGAATCCTTCTGCCTGGAAGTTATCACCCCTCCCGAATTGCAGGATGTTATCCCCTCTTTACCCGCAATTCCGGACTCGCAGTGGCAGAAGGTAGGCCGCAAGCGCCGCTCTGCCGTTGGGGAGGCCTCCCCCGGTGTAGAGTGATTTGCTCTCTGAGTATACATGCTCCCTTTGTTTGCTGACCCAGCGGTTCATCCTTTTACTGTGCCCGCTTAACCAACTGGCTCTGTTTTTGGTGGTTTTATTTTTTGTTTTTATTTTTTCGTTGTGTTCCTGTTTTAACAACACCCTACGAACTCCTTGATTTTTTCTCTAATCTGCTTGACTTTGCTACAGTTTACAGGCTCCCGTATGTCCCAGGCTCTCATGCCTCTCGGCTCGCGGACTTATGGTCGTGTTCTACCTGCCATAACTATTGCAGATATGTTTTATTAATTTTTTCTTGGGTTTCTCCGTTTTTTTTTTTTGTTTTGTGGATTTCTAGCCCGCAGGTTCATCCTCACAATTGTTCTAGGTGCTATGTTTTTTACTTTTGTATGTGTTCAGGGTGTCGGCGCTGGGGTCGCCCGGCGACGACCGCGGTGCTTTTGATGCTCGCTGCCGGCGCCCCCAGGCGGTTCTATTACATGACGGGGATGGCTGGCGCGGCTGCGCGCTCCCATGTCCCCGCTTCCTCTCAGGCGGGGTGCGCGGGAGGGGCAGGCTGCTCAGACATCCCCTCCGTGCACGGCATTCATTTGCGTGCAAACGCTGAGTGCCCCCCTATATGGGGTTTCCATCTGTGTGCTATTGTTTTTTTTCTCTCTTGTTCCCTTTCCTTCTCCCCTTCTTGTCCTGTCTCCTTCCCTTTCTCTTCCCTTCCCCTTGTCTCTCCTATCCACCGCAGGTATGTCGTCCAATGTGTTGCTGTGCTGAGCTCCCCCTGTAGGACCCTATGGCTACCTTGAACTTGGTCTCCTTGAATGTCCGGGGTCTACACGCCCCAGGTAAGAGGCATAATTTATATAGAGAGATGAGTCGCTTGCAGGGGGACATAGTGCTTTTGCAGGAGACCCATCTCACACACACTACCTCGGTGAGGCTCTATTCTCCACAATACCCAACCTGGTATTATAGTTTGTCGGATGTGCATAAAGCCAAGGGTGTGGCCATTGGATTCCGTAGGGGGACCTCTTTTGCTCTGGATTCCATGCTCAGTGATGATCTGGGTCACTTCCTTTTCCTGAGGGGCAGTCTGGGTAACTTGTGTACCATTGCCTCTCACAAAACTTCAGGACTTCGCTCGTGGGTGCATTCTCCTCGCTGGCGATTTCAATGTTTCATTGGAACCAGCGTTTCGCAGAGGCGGCTGCAGTCTTTGCGTAAATGCCTACATTCAGCTCAGTTGATGGATGTCTGGAGGGTGATGCACCCGCGGGAGAGGGACTACACTTATTTCTCCCACTTACACCGCACCTATTCTAGAATAGATTATTTTTTTATTGACCATCACCACCTCAATCTTCCCAAGGTCGCCAACATATTTCTGATCACGCTCCGATCACCCTCTCGATAGCTATTCCCTCCCTCCCCGGAAGGTCCTCTAACTGGAAGCTCAACGACCAACTGCTTGCTGATGACATTGATAGGCCGTTGCTTGGCGAGGAGCTTGGTAGATATTTCGCAGACAACTCACTCCCGGAGATTTCACCGGATACGGTCTGGGAGGCCCACAAGGCTTTTATTAGGGGAAAGCCTCCAAACAATTATGCTTGATTAGCAAAATTGAATCCTTAGAGCGTCGCCATAAGGCTAACCAGTCTCAAGCGGTGTTCGAGGTTCTGACCCAGAAGAGGGAAGAGCTGAAGGATCTCTTCCACCTGGAACAGAAACAGTATTTTCGCATGATTGCTCAACGTATACACGAATGGGGCAATAAACCCGGTCGTCTTTTAGGCCGCTCTGACACAAAAGAAGTCAGCAGCTTTTGTAGCTAAGATTAAATCCTCAGACGGCTCTCTAGTGCACGAGACGTCGGCCATAGCCAAGGAATTTCGCCCTTTCTATCAGACTTTATATCATGTCCACAGCTCGGTGGCGGATAAGACTGTTAGGTCCCGACTTATCCAGGATTACCTGTCCCACGCTAGGCTGCCTGTACTCTCGGCTGACTCCTTGTCCTCCCTAGAAGGAGACCTGACCTGTGAGGAGATGCGGGGTGCTTTAAAAGCTATGGCCAACGGTAAAGCCCCAGGCCCTAATGGGCTCACTGTGTTGTATTATCGTTCCTTCGCGGACCTCCTGATTCCACGCCTGTCCACATACATAAACACTATCCCCGGAGGGGTGCTTTTAGATCTGAGACCATTCACGCTCATATCACGGTTATTCCTAAACCCGGTAAAGACCCCTGCAGTTGTGGTAGTTTTAGGTCCATCTCTTTGCTGAACATTGACCCTAAGATTTATGCTAAGGTGATCGCGAACAGGTTTCTCCCGCTTATCCCCCGATGGGTCTCCCCAGATCAGACGGGATTTATCCCCGGCAGGGAGGCACGGGACAATTCTCTTCGCACCCTTTCTTTAATTTTGTACGCCCGGCTGTCCTCCCAGCCCACCCTTCTCTTATCCACGGATGCTGAAAAAGCTTTTGACAGGGTGGACTGGGAGTAGATGTTCGCGACCCTCTCCCACCTGGGTATAGGCCCCTCTCTATTGTCACGAATATCTGCCTTATATTCCGCACCTACAGCCCAACTCCGTATCAATGGCTCCCTTAGTGATAGCTTCACGCTCCATAATGGCACTCGACAGGGGTGTCCTCTCACCCATCCTTTTTCGCCCTCTCCCTTGAACCCTTCCTTGTCACGGTTAGACACAATTCAGATATCCGAGGGATCACGGTGGGGTCTGCGGAGCATAAATACGCTGCTTACGCAGACGACATCCTGTTCTACGTCCAACAGCCTGAGCTATCGCTACCCAATTTGATGTCTGCTTTCTCTGATTTTAGCGCCATCTCCAATTTTAAAATGAATATGTCAAAATCTGAAATTCTCAATATCTTTGTCCCGGCCAGTACCGTCCCCTACTTAAAAGAGTCCTTCCCCTTCAGTTGGCAACCTCGTTCTCTTAAATATCTTGGCATACACCTTACATCCAGTGTCTCTTCTCTATTCCGAGCTAGTTATATTCCTCTCCTCAACACGATCAGGTCCGACCTGCAAAAATGGACCCAGCTGGCACATTCCTGGTTGGGGAGACTCAGCGTGGTTAAGATGAACATTTTGCCCAGACTGTTTCTCTTTCAGATGATTCCCTTTGGGGTCCCTGTAGGATTCTTCTCTTTAGTAAGTTCCCTCCTCTGCAGATACATATGGAACAGGAAGCGACCCAGGTTAGCCAGGTCTACCCTCATTAGAGCCAAGAGTGATGGAGGCCTCACCCTCCCGGACGTTAGGGTTATTATTTAGCAGTGATCCTCACTAGAATCTCGGACTGGAGGTACCACAGGCGCATCAAGCTGTGGGTAGCTCTTGAGGAGGCATTGTGTGGCTCGGACCTTACCACTCAGTTGTGGATACCTAGGAAATGTAGTCCTTGGCCGTGTTATCATCCCCGCTCACCCAGTCCACATTCATGATTTGGGACTCCTGCAAATCCCGTAATTGGCCGCACAACTCTCCTCTGATGCCCATTGCGGGACATGGCTACTTCTTGCCCAGGAAAATGTACTCTTCCGGCAAGGCGTGGTCTTTGGGAAATGCCTCATTGCTCCATCATGTCACTACTCACACTGGTATTGTTCCTCTGTCGGATATAATGGGCTCCTCCCCCTGCACTCCCCTTGACCATTGGAAATACTGTCAACTTTCTGCCTTTGTGCGATCTCTTCCAAGACCACTTCGCTCGCTATCTGACCTATCCCCGGTGGAAGCCGCATTAGCGGAAGCGGGCCCGGTTGAGAGACCTCTTTCCTATTTTTACAAAGCAGTTTAATCGCTATCCACCTCTAGCAGACCCATTTTCATTCAAGCCTGGGAGAGGGACCTCAATAAGGATTTCTCAGTCTCAGGTTTCCAAAATTCTACGCCAGGGGTGGCAAACACAAGGCCCCGCGGGCCGAATCCGGCCCGCCAAGCCTTGTCATGTGGCCCGCCAGCCTCCACCGCTTGTTCCAGTGCCGCCCGCTCAGGCCGCACATCGGGAGGTAATCGGTGCCCGCAGCCTGGACATGGTTAATACAGGTCGCGGCTGCCGCTCACCTACCGCTATGTGGCCGTGCCTGTGTCATCTCCGGGCTCCGGCGCGGCTGATTGGCTGAGCTGTGTGTCTCTCTCACACACAGCTCAGAATCCACGCTGACAGTTCGGCTGCTGCTCGAGCACTGCCCCTCCTCTTCCCGCCTCTCTACACTGTGTGGCACGCCCACACCCCCTGTGTCTTCCCCGCTCACACATCCCCGGGAAAATGTTAAGGAAGATGCAGGCAGCCTGCCCCTGACCATCCATCCTGGGGTGAGTAAGCTCACCCTCTCCCACCTCCCAGTGTATATTTTAAATGAATTTAAGGGTGCTCTGTGGACTCTGGTGCAAGAGGAGGGCTTTGGTGGGCAGAACCCCCCTTACATCAGAGTTCCCCCTTTACATCTGAGTCCACAGCATTTACAAGGGGTCTATGCGGACTCTGATGTAATGGGGGTCTATGCGGACTGTGATGTAATGGGGGTCTATGCGGACTGTGATGTAATGGGGGTCTATGCGGACTCTGATATAATGGGGGTCTATGCGGACTGTGATGTAATGGGGGTCTATGCGGACTGTGATGTAATGGGGGTCTATGCGGACTGTGATGTAATGGGGGTCTATGCGGACTGTGATGTAATGGGGGTCTATGCGGACTGTGATGTAATGGTGCTCTGTGCGGACTCTGATGTAATGGTGCTCTGTGCAGACTCTGATGTAATGGTGCTCTGTGCAGACTCTAATGTAATGGGGGTCTGTGCGGACCCCTGAATTCCTGCACTGTGTACGTAGCATAATCCTGACGTAATCCTGAACTCTGCATTCTGTATGTAGTGTGACCCATATACAACTGGCCCTTTGAGGGCAACCACACTGCTGATGCGGCCCTCGATGAATTTGAGTTTGCCACCCCTGTTCTACGCCTTGCTCACGTCTCCTCAATCTCAACGAACTCGGCCAAAGTAAACTACAAACTACTCACTAGATGGCATCTCACTCCTGTGGCTCTTCATAGTATTTTTCTTCAGGTTTCACCTCTATGTTGGAGAGGATGTGGAGAACGGGCCTCACATGCTCATATTTGGTGGTATTGTTCACTTATTCGTCCATTTTGGTGCTCTGTCCTTCACTGGATGAAGGAGATTCAGGGTTTTGAGACTCCAGACGACCCCCGAGTCGTCTTGCTCCATTGTACGGGTCAATCAGTCAGCTCATACAAAAAATCCATGACGCCGCATTTGTTGAATGTGGCGAAATCCCTGATTCCCAAGTTCTGTAAACAGTCTGCTATCCCTTCTCTGCGCCAATGGCTGGAGGCGGTGGATCGCACCTATTATCTGGAAGACCTTACGCTTTCCTTCAAAAATAAATCTGACCTCTCACATAAAATATGGGCTGACTGGTTGGTCTTTAAATATGGCTCTGCTTTTGCGGGCCTTATGTCACACTCTGTATAATATCCTATGCTATAACACTTTGATATGTCGTTTGCAACTGCGATGAAGACACTCCCCCCCCCCTTCCCTCCTTGCCTTCCCTGTTTCTTTTTTCTTCCTGTCTTTTGTTTCCCACCCTTTTCCTGTTTCACTTGTCTTTCTACTATGTGGCCATATTTTCAGGAATGTGTTGGTTTTGAAGTATGCAACCCAAAGATGGGTTTGGATAACTTACCCCATTCTCCAGGCTGGTGATGTTGTTAATTTTGTTCCACTTCTGTACCATTGTTTTCTTATGCCTGCCACTTGTTTCTATGTGTTGTAACAAAAACTCTTTCCTCTCAATAAACACATATTAAAAAAAAAAAAAAAAAGACATGTCTGTTCTGTTACTGGCCATTGATGGATTGATTCCCCTGTCTACACATTTCAGGTTGGAGAAATTCTACCCACTATGCCATTTTATTCTGACAGCAGGACTCTTCCAGTCTCCAAAACACACTGATCAGTCCTGCAGCAGTTAGCAAACAAAATTTTTGCAACATTTGTGAGAAGTTGGAAGGATGGGTAGGACAGCTTCAGGACCACTTTAGCACAAGTTAGGCCCAAAAACAGGGTATTTGACCTAATAGCAAAGCTCATCCAGCAGCACCTCTCTAGGCATCAGCCCAGGGAAAGAGAGAAAATACATGGCCTATCCTAAATAATTATATCCTCCCCCAGCATGCACCAGTAGCATAAACCTCCTACCAGATTGGCTAAAAAATAATATTATTCATAACTAGAGATGGGCCAAACACGCCCCAGTTTGGTTTGCACCAGAACTCTTGAACATCTAAAAAGTTCGGACCCGAACCCCGTTGAAGTCTATGGGACCCAAATTTGAAAAAACAAAAGTCCTCATTTTGGAGGCATTTATGCAAGTTATTGGCCATAAAAAAAAGTATGGGGCCCGGGTACTGCCCGGAGGGATACGCCTCAATGCTAAAATAAATATATAAATATATATAAATAAAATGCTAAATAAACAGATTGCCTAGGGGGTCCCCTTAGTCTGCCTGTAACATGGTGCATCTGTACCATGTATAGAACCTGCTGTGGCATAACTGACATTTATAAAGAAATAAAAAAGACATATTAAATTTGAATACAATGTTAAAAAAAATTGCGTGCCCCCTCAATCCATACCAGGAGGTCTGGTATGGATTTTAAGGGGAACCCCATGCCAAAAAAAAACAACGTTGGGCCCCCCTAATATCCATACCAAACCCTTATCTGAGCATGCAGCCTGGCAACTCAGGAAAGGAGGGGGGATGAACGAGTGCCCCCTCTTGCTGAACTATACCAGGCCACATGCTTTCAACAAGGGGGGGTTGCTTTCGGCAGGGGGAGATTTGAAGCTCCGTGGCCACAAAACTCTCCAGCAGCTCCAGAGCCCGCCGCCATATCGTCCCTACCCTCCTCCCTCCTAGGCCAATGGGCTTGCTTCTCCTTTCGGCCAATCGAGACACAGGATTGCCAGGGAGAAGATTCAATGGAGCTCTTAACAGTATCCCCTGTTTTGGATCAGTGATTACAAAATTACCAAATGGATCAGCATGGCAGCCAGGAAGCAGGTATTTTTCAAAAAGGAGATCAGCACAGATACTTCCTCAGTCCAGGTTTCCTATAGGGCCCATTTACACTACAGGATTGTGACACCAGGTGCATTAACATAATGCATGTTACTTAGTGCAATGTGCTGCCAGTCATTCTAAGTGGCACCCCAACACACCTTGTGGACAGATGTGCATTGTGGCCCCGCACAGGAGGCACAGGAGGCACCAATACAACACTATGATGTGTTAGTATGGAGCACACTAGCAAAGAAGAAATATTGCACATACCATACATTTAAACCAAGTGAAAAAGCTGCGATTCAAAAAAATGTTATACAACATATAAATGGATAAGAAAAAAAGGAGAATTGCGCTAAAGAATTTACAGTGCCCTGTGCTTCCTGAAATGCACAAAATAGTTACAATAAGGGCTCATTTCCACTGGCGTTTTTACAGCCACTTTTTGTCAGCTTAAAAACACCTGTCCATTTTTTTTTTTTTTGTGAGCTGGAGCTCAAAATCGCGTTTTTGCACGTTTGAGCGTTTTTTAATGTCTGGCGTTTTTACAGCTCTATTGCTGGAGCTTCAGAACGCACTGGTCCTGCGTTTTTTTGCAGCTTTAAAACGTCTCAGCCATCTACAGCTCAAAAACGTCATGGTGGGCATGAGGCCATAGACTAACACGGAGAGCTGTTTTTAAGCTGCAAAAAACGCTCAGAAAAGTGGCTGTAAAAACGTCCATGGAAATGAAGCCTTAAAGCGGAGCTCCACCCGCATTTTTTTTTTTTTCAAAGTCGGCAGCTACTAACAGTGTAGCTGCTGACTTTGAATAAGGACACTTACCTGTCCTAGGCGCCCGCGCTGACGGCCCCCACTGATGCCGATCCTGGCACCGTCATCCACAGTCAGGGAAACAGGCAGTGAAGCCGTGCGGCTTCACTGCCCGTTTCCTACTGCGCATGTGCGAGCGACGTGGCGCTTTGTGAATGGTCCGGCTGCTTTCTGGGATACACACAGTTCCCAGAATGCAGCGCGGCCCATTCACAAGAAGACACCGAGAAGAGGAGGAGGAAGAAAACCACACCGCGGATCATGAGGGCAGATTCGGGACTTCCGCATAGCAACAGCCTATTTAGGGTGAGTATTTTTTTTTTTTCATTTTTTTTTTTTTTTTTTAGATTTAAAAAAAATATAAAAAAATCAGGGTGGAGCTCCGCTTTAACCAGTGATAAATATCATAACATAAATGTGAATGCCTCCAACAGATGAAAGTTGGAGATCAGAAGGGAGTAAAGTCCAACACAGATTGGTAGATAGCAATATTGATTCCAGAGTGAAGTAGATCCAAAAAAGTCCAGCGACAGTGATGACAAAGACCCTCCACCACGATCAAACACTGACCCTTACCAGAGAGCGAGATCTCAAAGAGATCAAACCAGCATAAACTCAGGATCCTCAGACCAGTCAGCTATCTCGAGCAGATCTAAACCAGTGGATGATTCCTCAGTAATTGTCCAGCAAGAAGGAATATGCAGGGAGAAAGGAAAACTCGTATAGCATAAGACCTTACAAAAAGTTTAATAAATAAAAAGATGTGCACTTACACCCATGAAGATAAAAAGTAGCATGTAAAACATAAGCCGGCCAACTTCAGAACGTGCAGCCTGAATCTTCCGATCCAGTCACATGATGCGGTGACGTCAGAACGTCGCCTCCCAACGTTTCGTCTCTATTGGGACTTGGTCACGGGATAGAGCACACTACCAGAAATGGTACCTGCATCTTTTGTTGGTGCGTTAGGCATCCCAATTAAGTGAATGGGCTGCCTTAGCACATTGTGCAAAAACAGGTGCGCACTAATGCACTGCTATGGCCCTTTAAATATTTCCTCCTTTTCTGATTGACAAAAAAAAATGCAGTTGCAGTTTAGCTTTGGTCTTCTCATTTCCGAAAGCTTGAAGGTCTGCATCTGTTCTGGGAAAGTATTTGTGAACGGGCATATCAGCACATCCCGTACATTTATCTTAGGTTGCAGATCTTTAAGAGATTTAGCCAAGCATGCATGTGATCAGATCTGACATCCTGACATAAACTTCCAGACCACGGGTATGGGGGGGGGGGGGGGGCAGTAAATGCGGCTGTACACAGTGACATTTACAGGAAGATTATGGCCCAGATTTCCATCTCACTCTTAACACTTGCAATGGACGTTTCATATACATGAAGAGGTTAGAAACAAGGACAATACACTTCCATTCCCCAAGCATGTACACATAATGGTGCCATCGTACTTCTTATAGCCTAAAGGACTACCAGCCAGGCAACTAGCATTTTCAAAAAGAAAAGGAGCAAATTATTTCTCCCTACAGGGACACAGTTGTCAGCAGTGCTCAGTGGTTCCTCCTGGTGACCTCCATCACACCATTGTTTCTTGCAATGCTTAGAGGTCAGCAGGAGGAACCAATGACCACTGTGGTGGACGCAGGATATTGATACTCATGGGGACTGTTGGTCTTCCTGCAAAATAAAGGGGTTTTAAAGGTTAGTCATTTTTTTTCCACCTTAATGCATTTTATGCATTAAGGTGAAAAAACATCAGATGATGCCGTTGTGCCCCCGTTTTACTTACCTCACCCCTCAAAAGTCCCATGCTCGCCCCCATCATCCTCCTCGAGTTGAAGCCTGGCCGTTGATTGGCTGCAGTGAATGGATTGAAAGGCATTATTTTTTAATTCCCATCCCCACTCCTTTTCTGAAGTCATGTGGTTACTTTTCTGGATTGTGACTGGATGTTAGTGATCACAGCAGAATTTAGTGTAAGGAATACACAGGAGAAAAATGCATATTGACAAGTGGAGTGTAGAGGTGGGCAGGGAGTCTACTGACATCATGACTCCACCCACCAAGCTCCAGAAAACAGACCCACCCACAGAATTTTTGAGTTCTTATAACAGTCAGAGGGGAGACATTTGACAGGTAAGGATACATGCAGGAGGTGTCTATATCCTTATAGATCAGCACTATGGCAGTAGTTTAGGGAAAGGATGAGAGTGCATTTACATCCACTTTAACCACTTCCCGCCCGGTCAATAGTCAATTGACGTCTGGGAAGTGGTTCTGTAATTCTGACTGGGCGTCTATTGACATCCTGCAGGATTACATGGCAGGGTGCGCAGCGCGGCGATCGGTGATGCGGGGTATCAGTCTGACACCCTGCATCTCCGATCTCGGTAAAGAGCCTCTGTACCACATGATCAGCCGTGTCTAATCATGGCTGATCACGATGTAAACAGGAAGAGCCGTTGATCGGGTCTTTTTCACTCACGTCTGACAGACGAGTAGAGGAGAGCCGATCCGCGGCTCTCCTGACAGGGGTGGTTCACGCTGATTGTTTATCAGCGCAGCCCCCCTCGGATGCCAACACTGGACCACCAGAGAGTGCCCCCTGGTGCTCAAAAGAGCAAAAAAAGGCACAAAAAAAAATTGAACACAATCGATGACATGGGCACTGACTGAAATGATGTCCAGCAATGCCATCAGTGCCACCCCTCAGTGTCCATCAGTGCCACCTCTTAGTGCCCATCTATGCCCAGTGCCCACCTATCAGTGCCCATCTGTGCCACCCATTAGTGCCGCCAAAGAGTGCCCATTAGTGCCGCCAAAGAGTGCCCATTAGTGCCGCCAAAGAGTGCCCAGTGCTGCCTATGAGTGACCATCAGTGCAGCATACCTGCGACGCCTATCGGTGCCCATCAGTGCCGCCTATCGGTGCCAATCAGTGCCGCCATATCAGTGCCCATAATTGAAAAAAAACATACTTATTTACAAAAAAAAAAATTTACAGAAAAAAATAAAAACTTTTTTTTTTTTAATTGGTCTTTTTTTAGTTGTTGCGCAAAACATAAAAATAGCAGAGGTGATCAAATACCACCAAAAGAAAGCTCTATTCGCGGGAACAAAATTATAAAAAAAATGTGGGTACAGTGTAGCATGACCGCGCAATTGTCATTCAAAGTGCGACAGCGCTGAAAGCTGACAATTGGCTTGGGCAGGAAGAACTGTTGAGAGAATGAACACCTTGGTCAGGACTATATAACATACAGCATAATGAATACAGTCAGAGTGCCATATTTTAGGATTTCTATCACTTGGCTCGGGCCACATTGAACTTTCCTATATAGTAGGAGCCCAATGAGTATAAAACAAGTGGAATTTGGGTGAGACAAGATGGTTTTCATATAGGAAAATGTTATTTATGCAGAATTTCCCCTTTAAATACGAGGCATTTAGGGAGACAGAATTGTTATTAACCACTTAATACCAAGACCTTCAGGCAGGTAAAGGACCCGCCCAGCTTCTGCGATTCGGCACTGCGTCGCTTTAACTGACAATTGCGTGGTCGTGCGACGTGGCCCCCCCTACAAAATTGGCGTCCTTTTTTTCCACACAAATAGAGCTTTCTTTTGGTGGTATTTGATCACCTATGCGGTTTTTATTTTTTGCGTTATATACAAAAATAGAGCGACAATTTTGAAAAAAATTCAATATTTTTTACTTTTTGCTATAATAAATATCCCCAAAAATATATATATAAAAAAAATATTTTCCTCAGTTTAGGCCGATACGTATTCTTCTACATATTTTTTGTAAAAAAATTGCAATAAGCGTTTATCGATTGGTTTGCGCAAAATTTATAGCGTTTACAAAATAGGGGATAGTTTTATTGCATTTTTATAAATGTTTTTGTTTTTACTACTAATTGCGGCAATCAGCGATTTTTGTCGTGACTGACATTATGGCGGACACTTTGCACAATTTTGACACATTTTTGAGACAATTGTCAATTTCACAGCAAAAAATGCATTGTTTAATGTGAAAAGGACAGTGCAGTTTGGGAGTTAACCACAAGGGGGCGCTGAAGGGGTTATGTGTGACCTCATATGTGTTGCTAACACATGAAGGGGTTAGGTGTGATGTCATCGATTGGGCTTCCCTATAAAAGGGATCACACGATCGATGACGGCGCCACAGTGAAGAACGGGGAAGCTGTGTTTACACACGGCTCTTCCCGTTCTTCAGCTCCAGGGACCAATTACGGGACTCCATCGGCGATCGGGTCCCGCAGTCACGGAGCTTCGGACCGGGTCGCGTGCACGGAAGGTTGATGTGCCTAGCCGTGCCATTCTGCCGACGTATATCGGCGTGATGGGGTCCTTAAGTGGTTAAAGGGGTTGTAAAGGTTAGTTTTTTATTTTCTAAATTGGTTCCTTTAAGCTAGTACATTGTTGGTTCACTTACCTTTTCCTTCCATTTCCCTTCTAAATGTTTTTTTTTTTGTCTGAATTTCTCACTTCCTGTTCCTCCTCAGTCAGCAGTTCTAACTGACTAATCCCCATGGTGGAAAGCTTACTGAGAACCAGGAAGTGAGAAATTCAGACAAAGAAAAAAAACATTTAGAAGGGAAATGGAAGGAAAAGGTAAGTGAACCAACAATGCACTAGCTTAAAGGAACCAATTTAGAAAATAAAAAACAAACCTTTACAACCCCTTTAAGTGCATTTTTACAACATTGTTGTGTTTTGTAAAGTGTGACAAATAGGAACCCCCACTATTTTATTCTCCAAGGTGTGTGTGCTGGTGGTGGAAGGGGGGGGGGGGGGGGGGGGGGAGGATCACACGATATTCAGGACTTAAATTATTGTTCTTGCAAAAACCTCTGATATCAGAGAGGGATGGTGTCAGGGAGTGGGATGGTGTCAGGAGGATCAAGCATCAGAGATGGATGGTGTCAGGGAGAGGGATGGTGTCAGGAGGATTAGAGAGGGATGGTGTCAGGGAGTGGGATGGTGTCAGGAGGATCAAGCATCAGAGAGGGATGGTGGCAGGCAGAGGGATGGTGGCAGGAGGATCAGAGATGGATGGTGTCAGGGAGAGGGATGGCGTCAGTGAGATGCAAGGTGTCAGAAGGATCAAGCATCAGAGAGGGATGGTGTCAGGAGGATCAAGCATCAGAGAGGGATGGTGTCAGGAGGATCAACCATCAGAGATGGATGGTGTCAGGGAGAGGAATGGTGTCAGGAGGATTAGAGAGGGATGGTGTCAGGGAGTGGGATGGTGTCAGGAGGATCAAGCATCAGAGAGGGATGGTGGCAGGAGGATCAGAGATGGATGGTGTCAGGGAGAGGGATGGCGTCAGTGAGATGCAAGGTGTCAGGAGGATCAAGCATCAGATAGGGATGGTGTCAGGAGGATCAAGCATCAGAGAGGGATGGTGTCAGGAGGATCAAGCATCAGAGAGGGATAGTGTGAGGGAGAGGGATGGTGTGAGGAGGATCAAGCATCAGAGATGGATGGTGTCAGGAGGATCAGAGAGGGATGGTGTCAGGGAGTGGGATGGTGTCAGGAGGATCAGAGATGGATGGTGTCAGGGAGAGGGATGGTGTCAGGAGGATCAGAGATGGATGGTGTCAGGGAGAGGGATGGCGTCAGTGAGATGCAAGGTGTCAGGAGGATCAAGCATCAGAGGGATGGTGTCAGGAGGATCAGAGAGGGATGGTGTCAGGGAGTGGGATGGTGTCAGGAGGATCAAGCATCAGAGAGGGATCGTGTGAGGGAGAGGGATGGTGTCAGGAGGATCAAGCATCAGAGATGGATGGTGTCAGGGAGTGGGATGGTGTCAGGAGGATCAAGCATCAGAGAGGGATGGTGGCAGGCAGAGGGATGGTGGCAGGAGGATCAGAGATGGATGGTGTCAGGGAGTGGGATGGTGTCAGGAGGATCAAGCATCAGAGAGGGATGGTGGCAGGCAGAGGGATGGTGGCAGGAGGATCAGAGCAGGATGGTGTCAGGGAGTGGGATGGTGTCAGGAGGATCAAGCATCAGAGAGGGATGGTGGCAGGCAGAGGGATGGTGGCAGGAGGATCAGAGATGGATGGTGTCAGGGAGTGGGATGGTGTCAGGAGGATCAAGCATCAGAGAGGGATGGTGGCAGGCAGAGGGATGGTGGCAGGAGGATCAGAGAGGGATGGTGTCAGGGAGTGGGATGGTGTCAGGAGGATCAAGCATCAGAGAGGGATCGTGTGAGGGAGAGGGATGGTGTCAGGAGGATCAAGCATCAGAGAGGGATGGTGGCAGGCAGAGGGATGGTGGCAGGAGGATCAGAGATGGATGGTGTCAGGGAGAGGGATGGCGTCAGTGAGATGCAAGGTGTCAGGAGGATCAAGCATCAGAGATGGGTGGTGTCAGATGGTGTCGGGGATGGGGTGGATAAAGAAGTGAAGCGGAGGGCTCGGCATCTCCCATAGATAATGACAGAGGATCCTCCAGACATGCCTGGTCCAGCATGAGAGATGAGGAGGAGGGAGGAGAAGGAGGAGGGGCGGGGTGATGAGTTCACAATGCCGCATTCACAGTCCCCCCTCCTCCTCCCCCTGTATGGAGGGTGATCTCCTCTCCTGGTTGGTGGCTCCTCCGGTGACGTGTCTCGAAGCCCCCTCCCCCCATAGTCCGGACTCCTTTGTGGAAGAGCCGGCTGTGTGTATCCGACCCGCTGGCGGCCCATCGGAAGGTGGGGGAGGGATGGTGAGGTGATCGGAGAGGAGATCCCGGCCCTCCCAATGCCAGGTCCGGACATCCCACCTCTAGGGCGCCCACTGCCCGTCTGGATCCCCGGATTGCTGTGTGTACACATGGCCGGCTCCGCTCTGCATTCTGTCTGGCAGCAGAAGGACGTCATCATCACCTTCATCCTCCCCATAATACTCCTACCCCTACCACTAGGGGCGCAGAGCAAGGTGAGGGGGATGGCAATGGGGGGATACAGGAGAACCCGGGGCATTACAGATCACATACAGGAGGAATGGACCGTCAGTAGCTGCACTCAGGGACTGGGGGGTTCTCTGTCTAATTCCCATTCCATGGCCTCATCCTTTCTCTTTCCCAGTCCATGTCACTGTACTGTCCCATTCCCAGTTCTTGTCCCATTCCCAGTTGTCCTTTTCCTAGTCCTAATATCTGTCCTTTTTCATAGGACTCGTCTTTTTTCCAGGACCCGACTCTCTCTTTTTCCCATTTCCAGTACAATAGACTTTTCCCAGTACCATTCCAAGTTCTCATCCTTTTCCCAGTACCATTCCAAGTTCTCATCCTTTTCCCAGTACCATTCCAAGTTCTCATCCTATTCCCAGTACCATTCCAAGTTCTCATCCTATTCCCAGTACCATTCCAAGTTCTCATCCTTTTCCCAGTACCATTCCAGGTTCTCATCCTTTTCCCAGTACCATTCCAAGTTCTCATCCTTTTCCCAGTACCATTCCAAGTTCTCATCCTTTTCCCAGTACCATTCCAAGTTCTCATCCTTTTCCCAGTACCATTCCAAGTTCTCATCCTATTCCCAGTACCATTCCAAGTTCTCATCCTATTCCCAGTACCATTCCAAGTTCTCATCCTTTTCCCAGTACCATTCCAAGTTCTCATCCTTTTCCCAGTACCATTCCAAGTTCTCATCCTTTTCCCAGTACCATTCCAAGTTCTCATCCTTTTCCCAGTACCATTCCAAGTTCTCATCCTATTCCCAGTACCATTCCAAGTTCTCATCCTTTTCCCAGTACCATTCCAAGTTCTCATCCTATTCCCAGTACCATTCCAAGTTCTCATCCTTTTCCCAGTACCATTCCAAGTTCTCATCCTTTTCCCAGTACCATTCCAAGTTCTAGTGCCAGTCCTTGTTCTTTTCCCACTGCCGACGCTCCTTATCCCATTTCCAGTACAAGACCTTTTTCCAGTACCATTTCTCATACTTTTCCTAGTTCCAGTGGCAGGCCCTTTTTCCCAGTACCATTCCCTGTCCCTCTCCCAGTACTGTTTTGTGTCCCAGTACCAGTCCATGTTCCTTTCCCAGTCTATGCCACTGTACTGTTCCCTGTCCCCTTCCCAGTGCAATTTCCTTTCCTAGTCCCAGTATCTGTCATTTTCCCAGTTCTAGTACCAGCCCTTGTCTCTTTCCCAGTCCCTTTTCCAGTAAGACTCTCTCCTCTTCCCAATTCCAGTACAAGACCCTTTTCCCAGTACCATTCCCTGTCCTTTTCCCAGTTCCATGTCCAATCCATATCCTTTTCCCAGTTCTCGTCCTTTTCCCAGTTTCATTCCCAGTTCTTGACCCTTTTCCAGTATTATTCCCTGTCCCTGTACCAGACTCTCTCTTTCTGCCAATTCTAGTTCTAGGCTCTTTTTTCCAGTACCCAGACCTCCTGTTCCCTGTTCTTTTCCCAGAACCTGTACCATTCCCAGTCCCAATCTCTTTCCCAGTTCTAGTACCAGTTCTTGTCCCTTTTCCTAGTACCATTGTCACTGTTCCATTCCCTTTCCCAGTACCATTCCCTGTCCTTTAGCCATTCTCAGTACCATTCCATTTTCCCAGTCACTGTCCTTTTCCCAGTCTCATTCTCAGTCACTGTCCTTTTCCCAGTCTCATTCTCAGTCACTGTCCTTTTCCCAGTCTCATTCTCAGTCCTTGTCCTTTTCCCAGTCTCATTCTCAGTCCTTGTCCTTTTCCCAGTCTCATTCTCATTCTCAGTCCTTGTCCTTTTCCCAGTCCATTCTCATTCTCAGTCCTTGTCCTTTTCCCAGTCTCATTCTTAGTCCTTGTCCTTGTCCTTTTCCCAGTCTCATTCTCAGTCCTTGTCCTTTTCCCAGTCCTTGTCCTTTTCCCAGTCTCATTCTCAGTCCTTGTCCTTTTCCCAGTCTCATTATCTGTCCCACTACCAGTCCCTCTCTCTTTCTTGTACCAGTCCATGCCACTGTTCTTTTCCTTGTCACATTCCCAGTCCATATCACTATACGGTTCCCTATCCGGTTCCCTATCCCGTTCCCAGTCCCTGCCTCGTCCAATGTTGTGTTCCCAGTCCCTGCCTCGTCCAATGTTGCGTTCTCAGTCCCTGCCTCGACCAATGTTGCGTTCCCAGTCCCTGCCTCGTCCAATGTTGCGTTCCCAGTCCCTGCCTCGTCCAATGTTGCGTTCCCAGTCCCTGTCCCGACCAATGTTGCGTTCTCAGTCCCTTCCTCGACCAATGTTGCATTCCCAGTCCCTGCCTCGACCAATGTTGCGTTCCCAGTCCCTGCCTCGACCAGTGTTGCGTTCTCAGTCCCTGCCCCGACCAAGTCCCTGGACCAATGTTGCGTTCCCAGTCCCTGCCTCGACCAATGTTGCGTTCCCAGTCCCTGCCAATGTTGCGTTCCCAGTCCCTGTTGCGTTCCCAGTCCCTGCCTCAAATGTTGCGTTCTCAGTCCCTGCCTCGTCCAATGTTGCGTTCCCAGTCCCTGCCTCGTCCAATGTTGCGTTCCCAGTCCCTGCCTCGACCAATGTTGCGTTCCCAGTCCCTGTCCCGACCAATGTTGCGTTCCCAGTCCCTGTCCCGTCCAATGTTGCGTTCCCAGTCCCTGTCCCGACCAATGTTGCGTTCCCAGTCCCTGTCCTCGACCAATGTTGCGTTCCCAGTCCCTGTCCTCGACCAATGTTGCGTTCCCAGTCCCTGCCCGTTCGACCAATGTTGCGTTCCCAGTCCCTGCCTCGACCAGTGTTGCGTTCTCAGTCCCTGCCCCGACCAATGTTGCGTTCCCAGTCCCTGCCTCGACCAATGTTGCGTTCCCAGTCCCTGCCTCGACCAGTGTTGCGTTCTCAGTCCCTGCCCCGACCAATGTTGCGTTCTCAGTCCCTGCCTGGACCAATGTTGTGTTCCCAGTCCCTGCCTCGTCCAATGTTGCGTTCCCAGTCCCTGCCTCAACCAATGTTGCGTTCCCAGTCCCTGCCTCGTCCAATGTTGCGTTCCCAGTCCCTGCCCTGACCAATGTTGCGTTCTCAGTCCCTGCCTCGACCAATGTTGCGTTCCCAGTCCCTGCCTCGTCCAATGTTGCGTTCCCAGTCCCTGCCTCGACCAATGTTGCGTTCCCAGTCCCTGTCCCGACCAATGTTGCGTTCCCAGTCCCTGTCCCGACCAATGTTGCGTTCCCAGTCCCTGTCCCGACCAATGTTGCGTTCCCAGTCCCTGCCTCGACCAATGTTGCGTTCCCAGTCCCTGTCCCGACCAATGTTGCGTTCCCAGTCCCTGTCCCGACCAATGTTGCGTTCCCAGTCCCTGTCCCGACCAATGTTGCGTTCCCAGTCCCTGCCTCGACCAATGTTGCGTTCCCAGTCCCTGCCTCGACCAATGTTGCGTTCCCAGTCCCTGCCCCGACCAATGTTGCGTTCCCAGTCCCTGTCCCGACCAATGTTGCGTTCCCAGTCCCTGTCCCGACCAATGTTGCGTTCCCAGTCCCTGTCCCGACCAATGTTGCGTTCCCAGTCCCTGCCTCGTCCAATGTTGCGTTCCCAGTCCCTGTCCCGACCAATGTTGCGTTCCCAGTCCCTGCCTCTTCCAATGTTGCGTTCCCAGTCCCTGTCCCGACCAATGTTGCGTTCCCAGTCCCTGCCTCGACCAATGTTGCGTTCCCAGTCCCTGTCCCGACCAATGTTGCGTTCCCAGTCCCTGTCCCGACCAATGTTGCGTTCCCAGTCCCTGTCCCGACCAATGTTGCGTTCCCAGTCCCTGCCTCGACCAATGTTGCGTTCCCAGTCCCTTCCTCGACCAATGTTGCGTTCCCAGTCCCTGCCTCGACCAATGTTGCGTTCCCAGTCCCTGCCTCGACCAATGTTGCGTTCCCAGTCCCTGCCTCGACCAGTGTTGCGTTCTCAGTCCCTGCCCCGACCAATGTTGCGTTCCCAGTCCCTGCCTCGACCAATGTTGCGTTCCCAGTCCCTGCCTCGACCAGTGTTGCGTTCTCAGTCCCTGCCCCGACCAATGTTGCGTTCTCAGTCCCTGCCTGGACCAATGTTGTGTTCCCAGTCCCTGCCTCGTCCAATGTTGCGTTCCCAGTCCCTGCCTCAACCAATGTTGCGTTCCCAGTCCCTGCCTCGTCCAATGTTGCGTTCCCAGTCCCTGCCCTGACCAATGTTGCGTTCTCAGTCCCTGCCTCGACCAATGTTGCGTTCCCAGTCCCTGCCTCGTCCAATGTTGCGTTCCCAGTCCCTGCCTCGACCAATGTTGCGTTCCCAGTCCCTGTCCCGACCAATGTTGCGTTCCCAGTCCCTGTCCCGACCAATGTTGCGTTCCCAGTCCCTGTCCCGACCAATGTTGCGTTCCCAGTCCCTGCCTCGACCAATGTTGCGTTCCCAGTCCCTGTCCCGACCAATGTTGCGTTCCCAGTCCCTGTCCCGACCAATGTTGCGTTCCCAGTCCCTGTCCCGACCAATGTTGCGTTCCCAGTCCCTGCCTCGACCAATGTTGCGTTCCCAGTCCCTGCCCCGACCAATGTTGCGTTCCCAGTCCCTGCCCCGACCAATGTTGCGTTCCCAGTCCCTGTCCCGACCAATGTTGCGTTCCCAGTCCCTGTCCCGACCAATGTTGCGTTCCCAGTCCCTGTCCCGACCAATGTTGCGTTCCCAGTCCCTGCCTCGTCCAATGTTGCGTTCCCAGTCCCTGTCCCGACCAATGTTGCGTTCCCAGTCCCTGCCTCTTCCAATGTTGCGTTCCCAGTCCCTGTCCCGACCAATGTTGCGTTCCCAGTCCCTGTCCCGATTTGCAGTCCTTATCAGGTCTATGCACAGTGAATCCCCCAGTCCCTGTGTATTCAGTAGTGATGTAACACTGATTGGAATGTGATGAAAGGAATGCCTGTGCTGTATAGAGGGGCCCTTCCCCCGATCTGATAGGAGGTAAAGGAATGTATGGAGGGGGTTCCTCCGCTCTGCTATACACACAGTAGTAGGAGGAGAGGGAATGTAATGATAAATCTCATTCATAGAAGTAGAAAGTGACTCATTTCCAGCCGGTATCCACGGGAATCCTGAGCTGTCCTCTCCTTTGTACAATGCTAGTTTCCTGGCTGTCATGCCGATCCGGTGGCTTTAGTAAGTTGAGTCACTGCTGGAAAAAAGCACGCCGGTCAGAAGAGACTAAACTGTATAGTTGTTCTGGGTCAGCATGACAGCCAGGCAAATAGCATTTTTTAGGAGAGGTGTGCAGTGGCGCCCCCTGTACTTCAGTAGAGAAGCTTCTTTAATGTCTATTTTTCTTCCCTTTTTTTATTTCATTTTTTTTTTAATGCACCCTCCCTGTTCTTTAGACCCCGTTCCGACCCACCAAGTTCAAAGGTTCACCAGAACTCTGATCACCGGGGTTCCCAATATATTCCGTGGTGCCGATCACACCTGAGCAGTGCTGCCGGAAACTCGGCAATCCAAAAAGTACACAAGCTTCTTTTCGGACGTTGTGCGTTTTCACCCCATTTGACTTTATTAGCAATGCCTAAAAAAACAAGTTTTCCTGTCTAGGAACAACATTTTCATTGTCAAAACAAAAAAAGGGGGGCTCAGGGGTGACGGAGGGCGGTACTTACCTTTCCTGATCTCCGCTCTATGGTTTTCTTGGTGTCGCACAAGCCGCATTCTCCATTTAATCCTATGGAGAATTGGGCTGTGAGCTCCTCATGGGACTGAATGGAGATTCCCGAGCACATAGGAGCGTCGGCAGGGAAGATTTTGACAAGTGAAGTCAGAAATCTCACAGGATACGGGAACGATGAGCATAAAGCTGGTCATACACTAGTGTCCATTTTTGATGCAATGTCATGTGACCAGTGAGAACAAGTTGGAACAAAGTAGTGCAAGAACCTTTTTTGGAGTCGCTGCATTTTTAGTCGCACCAATTAGAACGGGGACCATTGAAATACATGGGTTTTGACTTGTCATGCGACTTCACATGTATCAAGTCGCACAACAACTCGCAGTAGTTGACACGGAGGGTATATTGATTGGTTTGTGCAAAGTTCTAGCATCTACAAACTATGGGATATTTTTTTTCTTTTTACTGGTAATGGGGGCTATTAGCGATTTATAGTGGGAATACGATATTGGTGGATTTTTTGACACCAACTGATGCTTTTTGAGGACCAGTGACACTAATATAGTGATCAGTGCTAAAAATATGCACTGTCACTGTACTGACGACACTGGCTGGGAAGGGGTTACCATCGGGGTGATCAAAGGGTTAACTGTGCCTAGCCTGTGGTTGTGTACAATGTGTGAGTTGCTTTTACTAGGGGAAGAGATGGAATTTATTCCCTGCTTTGCAAGGACACAAACTTCATCCCTTTCCTCCTGACAGAACGGTGATCTGCCTTGTTTATATAACAGATCTCAGTTCTGTCTCTCTGCCCGACGATCGGCGGGTGCTGGAGGACATTGATTACCCTGCACCCTTTGCCGCCACGCGTGTTTTCCCCCTACTTGGAAGTATCGGATCACGTATATACAGTGCCTTGAAAAAGTATTCATTGCTCTTTAAAAGTTTCCACATTTTGTCATGTGACAACCAAAAACGTAAATGTATTTTATTGGGATTTTATGTGATAGATCAGTGATGGCGAACCTTTTTGAGCCCAAGTGCCCAAACCACGCAAAACCAACTTATTTCTTTCAAAGTGCCAACACAGAATTAAACCTGCCAGTGGCTCTGTACAGAGGATGGGACTGATCATCCCTCTGATTGAGCCAGATTCACTCAGGAATGCGGTGTGCTCAGAATGCACTCACCTACCTGACCCATTGCACTCACCTACCTGACCATTGCACTCACCTACCTGACCATTGCACTCACCTACCTGACCCATTGCACTCACCTACCTGACCATTGCACTCACCTACCTGACCATTGCACTCACCTACCTGACCCATTGCACTCACCTACCTGACCATTGCACTCACCTACCTGACCATTGCACTCACCTACCTGACCCATTGCACTCACCTACCTGACCCATTGCACTCACCTACCTGACCCATTGCACTCACCTACCTGACCATTGCACTCGTGGAATTAACACCTTTATTTAGCAAAATTTAGTAAAATATGTAACTATACAGAGCACAATGTCAGCATTGCTGTAAGTTGGTTTGTATTAGTTTTTTTTTGTAGATCGTTACATACCGTTAAACAAGCAGTAAACTTTAACAGTGAAAGGCTTACTTTAGAGATGTTTAGATGCAGGGAAATAATGGATCCACATTGATCTTACCTGTTGTCAGTCTCTCCGGCAGCTCATTCCTGCCCGCAAGTCTCCTTTTTTATAAATATCTGAAAAGTGTGGGGGGTACGTTATACATTATATTATACATTGTATTATACATTGTATTAAGCCCCCTTTAATCTGGTACCCCTAACTAAAATCTAGTGGGGCCAATTGCCTTCAGAAGTCACCTAATTAGTAAATACCACCTGTGTGTAATTTAATCTCAGTATAAATACAGCTGTTCTGTGAAGCCCTCCAAGGTTTGTTAGAGAACCTTAGTGAACAAACAGCATCATGAAGGCCAAGGAACACACCAGACAGGTCAGGGATAAAGTTATGAAGAAATTTAAAGCAGGGTTAGGTTATATAAAAATATCCCAAGCTTTGAACATCTCACGGAGCTCTGTTCAATCCATCATCGGAAAATGGGAAGAGTATGGCACAACTGCAAACCTACCAAGACATGGCCGTCCACCTAAACGCACAGGCCGGCAAGGAGAACATTAATCGGAGAAGCAGCCAAGAGTCCCATGGTAACTCTGGAGGAGCTGCAGAGATCCACAGCTCAGGTGAGAGAATCTGTCCACAGGACAACTATTAGTCATGCACTCCACAAATCTGGCCTTTATGGAAGAGTGGCAAGAAGAAAGCCATTGTTGAAAGGAACCCATAAGAAGTCCCGTATGCAGTTTGTGAGAAGCCATGTGGGGGACACAGCAAATATATGGAAGAAGGTGCTCTGGTCAGATGAGACCAAGATTGAACTTTTTGGCCTAAAAACAAAACGCTATATGTGGCGGAAAACTAACACTGCACATCACTCTGAACACACCATCATTTTCAGCAAGGACAGGAGAGCTGGTCAGAGTTGATGGGAAGATGGATGGAGCCAAATACAGGGCAATCTTAAAAGAAAACCTGTAATGCCCCATACACACGGTTGGAATTTCCGACAAGAAAAGTCTGATGTGAGCTTTTGGTCGGAAATTCTGAGCTGGTTCTCAAATTTTGCAGACGAAAAAAATTGCAATCGGGTCATCTGTAGCAATTCAGACGCGCAGAATTCTGACGCATGCTCGGAAACAATGCAACACATTCTCGGAAGCATTGAACTTCATTTTCTCGGCTCGTCATAGTGTTGTACGTCACCGCGTTCTTGCCAGTCGAAAGTTCAGAGAACTTGTGTGACCGTGTGTATGCAAGCCAAGCTTGAGCGGAATTCCATCTGAAAAACCATCCAAGGTTTTTCTGACGGAAAATCCTCGCGTGTGTACGCGGCATTAGAGTGTGAAAAAGACTTAAAAATGGGGCGGAGGTTCACCTTCCAGCAGGACAACGACCCTAAACATACAGCCAGAGCTACAATAGAATGGTTTGTATCAAAGCATATTCATGTGCTAGAATGGCCCAGTCAAAGTCCAGACCTAAATCCAATTGAGAATCTGTGTCAAAACTTGAAAATTGCTGTTCACAGACGCTCTCCATCCAATCTGACAGTTTGAGATATTTTGCAAAAAAGAATGTCCCTCTGTAGATGTGCAAAGCTTGGTAGAGACATCCCCAAAAAGACTTGCAGCTGTAATTGCAGTGAAAGGAGGTTCTACAAATTATTGACTCAGGGGGGCTGAATACAAATGCACGCCACACTTTTCACATATTTGTAAAAAAATTGAAACCCATTTATCATTTTACTTCCACTTCACAATTATGCGACACTTTGTGTTGGTCTATCTCATAAAATCCCAATAAAATACATTTAGGTTTTTAGTGGTAACATAACAAAATGTGGAAGATTTTAAGGGGTATGAATACTTTTCCAAGGCACTGTATACAGGATCCGGTGCACAGGTGCCGTCCTGTAGCAGTAAAATTGCTTTAAGGGAGACCTAAAGTGGTTAACAATGTGCAGCAGATCGCAAACGTCTTGTCGATCTAGTTCCACTATCAAGATGGTTTCATGCCTGACTGCGCAGACGAAGCCCACGGAAATCTCCGAACCTCGGGTGCCATCCAGGCTCATTCCTTAATGTCCCCATTGATTGGTGGATGTTAAAAGAGCTTGGAGGCCAAGCCAGCGCAGCGAGCTGTCCGAGTGAAGCAAATTCCACGTCGCCCTGGAGGTTCTGTGATTTCCGTCGGCAAGGATTGCATCTGCGCAGTTAAGACAGGAACCATATTGATAGGAGGAACCATATCGTCAGCATCTCGGCCGCTTTCTGCTGAGCCCGTGATCTAACTATTGATGGGCAGGCTGAATGTACCAAGTGGATCGATCCACTCGGGTACAACCAGCCTGCCAGATTCTCTCCCGATTATCGCAAGCGGCTGCTATAGTTCTTACCGCGGGGATGGCATCTTCCTGCCCAGAGAAGACAATGGCCGGGCAGGAGGGATTTCCCTGTCAGTACTGTCCGCGTTGGTAGGGGAATTGTGCCATTTTCTTTCCTGTAACTCGTGGCTGCAGGAAAGAAATTTGCACCATCTATGGCCTGCCATAAGCCTCGTACACACGATCGCCGTTTAGGAGATATTTACTGTATACTGCGCCGATGTCATTGGCAGATGCTGAACGGCCATCCGTGCCATTTCTTCAGAAGTCAGTGCCATTCAGCTCTGGCCAGTCACACAGCCGGAGGCAACGGACAGAAGACGGTGAAGATGGATGGGAGAGACTTAGACATTTTTGGCAAGCTCATGAGTTTGTGGGTATTACTTCACAATTTCTACCAGGGTATGCAAACTTTTGAGCGCAACTGTATAAATAACACAAGAAGGGTTACAACCTCCTTTAAGTGACATTCTATAGCACTTATGTCAAACACAAGGCCTGCGGGCCCAATCCAGTCCGCCAGGCCTTGTCATACTGCCCTCGCACCCAGTTCTGCAGTTCCGCCACCTCCAGGAAGTTGGGGGGGGGGGGGATTGCACACCCCTGAACTCTGCACTCTGGACGTAGTGTACCCAAGATACAACTGGCCCTTTCAGGGCAACAATACTATTGAATCGGCACACAATAAAACTTGAGTTTGACACCCCTGTCCTATAGTTTTCCCTTCGCTCCTCCCCAGGTACTACATAAAGGCATATGTAGGGAGGTCAGGGGCAGAGGAGGGTCAGCAAAGACCGTTATTAGACACTCCCAAAAAGAGCACAGGGGTAGGACATGGCAGCAGGGCTGGGGAACTGTGGCTGTGCTAGGGAAATGAGTCTTCGTGAAGTGGTCAAATGCTATAGCAAGCTCAAATGTCATCTTGACAGGTTCTCTTTAACTATTGCTTTGTCTGTTACCAGAAATCTATCTTTCTATTTTTTTCAATCCCCTGATTGGTGCCTGAAAACTGGTGTCCCTACACTGTCGGCTTAATATACTGCAGGCCATTTGACTGGAGCAGCTTTTTACAACAGGGGTGCCCTTAGGGCGTCTTCAGGGGAGCCCTTAGGGCGTCTTCAGGGGTGCCCTTAGGGCGTCTTCAGGGGTGCCCTTAGGTTTCTTTTTCGAGCTGCTGTGTACAAGTTGTCCACAGTTGTCTTTATTTTTGAAAATAGAATTGCAGAAGTTCAAATATGAATGAGGCCTAACTCTACAGCGGTAGGTGTAAAAGTGCAGAGAGTGCGGCCACGTGTCCGGAGAATGGAGATCTGATGCAATGTCCAGGACGTATTTCATGGACAGCACGTACAGAGTGTAAGGAAACTCTATCTGTGGTAGAAGTCAGAGAGGCCTTCATAGGACACAATGCAGGGCCTGTTCCGAGTTTCTGGGCCTCCAGTGTATACACCTTCCTGAAATGCTGTCATTGATACTCGTTATAGTAAAGACTTCTCAGAGGAGAAGTTCTAAAATTGGCAAGCGGAAAATCTTTAAACCGTGTAGAGTCATCCAGGAAGTCTGCAGGCTGGTGGTTACATAGTGATCAACACAGCCAAAGGGCAAAGACGTGAAGGATCTGAGAGGAGGACTGTCGTGAGGCGACATTTGGTTATAGTTCCTAACAACATAGTGCGTTTACTGTTCCTCCTACATTTTTAAGTATTGTCGTATTTACTTTTGTCACTTTGTTTCATTTTTATTTTGTATTTTTTTTGTATTTGCATGTACAAAGCTCAAAAAAATATACAAAATAAAGGCTTAAAATAAATAAATCAAATAAAAACGACTGAAGGGCATTTAGTGTGCTAAAGCAGCCATTTATAAGAATTGCTGTGATTAAAGCGGAGGTTCACCCTAAAACTACTCTGTCCCATAGCATCCAGCATACTGGCGTCAGCACCAGTATGCTGTGTTTTTTATATCGCTGTACTTACTGTTAAATGAAGAATTTTCTTTTCTGTCCACCGTGGGTGAATGGCGCAGCTATGTCACGTCACACCTTTCCGAAATTAGCCAATTTAGGACTCTGCTCTTTCCGGCGCTATATGGCGCCTGCGCACAGACCTAGGAGCTGACTGCGCAGGCGCCGTATATAGCAGAGTTCTATTTCGGCTTTTTTTGGAGGGCGTGACGCGCCATAGCCATAGAACTATATACGGCGCTTGCGCAGTCAGCTCCTAGGCTTGCGCAGTCAGTCCTAAATCGGCTATTTTCGGAAGGCGTGACGTGTTCACCCGCGATGGACAGAAAATTCTTCATTTTACAGTAAATACAGCGATAAAAAAAAAAAACACAGCATACTGGCGCTGACGCCAGTATGCTGGATGCTATGGGACAGTAGTTTTAGGGTGAACCTCCGCTTTAATTATGTACACCGTCTATGTACAATATATAGTAAGGGGTTAGCTCGGTAGCGGGGGTGTGTGACCCCCTGGATGGGTTCACTACACACTGAACTATACAGAGAGGAAGCCGAAGACGGTTGAAAACAAAGTTTGGTTTATTCTTCCATATTGCTGGAAACAAGTGCAAGCATCCAAACAGCATAAACCAAACATAAAATAAACCTTGGCCACTTGGGGCATCTACCTTCACCACACAGGAACCTATCTATGGAGTCTGGCACAGCCTACTGCTGGGCAGACACTGCTGGTCATACAGCAGAGAAACGATAGTCGTTGATTTTTCTGTGTGATAAAAATCAAAAACCACCTCACCTCTTCAGATGTCTTTCTCACTGCTCTCCTCAACTCAAAAAGCCTCAGGATGCAGCAATCAGTAGTCATCCTCTGGATAACTTATAGAGGCCTTAATTGCCTCATTCTGAACAGCTGAAGTTTTCCAACCCTAAACCTTACTGGCTACCTCTGTAGCCGACACCTGGTAGTAATTGTTGTATTGTCTAAACAAAGCAGAAATGTATCTCCCATCTGTGACAACACCCACAGATTTACCTGACTTCCTGTCACATACCCCCCCTCTTGTTTCAACCCTACCCATCTGCATTTTAACACCGGGGCGATGCATTACCACAAAACTAAATTCCTGAAGGGCCAGAAACCATGTATTTATTCTCCTATTGGTCTCCTTGTTCTGCGCCATCCACGTCAATGGGGCATGACCCGTCATCAGTTCAAACTGTCTACCCAGGAGGTAGTACCGGAGAGAATCCAAAGCCCATTTCATCGCCAAACACTCTCTCAATGGTGCATAATTCTCCTCATGGGCCTTTAACTTTCGGCTGAGGTACATAACAGGGTGTTCCTCCCCCTTGATAATCTGGGACAGTACAGCTCCTAACCCCACATTTGACGCATCTGTCTGAACCACAAAGTCCCGTGAAAAATCAGGCGAATTTAAAACTGGCTGACTACATAAGGCCTGTTTTAAAGCCTGAAAAGCGGTTTCTGCTTCGGGAGTCCATTTGGTCATGACAGACTCCTTCACTTTGGTCAAATTGGTCAGGGGAGCAGCCTGTGAGGCAAAATGGGGGATAAAGCGGCGATAATACCCCGCGATCCCCAAAAATGCACAAACCTGTTTCTTGTTGGTGGGAGGTGGCCAATCCTAAATAGCCTCAACTTTGTTTATTTGGGGCTTGATTAGACCTCTTCCAATCGTATACCCAAGATACTTTGCCTCTTCTAGCCCAAGGGTAAATTTTTTTGGATTGGCTGTAAACCCGGCTTTCCAGATGGAATCCAACACAGCCTGAACTTTTGGTAAGTGTGAGTCCCAATCCTCACTGTGGATGACAACGTCATCGAGGTATGCAGCAGCATAGGCTCGATGAGGCCAAAGGGTCTTATCCATGGTGCGTTGAAATGTGGCGGGAGCATTCTGTAACCCAAAAGGCATCCTCCGATATTGGAAAGATCCGTCTGGAGTTACAAATGCTGTTTTTTCCCTGGCCGACTCCGAGAGAGGAATTTTCCAATAACCCTTGGTCAGGTCTAATGTCGTCATGTACCGAGCAGTGCCTAGGCGATCAATCAGTTTATCTATGCGCGGCATAGGATAGGTGTCAAACTTAGTGATTTTATTTAGGCGGCGAAAGTCATTACAAAACCGCCAACTTCCATCTGGTTTGGGCACTAAGACAATGGGACTGGACCAATCACTATTTGACTCGTCTATCACCCCCAGCTCAAGCATTTTTTTTACTTCCTGGCAAATTGCCTCTCACCGGGCTTCTGGAATTCTATAAGGCTTCAACTTGACCTTATCCCCTGGTGTCTTGATAATGTCATCTTTAACTCCGGAGACCCAACCTGGCAGGTCTGAAAACTTCTCCCTACTACGGAGCACAAATTCTTTAACCTCCTGTTGCTGCGTTTTGGACAGAGTCTCCGCTATCCCAACTTCAGGGACAGCCAGGTTAAACGGAGCAGAAAATCGGGTAGTCTTAGCGACCAAGGACTCGCTATCCTTCCATGCTTTCAACAAGTTCATGTGATAGAGCTGCTCAGGTTTTCGTCTTCCCGGTTGGCTAATTTTATAATTCACCACCCCAATTTTCTCCAACACTTCATAGGGACCCTGCCATTTGGCTAGGAATTTACTTTTGACCGTGGGGATCAACACTCTATCACCAGGTGCAAAGGAACGGACCTGGGCCCCACGATTGTAAATCCTTTGTTGAGCCAATTGGGCTTGGGCTAAATGTTCGTTCACAATTCTATCTTGCATTTGGGCCACATGTTCAATCACACTTCGATGCGGGGAACTCTCACTCTCCCATGTTTCCCTGGCAATGTCCAGTAGGCCCTGGGGGTGCCTCCCATACAGTAGCTCAAACGGAGAGAACCCTTTGGACGATTGGGGAACCTCTCTTATGGCAAACATCAGATAAGGGAGCAGATAATCCCAATTCTTTCCGTCTTTATCCACCACCTTCCTCAACATTTGTTTTAAGGTTTTATTAAACCTTTCCACTAACATGTCTGTTTGAGGGTGATATACTGATGTACGTAAGTGGGTCACTTTCAGGAGTTTACAAAGTTCTTTGGTCACCCTAGACATAAACGGGGTGCCCTGGTCAGTTAGGACTTCCTTAGGATACCCACACGGCTGAAAACCTGAAATAACTCTTTGGCAATGGTTTTAGCAGAGGTGTCTTGGAGAGGAATCGCTTCTGGGTAATGGGGTGGCATAGTCCATTATTACCAAGATGTGCTGGTGCCCTCTAGTGGACTTCAGTAAGGGGCCAACCAAGTCCATGGCGATCCTCTCAAAAGGGACCTCGATAATGGGCAGGGGTACCAACGGACTGCGGAAATGTGGCATGGGTGCAGTAATCTGACACACTGGACAGGAAGAGCAATACAATTCCACTTCCTTAGTGATCCCAGGCCAATAAAACCTCTGGGTGATCCTCTCCCGGGTTTTTTCTGCTCCCAAATGTCCCCCAAGAATGTGCCTGTTCCAAAACCATCTTACGGTACAGTTTAGGCACTACCAGTTGCTCAATGATGTCCTCTATCCTCTGACACTCGATATAACAGGTCCCGTTCAATAATGAAGTAGGGAGGGCAACCCTCTCGTCAGGGTTAACCAACTCCCCATCTATCTTTACTACATTCTCCCAGGGCTCTTAGCAATGTGGGGTCCCTCAATTGTTCAGTGATAACATTTTCTCTGTGCACCTCGAGGTCATCAAACCCTATCGGCCGCAGTTCCTCTTCTGAGGTAGCAGGCTCCTCCCTAGGGACTGGTGTTTCCCCTGCTAAGACTGAGAATGGAAACTCCGGAGAATCCTCACAGTGAAGCCGCGTATACACGGCAGAGAACCTCGACGGGCAGAACACATTGTTCCGTCGAGGTTCTCTGCCGGCCGTCGAAATCGGCGACCCGCCCGTCGGGAATGGCAACCAGCCATTCATCCAGGCGGGCCGTCGAGCAAAAAGAGAGCGTGCTCTCTTTTCGCTCGACGGGATTCCCGACGGGCGGGGCGAGCCAGGAGCGTACACACGGCCGAGGTCCTCGCTGGAATGCAGCTTCCAGCGAGGTTCTCGCTGGTTTCCAGCGAGAACCTCGGTCGTGTGTACGCCGCCCTACTGGGGAATCTGGGCAATCCCAGAGTTCCCAGAACTTTGGGAAATCCCTTTCCACAATGGCGTCATGTGGCAGTTTGGGAACTAAACCCACCTGGTGACTCGGATATTCTCGAGTGTCCCCATGTACACAAACTACAGCCATTTTCCTAGGATGTAAGGTTTTTCCCACCACTAGATCACGTTTTACTAAGGTGACCAGGCTACCTGAATCCAACAATACCACAACATCTTTACCATCTAAGAACATTCTACATAAAGGTTTCTCATTCCCCTTTACTGCAGTGCATGTGGTTGCAAAGAGGGGCCGTCGTCTCTGTCAGAAAGTCACACTGCATGGGTTCATCAACCACTGGGCAAACCGCTGCTACATGTCCCTCTTCCCGGCAACGGAAACAAATCAACCTTCTGGTCCTCTCCTGTGGGATGGGTCTTCCAGGCCGTTCTTGCCAAACATTAGCAGTAGTCCCGATAATACCTCTAGTTGCTCTTTGGTCCTTCTCTCCACCCCCATCCCTTGATGCAGTCTTACCTATAGGTGGGGAGGGTCTGGTGTTGGGGTGAAAAGTCTGTGCGTCTCTGGGTGAAGAGGACAAATTCTCTGTTGCTAGGTACCTTTCGACCAGGTCTACTGGTTTGTCTGCGGTTTCCGGACCAACATGGCTCACCCATTTCTGCAGGGTGTTAGGAAGAGACCTAAGAAATGTGTCCATGACTACTCGTTCCCAAATTTTTGGTCCGGACAGAATTTCTGGCTGCAGCCATCTTTTTAGCCAAATGGATGAGGTCATACATCTGCGACCGAGGTGGACCCGCTGAGCACGAAAATCCAGGGTTACACCAAAACGTGCCAATATTTCCTCCTAACCGATCATAGTTTTTTGCGTCTGCAAGCTTCAAATCAAAATATGCCTTTTGGGCTTCTCCAGATAATAGGGGGGCCACTAGTCCAGCCCACTGTTCTTTAGGCCAACTCTTTTTCCGCTGTTCTCTCAAACGTGGTCAGAAACATCTCAGGGTCAATTCGTGTCTTACCCGAAAAGTCGCTATGTTACTGGCCTGACTCCCAGCCTCGGTCTGCTGTCTCTGAAGCTGTTTCACGATGGCCTCCATTTGCTGCTGGTGTCTCTGTTCCAAGCCTGCAATGCTCTCTTGGTGAGCTGCAAGGCTCCGCTGCAAACCTGCATTTGTCTGTTGATTTGCATTTGCTATAGCCAGCTCTTTCAGTATCTCCTCCATTTTGGGTTTACTTTAAAGCGGAGTTGCACCCAAAAATGGAACTTCCGCTTATCCCACTCCTCACCCCATTAGGCATGTAATTTTTTTTTGGGGGGGGGGGAGTGGGACTTCCTGTCCCACTTCCTCCTTCCGCCGAGGGGCTGGTTAGGCGATTAAGCTTAATCGCCTACAGCAGCCCCTCCCTGTAGGCGATTGCATGGGACACATGACAGGGCCCATGCGATCGCCTGTCCAATCAGCGGCCGGCCGCTCGCGCATGCGCAGTGCCGCTCGCGCATGAGCAGTGGGTGCCCGGCCGTGAAGCACGTCGCTGGAACCCTGGAGCAGGTAAGTGATTGTTCCTCCCATCTCTCGAATATCATTTGCCCTGGCATACCTTGGCTCCAGAGTCGGGAAAAAGATGTACTCCCAACACTAGGAATGCATGCCTTTGCCGCATTTAATAGCTGGATCTGCATGGATTGTTTTGTACCTTTGGCAAAACATAGGAGTCAGATGGAGGATATCCGATATGTCCGCCACAATGTCAAGGTCACAATAATAAAAAAAAAAAAAAAAAAAAAAAACACGCAAATCGCAGCCATTACTAGTAAAAAAAAAAAATTACCCTGATTGTATTTCTTATTTTGTAGACGCTAGAACTTTTGCGCAAATCGATAAAATACGCTTATTGCGATTTATTTTTTTATTTTTACCAAAAATATTAAGAAGAGTAAGTATCGGTCTAAACTGAGGAAAAAAATATAAAAAAAAATAAAAAATATGATATTTATTAAATCAAAGTGCAAGATAGTGTTTTTTTTTTTTTAATTGTCGCTCTTTTGTTTATAGCGCAAAAAATAAAAACCGCAGAGGTGATCAAATACCACCAAAAGGAAGCTCTATTTGTGGGGAAAAAAAAAGGACGCCAATTTTGTTGGGGAGCCACGTCGCACGACAATTGTCATTCAAAGTGCGACAGCGCTGAAAACTAAAACTTGGTCTGGGCAGGAAGGGGGTGAAAATGCCCTGTATGGAAGTGGTTAAATAAAATAAAAAAAAATTGTTTTTATTTAAAAAAGAAAGAAAGAAATCCTTTTGATTATTTTATCCACCCTGGTACCGCACCTTGTATTTTATAATTTATTTTATTTTCTAAAGCTATGTAGCCCGACAAACATGGATGAATGATTGGAACTGCTAGACTGATTTTTAGTAGTACGCTAGTCATATGTCATTTAGGTTTCCAATAGTGATGGATGGGGGCCAAAAAAAAGTCCCCTGACTAAAAGTACACAACTAATAATAATCTTTATAATTCTGTTTTTCAGGAAGCAGCATGTGCTTATGTACTACTGGTCACGGCCACATACTGGATCTCAGAGGCCATTCCTCTGGGTGCTGCGGCTCTGGTCCCGGCATTTATGTTCCCACTCTTCAGCATCATGAAGTCAAGTGAGGTTGGTATATTCTTAGTATTTACTTTGCTTGTAATGACTTTCTGTTGAGCCCTTTATTTGTAAAGGAGACCTATCATTTCTCTTTTGAAAAAAACTTATTATATCCTGTACTAAAATATACCTTTTTTGTAAAATAATGTTTGTAATTTAAAAATATGGAATATTTAATATTTATTAGATGTAGCAAGCAGGCAGATCTTTGTGCCAGGCTTCAATGCCTTGCAAAATCTCTTTTGGCCCTGGTTAACACTGGTGCGATTTGCCGGCAATGGCACCGTCCTAATCGATGCGACGCCGCACCTTTGGCGCTGCACCGATTTCAAAAATAGTGTCTGTACTACTTTTTGCGACCGAAATCAGAACTGACAAGCGGGAGTGAAATCGTGCGAGTTCAGCTGAACTTGCACGGCTTCACTCCCTCAGCCCAGTGTAAACCCGGGCTTAAAGGGGCATTTTACTAAAGCTGGTGTACACAGTCTGGTGCAGCTGTACATAGGAACCAATCAGCTTCTAGGTTTTATTGTAAAAGCTATAGGCCTCTTTCACACAGGGCGAAATCCATCCAAGTGGATCCACTTGCTCAGCGGTGGATCTCTCTGCTGAGCAGGCGGGTGACATGTCCATGTTCACTATGCTATGCAGAGCAGACCCAGACACAGCCTGCTGTCCTCTATGGGGCAATTGATTGGAAATGGACACAGTGTCTGTTTTCATCTGAGCCACAGGATGGATGGCGATCATATCCCTATACGTCTGTTTTTACCGAATCGGATTGGATGCCCACGGGTGAAAGCGATTATATGTTTGCCGACTTTGGCCACCCCATAGGGGAACAATAGGTGGTCTGATCGGGTCTGCCTGAAAAATGAACGGGCCTACCCGATCCGTCCGCTGGTGTGAAAGGGGCCTATTTGAACTAGCTTAAGTTAGAAGCTGATTGGCTACCATTGATTGGCACAGCTGCACCAGATCCTATGTGCTCCAGTTTTAGTAAATCTCCCCCTTTGTGTAGGTGTTGTACTTCTAGACTTGAATTTCAGGCATTCCCAAATGAAATACAGTAGTAATGCAGTCAGATAGACATTGCACTAAAAGCAACCATTCTCATAGGGTTACATCCACTTTCTAGGTACAGCAGTTGCTAGGGGTGCAACGGATCAAAAAACTCACAGTTCGGATCGTTTCTCGGATCAGAGTCACGGATCGGATCATTTTTTTGGATCACCACCATATATAGTCCCCCACTGTAATGTCCACATCTCCCCCACTGTTTTTAGCCCCACTGCTCTGCCGAGCTCATCTAGGCCACCGCCGGGTGTACCAAGATGGCCCACCTCTCCGGAGCTAGGCCGAAGCCGCGGCCTTTCCTATGGCTGAAGCAGCGGAGCTCAATCTGCGGATAATGTGGTGTGCCGATCCAAACATGTTGACCCGTTCGGATCACAGATCAATGATGATCTGTTTCACCACTAGCAGTTGCGTAGGTCATCTAATTATGACCATGTAGCTTAAAGCGGGGGTTCCTCCCACTTTTTAATGTTCGCATCATCTGCTTCCTAACTGACCACAACAGCATTGGGCAATTTGTTTTTCTTTGCTTACCTTGTTTCCAAGGCTTTTTTTAATCTCTTCTTGTCTCCCCCTCCGTGTAGCGATGTACGCAATTTCCTGCGGCCACACTGGCTCCTGGGAGATGTGTGCTATGATTTCGCAGGAGTCAGTGTGCATCACCGCCTCTCCTCTTATCTTCATTGCCATAACAATGTCGCGGGCCCTTTCTCCACTGCCAGTTGTGATGGCAACCAGATATGCTGTCTGTGCTTCACCCTACGTACAATACGCATGCGCAAGATCTGAAGGTGCATGCTGGGTAGCCAGCATGCACCTCATCACGAGAGTCCTGGTGGGCTTCACATGCCTGCAATCAATATGGAATCACTCAGGCAGATGAACAATAAGGTAAGTAAATAAAAAAAAAAAGTAATCGGAACGGGATTGAAATATAGACCCGCCTTAATGTATAATATACAAGCAGAGGGGATGCCGAAAAAATATATAATTATGTGGGCGGAACTCCAATTTAATAGATACCAGAGTTCGACCAAGTGCGGTCAGCAATCAGTAAATTATCTGGCATTACCAGACATTCTATGAATGGATAAGGGTAGAACGAGCACCGGCACTGACACACACACACACTGGCACTGACACACACACACTGGCACGTCAGTGTCTGTCTATATGTGTCAGACAGAGACACACACAGACACAGAGACACACACAGACACAGAGACACACACAGACACAGAGACACACACAGACACAGAGACACACACAGACACAGAGACACACACAGACACAGAGACACACAGAGACACACAGAGACACACAGACAGAGACACACAGACAGAGACACACAGACAGAGACACACAGACACAGGGCCAGATTCAGGTAGATCAGAGCATCTTTGCTCTGGAGTAACGCATCTCATTTGCGTTACGCTGCAGAAATTTTAGGAGCAAGTGCTGTTATTCAGGAAGCACTTGCTCCTAAAGTTGCGGCAGCGCATCGCAAATGAGCCAGCGGAATTCAAATTGGGCGGGTACGGGGCGTGTAGTATTCTAACTATGCGCGATCCCGCGGCGAACGTACTGCTCATGCGTCAAGGGTCAATGCATCCCAGTGCGCATGCTCCAAGTTCTGTCAGTGAACGTCAATGACGTCACGTCCCCATTCATGAATGTTTTACGCAAACGACGCGATTTGTTTTTTTTCCGACGCGATGACGACGCCTATACCTAACATAGGATACTCCACTAGGGGGCTGCTTTATCTATACGCCGCGTATCGCTTCCGGAAACGTCGTAAAGTCACTGCGTCGCGCCCGAAAAAGATCGTGAATTGACGATTTCCGCTCATTAACATATTTTTTGAGCGTAAATCGGCGGGAACGCCCCCGGCGCCATTTTTAAGTTGAAGTAACGATGTGATGGCGAAATTCAATTACGCCGATCGCATCGGAACTCCAACCCGGCGTTTCTTGTTTTCTGGTTACAGAAAACAAAAACGCCGGCTTAAAGTGACAGTTAGGCTGGCGGATCCATTGATCCGCCAGCCTAACTCTACCTGAATCTGGCCCACAGTGTGTAAGTATTCTATCTATCTTTAGGTTGTGTTTTATGTTATGTTGGTGGATGTCCAACCATGTGTTATTTTATTACAGGTGGCATCAGAGTACTTCAAGGACATCCATCTGCTTCTGTTTGGTGTCGTCTGTTTGGCCACCTCCATCCAAAAGTGGAACCTGCACAAGCGGATAGCACTTTGGATGGTCCTGTCTGTGGGCAGCCGGCCTGGATGGTAACATTTCTTGCTCTTGCTGTGCTCTGTACTTGTTCTGACATGTTAGTACTGAACCAACAATTAGTCTCTGCCTGCTGGGACTAGGTTTCTCTCAGTTCCTCACTACTATATGCTGTATAGTAATAGTATCTTTGATCTCTTGGGTCAGGAATACAGCTGGCAGTAGGGCAGTGTAGTAGTTTACCTCTGAAAATAGACATGAACTTGTAATTTATGTTGCATATTCTCTGGAAAAAACGCTTCTAAATGGTCTGCGCTCGGCAGACCACACCAAGCAGGGGAAACAAATGTTGGCTCTTCCGACGTCTGCTTCTTTCCCTATAAAAATCCTCTATTAAGTCCCGGCGTAACTGGGCTGTAACACCCAGGGAGTAGGAAGATCTGCCCTATAACATGATTACTGTGATTGGCTGTCACAGTGGTCATGTGATCAGGGGCCGGTTCTTGCTGGCTCCCAATCATTACTAGAGGCTGGGAGCTGTTGACAGCTCAGTCATTGTGCGGGGAACGCACTCTTCGCATAGAAACCTCTGCTGCCCATAGACACACATGTGCGGTGTGTGGGTGTTCAAGCCCACTCTATTCATATGCATTTTAGGGACACTAAAAGTGCTACTAAACTTCACTAAGACTAAAATACATTTTAGGAACTTTACTTTTTATTTAACTTACAAAGTTTGCAATAAAAAACGTTTAATGTTTGTTTGAAACACAATGTCTGGTTTCCTTTCGTTTAAAGTGTATCTAAACCCAAAGCCAAAAATGAAATATATTGTATGCTCCTAGTCCTTGGTGATGTGCCTGCATGCGTTTTTCTTTTTTCAAGCCTTGTTTTATTTTCACCTATTAAGTTTGAAAATAACCCACTTCCTGTGCCCGAGTGACTATACTCACTCCACCGCTGTATCACTGGAGAGAGCCTTGGTTGTCACTCTAAGCTACTCTCCTCATATGGACCACAAGCATGCCTATATCTATTCATCTTCATTACATGGGGCAGTCGGGCGCCTCCCATGCTGCGCGGGGGGGGGGGGCAGTCGGGCGCCTCCCGTGCTGCGCGGGGGGGGCAGTCGGGCGCCTCCCGTGCTGCGCGGGGGGGGGGCAGTCGGGCGCCTCCCGTGCTGCGCGGGGGGGGGGGGCAGTCGGGCGCCTCCCGTGCTGCGCGGGGGGGGGGCAGTCGGGCGCCTCCCGTGCTGCGCGGGGGGGGGGCAGTCGGGCGCCTCCCGTGCTGCGCGGGGGGGGGGCCCCGTGCTGCGCGGGGGGGGGGCAGTCGGGCGCCTCCCGTAGTGCGTGGGGGGGGGCAGTCAGGCGCCTCCCGTGCTGCGGGGGGGGGGGACAGTCGGGCGCCTCCCGTGCTGCGCGGGGGGGGGGGGGCAGTCGGGCGCCTCCCGTGCTGCGGGGGGGGGGGGGGGGGGGCAGTTAGGTGCTTCCTTTGCTGCATATTGCTTGATGCATATGCGGGATACACACGTGTCAGCATTTTGAAAGGAGCTGCATGTTAAATATAATAGATGTTTCTATAGTACTATTGCACCATTGTACAGGGAGTGATAAACGGTTTTGTTCTTTTGATATAAGGCATTTAATGCTCTTTAGATAATACCCATTTCCCAAGAGAGCCAAAAATGAAAAGCTTTTAATTTCCCTGCAATCTGATTTAATGGCGATCTACATTTATATTGCAGATGCTTCTGGGCAGTTCTACAGAGGGCATTACCCGGGTGCATTTACTGCTGGGGAAAAGTGATGGATATTACCAAGACGTCACTGGGCCTGGTGTCTCCTTTCCCAGTGATGTCATGATCCAGATGTGGGCGATGTGACAGCTTGTTTCCTGCGTTTACAGAGAAACGTTTGCATACAAATAGTTCAGTAACTGTCGGGAAATGCTTCATCCTTGTGTGTGTAATTGATCTGCTTAGAAATACAGTATAGACTGTTCTGCTGCAATGAAGCTTGCAAGCCGAAGCAAGATAAAACGCTGACTGTTCAAAGGAAAGCTGCTCCACTATTAACCCTGTATTCCAGATTATCCCTCCCTGTACAGTTACAGTTGAGTTTCAGGAATTGCATGACTCAAAGTATTCAAAGATTTATGTACTTTTTTCTCATTGGCCTTATTCAGTACATAGCTTTGATTGTTACAGTCTAACCTCATTCAGCTCCTGGCATTAAAACGAATACTAATTTAAGTACCGTATATACTCGAGTATAAGCCGAGTTTTTTAGCACATTTTTGTGTGTGCTGAAAATGCCCCCCTCGGCTTATACTCGAGTCACCTTTTTTGTGCCTGATCTCCCGGATTTGTGGATCTGGTACCAGCCGGCCGTAGATCCCCCGGACCCCAATTTGGCACACATGTAGCCCCACTTTTCCTCTACAAGTGTGCAAAGTTTGTTGTCTGAGAGGACCTACGGCTGGAGAGCACCGATTTTCAAACCAGGCACCCCTTACATAGACTCCTATGTTAAACATCAGTCTAGTAATGGGCACAGTGGGGCATGGGCACAGTGGGGCATGGGCACATGGACACCCTAGGCTTATACTCGAGTCAATAATTGTTCCCATTTTTTTGTGGTAAAATTAGGTGCCTTGCCTTATACTCGAGTATATACACGGTAGCTTTAAGGGGTTGTTAAACCCTCCTGGGTTTTCACCTTAAAGGGGTTGTAAAGGAAATTAAATTTTTCCCTAAATAGCTTCCTTTACCTTGGTGCAGTCCTCCTTCACTTACCTCATCCTTCGATTTTGCTTTGTCCTTATTTCTTCTGAGAAATCCTCACTTTCTGTTCTTCTGTCTGTAACTCCACACAGTAATGTGAGGCTTTCTTCCTGGTGTGGAGAAAGTCTCTTGAGGGGGGAGGGGGCGAGCAGGAGTGTCAGGATGCCCACTAACACAGCTTCTTTCTCTGACACTCCTGCTCGCCCCCTCAAGAGGCTTTCTCCACACCAGGAAGAAAGCCTTGCATTACGGTGGTGAGTTACAGACAGAAGAACAGGAAGTGAGGATTTCTCAGAAGAAATAAGGACGTTTAAAAGCAAAATGGAAAGATGAGGTAAGTGAAGGAGGACTGCACTAAGGGAAAGGAAGCTATTCAGGGAAAAAACAAAAAATTTCCAATGACGGGAACGAGCACACCAGCTCCGGCCGCTGTCTCGTGTCCTGATTGGATAGATTGATAGCCACAGTATCGGCGGATATTTCTATGCCAATGGCTGTGCTGCTATGTCCAGAAGTGGGAACAAATACTTGCATTATACAGGTATCTGTTCCCCCCTGAAAGGTGCCAAATGGGAGGGGGAAGGAATCCAAAAAGCGGAAGTTCCATTTTAGGGCGTTGCGTTTTTGAGTCACATGACCTATGAAAAAACACACCAAAAAGTGCTTTAAAATCCGCAGCAATTTTTGGCACTTTTTTTTTTCTATCTGCAAAATGCAGATAACCCTATTTCCGGCCGATAATTTTAGATTGCCGAAATTTTGGTACATCCCCATTTTGTTCTTTTGGTTTAGATTTCCTTTAAAGGGTAAGTTCACCTTTTCATTAAAATTTGGAGTTCACTTTTTCATGATGAGAGGAGACCTCAAGTCCTGTTAAAAAAAAAAATTCTCTTTAGTTTTAGCGGGACATGAAGAGTAGTAATGAATGGCGGTTCTAACTTCCCATTTGCTGTCCAATTTAGTTTTTAAGAACAGAGACAGCTGGGTGCATTGATTACCCTTTTCTCACTGGAGCAGCTGCCTCATACATTGCACTGCGAGGAGCAGCAAAGTACAGCCACTGTATGAATATGTATATGAATATGTCAGATATGGCTGCTTCTATGGACTTGTGCATATACAATAAGCTATACATTTTAAAGTGGGTGTAAAGCCACTCTCATCCTTTCTAAACTACTGCCATAGTGCTGATCTATAAGGATATAGATGCCTCCTGCATGTATCCTTACCTGTCAAATGTCTCTCCTCTGTCTGTTATAAGAACTGAAAAACGGCAGATTCTGTGGGTGGCTCTGTTGTCTGGAGATCTGTGGGTGGAGTCGTGATGTCAGTAGATTTTGCTATGATCATGAACATCCAGTAAAAATCCAGAAAAGTAACCACATGACTTCAGAAAAAAAGTGGGAGTGGAAATTAAAAAATAATGGCTGTCTCCAGGCTAGTGCATGAGATATGTAAATAACCTGTCACTCGCAGCGAGGGGGCGGAACGGACTAAGGTTTTTCTCTGTAAGTCAGTTTTATTTCACTGAACAATAAAAGAGGATTGCTCAGAGCTGGATTAACTCTGTGTGGCAAGACTGGGCACAGATGATATGAAATCATATACTGTACATTGTGACAACAAAAAATAAAAAACTTTCGGGTTTACATCCACTTTAAACATATGTGAGAAGTTTTATTTAAAATAAAAAAATATAATTTTTTATATTATATATATATATATATATATATACTGTATATATATATATATATATATATATATATATATATATATTCACCATCAACATTTATTTAACCACATGGAAAATGTATTTTGTAGAGTGCCTTCTGTGCATGTTCAGAACAAATGTTCATTATGTTTTTTCATCCGGATCATTTTCTTTTTGTGTTTCTAAGGCTGTTACTAGGCTTCATGAGCTGCACGTCTCTCTTGTCCATGTGGTTAAGTAATACTTCTACAGCTGCCATGGTGATGCCCATCGTAGACGCCGTGCTTTATCAGCTGAACAGTGCTACGTCAGAGGAGCGAGCATTAACAAACACTAAACCAAACCCAGCACCCAACACTGAAGGTATGGCACCCTTTGAAGAACAAAATGTCACTGGGGGAGGGGTGGTGGGCTTAGTGACCTATTGGTTAGCAGTTTAATCATCTGCTAATAAAAGATTTGTCGCTTGAATTGTCTAGCATGCCAACTAGATTGAATAAAATATCGAAAACTATAATGCCGCGTACACACACTCGGAATTTCCGACAACAAATGTTCAATGGGAGCTTGTCGGAAACATTTTCTGTCAATTTCCGACAACAAAAATTTAAAAGCTGGTTCTCAAATTTTCCGATAACAAAATCCGTTCTTGTAAATTCCGATCGTGTGTGGACAAATCCGACGCACAAAATTTCATGCCTTCTCTGAATCAAGTACGAGACGGAAGTGCTCTGTCTGGTAAAACTGGCGTTCGTAATGGAGATAGCACATTCTTCACGATGTAACGGACTGAAAACATGAGGCTGCAAAGGGCGAATCGTCTCTCACCAAACTTCTACTAACACGACTGGTATAGAACTTCCCTTTTCTAGTGCCGTATTATGTGTTCTACGTCACCGCGTTCTTGATGTTCGGAATTTCCGACATTTGTGTGATTTATCCACGTTTTTTGTGTACGCGGCATAAAATTTTTATCAAAACTACTGATCTCATCATCCATAATATCCAGTGTGATGGAGTACCTAATGCCCAAACTTTAGGAACCCACTCGCAACATATGCATTGGGCAGCTTTGCCAAAAGTGCAGTTCTAACACATAGAGATGGCAGTTTGACTCAAAATATAATTAACCACTTCCCCCGTCAATGGACAATTGACGTCCAGGAAGTGGTTGTAAAATCCTGACTGGACGTCTATTGATGTCCTGCAGGATTTCATGCCGGCGCGCACCGATCGGTGATGCAGGGTGTCAGTGTGACACCCTGCATCTCCGATCTCGGTAAAGAGCCTCCGGCGGAGGCACTTTGCCACGTGATCAGCCGTCTCAAATCACGGCTGATCACGATGTAAACAGGAAGAGCCGTTGTTGGCTCTTCCTCACTCGCATCTGACAGATGCGAGTAGAGGAGAGCTGATCGGCGGCTCTCCTGACGGGGGGTTCGCGCTGATTGTTTATCAGGGCAGCCCCCCCTCGGATGCCCACACTGGACCACCAGGGAAGGGCAGAAAAATACCAAAAAAATTTAAGAGCAGTTAAAAAAAAAAAGGGCAGAAAAAAAAAATAGATGACAATCAGTGCCCACAAATGGGCACTGACTGGCAACATGGGACCCCTCAGTGTCCTTCAGTGCCACCCCTCAGTGCCCATCCGTGCCGCCTATGAGTGCCCATCCGTGCCGACTATGAGTGCCCATCCGTGCCGCCTATGAGTGCCCATCTGTGCCGCCTATGAGTGTCCATCTGTGCCGCATACCAGCGCTGCCCATCAGTGCCACCCCATCGGTGCCCGTAAACAAAGTACAAAACAAACTTATTTACCAAAAAAATTAACAGAAAAAAAAAAAAAAACATTTTTTTCAAAATTTTCTGTCTTTTTTTAGTTGTTGCCCAAAAAATAAAAATCGCAGAAGTGATCAAATACCACCAAAAGAAAGCTCTATTTGTGAGAACAAAATGGTAGAAAAATAGTTTAAGTACAGTGTAGCACGGCCGTGCAATTGAAAGTGCGACAGCGCTGAAAGCTGAAAATTGGCTTGGGCAGGAAGGTGCGTAAGTGCCTGGTATGGAAGTGGTTAAAGGCAATTTATTTTTTAAAGTTTTGGATAGATTGGAGAAGAATTAGAACTTTTCTCTATGCCCTGTCCATTTTTCAAACGTACCCATTCTTTATGGAGCGGTGGGTGTAAATGGACATGTGTTCATTTACACCCGCCTTCATTAGATCTGATCCACCAAAAAGAGACAGATGGAGATCCATTCACCTTCCTTCCATCCAGCGGATCATATTGGATGGCAGTCGGGGGTGTAAACGGATAGGCAGCCTGTTTGTATCTGGCAGCCAATGGAGGAGAACGGATCTGTGTCTGCTTTGCATAAGCAGAGCAGACATGGACCTGTCATCCGCTGGATCAGAGGAGAGATCCCCTGCTGAGCAGTTCTCCCCGTGTGAAAGGGGCCATAGGCTTGATTCACACCTATGCATATTTAGTGCATTTTTCAGATTTGCAATTTCATAGGAAGCCATGTTAAAGCGGAGTTACACCCAAAAATGGAACTTCCGCTTAATGCACTCCACACCCCCTTACATGCCACATTTGGCATGTAATTTTTTTTGGGGGGGGGAGTGGGGGCTTCAGGAGGAGTGGGACTTCCTGTCCCACTTCCTCCTTCCGCCGAGGGGCTGGTAAGGCGATTAAGCTTAAGGACACTGGACACTGACAGATCCTAGATGATCACCTGTCCAATCAGCGGCGGGCCGCGCACGCATGCGCAGTACCGCTCGCGCATGCGCAGTGGGTGTCCGGCCGTGAAGCCGAAGGCTGTCACGGCTGGGTGCCCACAGCTAGAATGAAGACGCCGGCCGGGGAGGGGGGGAGGGGAGCGGACCCCCGACCGGCGCGTCGCTGGAACGTGGAGCAGGTAAGTGAATGTTTATTAAAAGCCAACAGCTACACTTTTTGTAGCTGCTGACTTTTAATAAACAAACATACATTTTGTCTGGAACTCCCCTTTAAGTGGGCAGTAGTGCAAATCTGCACACAAATTTGCAAAATGCAAAAAAGCACTAAAAATGCATAGGTGCGAATCAAGCCTTCAGGAGAATCGCCTTCTAGATTTGTCCTGTTTACTGTTCTTATCCAAAGTGGACGTGAAAGAAAATCCCAAATTTTTGTGTTACTAGAATAGGAATAAAGAGGAAATCTTCCATTGGGAACAACCAGAGATTCTCTCACTTCGGAGGGATTTCTCATTTCCTGTTTGGGTAACAGGGCAGGAAGTGAAGGGAAATCTCCCCAGTGGGACACAGGTGGCAAAAAAGCCGACAAGGCTTTATTCTCTCGGGCCTACTCAAGTGTAACCCTTTGCAAGAGCCAAGTTTGCCCACACAGGGCATCCCTTTGCAGGCAGTTGCATTCATGTCAGGTGTGACAAAGCGACTGCATGGATACAGCCACTGCTTTACAATTTGACAGTGGGTGTGCAACTCTCAACACAGCATTTGGGACCAAGCTGTGTCTGCGCAGCTGCTGCATCACAACTGCCATGAATGGACTGCCTGCACAGGGATGCATGGAACAACTGTGCAACTCGGTGCAGGCAAAAGCAGCTCTTCAACAGGCGTATACTTAAAGTTCCAGCCGCAAAAAAAAAATTGCTTTAAGTCAGCAGCTACAAATACTGTAGCTGCTGACTTTTAAGGACGCTTACCTGTCCAGATAGCCCCCCCCCCCCAAGGACAATCCCTCCATCGGATTGGGTGTCGCTGCCGCCATTTCAACTCAGGGAAACCAGCCGTGGAGCCTTGCGGCTTCACTTCTGGTTTCCTACTGCGCATGTGAATAAGGCCTCACCCTTAGGCCGCGTACACACGAGGGGATATGTCCGCTGAAAACGGTCCGATGGACCGTTTCAGCAGACATCTCCGCTCGTGTGTATGGGCTAGCGGACAGATTTCTCCACCCGACAGATTTCAAAGCAAGCTTTGAAATCTATCCGGTGGGAATCTGTCCGCCCGACATGTCTGCTGGTTAGTACACTTACCAGCAGACATGTCGGCCCCCACCGCCGCCGCGCCGCTGCCGAATGGATTCGGCGCATGCGCGGAAGTGTTTTACTTCCTGGTGCGGTGACGTGGCGGTGACGCGGCGGCGTCAACGTCACCGCCACGTCACCGCGCCGTCCGGCGGCGGGGAATTTGATCCGATGGTGTGTACACGCCATCGGATCAAACTCCCGATCGGACATATACGATGGAAATGGTCCGCGGACCGTTTTCATCGGATATGTCCGATCGTGTGTATGGGGCCTAAGAGTCGGTTCACACTCCAGCGGCACGACTCCGGGGGCGGCTCTGCAAGGCGTCCTGAGGACTACTTCAGAGGCGACCTGCAAAACGACTTATGTATAGAAGTCAATGCAAGTTGCCCCGAGCCGTCCCCAAAGTCGTACAGGAACCTTTTTCTTTTAGAATGGTTCCAGTGCCTTCAATGGGACGCGACTCGTCAGGCGGCTCAGCCGCCTGACGAGTCGCCCCAGTGTGAACCGGCTCTAACTCACCAAAATAGGGACAAAAAAGATTTGCCTTTTAGTTCTACTTAAAGTCCTATGATTTCAGTTCACAACATTTCACTGCAGTGATGTGTGGCAATAAAAAAAGAAAAGTAGGACATGCAATGCTCTTTGTTAACACAGCATGTTGCGACGCAGCGCTGCGGTAATCAAAGATGAATGAGCTGTCACTTTGTGACATTTCAAAAATGTTGAAAAAAGAAATTAAACTGTGTGATGCCTCATTTATGAAACATCGGCACGGCTCTCTTCACAGCACACACCCGAAGCCGCAGTATCGTTCTGCCGCTCTTGTGAATGAGCCTTAAATCTCAGAGCAGCAGTCACACAAAAAAAGGAAACAAAATACACACCGACATCGTAAGATCCTGTAGTAGGTATTTTTTTCCAATGAAAGCGATATTAGGCTCCAAAGTGGCTTGAACAAGAGTCCTGTGTGTCTCAGTTTCCTGTCGGAGGTGTGACCCCAGCCTGATACCCCATTAGAGAGTGTCGCCTTTTTTTATTGTCCTGTCACAGGGATTTAAAGCGATGGTAAATTCCGATTTTTGGGTTGCCACCAGGAGTAGGGGGGAAAACTTGGCAGGGCCTTGTCTGTTTTTTTGGGGGGGAAAAATTGCCTTAGAAGCCTAATGCTTGATAGGGGTTTTGCCTGGCCAAATCACATCGGAATTCCATTGGAAAAATAAGGTCCTATGAAATTCATCGGAATTTCCAATGAAAAAACTCAGATGGGGCTACACGCAATCGGAAAATCCACCACCGTTCTCATACGACAGGAAAAAAAACGGAAGTCGTACGATCTTGTACCGTACGAGAATTTTTTGTGCTTGTCAGATAAAATATTGGATGAACTGTCATGATCGGCTCTCAAAAGCTCTGAGTAAGTGAAAAACTTATAAAGCACAACACCTGCGAACTGAATCGCCTCTGGGCGCCGTTTCCATTCCTTCGATAAGGAAACGCTTTGGCTCAGAAGAGATGAGTTTTAATCATTCTCCTGAAGGCCAAGTGGTCCGACTCCAGTCGAATGGTGGTTGGTAGTGCATTCCACAGTCGAGGTCCTTGGACAGCAAATCTCCGATCTCCTCTGGATTTGTATCTTGCCTTGGGTATTTGCAGTAGGTCTTGATTTGTGGATTGCAGAATGCGATTTGGGTTATGGGCTTTTATTTTTTCGCATAGATATTGGGGAGCGTTTCCTTGAATACACGTGTGTTAGGCAGAGTGCCTTAAAAGTGATTCTGTCTTTCACTGGTAGCCATTGAAGAGATCTCAGCGAAATGGAGATTGACTCCCATGTTTTTTTTACAAATCACTAATCGAGCAGCCGTATTTTGAATGACTTGCAGACGAGTGATTTGGTATTTGGGAAGTCCTAAATAGAGGGCATTTTCATAGTCGAGTCTGGAATTGATGATTGTTCCCACCACGACGGCAATTTTCTTTTTAGGGATAAAGGGGGTGAGTCGGCGTAGTAGGCGCAGAAGATTGGTTCTGCCGATTACAGACCCTATTTGTGCATCCATTGTCATGTAGGAGTCAAAAATGACTCCGAGACTTTTGACTTTGGTGCTAGGGGTGATATTTTTACCCAGAATGGGCGGTGGGGTCCAAGTTGAGGTGGGGTGACTGTTCCGGTTTGCGTGAAACAGGAGAAGCTTTGTTTTCGAACCATTAGGTTTTATCCAGTTATCTATTAGAGTGAGGATCTCTCTAGTTCAAGAGAATGATCCTTTTCGTTTGACGCAGAGATATAGTTGAGTGTCGTCTGTGTAGGAATAGTAAAGTAGCTTCTGGTTGCTGATGATTTCAAAGAGGGGACGGAGAAAGATATTGAACAGTACCGGTGACAAGGGAGATCCCTGAGGGACTCTGCATGATACTGTTTGCTCTCCTGATGTGAAAGATCCCAATTTCACTGTTTGTGATCGGTTTTCCAAGAAGGATCGGTTTTATTGTGCCTTGTTTCAACAAGGAGGGCACCATGCCTTCTTTGAATGATTGATTTATAAGCTGTGTGATAGCTGGTGCCAGTATATCGGCACTTTCTTTCAGCAGTTTAGTGGGGATAATGTCATTGGGTGCTGTGCTGTTGCGCAGAGACCGAATTATATTTTTAGTGGCAGTGATGGAGATGGGTTTTAAGGTGAATTCCGGTGCTTGAGGCGGGTATGTAATGGTAATTGGGTTGGGATTAGGGGCGGGATTCATGCAGATTCCATTTTGCTCAATGCTTGCCCGGATTCTTTCAATTAATTAATGAAATAATCCGATAGTTCGTTGTAAAATTCTTGTGAATCCGCATTGGGGGGCTCTAAGCAGGCTGGATCCATCGATTCTGAAACAAGCTTGGAGAGTTCGCGGGGGCGGTTTAGGGCCTTGGTGATGATGTTGGCAAAATGTTTTTTTTGCCATAAAGATTTCTTTATGATATTTCTTTGTTATTGTCTTATAAATGGTGAGGTTTTTATCTGAAGAGCTCCTTTTCCACGCAGCTTCTGCTCTTCTACGCTCTTGCTTTAGCAACATCAGCTGGTCGTTGAACCAGCCGGCGTTTTTCCGTTTTGCGATTTGGTGCCACCCAGTCGGCGGACTGAAGTAGCGCCTTGTTGATGGCGTCAAGGGTTTCTACGGCTGTTTGTTGTTGTTGTATTGTGTTTATTTTATTTCCTAGGGTCGTTTTGAAGAGTTCCGAGTGGAGCTTCTTCTGGGACCTAGTCCAGTGAGTTGTCACCGGTTTTCTTGTTTTATTTGGCCTGAGGTGGTTGGCGAATATGAACTTAATGACATGGTGATCGGTCCATGGTAGTGGCTCATTTTCCCTGACCTCAATTTCCAAATCTTGTTTGAAAATGAGATCGAGGGTATGGCCTGAGGCATGAGTGGAGCCTCGTATTAATTGCTGCAGACCTAGTCCATCCAGATGGTCGATGCAAGCGTCAGCGATGGGGTCCAACGAGGAGTTGGCCCAGAGGTTGAAATCCCCAAGCACCAAAAGATGTTTGATGCCTAGGGTGTAAGAGGAGATGAATTCTGTTAATGAAGTGAGAAGGTGCGTTTTTGGGCCTGGTGGTCTATAGCAAAGTAGAATATGGACCATGTCTTGGGGGTTTATTTGCAGCTGAAGAGTGAGGGTTTCCATGAATAGGAGCGAGTTTTGAAGGACTGGTTTGGTGATCGACAGGTGAATCTTGTGGATCACTGCCAGACCTCCCCCTCTTTGCCCCACTCTGTTTTGCATTTGAATGCAATAGTTTGCCGGCACTAATTCTTCCAGGATGGTGTTGCAATCATCTGTAAGCCAGCTTTCTGTGATGAAGAGGCTCTGTACTAACGATCCGATTATCGTACGATTCTTCCTCGGACTACATTTTTTTGTACTATATTCGGATCGTGTGAACGGGGAATAAGGCTGTAATGAGTTATCTATTAATATGACTGTAGATAGGCAGAAGAGATGCTGTCTGCCATATACCCCTAGACTGCCATATTTTTTAGGAATTTCATTGTTTAATAATTGGGGAATACATAGTCGGCAGCTGTCTGGTGCTAGAATTGTCTAGACTTGTCTGCTCAGTGTTTTGAAATAAATCCAGAACAGGCTCACCCTTAAAGTCCACTATGGTGAAAAACGTACTCTGGTATATGAATAAAGTGTTACTAAACCCAGGACCCTGCATTCACTATATCTGGACTTCTCATCAGCTGCATATAGCAGTCTTGTGACTTCTGTCAGAGTCTGGTTAGAGCTTGTAGGAGGAGTTTTCTTTCTACTCTGACTGTCCTATGAGGCTGGATGACTGTCTGGACAGTGCTGATTGTCCCTGTGCCGATCACACGCACTCTCCCAAGAACAAAAAAAACTCCCTGGCAATACACGCTAAACTGAGCATATGCAGAGTGACTGTCTTATCTGAAGATGGATTGGGGACTGTGGAAGGAGGGAAGGATAAGAGAAGACAGGAGCAAGCAACCTTTTTACACAATTTGGAAGATTAACGCCTTAGGTTCCACATTGAGTATAACAAGCATGCTTTACTGTATATACAGACCGATTTTTCTATTGTGGGTTTAGTAACACTTTAGTACTGTACTGCCACGTACACACACGATCATTTTTCGGGTTGTAAAAAACTTTTTTTCTAGAGCCTGAAAAACAAAGTTTTTTTCAACCCAATCATTAAAACGGCCTTGCATACACACAATTGTGAAAAAAAATGCTCTAGCAAAGCGCGGTGACGTACAACGGCACCATAAAGGGGAAGTTCCCTTCGGATGACGCCACCTCTGGGGCTGGATTAGCTGATTCAGTGTTAGTAACAGACGATTCGCGCTTTTCAGTCTGTTACAGCGTGATGAATGTGCTTACGAACGCTAGTTTTACCAGAACGAGCACTCCTGTCTCATAACTTGCTTCTGTGCATGCGCGGGTTTTTCACTTCGTTAAAGCCCACAGACGATCATTTTTTACAACAACGAAAAAAATAGAGCATGTTCGAATTTTTTTTTGTCCGTTTTTCAGAACCCAAAAAATGCTCTGAAGCCCACACACCATCGTTTTTAATGACATTAAAAAAAAAAAAAAACGTTATGATAGCATTCAGTTTAGAAAAAATAAAAATGTTTGGATTTTATATGTTTTTATGCAGATACTTTACCACATTGATATGCTGAACAAGCTGTCAAGGAAAAGAGAGGATCCCCTCCCCCCCAGTAGCCGTGAACCAACAGGTTTTTCAGCATGTCCCTTTGACAGAATTTGATGAAACAATCGACTTCTCGGTCACAAAGTGATTGAAATTTGGCCAGGCCCTTCTGGACCGGCCAAGTTTCAATTGATGTATGGCCAGCTTTGATTTGATCAATATCTTTGGCTGGTGGTGTTGCTATTATGAGCTGTTTAAAAAAAGAAATGCTATTCCTGGCAAACTAGTGTTGTTTACTTATGTACATGCAATATAAATGTTCCTGTTTTCCATTTTTAACAGACACTACAAAGATTGATCTTGCATCTTTTCCTGAAAGGTAAATATTAAAATTTGCATTTAATGGCATTCAAGGGAAAACATTTGAATATTTCTTTGCTGAAATTAATCATCAATGTTGTGTGTGTGTGTGAGATATTTAGGCCCCTTTTACACTGGGGCGGGAGCCGCAGTGGCGGTGTAGCGCCGCTAAAAATAGCTGTGCTATACCGTCGGATTTGCCACGGGATTCGGCCGCTAGCGGTGCGGTATTAAGGGTCCTTTCACACGGAGCGGACCGTTTTTCGTTCCGTTCCGTGTGTCCGTCGGCTCAGCGGGGGATCCCCGCTGAGCTGTCAGGCGGACAGGGCGGTCCCCACACACTGTGCAGGGACCGCCCTGTCTCTCCTCCGCTCTCCCTATGGGGAATTGGATGGAAACGGACCGTCTGTCCGTTTGCATCCGATCCGTTTGGCCGGACGGAAGAAAAAAAAGGATTTTTAATAACAGCTTACCTGTAAAATCCTTTTCTTGAAGTACATCACGGGACACAGAGCGCATAGTCATTACATATGGGTACCTTCAGGTGTGGACACTGGTGTAATCAACTTCACAGGAAGTTCCTCCCTATATAACCCCCTCCCACTGAGAGTGCTTTAGTTTTGTAGCAAGCAATTTCTCTGAGGTTACACAATGTTCCCCAAAAGAGGGGTGGGAGCTCTGTGTCCCGTGATGTACTTCAAGAAAAGGATTTTACAGGTAAGCTGTTATTAAAAATCCTTTTTTCTTTATCGTACATCACGGGACACAGAGCGCATAGTCATTACATATGGGATGTCCCAAAGCAATGCTCCATGAAGGGAGGGAGACCGTAAGGCCAAAAATAGCCAAACAAAAACATTATCAGGAGGTAAAATAGCTCCACCAACAGAAAAAAAGGGGGCGTGAACCGGGCCAGAGGATTCTATACTGCTGCCCGTAGGACCGCCTGCCCAAATGCTGCGTCCGTAGCCTTTGCGACGTCCAACTTATAAAATTTAGTAAACGTATGTACGGAAGACCAGGTTGCCGCTTTGCAAACCTGTGCCATAGAGATCTGATGGTGTGCCGCCCAAGAGGCACTCATGGCCCTCGTAGAATGGGCTTTAAAGCGGTATTTCACCCTAAATATAAGATCTCCCATGCGCTTCAGCATACTGGCGTCAGCGCCAGTATGCTGGGTTTTTTTTTTTTTTATAGCACACTTACTGTTTTATCGTAGAAATCCTTTTCTGTCCCCCGTGGTGGACGGCGCCAGTACAGCGCGTCACATCTTCCTAAGATACCCGATATGGACTCGGGTATTTCCGGCGCTATGCGGCGCCTGCGCACAGACCTAGGAGCTGACTGCGCAGGCGCCGTATTTCTCCGAAATAGGACTCGGAGAAATACGGCGCCTGCGCAGTCAGCTCCTAGGTCTGTGCGCAGGCGCCGCATAGCGCCGGAAATACCCGAGTCCATATCGGGTATCTTAGGAAGATGTGACGCGCTGTACTGGCGCCGTCCAACGCGGGGGACAGAAAAGGATTTCTACGATAAAACAGTAAGTGTGCTATAAAAAAAAAAAAAACCCAGCATACTGGCGCTGACGCCAGTATGCTGAAGCGCATGGGAGATCTTATATTTAGGGTGAAACTCCGCTTTAACTGATAAGGGAGGTGGAACGCGCTTCAGACCATAGGCCTGAAAAATCAGCTGCTTAATCCACCTAGCCAAGGAAGACTTGGCAGCCGGCTGACCCTTCTTGGGGCCATCCGGAAGAACGAAAAGCACATCTGTTTTCCGAATCTTTTCTGTAGCCTTGAGATAAACCCTCATGGCTCGGACCACGTCCAATGTATGAAGCAATCTTTCCTCTCTGGACTGGGGAGTAGGAAAGAAGGATGGTAGGACTAGGTCCTGATTCAAGTGAAAACTGGATATGACCTTAGGAAGGAAAGAAGGTTGAGGCCGCAGAACCACTCTGTCCTTATGCAGAATAAGGTACGGTTCCCTGCAAGACAAGGCTGCCAGCTCGGAGACCCTTCTGGCCGAAGCCACAGCCACCAAGAAAACCAACTTTCGGGTTAGCAGCACAAGAGGGATTTCTGTCAGAGGTTCAAACGGCTGCTTTTGTAAAGCTGACAAGACCCGATTTAAATTCCAGGGGCCGAGGGGAGCTCAAATAGGGGGATTCACATGCAAGACCCCCTGTAAGAAGGTTTTCACAAGCGAATGCGTGGCCAAAGGCCTTTGAAACCATATCGATAAGGCAGACACCTGCCCCTTTAGAGTACTAAGAGCCAACCCCTTGTCAACGCCAACCTGGAGGAATCGCAAGATCCTGTCAATAAAAACTTGCGAGGATGCCCTCCTTGAGACTCGCACCACTCCACATAAGTCCTCCAGACTCTGTAATAGATATTTCTAGAGACTGGCTTTCTAGCCTGAATTAACGTAGATACGACCTGGGCTGAGAGGCCTCTGCCCTTAAGAATTAGGGATTCAGCCGCCAAGCCATCAAATTTAGCTGCTGTGAAGCAGGGTGGTAGATCGGGCCCTGAGACAGCAGATCTGGGCGCAGGGGGAGTGGCCACGGTGCCCCTACTGACATCCTCACGATGAGTGCGTACCAAGCCCTTCTGGGCCAGGCTGGGGCCACCAGGATCACCTGTAGTGGAGGGAACGCATACAGGAGAGAAAACTGGTGCCAGGGGCAAACCAACGCATCGGTCCCGTAGGCCGAGGGGTCCCTGGCTCGGGATACGAATTTGTCCAATTTCTTGTTGAATCTTGTTGCCATGATGTCCACCTCGGGAACTCCGAATCTTTGGCAAATCTCTTGGAATACCTGGGGGTGAAGAGACCACTCTCCCGGGAGTAACTGTTGACGACTCAAAAAATCTGCTTGAGAATTGTCTATCCCTGGGATGAACACTGCTGAGATGCAGGGTACATGGGCTTCGGCCCATGAGAAAATCAGGTTTACTTCCCTTTGAGCCGCTAGGCTCCTTGTGCCCCCCTGGTGGTTTATGTATGCCACCGCTGTGGCATTGTCGGACTGTATCCTTACTGGCAGACCCTGCAGGGGGAGAGTCCAGGCGACCAGGGCCAACCGAGCAGCTCTGATCTCTAGGACATTGATGGGAAGCAGACTTTCTGCCTCTGACCACTGTCCCTGCTGGGTCCGTTTTCCTAAGATTGCCCCCCAACCTGTTAGGCTGGTATCTGTGGTTACTATTTTCCACGTGATGGGGCAAAAGGTTTTCCCTTTTGACAATTTTTGAGGGACCAGCCACCAGTACAGGCTGCGCCTGACTCCTGGGGAAAGACCTAATGGACGGTCTAATGCCTGTATGGACCTGTTCCAAGCAGAGAGAATAGCTGCCTGGAGAACTCTGGTATGGATCTGGGCATAGGGCACTGCTTCGAAGGCGGCTACCATCTTTTCCAGCAGTCGCATGCATAGGCGAATAGTCGGCCTCTTTTTGCCTAGGACTATTTGAATTGTTTGAGTCAATGACCTGATCTTTTCTTGAGGTAAAAATATCCTCTGGCATTCTGTATCTAACCGAAGGCCTAGATATTCCAACTGTCTTGTGGGTTGCAACCTCGATTTTCCTTGGTTCACAACCCACCCGAATTCTTGTAGATGCCGAACTGTGCGGACTACTGCATGATTGAGGTTGGAAGCTGATCTGTCGATAACCAGGAGATCGTCCAGGTATGCCAGGACCAAAATGCCTTCTGTCCTTAGGACGGCTAGCACCGGGGCTAACACCTTTGTGAATACCCGCGGAGCTGTTGCCAACCCGAAAGGGAGGGCTACGAACTGGAAATGACTTTGATCTATCATAAAACGAAGAAACCTGTGATGTGCTGGGTAGATCGGCACATGCAGATATGCATCCTTTATGTCTATAGATACTAGAAAGTCGCCTTGATGCAGGCTGGCTGTCACTGAACGTATGGAATCCATACGAAAGGTCTGAATCTTTAGAAAGCGATTTAGTCGTTTGAGGTCTAGGATAGGCCTGACGTCGTCATTGGGTTTTGGTATAATAAAAAGGTTGGAGTAGAATCCCAGACCCCTTTCTTGGGTTGGTACTACAATTACTCCTTGGAGCCAGAGGCGATCCAACGCCTTTACGAGAGAGGCCCTCTTTAACGGGTCGCTTGGAAGACTTGACCCCTGAAAATGAGGAGGGGGGATTTCTCGAAACTCTAGTTTGTAGCCTGTGGCTACCACGGACCGAACCGAAGAGTCGGGAATTCTGGCCTTCCAGACTTCGGAGAAAAACTGAAGTCTTCCCCCCACCCAAGAGAGTGGGGGCGACCCTTCATGAATCTGACTTGATGACTGGTTTAGCCGGCTTGCGAGACCAGGGCCTCTTGTTTGCCGCGGCTTGTCCCTGTGGGCGGCTATTAACTGCTGAACGCCCGGGAGGCCGTCGATACTGACGGGAAGTCGAAGGGGCCGAGCCTGGAAAGGCCTGTCGTTTAAACGCGGGCCCACGCGGTCTTTCCTTGACCGGTAAGGAAGAACTTTTACCACTTGATATGGTTTGGATATATTTATCTAGGTCTTCACCGAATAGTCTTCCCCCATGAAAGGGAAACCCTGCTAAAAGCTTTTTGCAGGGTGCCTCTGCTGACCAGTTCTTTAGCCACGAAGACGACGCATGTGAACCACCAGCAGAGATAACCGGGATGCCTGTTGGATGGAGTCCTTAATAGCATCTACTGCAAAGCAGAGAGCCCTAGGGAAATCTGCTAATTCACGAGTTTGCTGAGCCGGCATGTCCTTTAACATCTGTTTTGCCTGATCCTTTAAGGCCTGACAAACGCCAATGGCTGCCACCACTGGCTGAACCATGGCACCTACTGTGGTGAAAGAAGCCTTCAGTAGGGTCTCTAATTTTTTGTCGACCGGATCCTTGAACAACTGGACATTTTCAACCGGACAGGTCAGGGATTTATTCACGCAGGAAATGGCCGCGTCCACTGTGGGGAGTGCCCATTTCTTTCAAAATTCCTCTTCCATAGGATAGAGAATAGAGAACCTCTTGGGAGGGATAAAGATCCTATCAGGTCGAGCCCACTCCTGGTAAATCACGCTCCGCAGAAGGGGGTGAATCGGAAAAGACACACAAGTTAATGGAGCCTTTAAAGAACCCAATGAGGATACCACAGGGGCTACTAGTTCTAGCACTGGAAGTTTAAAAGCAGTGCGAACTATATCGGTCAAAGACTGGATCCACAGGCTCTCCGCTTGAGAGGCCGAAAAATATTCATCTACAGTGGACCCTCCATGTCTGAACCTTCGGGACTTGGGTCTGCTTGATCCCCTTGTGGGTCCCGTTCCTCCGAAGAGGAGACCTCCGCATCTGAAAACACCAAACTAGGTGAGGGGGATCTAGCCCGTTTGCTACTTGGCAAAGGGCGGGCAAACAAAGCAGTTAACCTTTTCTCTAGCCCACCCAGGGTGGTCGCTAGCATTTCTTCCGTTACGTAAACGGGAATGGGTGGATCGGGGGCCGCCTCTGCCCCCAGCATCCCCAATGGCTCTTGTACTATGCTACTCGGTGGTCTAACTGGTGAGGGTGGGGCCGTTGAAGCCTGGCCCAAATCCTCTGACCCCGATGGAGACCCCTTTTGTTTCTTGGCACCTTTTGCAGCCTTGGCTGGTCCTGATGCCTTTGGAGCCATTGCACAACCTTGAGTCACCCCTCTAGCCAACACCTGACTGTTGTAGCTAGGAGTAATTAATATGAGAACAGGCTGAGGAAAACGAAAAACATTTTTTTTTTTTTTTACCCGCCTGGGAGGTGGCAATACTGAGGAAAACCTGTGAGTATTGCAACACCAATGCCTGTTAGCCGGAGTCCAAGGTTGACTCAGATACTGCTGGATCTAAGGCTGAGTCCCTTTAAGCAAAAAAAACTTTTTTTTTTTTTTTTTTTCTTTTTCTGGTCAATAGTGGAACTAAGTCCTAGACCTGAAGATCCACAAACCGCCACTGGGTGTCACTGTGGCCAAAAGACCCAGCTGCACGCTCTGTATCCTTTCTTCCTCTGCCTCCAGGAGGGAAAGACCAGCCAGAGAAAAAGTTTTTCCTTTAAACAGACCCTGACGCTGCTGGCCCGCCCCCCGGACGCACGCTATAAAAGGCGGCGTGCGCACACGCGCGCGCACCCCCCCACGCTGAAAACCACATGGAGGAAGCAGAGCAGAGGAAACAACACGGACCAGCGCCAGGCAGCACCAACAGACACCAGGTAAGCACTAATCTTATTGTAGTGCACACACAGAGAGGAAGCTGTCCCCATGGGCTTCCTAAGAAACAGGAGTTTTCACCAGCAATTTCCTCTTTAAAACATGTGGGGTTGCAGTATCAATGCTAACAGGCAGACCTGGGGTGAGTAGCAAATATATATCTTACACAAGTATACATATATCTACATGTTATCTGGGTAAACATTAGTATCCCATCCTGCCCACACAGACATAGTGGAGATAGTGGCTGATGCACAAGCATACCATTAGCCAACCCAGAACCCCCAGGGGGATACCTACTGTCGAACCAAGTCCCGCAGGTTCCCTCTTACCTGCTCCACGCCGCAGGGTATTGCAAACTGCAAGAGGCCCAATCTTCCCCCATCTCCGTGGGTATTGTCTCGGACCTTCAGGGACCGGGGTCCTGTGTTTAAGGAACCCACACCCCTGGACCTATATAGCATCCTGGCATCAGTAGCGTTTAGTCCTGGAAGAGACCAAGGCACTGGAGCCCAGAATCCAGCCCTCCAAGGAGAGGCATTATAGGCAAAACCCCACTCCAGCAGGGCCCGGGTACCGTACACATTGGCTTTGAAGCACTTCGGACGGATCCGGCTAGCTATCCTGGGTCCCGAGACCTCCGAGGGACAGCTAGACGTGACCAACACCTAAGACACTGGCGAAAAAACTAAAGCACTCTCAGTGGGAGGGGGTTATATAGGGAGGAACTTCCTGTGAAGTTGATTACACCAGTGTCCACACCTGAAGGTACCCATATGTAATGACTATGCGCTCTGTGTCCCGTGATGTACGATAAAGAAATAGGACATTCTTCCGTCTGAAAAAACGGATGCGGATCTTGCGGACGTTAGCGGATGCATCATCCGCTAACGGATCCGCTCCCATACGGACTTGTAATGAACGGACGAGCGGAGCGGACATGTGAAAGGGGCCTAAATGTGATAATTGTCACCGGCGCAAAATATACTTCTAATTATAGTGACCTGCTGCAGTACTGTGAACCTTTGTTCGAAGGTATGAGTAAATGAAAAAAGGGGGGGGGGTTACTGCGCTGATCTGGTTAGTAAACCTATGCAATATATTATTTAAATATTCATTTAACCATAAATCATCAATTACGTGCTCAAAACAACCATACTCTGCAGTAGTGAATACTCCAGTGCCTGAGGTGTGCTGAATACTTCATTTCCGGGAATGTACTATATAAACTACACTTACATCAAAAATCCAGATATCATATAGTGACAGAAATTATGCGTAAATGTGTCAAGTATAGGGTATGCATGCAAAATCACTGCACATACCCTAAAATGTGCTCTCTCTGTACAAATACAAACGTGTTACCAAATTCCATACAAAATATACTAAATATAAATGCCAAAACTGGGTGTGCAATTCAGCAGTTGATGTTGAGATTACAGGAAAAAGTAAAAAAGTCCATGCAGATAAATGGTCAAAAGTGCAGTTGTCTCTTCCACCCGCAAAAGATAAGTGCCACCGTCACCAACAGCTAGATGGAACACTCACCAGATCCTGGATAATATAAGGCCAGAAACTATTATCAACCGATTCTCCTTTACACTTTCAAGGGTATCCTCATAAAAACAAGGGTCTCAACATAGTGAAGTATGTAAAAATATTTAAAAACAAATATAAAACCAATACACTCACAAGTATAGTGCCTGGGACAGGCGTGGTGTAATTCCCCTCAGCGTAGATCCAAACAGCCTCTTACGCGTTTCAAAGTAAATTCGTCATCAGAAAAGCCTTTTCTGATGACGAATTTACTTTGAAACGCGTAAGAAGCTGTTTGGATCTACGCTGATGGGAATTACACCACGCATCGGTACCATCTATTGTAGCAATAGTGGGAACAGGAGCAAGGTACACTATCCCTTTAAACGCTGGTGAGTGGCTATAACACTCGACGCTGCTCAGGATACCAAGTGTCGGACACTTGAACGGAGGACCTGAATCCGAGCTACAGGGGGGGTGGGGTTTTTTTTTTTTTTTTTTTTCTCCTCCTCGTACACCTTTTTGCCTTTATTTTTTAGGGCACTCCTTAAGTTCGTCTCATCCCCTCCTCCGGTCCTCCTGAGACCAGCACGTATACCGGAAGCTATAGGAGAGAACAAGAGGGGAGTGAAGAGGAAGAGGAAGAGACAGGATGGATAGATTAAACATTACCACTTATAATGTAAAAGGGTTAAATATCCCAGAAAAAAGATCAAAAATAATACTGGAATTAGGGAGACTAAAATCACAAATAGTGTTCTTGCAAGAAACACATTTTAGGAAAGACAAGATCCCAAAGATGAAGAGCCAAAAATTCCCAGTAGTATATATGGGGGCATCTCAGACCTCAAAGGCTAATGGAGTGGCAATCCTGCTAGCCAAAAATGTAACATGGAAGGAATCAAACGTAGAAACTGACGAGGAAGGAAGATTTCTTATGGTAAAGGGGACATTAAACGAGCAAAAAGTTACCTTGGTAAATCTTTACCTCCCGAATGAAGACCCGGTCTCGGCTCTGGAAAAATTTGCGGAGACGGTGACCCGGAGTAGAGAGGGGGTCTTGATTTTGGGGGGAGATATGAATATGGTACTAGATCCTAGTCTTGATTCTTCCAAGGGATCCTATAATATATCTAACATAAAACTAAGAAAAGCAAGGGAAATACTACAAAACTTACAGCTAATAGACATATGGAGGACGTTACATACACATGAGAGAGACTACAGTTTTTACTCACCAAAATATAAAACATATACGAGGATCGACTACATATTTGTGGACCAAAGTATATTGTTGAATTTAAGAGAAACCTCAATGGGCTCATTCTCATTATCAGACCATGCCCCAGTTAGCGGTGTTATTGAATGGGGGACAGCAGGCCCGAGGGAATGGAATTGGAGGATCAATGAAACATTAATTAAAGAGCCAGAGTATGAGGATAAGATAAAGCAAGAAATAGAAATGTTTTTTACATTAAATAAAGACGAAGATACATCACCATTATGTAACTGGGAGGCCCACAAATGTTATCTGAGAGGAATCCTCATTTCACTAGGAGCTCACAGAAAGAGAACTCTCAATGCTGAGTTGGATCGCCTGCTTGGGGAGATCCGAATATTAGAAAATCAACATAAGAGATCGCAAAAAATAAACACCGAAGAGAAACTAACGATCCTTCGAGATAAACTAAATCTGATACTTATGGATAAAGCTAAGGCTAAATTAAGTAGATGCAGAAGGGCATATTATGAATTTGGGAATAAACCAAGCAGGATGCTGGCGAAGGCATTGAGAGACACAAGATCGAAAAACCATATCGAAAAAATAAAAATACAAGGAGATAAATTGGTTAACTCATCGCAATTAATCGCAAAAGCCTTTAGAGAATATTATGGCAAATTGTACCAACTGGAGAACAAATCTTCAGTAGTGAAGAATCTGCTCAGAGAGAATAGAATAAAGGAGTATTTAAACGAATCAGGCATGCCCAGAATCCCAGAAGAAACTATAGCTAGTATGGAGGGGGCGATAACTCCAGATGAACTTCTAGCAGCAATTAAAGAAATGAAATCAGGTAAAGCCCCTGGCCCAGATGGATATACATTAACATACTACAAAACTTTTTATGAGAAACTGGCACCTAAATTTCTGGGGGCCTTTAATTCACTTAAAGAAGGGCGACCGATGCGGGAGGAAACACTTGGAGCACACATAGCTGTCATCCCTAAGGAGGGGAAGGACCCGACACTATGCCCCAGTTATCGCCCAATATCCTTATTGAACATAGACCTAAAGATCTTCTCAAAAATAATTGCCAATAGATTGGTAATTCATTTACCCCCCTTATACACCCGGATCAAGTCGGCTTTACCCCCGGAAGAGAAGGGAGGGAAAACACACAACGAGTGCTAAGCTCCATCTACATGTCCCAATTCTACCACAACCCTTTAGTACTAATATCAACTGATGCTGAAAAAGCTTTTGATAGGGTAGATTGGGGTTTCTTAAAAGCCACATTACAATATATTGGGCTGGGTAGAGGAATGCAAAATTGGATTGCAGGCCTCTACTCATGTCCGACAGCAAGGGTAAAGGTGAACGATGTAATGTCTGACCCCTTCATAATAAGAAATGGAACAAGACAAGGATGCCCACTCTCCCCCATTATCTTTATCCTCATTTTAGAACCTTTTTTGAGAACTATTCGGGCAAATAGAGATATAAGAGGACTCTTGGTTAAGGGAGCAGAGTATAAAGTCGCAGCATTTGCTGATGACCTATTATTCTCGCTAACGACTCCAGAATTATCTCTACCATCCCTATTGAAGGAGATAAAGGAATATGGAGAACTTTCTAATTTTAAGGTGAACTATAGTAAATCGGAAGCAATGGGAATAGAAGTGAATAGACAGAAGCAGCAGCAATTAGCGGCAAATTTCCCCTTGAGATGGACAGATTCCCATATACTTTACCTGGGAACAAAGATACCGAAAAATCTAAAAAGGATTTATGAGCTAAACTTCGTACCCCTGGTAAGGCAGATTAAAGCAGACTTCCAACGATGGGATAAGGAAATCTTTACATGGTTCGGAAGAATTAACATTATAAAAATGAATGTGATGCCAAGATTACTATACATATTTCAGACCCTACCTGTAAAGATCCCCTTAGGATCCCTGAGAGAGTTAAGAACTAGATTCGCTAAGTTTATCTGGGCAGGGAAAGCACCTAGAATACGGCGAGAGATTCTGATGTTGCCAAAGGAAAGAGGAGGGGTGGGACTTCCAGACCCAATGGGATATCATGATGCGTCCCATATGGCAAGGGTGGTGGAGTGGTGTACCCAACAGAAGGTAAAACCATGGATACACATGGAGCAAAAAATCACGAACATTCCTTTAGAGGGAATGGCATGGATTCAAGAGGCAGACATACCACAAGAAGTGAAAAAACACCCTACTATAGGAGCCACACTACAAATTATAAAAAAAATATTTAAGAAAACGAAAATCTCAGAACATCCAAGTCCATTAATCCCGGTGCTGGGAAACCCTAGATTCCAACCAGGCCTTACAGATCTACACTTTAACAATCTTAGACGCGCGGGAATGAGTAGGCTATTACACTTTGAAGATGGGAATCAAAGGAGCTGTGGGGGAGAAAGGGAAGAGAGAATAGACTTAATGAGATCAAACCAATTAAAAGCTGCTATTAGAGCAATGAATCCATTGGGCAAAGCAACTAGAGACCTTTCAAAATACGAGGAACTATGTCTGAAGGGTGACCCACTGAGACATGGTCTGTCTTCAATGTATACTCTCTTAGAAGAATCAATAGCCCCAAAAGAATTACCATTCATTCTAGCCTGGGAAAAAGAAATGGGGACTAAATTCTCAGAGATGCAGAGAAAAAAAATCGTTAATTTTACACACAAAGCTTCTCTTGCTACTAGATATCAAGAGGGTGCTTATAAGATCCTGACTAGATGGTATAAAACCCCTGCAGCATTAAAAAGGGTATTTCCCGAGGTATCAGACCGGTGCTGGCGGTGTGGAGAAGGAGAGGGTACCATGTTGCATGTATTTTGGGAGTGTCCAAAGCTGAGAGATTTTTGGAAAATGGTCACCGAAACGGTAAAAAAAATCACAGAGATAGATCTGGGAGATAATCCAGCTACCTATCTACTTTTGGACCTTCCAATCTCCATGGAAAAATTTAAAAATTCTCTGCTTAGACATTTGCTGACAGCGGCAAGGGCTTGCATTCCAATTTTGTGGAAAAGTACGCTTGCGCCGACCAGACAGCAATGGCTGGGCAGAGTAACAGAAATTCAGCAGATGGAGAACCTGACGATGGGAATAAGAGAACAAGAGGGGAAGTGCAGCCAAGTGTGGACCCCCTATATAAGATTCAGAGAGCGAGACCTTTGAAGAAGGAGGAGGATTGGAGGAGGTTTTTTTTTTTTTTTTTTTTTTTTTTTTTTGTGGGGGGGAAATGGGGGGGGGGGGAAAGCGACTTAAAAGGAAGGGTAGATTTGGGGAATAGGAAGTGTATGATGCCATTGCTATATACAGTAGATATGATGGCAAAATCTGTGAGCCATGATGAGAAGCATAATGACCAATAAGAAAATGGTTAAAGAAAAATGTCAAAATGTAGTCATTTACTTTTCTGTTTGTATTAAGAAGAAATAAGAGTGGAAAATGTTATAAAATAAAGAATTATAAAAAAAAAAGGATACCAAGTGCCGGTCCCAGGCACTATACTTGTGAGTGTATTGGTTTTGTATTTATATTTTTTAATAAATATTTTTACGTACTTCACTATGTTGAGCCCCTTGTTTTTACGAGGATACCCTTTTAAGTGTTAAGAACACACTTATCGGTGCTGTATTAACCCCCGCTAGTGGCCGATAAAGGGTTAAAACCGCCGCAATGCGCCTCTGCAGAGGCGCATTTCGGGTGCTATTGCCGCAGTTTCCCATTGTTTTAAATGGGAAGGAGCAGTGAAGAAGCGGTATACACGCCGCTCCTCTCACCACTCCAAAGATGCTGCTGACAGGAGATTTTTTTCTCTCCCGCCAGCGCATCGCCTTCGGGCTTTCACATTGAGTAGGCAGTGCAGGAGTTTTTCAGGCGCTATAGCAGCGCTATTTTTAGCGCTGTACTGCCTGAAAAACTCCTCAGTGTGAAAGGGGTCTAACTCCTATACATACACTTAGGGAGCACGCACGTGTGTTTGTATATATCATTTCAGATTGCACAACATATATTCAGTGTCCCAGAATAAGGCAGGGCTTACATTATGCAATTTTCTTTCAACTTGGGTTGAAGGAAAGAAAATGACCCGATTCCCATTGATGGGGGAATCCCTCTCGCAGTGTCATTGTGTGCTTCTGGCGGGGAGCGCAGAACTTAGTGATCACTGGTGGCAGCTATAGCCACCTGCATCAATCAAGTAAAGACAAAAACACAGGCTAGTTCTGAAGTAGATCGATGAATCGACAATAGTACAACCAGCCTGCCCATAGACAGTCCTGTCCAATTTCAATTTGTCTATGGCTGGCTTAAGAGACATAATTTGCTTTGATGAAGAGTTGAGAAAATCCACAGCAAAAAAAAATAAAATAAAAACCCACATAAGCATTTTTTGCATGTGAAAAATGACAAAAAATAAAATAAAATGGTAAGCGCCTTGTGATAGCATTGTGCAGATGACTTGGTCCTTTTTATGAAAACATTTCCCCTGCATTTCGACTTTACAAATGGCTTGCATTTCACAGTTGCATTCAGTTGAATGGGTCGTGTTTGGTGGCGGTACTGCCAGCTGAACATGACCTGTTGTATTCATTTTGTTGCTCCATGACTGCGGCTCGGTTCCATTTGCAGCGATGCGGAAACCCTGCGAATCCATCGCATGTCTCTCGCAGGCAGTTCACACTGTCCTATGCAAACTTCTGGGAGTGTCAATACAAAGTTAATGACGCAATGCAAACTGTTAATTCGCATAGAAATCAGATCGCATGGGGTGTGAACACCCATGTGATCCTGATCTGGTGCGGACCAAAAAAAGGGTCCTGTACAAGTTTGGTTCGAACGTGATGTAAATTCAGCCATACAGTCTGTACGGCTGAATTTGCATTGCACAGCAGTGCGAATCGCATGCAATGTCTGACATCACAGCAGTGGAAACCGACCCTAAGGCAGTGTGTTCCAGCACAACCAGTGGCCATGTTAACTCATGGCACGGCAAAGTGGGTGTTGGTCACACTGCAGCTCAACGACCTTATTTTTACCCCCCCCCCCCTCCCACCTGCCCATGTAAACAAGGCCTGACATACAGATGTGTCTGCTTCTTTTCCCCTGCTCTTAAGCTTTTAGTTTCTAAACTAAGCGTAAACAAAACTGCTCTGTACACAGACATCTGCGTCTATTGGCATCTGAATTGCGAGGTGAAAGGGAATACTGAGAGCGAGCGTTGTGCATCACCAGGGCAAGCGCTGTGTGTCACCAGGGCGAGCGTCACCAGGGCGAGCGTCACCAGGGCGAGCGCTGTGTGTGTGTGTCCCCCCAGAGGGAGCGCTGTGTGTCCCCCCCCCCCCAGAGGGAGCGCTGTGTGTGTGTGTCCCCAGAGGGAGCGCTGTGTGTGTGTCCCCAGAGGGAGCGCTGTGTGTGTGTCCCCAGAGGGAGCGCTGTGTGTGTGTGTGTCCCCAGAGGGAGCGCTGTGTGTGTGTGTGTCCCCAGAGGGAGCGCTGTGTGTGTGTGTCCCCAGAGGGAGCGCTGTGTGTGTGTGTCCCCAGAGGGAGCGCTGTGTGTGTGTGTCCCCAGAGGGAGCGCTGTGTGTGTGTGTGTCCCCAGAGGGAGCGCTGTGTGTGTGTGTCTCCAGAGGGAGCGCTGTGTGTGTGTGTCCAGAGGGAGCGCTGTGTGTGTGTGTCCAGAGGGAGCGCTGTGTGTGTGTGTCCAGAGGGAGCGCTGTGTGTGTGTGTGCCCCCAGAGGGAGCGCTGTGTGTGTGTCCCCCCAGAGGGAGCGCTGTGTGTGTGTCCCCCCAGAGGGAGCGCTGTGTGTGTGCGTCCCCAGAGGGAGCGCTGTGTGTGTGCGTCCCCAGAGGGAGCGCTGTGTGTGTGTGCGTCCCCAGAGGGAGCGCTGTGTGTGTGTGTGCCCCCCCAGAGGGAGCGCTGTGTGTGTGTGTCCCCAGAGGGAGCGCTGTGTGTGTGTGTCCCCAGAGGGAGCGCTGTGTGTGTGTGTCCCCAGAGGGAGCGCTGTGTGTGTGCGTCCCCAGAGGGAGCGCTGTGTGTGTGCGTCCCCAGAGGGAGCGCTGTGTGTGTGTGCGTCCCCAGAGGGAGCGCTGTGTGTGTGTGTGCCCCCCCAGAGGGAGCGCTGTGTGTGTGTGCCCCCAGAGGGAGCGCTGTGTGTGTGTGTCCCCAGAGGGAGCGCTGTGTGTGTGTCCCCAGAGGGAGCGCTGTATGTGTGCCTCCCCTAGAGGGAGCGCTGTATGTGTGCCTCCCCTAGAGGGAGCGCTGTATGTGTGCCTCCCCTAGAGGGAGCGCTGTATGTGTGCCTCCCCCAGAGGGAGCGCTGTGCGTGTGTGTGTGTTGTGTGTATCCCCAGAGGGAGCGCTGTGTGTGTGTGTCCCCAGAGGGAGCGCTGTGTGTGTGTGTCCCCAGAGGGAGCGCTGTGTGTGTGTGTGTGCCCCCAGAGGGAGCGCTGTGTGTGTGCCCCCAGAGGGAGCGCTGTGTGTGTGTGCCCCCAGAGGGAGCGCTGTGTGTGTGTGCCCCCAGAGGGAGCGCTGTGTGTGTGTGTGTGTGTGCCCCCAGAGGGAGCGCTGTGTGTGTGTGTGTGTGTGCCCCCAGAGGGAGCGCTGTGTGTGTGTTTGCCCCCAGAGGGAGCGTTGTCTGTCATCTCAGGGTAATCCTTTTGCAGTGCTGGGAAGTAGACTCGTCCTCTGAAAATATTGACCCTCTGAATGTAATTTCTGGTTTTCTTTCAGCAATAATATTTTGGATAATGGAACCGCAAGCACTGAAGAAAATGAGGTTAGTTGGCACACTCCATCCTCCACCCGTCATTCTTATTCGTTCTTGTCGGAAGCGATTTTATTTCTGATTACTACAATAGATAATAGAGAGAGTAGGATAATGAAGTCAGCTGTTGTGGCTCGCCAGTCTCCACCCCTATCTATGATTTATCTGGCATCGGGTTATCATCATTTATTTAGGGGGACCCGTGACTTCCACATGTCATAGACCCAACAGTTTGTAACAGATTAGAGTTGATTGATTAGCGCATTTTATGATAAAATGATCTTCCTTGCAGTCTGGATGGTTGCATGGTGCTTTCTGGTTTGATTAACCAGTTTAGCATCCATACAAATAAGAAATGTGATGGTAACTCACCAACAGTTTTTGTCTTTATATGTATGGGGACTGCTAGAACTCGGCATCAATACATTACTGAAATGCCGGAATATACAGCAATTGTACCTTTTAAAGATGAATTTCCAGTATGGATATTTTTACTTTGTTACATTGGTATAGCTTGGACCCCGTTTCTTCGAAAATAAGCCCTACCCCTAAAATAAGACCTAGCGTGCGGTTCTGGGATGACTGCAATATAAGCCCTACCCTGAAAATAAGCCCTAGTTTAAGTCCTTGTAAAATCATATAATCTTTTTACAGAATGGATTACATATGTGCAGTGTGTCTCCTTGTGTAACTTTATTGTGGAAAATGCTTTATTTACAGCGCCGCTGGGTGCTCATGTGATGTGCCGGAGATCTTCTCTTCTCCTGGCTGATGTCAGCAGCCCCTCCAACTGCAGTGCTCGGCGTGGGGCTACCATCAGTGGGGATTTTGCCCCCCCCCCTGTCTGTATTCATAGCGGGGAAGAAGAGCTCCTGGGAATCACGTGAGCGCCCAGCGGAGCTGTAAATAATATATTTTCCACAGAAATGTTACGCAAGGAGACACACTGTACATTATATAATCTTTTTATTTTTGGGATTACAGAATTTCACAGAGGGGGAACTTATTTATTTACAGTATGTAAAAAAATAAATAAAAAAAGACATCCCTTGAAAATAAGCCCTAGTGTATTTTTTGTTGCCAAAATTGATATAAGACCCGGTCCTATGTTTGGGGGAAACGCGGTGTGTTTCTTTAATACCTGGCTGATCCATGTGGAAGCTGGAAATCGCTACATTAGGCACAGCTATTAAAGTGATCTCCACCAGCTTCCAGGTCCTTTGCCAAGCAGATGCCCCGTTGTATTGTGAACACAGGAGGTCACCCGCTCGACATGGGCTCTATTTAGAGAGCACTTAGCATATTCACAATGAATAAAAAGCATTCTCTTATTGGATGACATCACAATCAGAGACAGGATGATGACATCACAATCTCCACCTTGAGTATTCTCCATCAGAGAATACTTTGCATTCATTGAAAAGTGCTGAGTGAATGACGTGATGGTTAGCGAACACACAAGTCGCTTTCAGCTATTCCGGGAAACACTTTGCATTTTCAACTCAACTCATTTTCGCAATGAATTGAAAGTGTTCTTTGATTGGACAAAGTGGAAATGACATCACCACCCCTGCCTCTCAAATCTTTAGATTTTGTGGCTGCATTCTTTTTTTTTATAATTTATTTATCCCCGATGAACACGCTTCCTGTAATTTGCGCTTATTGCAGTGTCCATGAGGGGGCGACATTGTCATATTACAGGGTTATAGAACATCTTCCCTTCTCTTCTCCAAAACAGAGAAGAGGTGTTCTGTAGTCCACAGATAGAATTTGGAACAATGCTAAATGATAGCAGAGAGAGTACACAGAGCGTTATCAGCTCACTGGATTTCTGGTGGGGTCAACCCTTTTGTTTTTTTGCAATTATGAAACAGATATAACTAAATGCTTTCAGTGGTATTGTTCACAGTTATTACAGGAAGCAAATAAGTTAATTGCAGGAGTTCACATATCTTTTTAAATGCATTTTGTTTTTCTTTTCCAGGAAGAACCAGTTTTTGAAAGCAGGAGATACTCAAAGCAGGTAACTAGCTACCATCCATGCTACACACTTTCCATGACATCATCATTTCTGTCCATGACATCACCATGTCTTAAAATGTTGGGCTTTAGTCTTTCTTAGTGCAAATGTGATTTTTTGCAGCGATTTCAATGCAATTTCGGGGAATGCCTGTGTAAACTTGAGGTCTACGGAACTCAACTCGTATGACAGTCGGACCAAAGTAGTACAGGGACTACTTCTTAAAGGATCACTAAAGGAATTTTTTTTTTTAGCTAAATAGCTTTTTTTTTTTTACCTTACTGCAGTACTGGTTTCATGTCCTTATTGTTTGTTTTTGCTTTGAAGTTGCTGTAATCCTGCTCTGTTCTCCACACTTCCTGCTTGTCTGTTTCCTTATAACCACGGTGCTTGGAGCTTTCTCACGGTGGTCTAAGCTGTCATTACTGTGTGTCTAAAACTTCCCAGAACCAATCAGATTAATTTTAAAAACAAAACACTGCCCTGGATTTGTTTGTTTTTGTTCTGTGTGTCCATTTCTACTTCGCAGAAACATGAAGCCAGTTCAAAAGTGAAACTAACCTGCAGGCACATTATATGATTGATTTTTATCTATTTTTAATCATTTTGAAAAGGAATCAGTTAACTTTTATGGGCCAGATTCAGGTAGATGGGAGCATCTTTGCTCCAGAGTAACGCTTCTCATTTGCGTTACGCTGCAGAAATTTTAGGAGCAAGTGCTGTTATTCAAGAAGCACTTGCTCCTAAAGTTGCGGCAGCGCATCGCAAATGAGCCGGCGGAATTCAAATTGGGCAGGTACGGGGCGTGTAGTATTTAAACGAAGCGCGATCCCGCCGCGAACGTACTGCGCATGCGTCGAGTGTTAAAACATCCCCGTGCGCATGCTCCAAATTCTGTGAATGAACGTCAATGACGTCACATTCCCATTCATGAACTTCTTACGCAAGCGACGTGATTTTTTTTTTCCCGACGCGATGACGACGCCTATACCTAACATAGGATACTCCAACCCCATGTAGGTATATCTTCGCGCCGCGTATCCCGTCCGGAAACGTCGTACCGTCATTGCGTCGCGCCGGAATTCGCTTGTGAATTGCCGATTTCCGCTCATTAACATATTTTTTGAGCGGAAATCGGCGGGAACGCCCCCGGCGCCATTTTTAAGTTGAAGTAACGATGCGATGGCGAAACTCAGTTACGCTGCTCGCATCGGAGCTTCAACCCGGCGTTTCTTGTTTTCTGGTTACAGAAAACAGAAACGCCGGCTCAAAGTCACAGTTAGGCTGGCGGATCACTGGATCCGCCAGCCTAACTGTTCCTGAATCTGGCCCTATGTCTCTATCTATACCCTGTAAACAGTCATTTCAGCAAAACATTTTTTTTCCTTTAGTGACCCTTTAAGTCGCACAGATATGAATAGTTATTCAGCTTTTTATGCAACTTTCAACATTTACACCCATGCTGTTCTAAAGTGGATCTGGTGGATTTTCCCCTAACTCGAGCTATAACAAAGACTGCAGGGTTTTTAGAGAGTTTGTGAATTTTTAGGTCTCAAGAATAAATATATTTTTTGTACAAATCTCTGATACTGTGCCTAAAAAGTCCAAAGTCCCAAATTTCTATTTTCAATTCAAATTTATAGGACACAGCACCTCTTTACCTTGTTGTATCCACAGTACCACTCTGTGGCATAATACAAACAATCTATTTCATTGTGGAAAATACCGTATTTACAGGGGCCGTTGAGCGCTCCACGTGATCCGCCATCGATATTTTCCTCTCCTCCTGGCTGTTGTCAGCAGCCCCTCCCACTGCAGTACTCGGCGTGGGGCTGACATCAGTGGGGATCTTGGCCCCTCCCTCTTCTGTATTCGGAGCGGGACGAAGAGCAACTTACAACACGACTTGAAGTTGCCTCCAGGACAGGCGACTTTGGCTGTGACCAATCACAGAATAATCAGCTCTGTGGGAGGGAGGGGTTTGCCGTGGTAAACTATTTTCTCCTCCTGTAAAGTTACTTCAGTTAAGACACTGATTCGACTTGGAGGCAACTTCCATTGAAATCTATGGGTACAAGTTGCCTAGAAGTCGGATTGAAGGAGTACAGGAACCTTTTCTGAAGTTGGAGCGACTTCAGTAGTGGGCATTAAGACGGCTCTCATTCACTTCAATGGGATTTCTCATGTCGCACGACTTGGGCGGCACAAGTCGTATCCCAAGTCGCTGTAGTGTGAACCGGCACTTATGCCACATACACACGATCATTTTTCGGGTTGTAAAAAACTAAGTTTTTCAGGCTCTAGAAAAATTTTTTTTTTTCAACCCGATCATTAACCACAACCCGCCCGGCCAATAGCAGATTTACGGCCGGGAAGTGGTTAAAAAATCGTGACTAGACGTTCTCAAACGTCCTGCACGATTTTATGCCTCAGACGCGAGTACAGGAGAGCCGATCGGCGGCTCTCCTGACAGGGGGGGTTCGCGCTGATTGTTTATCAGCGCAGCCCCCCCTCGTATGCCCACACTGGACACCAGGGATGCCCACACTGGCAGGGCAAAACAAATAAGAAAAACGCCAAAAAAAAAAAAACAGGTAAACAAAAAGAAAGATGCCAGTCAGTGCCCACACATGGGAACTGACTGGCAACATATACATCAGTGCCACCCCTCAAAGTCCATCAGTGCCACCCCACAGTGTCCTTCAGTGCCACCCCTCCATGCCAATCCATGCCCAGTGCCCATCTATCAGTGCCCATCTGTGCCACCCATAAGTACCCATCAGTGTCACCCATGAGTGCCATTCTGTGCCGCCTATGAGTTCCCAGTGCCGCCTATGAGTGCCCATCAGTGCCGCCTATGAGTGCCCATCAGTGCCGCCTATGAGTGCCCATCAGTGCCGCATACCAGCGCCGCCTATCAGTGCCCATCAGTGCCACCTCATCGGTGCCCATCAGTACCACCTCATCAGTGCCGCCATATAAGTGCCCGTAATTGAAAGAGAAAACATACTTATTTACAAAAAAGTTAACAGAAAAAAATAAAAATGTATTTTTTTTTCTAAATTTTCAGTCTTTTATTAGTTGTTGCGCAAAAAATAAAAACCGCAGAGGCGATCAAATACCTCCAAAAGAAAGCTCTATTTGTGGGGAAAAAAGGACGGCAATTTTGTTTGGGTACAGTGTAGCATGACCGCGCAATTGTCATTTAAAGTGCGACAGCGCTGAAAGCTGAAAATTGGCTTGGGCGGGAAGGTGCGTAAGTGCCTGGTATAGAAGTGGTTAAACGGCCTTGCCTACACACAACCGTGAAAAATAAAAATGCTCTAGCAAAGCGAAGAGAAGTTCCATGCGGATGACGCCACCCTTGGGGATGCTTTAGCTGATTTTGTGTTAGTAAAAGACGATTCACGCTTTTCTGTCTGTTGAATGTGCTTACTCCATTATGAACGCTAGTTTTACCAGAACGAGCGCTCCCGTCTCATAAATTGCTTCTGACCATGCACGTCGTTAAAGCCCACACGACCATTTTTTACAACCCGAAAAACGACAACGTTAAAAACGTGAAAAAATAGAGCATGTTCTAAAAAAAATGTGCCCGTTTTTCAGAACCCAAAAAATGCTCTGAAGCCCACACATGATCGTTTTTAATGACGTTAAAAACTCGAAAAACGGTCGTGTGTATTCGGCATTACATTGCTACTTTTAGATGTGAGCTGGGGCAGGGAACGGTCCGAAGGTTAACCGATGAAGCTGACTGATGGTCTGATGTGCCTACACACCATTGGTTAAAAAAAAACGATCGTGTTAAAACGCGGTGACGTTTACGTGTTTTAACACGACGTGCTGAAAAAAAAAAGTTCAATGCTTCCAAGCATGCGTCGACTTGATTCTGAGCATGCGCGGCCTTTTAACCGATGCTTTTGCATACTAACGATCGGTTTCGATCTATCGGTTAGGCGTCCACCGGTCAAATTTTATAGCAAGTTCTCTTTTTTTGACCGAAGCATAACTGACCGATGGGGCCCACACACGATTGGTTTGGACCGATGAAACGGTCCTTCAGTCCGTTTTCATCGGTTTTGACCGATCGTGTGTATGCGGCCTAACAGTAGTTAGTGGGAAGCTCCTGAAATGTGTTTTGCAGCTCCCTGTATTATTTTTTTTCTTTTATACCATAAAGGCCCGATTTGTCTCATCCAAAGGGTTCAGTATAAAAGGATAAACAGTGCCAAACCGTGTCATGTTTAAGAAAGCAAATATAAAACGAGATTTACATTGCGTTTAGCATAGGCTATCAAAGTACAATTTACCAGTATGTAAGAAATGCAAAAAGTCAGTTGTAAGTGGGAAGAGCCAAACGGAATGACCCTTATACCCGTCAGAAAATGGGCTAAAAAATACCGCTATTGATGTGATCGTCCGATAATCTGATAAGTACACCGCTTTCGAGAGCCAATCGCGACAGTTCATGCAAAATTATTTAAAGGGACAAACACGAAAAAAAAATCTACAATATCAGAACGAACGATTTTCGGTGAATTAATATGGTATTTGTACAAAAAAAAAGTGTGACCAAGACCACGCATGCTTGGAAATTAAATAATATGTTACAACACATCACTTCCGAAGTTGTATGAGCATTTTTTCTAACTAGTAACTTATTGGTTTTCAATATGAGACTAGCATGCAAAAAAGCAGACGATCATTTGTCTGATATTCTTATTGTGTGTATGAAGCTTAATGCGGCCACTTTTGGCACCTTTTCCGGGGGGAGCGGGTACCTGGTTTTGACAGGTACCTGTCCCCCACTTCCGAGAGATCTTGAATGCAAATCCAGCATTTTGTCATTGACCTCGGCGCTGTCAAATCACGGGAAGATCCGCAGAAAATCTGCCCGCAATTCAAAACGCTGTAGTGTGAATGCAGCCTTATGCCGCGTACAAATGATTGGAAATTCCGACAAGAAAAACGTAGATTTTTTTCAGACAGAATGTTGGCGCAAACTTGTGTTTCATACACACTGTCACACAAAATTCCAATCGCCAAGAACGCGGTGATGTACAACACTACAGCGAGCCGAGAAAAATTAAGTTCAATGATTCTGAGCATGCATCGAATTGATTTAGAGCATGCGTGTTTGTGTCGGAATTGCATACAGATGATCGGAATTTCCGTCGAGAACTTTTCTTGTCGGAAAAATTGAGAACCACCTGTTAAATTTTTGTTGGAAATTCCGACAGAAAAAGTGCAATGGGGGCTACACGGTTGGATTTTCCGACCGAAAGCTCACATCGGACTTTTCTTATGTGTATGCAGCATAAGAGTTATAATAAAGTTTACCGACGTAGGCTGGTGCTGCTAATCTTGGCCTTGGGCATCTAGGATTCAGTGACTTACGGACACGAAAAATGGTTTAAGGGGTTGTAAAGGAAAACATTTTTTTCATATTAAGTTACATAGTTACATAGTTAGTCAGGTTGAAAAAAGACACAAGTCCATCCAGTTCAACCATAAAAAAAAATAAAAATAAAACAAAGTAAAACACAGTACATCCTCCCATACACCCAACTCCATACCCACAGTTAAGCATCCTTTACCTGCAGGCATTCCTCTTTTCACTTCCTCATTGTTCGTTTTTGCTCAGAAGTTGTTCTATTTCTTCTCTGTTCTGTTCACTTCCTGCTTGTCTGATTGTCACTCACCACCGTGAAGGGAGGCTTTACTGCGGTGGTCAGCGATGTGCTCGCCCCTCCTGGGAACTAAATCTGTGCGGCAGGACGCTCTCTACGTGTTAGAGACTTTAAGGAGGTGTGAATTACTGGGCGTGCCGCAATGCATACTGGGAAATGTAGTTCTTACATGAACGAGCGCCGCAAACCAGGAAGTGAATGAGAGAACAGAAACTAGAACGCCGGAGGTGATATAGATGAAGAAATTTAAAGAAATCATTACACTATTCTGTATGTCTGTCTACCTTGCAGACATTCATTTTAGGCCAAAAAAAAATTCATTTACAACTCCTTTAAGGCAAGATTAGTGCCATTTGAAAGGGAGAGAAAATGCACTAAAAATATATTTATATTCAAATCATTTATTGATAACTTTTGCATAGGTGGTGAATTTTTCAGCACAAAATGTCTGTCAAATGATTATTTTGAAGGGAAAATTATCAGATGTTAAATAAGAAATTATACCAAACTGAAATGTTTGTGCCGAATACAAAATAAATGCGTCTTTCATTGTTTGTCTTCACAGTCCAAATCTGGTCGCTTCTACCGCACTAAGCGTGATCACATGATGTGCAAAGCGTTCTCTCTGGGAATCGCATATTCGTCAACCATTGGTGGGATGGCCACGCTCACAGGGACCTCCACCAACCTCATATTTATTGAACAGTTTGAAACGTAAGTAATTGGGTCACATGACCAGCAGCTGCACGTTCCATGGTCTTTTACTTCATGGAACACACTAGAGCAGTGATGGCGAACCTTGGCACCCCAGAAGTTTTGGAACTATGTTTCCCATGATGCTTACCTACACTGCAGAGTGCAAGAGCATCATGGGCAATGAAGTTCCAAAACATCTGGGGTGCCAAGGTTCACCATCACTAGTACAGGGGTTGATTTACTAAAAGCAAATTAACTGCACTTTGCAAATTGCAGTTGCTCCGGAGCTTAGTAAATAAGGTAAAGCTCTTTGCAAAGAATACCCAATCGCATGCAAGAGAAAAAAAAAACAGCATTTTGCTTGCACATGATTGGATGATGGAAGTCGGCAGAGTTTCTGCTCATTTGCCAAGCTCTGGAGTAACTGCACTTTACATGCACAGGGGTAGATTCATGTAGATCAGCAGATCTTTTGATCCGCGTGATCTATCTTTTTTACGATCCGCCTGCGCCAGTTTTTGAGGCAAGTGCTGTATTCAGAAAGCACTTGCCTCGTAAGTAGCCCTGGCGGATCGTAAATCCCCCGGCGGAATGCAAATTCCGCGGCTAGGGGGAGTTTACTATTTAAATCACGCGCGTCCCCGCGCCGATCGTACTGCGCATGCGCCGCCGGCTAAATTTCCCAGCGTGCATTGCTTTAAATGACGTCGCAAGGACGTCATTGTTTTCGTCGTTAACGCTATTAACGTATGGCCGTATTCCCGGACGACTTACGTAAACGACGTAAAAAATTCAAAACTCGACGCGGGAACGACGGCCATACTTAACATAGGATCCGCCGCACTTACCCCGCATATAGCAGGGGTAACCATCCGCCGGAAAAAGACGAACGCAAACGACGTAAAAAAAAAGCGACGGCCGGGCGTTCGGTTCTGAATCGGCGGTTCTCCTCATTTGCATATTCGTCGCGTAGAAAAAAAGAAGCGCCACCTAGCGGACGGCGGGAGAATGCAGCCTAAGAACCGACAGTGTAACTCACTTACACCAGGCGGCTCTAAGGGAGATCTATGCGGAACCTGATTCGAGGAATCAGCCGCATAGATCCGAGCGTCGGATCTCACAGATCCGACGGTGTATCAGTAGATACACCGTCGGATCTGTACATGAATCTACCCCACAGTCTTTCTCCCTTTAGTAAATCGGCCCCTAGGTCTCATGTATTTCCCGGTCTGACACAGGAAACCAACCCGACTGGTCTTGTATAATGAAAAGAAGAAACTGATCTGTTCTTATTGGTTCGTCTGTCTGCAAGGACTAATGGGCATTAGTCAAAAAAGCAGTAAATATCCTAATTATTCATTAAGTATTGAATTATTGGCAGCAGCAGCAGGAATGAAATCCTCTGTAGTTTTCGGCTTAAGGTGACCCATTCAAGTGATTAGGGCTGCACTGTAAGCCACATGCAATACATGCAGTTGCAGCTCAGTAGTCAGGGCCGCATTCCAGACAAGGCCACCGAGGCCAGGCCTCAGGGCGGCAGTGGTACAGGGGCGGTGCCGCAGCAACAGGGGAGTGAAAAAATCCTGGCCTCGGTGGCCTTGTCTGGAATCCGGCCCTGTCAGTAGTGCAGCATTTTGAGGGTCAAATCAGACGGGGAGGAGGTTAAATATTGCCTCCTCACCGCCTGTAAAACATCTCTGAAAAACAATTCAAGTGCAGATCGCTTTTCAGAGGAGCGGCAATTTTTGCTGCATGTTTAGCGAAGCCTTAAAAGTCTTGCCTGGCTGGAAAATGAAACAAGCTACATCAGTTGTAGGGCTTAGTTGATAGCAACATACATTAAAGGCACGCCGTATTACCAAAAGTCAGGAGTGGCGTCTGTACTCTGTCCTTGGTTTGGCTGTGTAGAGGGCATTATTTTCAAGCTTTTATTTGGCCATAGTCAGCCTGTGATTTGCAGCTGCCTACAGTTCTCTCCACTCCATAATTTGCACAAGCCCACAGGGTGCCATTTATTTCCTACAGCTGGGCATGTCTTCTATACATGAATTTCAGAGGCTGCTGGAAGATGCAATGTTTTTTCCAGCCATGGGCAGGCCAGGCAGCAAGAACTTGGATCAGTGGTGGCTGGTGCTCAAATTTTTTTTTTGGGGGGGCACAAACAAAAAAAATCATCAATTGCCGCCACTGTGCCCATCAATTGCCACTGTGCCCATCAATTGCCGCCACTGTGCCCATCAATTGCCGCCACTGTGCCCATCAATTGCCGCCACTGTGCCCATCAATTGCCGCCACTGTGCCATGGCATCAAACACCGCCACTGTGCCCATCAATTGACACCACTATGCCATGCCAACACTTGTCGCCACTGTGCCATGCCAAACGCAGCCACTGTGCTCATCAATTGCCACTAGTTTGCCCCCTCCCGCCCCCGCCTGGCACTTACCTTTCTCGGTCAGCCATCCTCGGATCCTCCTCCACGATCCCTCAAAGTAGTCCCACCCTCGATGTCACTTCAGCCAATCAGGTTACTGGTAATCCGGTGAACCCGATTGGCTGAGATGCGTGTCAGTGTTAACCAGGGAACACACACCCTGTGCGTCCCCTGGTTAACTATTTGGGAGCTGAATACAGCCCTCGGGCTGGCTCTGATAGACACGTCCACAGCCAACCAGCTGCCGTTATTCAGATGGCCGGCGCTCACCAGGGGGCGACAATACATAGATTCATGCAATGCATGAATCTATGTATTGTTTTTCAGTGGCGGTGCAGGAGCGAGAGGGGGCAGCGCTCCTGCGCCTTTTATGGACGCACCGCCACTGAATTTTTGGATTACGCACTTCAATTGGTGAATTTGATGAGGGTGGGGGAAGGGTGAAATCAAGCCCTCCTTATTTTGGTTGAGCTCCTCTATTTTAATATTATAAGTGGTGTAGTGAGGTGTACAATGAAATACTAGCTCTAATATGATGTGAAAGTGTATGTATTCATTTCTCCTTTCCTTTCCGTCTCATTGCAGTCGTTACCCTGGCTGTCAGTTTGTGAATTTCGGTTCCTGGATCGCCTTCTCATTTCCTATTGCATTCATCATCCTGATATTTACCTGGATGTGGATCACCTGGTTATTCCTGGGTTTCAGGTAAGGGAAAAATTGGCTTATTAAACTTTGTCATTAAACCTGTCCTCCTGTCCTGATACTTGTAGAAGGTGATCAGGACTCCAAGAAACTGGACAATAGGCTGAGATGAGACTTTGATTTGGAGCAACTGAATCTATATTGTACAGTATTGCTGCCTGGGCAGGTGGAGTGATGATGATGATAATTGTACACAGTACACAATTGTACACCTCCTGGGTCTGTGTGTCCCGTCCCGTGTACTGTGCGGGCGTACCTGTGTGCCTTTCCATCCCCGACTGTCATGATGATCTCCGAGTCCTCGGCGGGCTCCAACGCCGCTGTTCCATCTGTTTTAGGCATCCGGGCGGTCCCACTCCCATCTCACTGAAGTATTCGCCGGGCAGACACTGCCTCCTCCCGTGACGCTACTTGTGACTCACTGTCCGACCACCTGATGTGGCCACGTCGAAACGTCACTCCGTACACTCCCAGCCACCCGATACTGTATCGGTGGCTGGGAATGTACGGAGTGACGTTTCGACGCGGCTGCGTCAGGTGGTCGGATGGTGAGTCACAAGCAGCATCACGGGAGGAGGCAGAGTCTGTCCGGCGTATGGCGAAAGCGATACTTGTCAGCGATGGAGAGGCACAGGTATGCCCGGTGTACGCGGCATTACATGTCTTCTCAGTGCGCTCTAAGTAATTTCGGTAATGGGAACGGCGTTGCCGAGAGGGCAAAAGTAATCTGATAGATTACTCGTTACCCTCAGGAGGCCCATCGTTACCTAACGGCGTTTATTTAAACGCTGTAGTTACAACACTGGTGAATATCAGGAGTGCTGGCTACATTTGGGCTAGTCAGTGACTTGAAGCCAGTGCCAGTCAAACACCCAGCATATCCAGGATGGCAGAAATGACAGCCCACGTATTGCTTGCATAAGTGCCTTTTTATTCTGTTTAAGCAACATGAATCTCATTTATTATGGATACATACATTCCACCCTGAAGACTTTCAGGCTGGGTTCACACCATTGCAAATTGCCAGCATCCAATTCTCAATAGCGAAGAGATTTTGACCGGCTCTCTATGGGGCCAGTTCACATATCTCCGCTGAGGCTCTGTTGCGAATTTGCATAGGAGTCCTGTGCATCTTTTGGTCTGTTTCAGTTCCGAATTCAGTCAAAAATTGGGTCTGAAATTGGACCTGAAATGGTGAAATGGTGAACCGAGACACACAGGACCCATGCTGGGAGCCGCAAGCGGTGATGTGAACCCAGCCTAAAGAGTATGTAAACCCAACATTTCATATTCCTGATGTGTGCCCGCTGTACCATGTACTTGTATGAAAAAGTATCCTGCTCTCTCTGTATTCCTTTCTTTGTGTGAAATCCCTGTTTCTGCCAGTCCCTCTGCTCGCCTATTAAAACCTGTTCTGCCCCTTCTGCGCTAACTAAAAGGCCAGGATGGGGAGGGGGCGGGCACACACTACTAAGAGCCAGGTGCCGGTCCAGACATGTGGACATTAAAGTCAGGATTGTGTGAGGTCAGCGACTTTAGCCTGGTGTCAACTGAATACGGGTCACAGTAGTGCAGAACTCAGTGCACTCCTGTGACCCATAAGCCAAGTAGAGCCAAAATAACTTTCTTTATCGTACATCACGGGACACAGAGCGCATAGCCATTACACTTGGGTTATATGGGTACCTTCAGGTGTGGACACTGGTGTAATCAATTTCACAGGAAGTTTCCTCCCTATATAACCCCCTCCCACTGGGAGTGCTTCAGTTTTTTCGCCAGTGTCTTAGGTGTTGGTCACGTCTAGCTGTCCCTCGGAGGTCTCGGGACCCAGGATAGCTAGCCGGATCCGTCCGAAGTGCTTCAAAGCCAAGGTGTACGGTACCCGGGCCCTGCTGGAGTGGGGTTTTGCCTATAATGCCTCTCCTTGGAGGGCTGGATTCTGGGCTCCAGTGCCTTAGTCTCTTCCAAGAACTAAACGCTACTGATGCCAGGATGCTATATAGGTCCAGGGGTGTGGGTTCCTTAACACAGGACCCCGGTCCCTGAAGGTCCAAGACAATACCCACGGAGATGGGGGAAGGCTTGGCCTCTTGCATTTTGCAATACCCTGCGGCGTGGAGCAGGTAAGAGGGAACCTGCGGGACTTGGTTCGACAGTAGGTATCCCCCTGGGGGTTCTGGGTTGGCTAATGGTATGCTTGTGCATCAGCCACTATCTCCACTATGTCTTTTGAGGCAGGATGGGATGTACTAATGTTTACCCAGATAACATGTAGATATATATATGCTTTTAAAGATATGTATTTTGCTACTCCCCCCAGATTTGCCTGTTAGCATGATACTGCAGCCCCACGTGTAAAGAGAGGAAGTGCTGACAAAACTCCTGTTTCCTAGGAAGCCTAGGGGGACAGCTTCCTCTATGTGTGCACTACAAAGATTAGTGGCTTACCGGGTGTCTGTGTTACTAGCGCTGGTCCAGGCTTCTCCTCTGCTCTCTGCTTTCTCCATGTTGGTTTCAGTGTGGGGGGGGGGGGGGGGGGTGGGCCAGCAGCGTCAGGTCTCAGATAAAGCAAAAAAAACAAAAGCATTTCCTGGCTGGTCATTCCCTCCTGAGAGCAGTGGAGAGTGAGGACACAGAGCGCGCAGCTGAGCCATTTCTGTCTAACAGTGACACCCAGTGGTGGTTTGTGGATCTTCAGGTCTGGACTTAGTCCACACTGACCAGAAAAAAAAAAAAAAAAAGATTTTTTTCTTAAAGGGACTGAGCCTTAGATCTGGCAGTATCTGAGTCGGTGCAACCTTGGACTCCAGCTAACGGGCATTGGTGTGGCAATACTCACAGGACTCTCCTCAGTATTGCCGCCTTCTCAGGCGTATGAAAATTAAAAAAAAAAAAAAAAAAATTTTTTTTTTTTACCATAGCCTGTCCTTATTAATGTTTCACTTCTAGCTACAACAGTTGGGTGTTGGCTGTAGGGGTGTCTCAAGGTTGTGCAATGGCTCCCAAGGGATCAGGACCAGCTAAGGCTGCAAAAGGTGCCAAAAAAGTAAAGGGGTCTCCAACAGGGTCAGAGGATTTGGGCCAGGCTCCAGTGGTCCCACCCTCACCAGATAGACCACCGAACAGCATCATGCAGGAGCCATTGAGGGTGCTAGGGGCAGAGGCGGCCCCCAATCAACCCATTCCCGTTTATGTTACGGAAGAAATGCTAGAATCCACCCTGGGTGGGCTAGAGAAAAGGTTAACTGCTTTAATTGCCCGCTCTTTGCCGGGTGGCAAACGGGCTAGATCCCCGTCACCTAGAACGGTGTGTTCGGATGCAGAGGTCCTCTCTTCGGAGGAATTGGACCCACAGGGGGATCAAGCGGACCTGAGTCCTGACGGGTCAGACATTGAAGATTCCACTATAGATGAATTTTTTTTTCGGCTTCTCAAGCAGAGAGTCTGTGGATCCAGTCTCTGACGGATATGGTTCGCACTGCTTTTAAACTTCCAGTGTCAGAACAATTAGCCCCCGCGGTATCCTCTTTAGGTTCCTTGAAGGCACCATTGAGTGGTGCGTTTTTCCCGGTTCACCCCCTTCTGGAGAGCGTGATTTTTCAGGATTGGGCTCGACCTGATAGGATTTTTATCCCTCCTAAAAGGGTCACCATTCTCTATCCTATGGAAGAAGAATTTGCAAAGAAATGGGCACTCCCTACCGTGGACGCAGCCATTTCCTGCGTAAATAAATCCCTGACCTGTCCGGTGGAAAATGTCCAGGTGTTTAAAGATCCAGTCGACAAAAAATTGGAGACCCTACTGAAGGCTTCTTTTACCACAGTAGGTGCCGTGGTTCAGCCAGCAGTGGCAGCCATTGGCGTTTGTCAGGCTTTAAAGGATCAGACTAAAAGGGTGGGGTTGGGACTTTGAATGAGGCATGTGATACAAACTACCACAGGCCTCCATCCCTGTAATTGTCTAAAAATGTAAGATTGGGACTTTGAATGAGATGCGCTTTATCGCAATATGCGATTAAATATATAAATATGGAATATGAAAAAAGAAAGATTCCATAGTGGCCAGGCTCTAGGTTGCTAAACAAAAAAGCACTAAACCAAATTGATCTGTCTAACTATATGCAATTAAAAACAGAGGTTTAGTTACATGCATTTGCAAATACCTGTTTAAGCTGCAATGCCATCGTCAAGGCACTCCGTGTATTGCAGTCCTAGCTGTGATTTTAAAGCCTCCTAGTAAGGAGCACAGGTGTGCTAATCAATAGGCAGGGGGCAGGTGGTAACCTTTTGTTTAGCAACCTAGAGCCTGGCCACTATGGAATCTTTCTTTTTTCATATTCCATATTTATATATTTAATCGCATATTGCGATAAAGCGCATCTCATTCAAAGTCCCAATCTTACATTTTTAGATAAAGGATCAGACTAAACCGATATTAAGGGACATACCGGCTCAGCAAGCTCGTGAATTGGCTGACCTCCCAAGAGCTCTCTGCTTTGCAGTAGATGCTATTAAGGACTCCGTTCAACAGGCGTCCCGTTTATCTCTGCTGTTGGTTCATATGCGTCGCCTTTTGTGGCTAAAAAACTGGTCATCAGAGGCACCCTGCAAAAAGCTTTTAGCAGGATTTCCCTTTCATGGTGGGAGACTATTCGGTGAAGACCTAGATAAATATATCCAGACCATATCAAGTGGAAAAAGTTCTTTCTTGCCTGTCAAGAAAAGATCGCGTGGGCCCGCATTTAAGCGACAGGCCTTCGTAGGCTCGGCCCCTTCAACTTCCCGTCAGTATCGACGGCCTCCCGGGCGTTCAGCATTTAATAGCCGCCCACAAGGACAAGCCACGACAGGCAAGAGGCCATGGCCTCGCAAGCCAGTTAAACCAGTCCTCAAGTCAGATTCATGAAGGGGCGCCCCCACTCTCTTGGGTGGGGGGAAGGCTTCGGTTTTTCTCCGAAGTGTGGAAGGCCAGAATTCCCGACTCTTGGGTAAGATCCGTGGTAACCACGGACTACAAGCTAGAGTTTCGGGAAGTCCCCCCTCCTCATCTTCAGGGGTCAAGTCTTCCAAGCGACCCATTAAAGAGGGCCTCTCTTGTAAAAGCATTGGATCGTCTCTGGCTCCAAGGAGTAATTGTAGAAGTACCAACCCAGGAATGGAGTCTGGGATTCTACTCCAACCTTTTCATAATACCAAAGCCCAATGGCGACGTCAGGCCTATCTTGGACCTCAAACGCCTAAATCGCTTTCTAAACATTCAGACCTTTCGTATGGAGTCCATACGTTCGGTGGCAGCCAGCCTACATCAAGACGACTTTCTAGCATCTATAGACATAAAAGATGCGTATCTGCACGTGCCGATCTACCCGGCACATCACAGGTTTCTTCGTTGTATAGATCACCGCCATTACCAGTTCGTAGTCCTCCCTTTCGGGTTGGCAACAGCTCCGCGGGTATTCACAAAGGTGTTAGCCCCGGTGCTAGCCGTCCTAAGGACAGAAGGCATTTTAGTCTTGGCATACTTGGACGATATTCTGGTTATCGACAGCTCAGCTTCCAACCTCAATCAGGCAGTAGGTCGCACAGTTCAGCATCTAAAGGAATTTGGGTGGATTGTAAACCTAGAAAAATCGGTATTGAAACCCACAAAGCAGTTGGAATATCTAGGCCTTCGGCTAGATACAGACTGCCAGAGGATAAGTTTACCTCAAGCAAAGATCAGATCAATAGCTCAAGCAGTTCAAGTGATCTTAGGCAAGAAGAGGCCGACTATTCGCCTATGTATGCGACTGCTGGGGAAGATGGTGGCCGCCTTCGAGGCTGTGCCCTACGCCCAGATCCATACCAGATATCTTCAGGCAGCCATTTTCTCTGCTTGGAACAAATCCATTCAGGCGTTAGATCGTCCGTTAGTGCTCTCCCCGAAGGTCCGGCGCAGCCTGTCTTGGTGGCTGGTCTCTCAAAATTTGTCAAAAGGGAAATCCTTTTGCCCCATCACGTGGAAGATAGTATCCACGGATGCCAGCCTGTTAGGTAGGGGGGCAGTTCTAGAAGAACAGACCCAGCAAGGGCTGTGGTCGGGGGCAGAAAAACTGCTTCCCATCAATATCTTGGAGATCAGAGCTGCTCGACTGGCCCTGATCGCCTGGACTCTCCCCCTTCAGGGTCTGCCAGTAAGGATACAGTCCGACAACGCCACTGCGGTGGCATACATAAACCACCAGGGGGGCACGAAGAGCCCAGCAGCCCAAAGAGAAGTAAACCTGATTTCTCATGGGCCGAAGCCCATGTACCCTGCATCTCGGCGGTGTTCATCCCAGGGATAGACAATTCTCAAGCAGATTTTTTGAGTCGTCAACAGTTGCTCCCGGGGGAATGGTCTCTTCACCCCCAGGTATTCCAAGAGATTTGCCAAAGATTCGGAGTCCCAGATGTGGACATTATGGCAACGAGATCCAACAAAAAATTGGACAAATTCATATCCCGAGCCAGGGATCCCTCGGCCTACGGGACCGATGCGTTGGTTTGCCCTTGGCACCAGTTTTCTCTTCTGTATGCGTTCCCTCCACTGCAGATGATTCCCCGCCTTCTACGGAGGATCCGGGTGGAGCGCAGGCCTGAGATCCTGGTGGCCCCAGCCTGGCCCAGGAGGGCTTGGTACGCACTCATCGTGAAGATGTCAGTCTGCTGTCTCAGGGCCCAATCTGCCATCCTGCTTCACAGCAGCTAAATTTGACGGCTTGGCAGCTGAATCCCTAATTCTTAAGGGCAGAGGCCTCTCAGATCAGGTCATATCTACGTTGATTCAGGCTAGGAAACCGGTCTCCAGAAATATTTATTACAGAGTCTGGAGAACCTATGTGGAGTGGTGCGAGTCTCAAAAATGGCATCCTCGAAAGTTTTTTATTGACAGGATCTTGCGATTCCTCCAGGTTGGCGTTGACAAAGGGTTGGCTCTTAGTACTCTAAAGGGGCAGGTGTCGGCTTTATCAATATGGTTTCAAAGACCCTTGGCCACCCATTCGCTTATGAAAACCTTCTTGCAGGGGGTCTTGCATGTGAATCCCCCTATTAGAGCTCCCCTCTGCCCCTGGAATTTAAATCTGGTCTTGTCAGCTTTACAAAGGCAGCCGTTTGAACCTCTGACAAAAATCCCTCTTGTGCTACTAACCCGAAAGTTGGTTTTCTTGGTGGCTATGGCTTCAGCCAGAAGGGTTTCCGAGCTGGCAGCCTTGTCATGCAGGGAGCCATACCTTATTCTGCATAAGGACAAAGTGGTTCTGCGGCCTCAACCTTCTTTCCTTCCTAAGGTCATATCCAGTTTTCACTTGAATCAGGACCTAGTCCTACCATCCTTCTTTCCTACTCCCCAGTCCAGAGAGGAAAGACGGCTTCATACTTTGGACGGGGTTCGAGCCATGAGGGTCTATCTTAAGGCTACAGAGAAGATTCGGAAAACAGATGTGCTTTTTGTTCTTCCGGATGGCCCCAAGAAGGGTCAGCCGGCTGCCAAGTCTTCCTTGGCTAGGTGGATTAAGCAGCTGATTTTTCAGGCCTATGGTCTGAAGCGCGTTCCACCTCCCTTATCAGTTAAAGCCCATTCTACGAGGGCCATGAGTGCCTCCTGGGCGGCACACCATCAGATCGCTATGGCACAGGTTTGCAAGGCGGCAACCTGGTCTTCCGTACATACGTTTACTAAATTTTATAAGTTGGACGTTGCAAAGGGTACGGACGCAGCTTTTGGGCAGGCGGTCCTACGGGCAGCAGTATAGAATCCTCTGGCCCGGTTCACGCCCCCTTGTTTTTTCTGTTGGTGGAGTTATTTTTTCTCCTGACAATGTGTTTTTATTTGGCTAGTCTTGGCCTTACGGTCTCCCTCCCTTCATAGAGCATTGCTTTAGGACATCCCAAGTGTAATGGCTATGCGCTCTGTGTCCCGTGATGTACGATAAAGAAAAAAGGATTTTTTAATAAACAGCTTACCTGTAAAATCCTTTTCTTGAAGTACATCACGGGACATAGAGCTCCCACCCCTCTTTTGGGGAACATTGTGTAACCTCGGAGGAATTGCTTGCTACAAAACTGAAGCACTCCCAGTGGGAGGGGGTTATATAGGGAGGAAACTTCCTGTGAAATTGATTACACCAGTGTCCACACCTGAAGGTACCCATATAACCCAAGTGTAATGGCTATGCGCTCTGTGTCCCGTGATGTACTTCAAGAAAAGGATTTTACAGGTAAGCTGTTTATTAAAAATCCTTTTTTCTTTTGGTGGTATTTGATCACCTCTGCGGTTTTTATTTTTTGCGCTATTAATGTAAAAAGACCGAAAATTTGGAAAAAAATGATTTCTTAGTTTCTGTGATAAAATTTTGCAAATTATTAATTTTTCTTCATAAATTTTGGCCACAATTTATCCTGCCACATGTCTTTGATAAAAATAACCCAACATTTTTGGAAATAATTTGGTCTGTGTGAAAGTTTTAGAGTCTACAAGATATAGTGCAAATCATAAAAAATGATTACATCTGATCACACCTGATGTACTGAAGGCCTCTCTCATTTCTTGAGACCCTAACAAGCCAGGAAAGTACAAATGCCCACAGATGGCACTGAAAAAAAGTGACCAGTTACTCAGAGTTCTCTCCCTCACACACGCTGCCTGTGTGAGGAGGGAGAGTCGGCAATGAGAGACGATCTCGTGTTTACATATGAGATCATCTCTCATTGGCCGCACAGAACGCGCTGTAAATAGCCACTGTGATTGGCTATTTACCGCAATCTGTGTTTGGCTGTGTCCAGGGGACGAGAAAAGGGGCGGCCGTAAAAACACGGCGCCTCAGAGAAGTAGAGCCGCGCTGCGGCCGTATATAGTCGTACGGCTGTCAGCAAGTGGTTAAGGATGCAGACCTCCTGATCAGTAGCCTGGAGGTGTTCAGCTTTTTGCACCCTGCAACACTCATACATCAATTTTATTTTTCCTACACGTTAAAGGAAAAGTATATCTTTAACCAGCTCCAATTTTTTTTTTTTTTAATTATTTTGTTTTATCATTTTTTTTACATTTTTTAGCTTGATTTTTTTTAATATATATATATATATATATATATATTAAAAAAATCAAGCTAAAAAAAATGTTCCTATTTGTTTTATCATTTTTTTTACATTTTTAGCTTGATTTTTATATATATATATATATATATATATATATATATATATATATATATATATATATATATATATATAAATCAAGCTAAAAATGTAAAAAAAATGATAAAACAAATACTTAAGAAAAAAATTGGAGCTGGTTAAAGATATACTTTTCCTTTAACGTGTAGGAAAAATACATATATATATGGGCCGAAACAACTAATCAATTATGAAATTAAGTAACATAATGGGGTATAAATAAAAATTTGCTCTTTATAGTACAAAAAAAGCAAATCGCTACTGTAAATATTACTTTCACTGTCCCACAGTAAAAAATTAACCCCTTACAGTAGCAATTTGCTCTTTTTGTACTATTTTTTTTTTTAACCCCCATTATGTTACTAAACATCTCAGGCCGGGGGTCACACCTGTTTTTTGGTGCTTTTTGTAGAAACACAATGCAGTTCATTTACATGGTTTCCTATGGGACACGTTCACATCCATGAATTTTTCAGCTGCTGCGTATTTGGAAAGGATCAAGGACTTTCCTTTTTAATGCAAAACTGTTATTTTATTTTTTTGCTACAATATACTTCAATTGAGAAGCTGCAGAAAATCATGTAATGCGTTTTTAGCCGCAATTTGTGTTTTTTAATCTGCCAAACAACAAATTGGCCAAAAAATATGTAAAAATGCAAATCGCCACAAAACCACCTTTTTTTTTTTTTTTTTAAAGTCATTAACCGATTATTCGATTAATCGAAATAATCTGCCAACTAATCAATTAGAAAAAAAATCGTTAGTTGCAGCCCTATAATATACACATTATAGAGACATAGATTGACTCAGTTGAGTGGAGACATCTGCTATGTGTATTTTAGCAGGCTGCAGAACTATAGAATTCAGAAGGAACATTAACCACTTCAATACCCACCCATTGACAATTGACGGCCAGAGATGGGATCTCCCATCCTAAGTGGCCGTCAATTGACGGCCTGGGCTTTGCGGGTGGATATCTGAATGATGCCTGCAGCCAGAGGCATCATCCAGATATCCTCCTCTTCAGCCGGCGATTCTGCACGACATAACGATCATATCGGCGGTTCCGCCGCTTGATCGTTCTTACAGGCCGCGGAAGGGGACATCCCCCCCCTCCCGCCGCCATCCGGTGCTTCTCCGTAAGTAAACAAAGCCGCGATTGCGGCTGTAAGCGACCATTTATGAGATCAGTGAATTTTTTTTCACCGATCTCATGGTTTCCAGCCTGGAGGAGAGATGTGAGGTCTTATTGACCCCGCATCTCTCCTTAAAGAGGACCTGTCACACACATTTCCTATTACAAGGGATGTTTACATTCATTGTAATAGGAATAAAAGTGATGAAAAAAGTGTAAAAATAAATAAAAAATAAGTCAAAAAAATAAATAAAAGATAAAAAAAAAATTAAAACACCCCTGTCCCCGATAGCTCGCGTGCAGAAGCGAACGCACACGTAAGTCCCGCCGACATATGTAAACGCTGTTTAAACCACATAGGGAGGATTTTTAAGTACCGAAGTTTGGCGCCATTCCATGAGTGTGCACATAATTAAAGCGTGACATGTTGGGTATCTATTTACTCAGTGTAACAATCTTTCACATAATACAAAAAAATTGGGCTAACTTTACTGTTTTGTTATTTTTTTAATTCATGAAACAATTATTTTTACAAAAAAAAAAAGGTGAAGAAAAATGATTGCGTAAATACCGTGTGAGATAAAACGTTGCAATGGCCGTCGTTTTATTCCCTAGGGTGTCTGCTAAAAAAACATATATAATATTTGGGGGTACTGCTTAATTTTATAGCAAAAGAATGATGATTATTACATGTTGGAGAGAAGTGTCAGAATAGGCCCGGTATAGAGGTGGTATAAAAGCCCGGTATTGAAGTGGTTAAAGAGCAGCCATTGTGTGACCCTGTAGAGTAGTAAGCAGAGTCTGCATATGTAACAATCATATCTGGCTGTCCCCATATACATGCATTATAATTGGAAAACAGTGTTTTTTAAATGTTAGCATACACTTATAAGGTGTACATCAATATGTTTTTCATGTTTATACAAAGCCAATATAAAATGTATACTCTATATATTATTTTTCCAGTCTAAAAGAAATGCAGTGCTGTCGAAAATCGAAATCCCCTACAGAAGATGACTCCAGGAAGATTTTGAGACAAGAATATGAAAAGCTGGGTCCCTTAAGGTATGTTTTATATGGCAACTCGCAAGTGATACACAACTTTTTTTTGATACCGATTTATGCTGAAGATTAAATAATTTTTGAGTGAAAACTTAAAGCGGAGGTTCACCCTAAAAACAAGTATTTAACATTCCATTCAGCATAATTCCAAGATTTACACTATGGTGGTTTTTTTGCCATACATACCGTTTTATTGTTATTTCCCCCCCCCCGGCTTCCCCGTTCTCGCTCCCGCGGGAGTAGGCGTTCCTATTCAGAGGTTGGATGATTGACGTCTGGTGAAAAACTTCCCCCGGTGCATAAGGCGCGTCACCAGTTTTCCGTAAGTAGCCGAACTGCGAGTCGGCTCTATACGGCGCCTGCGCAGTCGGCTCTACACGGCAGGCGCAGTATAGCGCCATATCGAGCCGGCTCACAGTTCAGCTACTTACGGAAAACTGGTGATGCGCCTTATCCGCCGGGGGGAAGTTTTTCACCAGAATCATCTAACCTCTGAATAGGAACGCCCACTCCTGCGGGAGCGAGAACCCGGAAGTCGGGGGGGGGGGGGGAATAATAAAACCGGATGTACGGCAAAAAAAACAAAAAAACCATAGTGTAAATCTTGGAATTATGCTGAATGGAATGTTAAATACTTGTTTTTAGGATGAACCTCCGCTTTAAAAAGCCTCCAGTTGGGAGGTTGGATTACTCCTGCATCCTCCTAGGCCAGGGATCCTCAAACTACAGCCCTCCAGCTGTTGCGGAACTACAAGTCCCATGAGGCATTGTAAATCTCTGACATTCACAGACATGACTAGGGCATGATGGGAATTGTAGTTCCTGAACAGTTTGAGGACCCATGTCCTAGGCAGTGCAATGAACTCCTGTGAATGGAGAAATGTGTAGCTGTGGGCAGAGCTAGGAGTGACCATTAATAGAAGTTTCAATGATAACAGCAGCTAAAGCCTCAAACACTTTTTTTTTTCTGGTTGAACAAAAAAAACGTTGCAGCTCAGGTCAGAGCCGCAGTAACAATCCGATGTTAGTACAACGACCTCCCCTGCTGTGCTATTGTGTCCCCGCCCCGAAACAGCGCGGGGGGTGACAAACAGCACTAATCCAAAGTCAGTCGGCAGACCTTTTTTGGTCCCTTCGACAACATTCCGTTAACATGGTCCAAATGTTGGCCTCCCAACATTTGGCCCATGCGTTCTAGTCTTAGGCAGCTACAGCAGCAACAAGGGTGATAGTGATTGTACTGTGTAAGCAAGAGTGATGTTGTCCTATCATAGTAAGTGCCTATTCAATGGTTCTGCCATCTGGTTCAACAAGCAGTTACAAAATGTTCCAGAAAAATAAGGAGCCTAATGCCTTGTTCCGTCTGACTTTTTTTATCTGGATTTTTTCATTGGATATTCCGACCTTGTGTGGGCCCCATCTGACTTTTTTCCATCTGAGTTTAGAACTAGAACAGGTTTTATTTTTTCTGATGGGAAAAAAAAATCTTATCAGAAATTTCCGATTGTGTGGAACTCCGGAGAAAAAAACACACATGCTCAGAATCAAGTCGACGCATGCTCAGAAGCATTGAACTTAATATTTCTCGGCTTGTAGTGCTTTACGTCTCCGCGTTTTGGACAGTCGGAATTTGGTCTGACAGTGTGTATGCAAGACAGCTTAAATGGAATTCTGATGGAAATTCCGATCGTGTGTACAGGGCATAACTTGTATGGGCAGACTGCATGGCATGTAGAGATGCACGATTAATCATCAAGAAGCTTTATTGCGATTTTTTTTTTTTCATTTTTCCCATTGCGACCTTGATAAAGTATTTCCCGATCTTTTTGTATGCAGAGAATTCTCTCTGCTCTCAGCCATCCAAAGTCCCTGCAGTCTGCCAAGTTTTACAACCTTCTTTATCAGTGGAATGTTAAGTCTAAACATTGTATCAAATTGTCTTTTACATCAAAGGAATAAACTTCTGTATGTAAATTAGGAAAGTTTAACCACTTAAACACCAAACCTTTTTCTGACATTTGTTTTTATGTTAAAATCTTTTTTTTTGCTAGAAAATTACTTGGAACCCCAAACATATTTATTTATTTTAGTAGAGGCCCTAGAGAATAAAATGTTTGTTGCAATATTTTATGTCACACTGTATTTGTGCAGACTAATCATTAACCAGTAAAGTTAGCCCAAATTTTTTTGGTAAAATGTGAAAGATTTTACGCCGCGAGAATTGCGATCTTTATTCTAAGCAAAAAAACGGCATGTGTGATTTTATAGTTTGACCATAGTTCTCTAATCTTTTTGTTCCATGTCCTTGTCATGCCGTATTGTATATGTGGAACATCTGTTTTCTAAAGATCTGGCAATAAATGTTATTTTTTTTCCCCTTGCAGCTACCAGGAGGTTGTAACGCTTGTAATCTTCCTGTTAATGGCCTTGTCTTGGTTCACCCGAGATCCCGGATTTGTCCCAGGTTGGGATTCACTGTTTGGACTGTGAGTTGTGCTAGGTGGATAACACAATTTTTTTATGATTTCTGTCACTGATCTTTAATTTAATGTACACCTCATGAATGTTTATCTACATAATGGGGGACATTTATCAATTTTGCCACACAGCAAGGCCAAGCTAAACAGGAGCAGCAAGACAGATTAGAGACTAAACCTGTTTTTTTTTCTTAAAGATGAAATAAACCCTGATGGATTTTACTTCCTCTTTTTCCCCCCTGCAAATTAAAGGCATAATGGGCTGGTATGCATCGCATACTAGCCCATTGTGTGGCACTTACCTGCAAACGAAGCCCGAGCTGTCCCTGCTTGTGGAAGCATCCATCTTTGCCACTCTTCCTTCCAGGCCCACGGACTCCGGCTCTGTGACTGTCATGGTGCGCTGCTGAGTCCAGCATTCGGCGTCCATAGCCGCGAATGTTTGACTAGGCCCGGTGCCCGCGCCATTGGATTTGATTGACAGCAGCGGGAGCCAATGGCTGCGCTGCTATCAATCTAACCAATCAAGAGCCGGAACACCGTGAAGAGAAGGACAGCGCATCCCCGCCAAGGGAAATTCAGAGCTCAGGTATGTAAAACTGGGGGGCTGGGCACTGCAAAGTGTTTTTTCACCTTAACGCATAGGCTGCCCTTCAAGTTGTAGGTCTGTTTTGCTTTATAAATGTATCTCATCTTCAGGCTGGGTTCACACTGGTGTGATGTAAGACATTGCATGTGATTCGCACTGCTGTGCAGATTGCATGACTGAATTTCGAACCAAAATTGTACAGGACCCTTTTTTCAATTTGCACTGGAATCGTATGGTGTCCACACATCTGATCCGATTCCTGCGCCATTTGGCAGTTCGCACTGCCATCTGCGAACCAATCTGTGGGTGTCATTAACTTTGTATTGACACCCACAGCGGTTGGCCTAGGGCAGTATGAAACGCCGGCAGGTGACATACGATGCGGGAACCCTCTCTGGTTCCCAGATCACATATATGTGAACTGGCATCGCAATGCTAAGATCTTTCATACCAGTCCACACACTAACATGTATGCTGGAGTACCTTATGTAGGGGAGATGAGGGGTGGTGTAATGTTTTATTACAACACGCACTGTATACATTTTTCTCTTTTTTGATACCTTTTATTGAAGTTTTACAAAATAACAAGTCATTCAACTTTTTTTTTAAACCTTTTTAGAGCCGGTTCACACAGGGGCGACTCAGCCACCTCACAAGTCGCGTCCCATTCTGTTTAATGGAACCGTTCTAATAGGAGCGATTCAAGTTGCTCCAACTTAGAAAAAGGTTCCTGTACGACTTTGGGAGCGACTCGGGGGGCAACTTGCATTGAATTCAATACAGAAGTCATTTTGTAAGTCGCCTCTGAAGTCGTCTTGAGATCGCCTTGCCGAGTCACCCCCGAAGTCGTGCCGCCCCTTTGTGAACCGGCTCTTATTGAAGTTTTACCAAATAACAAGTCATTCGACACAGTGCAGTTAAATACGTTGTGAAAAAATGCAGCATGTCATTGCAGTGTTATTGTGTTTATTCATTCACTACTACTAGACAACTTTTTAGCAGTTTACGAATAAAGCTGGGGAAATTAATCTTTACTGGCACTGCAATTTATTTATTTTTGCTTTTCACTAATAGAATCCAGATTATTCCTTTATATCCATCTGTTTTCAAACCTACTTCAATGAATGATGTCTGAAATCTGACTGTATGCTATGGGCAACACAAACCTTTTCTGTAATGATGTTAGTATGCAGACCTTTCCTTCAGATTTTCTTACATTGATATAACATTTTATGTCTTTCTTTGAACAGGAAAGGTTATAAGTCGGATGCTACCTCAGCTATTCTCTTTGGATTTATGTTATTTATTATACCTGGACGCAAGCCCAGCTGGCTGCGTTGTAGATCACGAGGTAAGTTGTATATCGCTGTATTGCAGATTAAGCTTGGCATTCAAGTTGGTTTAAAGCTACACTCCAAAATATAACAACAGTGAATGGAATAAAATGATTAGCGCATAATTCGTTCAACACTGAAAATCTAAATAATAAATAGTGATCTGTGCAAGAAAGTGCAAATGCATAAAATACTGTCCCAGTGCATGAATAATTCAACGCCAAAAAATCCGTGTGGTGAATCACAATCTATGCAAAAAAAGTGCAAATGCATAAAATAAACTGTCCCATCTGTGGTGGTGTAGCAGATCCTATGATATGGGTGACTTTTCTTCAGGAAATATGCTCACATTGCGCTTACCTTTATAAGGCAAAAATATAGCCTTTAAGTGTGTGTTGCTCTGGCTCCCCAGCAGGTGTCACTCCGTCCTTTCAGTAAGATGGTGTAATGATTCGGTACAGATACTCATTACACCATCTTACTGAAAGGACAGAGTGACACCTGCTGGGGAGCCAGAGCAACACACACTTAAAGGCTATATTTTTGCCTTATAAAGGTAAGCGCAATGTGAGCATATTTCCTGAAGAAAAGTCACCCATATCATAGGATCTGCTACACCACCACGGATGGGACAGTTTATTTTATGCATTTGCACTTTTTTTGCATAGATTGTGATTGACCACACGGATTTTTTGGCGTTAAATTATTCATGCGCTGGGACAGTATTTTATGCATTTGCACTTTCTTGCACAGATCACTATTTATTATTTAGATTTTCAGTGTTGAACGAATTATGCGCTAATCATTTTATTCCATTCACTGTTGTTATATTTATTAGTATTTATCACAATTCAGATTGAGCAGCATTTTCATTCATTTTCACCTTATTTATTTGGTGGCGCAAGAGCCTCATACATTCACTTATATACACTCCAAAATAGACTTGGTTATCATGAGCATTTGTATGCAAATATCCTGTCCGAATTGGACTGTCACACCATTTAAGTCTCTATTTGTCTTAAAAAAAAAAAAAAATGTTTTATACTTACCTGCTCTGTGTAGTGGTTTAGCACAGAGCAGCCTGGATCCTCCTCTTTTCGGGTCCCTCGCCAGCACTCCTGGCCCCTCCCTCCTGTCGAGTACACTCACAGCAAGTAGCTTGCTATGAGGGCACCCAAGCCGAGCCACAGCTCTGTGTGTCTATTCAGACACGGTGCTGTGGCTCTGCCCATCCCCTCTCTCACCTCATTGGCTGACTGACTGACAGCAGTGGCTGCTGTGTCTCAGCTATTCAGGAGGGAGAGTCCTGGGTGGTCGAGCGACAGGTGCAAATCACTGAATTCATATGGGGCTCAGGTAGGTATTAGGGTAGCTGAGGGGGGCTGCTACACATAGGTTTTTTTTTTAAATCTGAAAGTGATTGTAAAGGTTCAATTTTTTTATTTTTTTAAAATAACAAACATGTTATACTTGCCTCCGCTGTGAAGCTTGTTTTGCACAGAGTGGCCCCGAACCTCATCTTCTGGGGTCCCTGAGGCAGCTGTCTCGGCTCTGTCCCTGCATCAGATAACCCCCTCTGAGAAGTGCTTTCCCAACAGGGTTACCTTGTGGGCACACTCGAGTCCAGCATATGCGCCATAGACACGAATGCCAGAGACGAATGCCAGACACGGCCCACCCAACGGCGCCCGCATCATTGGATTTGATAGACAGCAGCAGGAGCCAATGGCTGCACTGCTATCAATCTATCCAATAAAGAGCCGAGAAGACCGGGGTGAGATCAAGCACGTTCTCAACACAGGATTTTTAAAGGCTCAGGTGAATAAACGGTGGTGCTGGGTGGCCGGAAATGATCGGATGTTTTTTCACCTTCATGCATAGGATGCATGAAGGTGAAAAAACTGGAAGGTTTACAACCCCCTTTAATGCATAGAATGTATTAAGATTAAAAAAAAACTTCTGCCTTTAGTACCACTTTAGAAAGAGTAGTGGCCTCTGTTGGCTTTAGTGACCAGGGACTTTTAAACCTCCATTACGTCTGGTCTGATGTTTTAATATAGTACATGCGTCCCATTTGTGGGTTAGTCTCACCCATTCCTCCTAAATCTTCTCTTCTGGTTATGCATTGTTGCTGGTTTGAATGAATGTTTTTGGTTCTATTACCTTGCCTTTATATCTATAATGTCCTTGTTTTGCTTTTTTTTTATTCTAGAAAAGTCTAAGCCTTCCCAGTCTGGGGAGTACACATCGATGATCACCTGGAAGGAGTTTGAGGAATGTATACCTTGGCATATCGTCATATTGGTTGGAGGAGGTTTTGCCTTGGCTAAGGGATGTGAAGTAAGTCATTCATATATATTGAACTTCTCTACAGTCAATACAACCCACTTTGTACATCTACTTGTACCTTCCAATTATATCCCTTTAAGAACTTCACCACAACGGCACCCCAATAGTTGTGTCCCATCTTCCACCTATGTCAATGACTCAGAATTCTGTTTGTATCATAACAAAAAAGCCAAGCTAGGGATCTTACAGTAAATTGATGAGCTGCTTGCCGATTTCTCTCTTGCCTCTACAATGCCTTGAAAAAGTATTCATACCCCTTGCAATTTTCCACATTTTCTCATGTTACAACCAAAAATGTAAATTTATTTTATGTGATAGACCAACACAAAGTGCCACATAATTGTGAAGTGGAAAGAAAATGATAAATGGTTTTTAATTGTTGTGTGGTGTATATTTGTATTCAGCCCCCCTAAGCCAATACTTTGTAGAACCACCTCTTACTGCAATTACAGCTTTTTGGGGATGTCTCTACCAGCTTTGCCCATTCTTTGCAAAATAACTCAAGCTCTGTCAGATTGGATGGGGAATGTCTATGAACTGCAACTTTCAAGTCTTGCCACAGATTTTCAATTGGATTTAGGTCTGAACTTTGACTGGACCATTCTAACACATGAATATGCTTTGCTCTAAACCACAGGTGTCAACCACAAGGCCTGTGGGCCAAATCTGGCATTAGCTGGTGGGGTAAGCTGAACCCTGCATGGGTTCACCCATGGACCCTGCACACAGGGCACTTTTGAACCATGCACTCTGTACATAGCACAACTCCTGAATTCTGCACTCTGTGTGTAATGCACCCTGAGCCCTGCACGCCGTCTTAACACAACCCTAAACCCTGCAATCTGTTCACAGCACACCCTCTGAACCCTGCGCTCTGTACGTAGCACAGCTCCCGAACTCTGCCTTCTGTACACATCACACCCCTGAACTCTGAGCTAATTATTACTTAAATTAAAAACCAGTTATAATTAAATGCAGAGTTAATTATTTAATATGATAAAGAGTAGATACATATGCCTCGTTTCCACTGAGCGGTTCGGTTCGCTATTTTGGGTGTTTTCATTATGAAAGCGTGCCATAAAAGCGAACTGCACAGCACCAGCAAGGGTTCTGCTTCTCATGAGGTTCCAGAGAAAGTGGAACGGTTCCATTAGGGTGGACCTACAAATACATCTCACTGATTGGTGAACGCGAATAGACCGGTCCCATCCTAACCGCTCCAAATTTACTGACCCGAACCGTTCCGTGCAGTGGAAACAAGGCAATAGTCTTATGCCACGTACACACTATCACTTTATGTGATGAAAAAAAACGTTTTCTGTGAAGTAAAAAACAACGTTTTTGAAACTTCAATTTTTAAAGACGATGTTGCCTACACACCATCGTTTTTTTCACAATGCTCTAGCAAAGCGAGGTTACGTTCACCACTCTCTTTCATTGAAGCTCTCTTCATAACTAACTTCTGGGCATGTGCGGGTTGAAAAATGTTTTAACCACTTGCTTACTGGGCACATAAACCCCCTTCGTGCCCAGGCGAAATTTCAGCTTCCGGCACTGCGTCACTTTAACTGACAATTGCGCGGTCGTGCGACGTGGCTCCCAAACAAAATTGGCGTCCTTTTTTCCCCACAAATAGAGCTTTATTTTGGTGGTATTTGATCGCCCGTGCGGTTTTTATTTTTTGCGTTATAAACAAAAAAAGAGCGACAATTTAAAAATATATATATATTTTTTACTTGTTGCTATAATAAATATCCCAATTTAAAAAAAAAAAAAAACTTTTTTTTTTCTCAGTTAAGGCCGATACGTATTCTTCTACGTATTTTTGTAAAAAGCAACTGCTTTGCGCAAAAGTTATAGTGCCTACAAAATAGGGGACAGAATTATGATTTTTTTTTAATATTTTTTTTTACTAGTAATGGTGGCGATCTGCAATTTTTATTGGGACTGCAACATTACGGCGGACACATCGGACACTTTTGACACATTTTTGGCGCCATTCATATTTATGCAGCGACCAGTGCTATAAATATGCACTAATTACTGTATAAATGTGACTGGCATTGAAGGGGTTAACACTAGGGGGTGAGGAAGGGGTTAAATGTGTATCCTGCATAGTGTTCTAACTGTGTGGGGGGAGGGGGGTGACTGGGGGAGGTGACCGATTGTGTCCCTATGTACAAGGGACACAGATCGCTCTCCTCTCTCCCTGACAGGACATGGAGCTCTGTGTTTACACACAGAGCTCCACATCCCTGCTCTGTCACCGCCGATCGCGTGTACCTGACGGACACCGCGGCCGCCGGGTACACGCATCGAATCCTCGGCGATGCGACGGCACTGTTTTTTTCCCCGATGCGCGCCACCCAGTGGCGCGCGCGGGGAATTACAAAACATTGACGTCCAAAGACGTGACCCCGGCGCCTCAGGTCCGCGCTGTTGCCATATTTCGACAATGACGTGGACCTGAAGTGGTTAAACAACGTTTTTTGCTACACACAGTGATTTTTTGTGAAACAAAAAACAACGTTTTGAAAAACGACAAAAAATTGAAGCATGCTTCAATTTTTTTTGTCGTTTTTCACAAGACATAAAACGACGTTTTCCCCCACACACGGTCATTTAAATTGACGTTTTTAAAAACGTCAGTTTTTTTCATCACATAAAGTGATCGTGTGTGTACGCGGCATTAGGTATATAAATGGCCCCTTGAGGACAACCATTTTGCTGATGTGGCACACAATGAATTTGAGTTTGACACCCCTTATCTAAACCATTCCATTGTAGCTCTGGCTGTATATTTAGGGTTGTTGTCCTGCTGGAAGGTGAACCTCCGCCCCAATCTCAAGTCTTTTGCAGACTCTAACAGGTTTTCTTTTAAGTTTCCCCTGTATTTGGCGCCATCCATCTTCCCATTAACTCTGACCAGCTTCACTGTCCCTGCTGAAGTAAAGCATCCCCACAACATGATGCTTCCACCACCATGCTTCACAGTGGGAATGGTGTGTTCAAAGTGATATGCAGTGTTAGTTTTCCGCCACGCATAGCGTTTTGCTTTTAGGCCAAAAAGTAAAATGATGGTCTCATCTGACCAGAGCACCTTCTTCCACATGTTTGCTGTATCCCCCCACATGGCTTCTCACAAACTGCAAAGAGGACTTATTATGGTTTTCTTTCAACAATGGCTTTCTTCTTAACACTCTTCCATAAAGGCCAGATTTGTGGAGAGCACAATAGTTGTCCTGTGGACAGATTCTCTCACCTGAGCTGTGGATCCCTGCAGCTCCAGAGTTACCATGGGCCTCTTGGCTGCTTCTCTGATTAATGCTCTCCTTGCCCGGCCTGTCAGTTTAGGTGGACGGCCATGTCTTGGTAGGTTTGCAGTTGTGCCATACTCTCCATTTTCAGATGATCACCTGTCGGACGGGTGATCTGTCTATCAAAGTGCCTGGGCAAGGGGGAGGGGCTATACTTGTCGGCGCGGCGGGGAAACACAGCTATTCAAATGACAGCTGTTGTGTTCCCCCAGCGCATAGTAAGTAGATGTCAGCAGCGGCGGGAGGAGGGGGGGGGGGGTTGACTTGTTTTTGTCCAGAGGGACCATGGCTGAAGTCAGAGGGACCATGGCTAAAGTCAGAGGGACCATGGCTAAAGTCAGAGGGACCATGGCTGAAGTCAGAGGGACCATGCCTGAAGTCAGAGGGACCATGGCTGAAGTCAGAGGGACCATGGCTGAAGTCAGAGGGACCATGGCTAAAGTCAGAGGGACCATGGCTGAAGTCAGAGGGACCATGGCTGAAGTCAGAGGGACCATGGCTGAAGTCAGAGGGACCATGGCTGCATTTAAAAAAAAAGTATCTGTATTCTGTATCGGTGAGTACATGAAAAAAAGTATCGGTACTTATATTCGGTCCTAAAAAAGTGGTATCGGGACAACCCTAATTTACACTAATATTATATTACAAACAGGTGGACTTTACCAATTAGGGGAGTTCTGAAGGCAATTGGTTCCACTAGATTTTAGTTAAGGGTATCAGAGTAAAGGGGGCTGAATATAAATGCACGCCACACTTTTCACATATTTGTCAAAAACATTTATAATTTTCCTTCCACATCACAATTATGTGCCACTTTGTGTTGGTCTATCTGTCTATCACATAACATCCAAATAAAATAAATTTACGTTTTGGTTGTAACATGACAAAATGTGGAACATTTCAAGGGGTATGAATATTTTTCAGTAGTTTCTGCACTTTGCACATTATTGAAGCCAATGTAATGAATGGATAGTAGAATTGTTTGAATGGTACAATGTTGACTTTTTTTCTTGGTTTAGGTCTCTGGCCTTTCAACATGGGTTGGACACAAGATGGAACCTTTAAGCAGCCTGCCTGTCTGGGTGATTGTACTGATCGTCTGTCTACTGGTGACATCTGTTACAGAAGTGGCAAGCAACCCGGCCACTATCACTATATTCCAACCCATCCTTTCTTCTCTGGTATGTCTCAGAAACTGTGCAAAATATGTAATCTTTAGTACACTTGTAAAAATGAGAGATCCATTGCGTGATTGTCACCTGATCCACCTAAATATGGAGCAGTCTCCTATCTGTGGGTGGCCCCTGGGCCGTTATTGGAAGAAACAATCGATCAGCGGTTAGAAGCAGAGTCTGATTACTACTGCCCCACAGTTGGCAGTTTCTACTGTGCTCCTTCCAGCTTCTGCCCCCTTACCCATACATTGCCAACATTTTAGTTCGGACGGTTTTTTATCTGCATACATAAAACCTTCTGTGTGCAGCAGTCCCTTTAATACTTACCTGGCTAATCTCGATCCATCGATGTTGCACTAGAGACTCGGCTGTCTGGGACACTACCTCCTGATTGGATGAGATAGCAGTGGGCTACTGCCGTCAAAGTCAGTGAGCCAATGAGGATAGAGGAAGGCGGGGCCAGGCCTGAATGGACACTGGGAGCTGCGGCTCGGCCTGGGTGCCCCCCATAGTAAGCTGCTTGCTGTGGGGGCATTAAACGGCAGGGAGGAACGAGGAGCGCTGAAAAACTGATTTTAAAGGGGTTGTAAAGGTAAATGTTTTTTCACCTTAATGCATCCTATGCATTAAGGTGAAAAAACATCCGATGGTACCGCCCCCCCGAACCCCCGTTTTACTTACCTCACCCCTCGAAAATCCTGCGCGTCCATGTGATCCTCTTCGGTTCCCAGCCTGGCCGTTGATTGTCTAGGCTGTGACGGATTGATAGCAGCATAGCGATTGGCTGGTGCTGCTGTCAATCACAGCGGATGACGCGGCGCGCCGGGGGCGGGGCCGAGTGATACAGTCGGCGGCTATGCCCGCCGCTATATCACGGGAGAGTGCTTGCAAAAGCTTTCCACCATGCAAGCTCCCTCGCCTGAAGGTAGAAAGCTTTTGTGAGGCGGAGCCGAGACAGCTTCCGAGGGACACCAAAAGACAGGATTCGGGGGGCTCTCTGTGCAAAACGAGCTGCACAGTGGAGGCAAGTATAACATGTTATTTTTATTTTTTGCCTTTAGTGACCCTTTAATATCGCTTTAATGTGGTTCACACACAGAATTTGTCAGTAATTAATAATGTATTGTAAATGAGCCACATTTTTCATTGCACTGCAGTAAATTAATGACATTGTGGCTCCATTAGACGCCATAGCAAGTAGCCAATGGCTTTCCAGTGCAGTAGCACTGAAAAACTGTGGCTAAGTGCTGCCACCTGGAGGAACCAGAAGGTATGATTTATTTTTTTATTTTTTTGATTACAGTCAAATACAAGAATACAAGCACCTAAAGTGTTTGAAAGTCAGCAGCTACACATACTGTACTGCTGACTTAATTTTGGGACTCTCTACCTGTCCTGGAATTCAGCGATGTTGGCACCCCAGCCAATGTTTCCATCGTCTTGAGGGCTGCCGGTCATGGTAAGGGAAACCAGCAGTGAGGCATTTAGAGTTCACAGCCTGTTTCCTACTGCGCATGCACGGAGTGCGCTGCGCTTACTTAATGGCCTGGCGGCCGGTGGAGGAGGGGGCCTAACTTCCGAGGGATCTCGCCGCTGCTAGATCTCTCGGATGTGGGGAACGGGTACATGTCAAAAACAGGCATCAATCAGATATCATCTTATTTTTCTGCTGGCAATTCCTTGAATTGTAAAAACAATCATTCAGCCGTTTGATTGTTTATACAGGGGGCGGTAGGGGACATCCTCTAGTGCGATCTGCGAGACGCAGAATGAATCGGCCGGCAGCGGCCGCTTACCATACAGCTGACCGAGGATCAGATGGTCCCCGATCATCTCTGACTTTCGAAGGTCGGGCGCGACGTTATGAAGTCACGTCCGGCCTCAGCAAATGTAAACACTTCCGTTTCTTATCCTTATTTATTTTCAATTTTTTTTGGATCTCAGGCTTTCCAGCTTAGAGGCAAGATGTGGGGACTTGCAAACCCCAGATCTCGCTGTTACGAGGACCTGTCATGCCCTATTTTTATTATGAGGGATGTTTACATTCCTTGTAATAGGAATAAAAGTGATAACTATAAAATGTAAAGGATCAAACTGTCAAAATATAAAAATAAAAGTACAATAAACCAAATCAAAAACCAATCAAATCACACATGTGAGGTATCGCTGTGAGAGCAATAATTCTATCGCAAGACCTTCTCTAACTCTAAACAGGCCCACCCTCGCCTCACTGGCTGTGTGACAATGGCTCCTGCTGCTGCATATCAGCCAATGAGGAGGGAGAGCCTCGGCTCTCGTACACATCGCTGGATCAAAACCAGGCTTCGGTGAGCAGGGCCGCTATCAGGGTGGTACAGGCAGTACAGATGTATATATACTTTTTTTATTAAAGGCCCAGAGATCCCAGGGCCCTGGGTGGCAACCCGCCCCTCTTTTTTAAATTGTAATTTTTTTAGAAGTTTTTTTTTATTTTTTTTACGAATTACTCTTATTGATACCAGACTTGTTTAAAAAAATGCACATATCTAAAGACAAGTGGAAACTTGGTTTTAGATCTATGTGGCCACCATAAAGTCGCACTATCACTATATTTAAATTTTTTGTATGCTTACATTATGACTTTTGTGGATTGTGATCATGTTTTTTGTTTGTGCTAATGAGCTATTAAACAATCACATGATCTATGTCTTTAATATCTGCCTAGACTTATTTAAATATTCTTTGCATCTTTTTTTTTCCCTTTGAATAAAGGCTGAAGGAATCGGAGTGAACCCCCTTCTAGTAATTATACCAGCTACAATAAGTGCCTCATGTGCGTTCCTTTTGCCTGTTGCCAATCCTCCGAATGCCATTGTGTTTTCATATGGCCACTTAACTGTGCCAGATATGGTGAGTAGATCATACCAATTCATTTAGGCATTTTATTTTTATTTTTTAAATGGTGCAAACTCAAACAAAAGTTTTCAGGAAAGGAGGAGAAAACATTTTGGTCACTTATACACCGCACAGTGCATAGCATTTAGAAAAAGAAACAATCCGGTTGGCCGCACTCCACTGAAAAGTCTTTATTAAAGACAGTCCTAGATACGAGATTGAAATAAAAACGGATAGCCAACGCGTTTTACACCGTAATTACTGATGCTTAATCATATTTTGATCACTTATACACCACACAGTGCGTAGCACTTGTAAAAGTGGATAACAGGAATAATTTTATCTATACATTCCAAACCACATTTTTATTGGCAGACTACTGTAGCTGTAAAAGATGGCTACAACATGCTTTTGCAGGTACAGCTTGGAAGAAATCTAAAGATCCAGCCAGAGGCCGTGTACAGAGGAACCTCGGTTTAGGAGTAACTTGGTTGGAGAGCGTTATTTGCAAGCAACTTGGCCTGAGGTACAGGGGCGCAGAAGCCGAGCAGAGCCGAAAATAGACCTGCAGTACCTTTTTTGGCCTGAGGTACGGGGGCGCAGGAAACAAGCCGAAGTGTCCTTGTGCCTTTTTGCCGTTCTCTGGCGCCCCCCATGGCCGCATTCGGTATTGCATCATATTAAAGTCAATGTGGAACAAATTATTTTATGTTACGCTGCGAGAATTGTGTGAGAATCGTGATCTATCTTCTAAGATAGCTCTAGTTCAATATTGTGTTGGCCCACCCTTTGCAGTTATAACAGCTTCAACTCTTCTAGAAAGTCTGTCCACAAGGTTTAGGAGCGTCTATGGGAAGGTTTGACCATTCTTCCAGAAGCACATTTGTGAGGTCAGGCACCAATGTTGGATGAGAAGGCCTGGCTCGCAGTCTCCGCTCCAATTCCAAAGGTGTTCTATCAGGTTGAAATCAGGACTCTGTGCAGGCCAGTCAGGTTCTCCTCCCCCCCCCCCCCCCAAACTCGCTCATCCATGCCTTTATGGACCTTGCTTTGTGCACTGGTGCGCAGCAGTCATGTTGGAACAGGAAGGTGCCATCTCCAAACTGTTCCCACAAACTTGGGAGCATGAAATTTTCCAAAATGTCTTGGTATGCTGATGCCTCATGCATTCCCTTCACTGGAACAAAGGGGGCCAAGCCCAACCCCTAAAAACAACCACACACCATAATCACCCCACACCATGTGGTCATCTCTTTCGTCGTGAGCCAGGGCACCGGCCTATTCGTTTTCCGGGCCCCCGATGGCTCAGGAGAGCCCGCAGAACCGGATGGACATCCTTCCCCTCCCGCTACCTATAAGAATGATCAAGCGTCGGAGCTGCCGCTATGATCATTCTTATCTTGCACAGAATCGCTGGCAGAAGACGGTGATATCTGAATGATGCCATTCAGATATCACTGCATGTCCTAGGTTGGCAAGTGGTTAAAGTTCATATGCATGTAAAAGCAGGTGTCCCAATACTTTTGACAATATAGTGTATATTGTATTTGAACATGGCGCACATTGGCTTTGCTCTAAAACTTTCTTTTGTTTCCTTTTTTTTAGATGAAAGCTGGACTGGGGACAAACCTTATCAGCATGCTGGCATTATGTTTTGGACTTTATACTTGGGGAATACCCATGTTTGATCTAGACACCTTCCCAGACTGGGCATCACACAATGTATCAACAGTAGCATCTCCGTAATGACATTTTTGTATCTACATTTTCTAACTGGAACATTGCAAATTCAGACTGACTTTTTGGCACTAAATTGCCTGAGTTCCTATTGCCTGAGTCCCCAAACACTCCTTAGACAAATCTGTCTACCAGTTTCCACCCTGTGAGCTCATTGTTGGCCAAACATCAGGAAAACAAGGGTTTGCTGGAGACGTGTGACATCATTGAGACATGATGATGTCACTTGTGTCTGGAAATCTCTTAAAGCCCAACTGAAGTAGAAATAGATATTCAGCCTGGCATGAGGCTCATTTTAACACCAGTATAAGAAGCCTTATTTCTAAAAAGAAAACTCAGCTGAGTCCTGTGAGATTCAAAAATGAGTGACATGGCTGAAATGAAAGCTTCTTATCCTTGTGTAAACCTTTGTGAATTGGGCCTGTTTTTCTTAACTTAAAATTGTTATGATCCACTTTCCTTGTAGCAGTTGATTGGTTGTCTAAATATGACTGCACAGGGTAGCGGGCACCAGAGTTTGACCACCCTGCCCAGTGCTCTGTGTAATCTAAAAGACCTGGTCAGACACGCCCTCTGGTTTTAATATCATGTGATGAGGGGCGTGTCTGACACTCAGCTATGCCAGCACAGAGCACTGCAGTAGGAGGGCAGGAAGTCCATTTCCACTAAAAGTATTTTAAAGCAATGCCAAGCTAAACTTAAGAGTATGGTCTTTGGATATTTGTACTCCAGTGCACGCCATAAAATGCAGAAGCACAGGAGTACAAAGTGAAAAGAAACGGTATGAGACTACAATTGAGCTTCGAAGTGATTTGGCCCGTAAAACGTGTGCAGGATTTGTTTCTAAGTGAATCCAATTCAGAAGGCCTTTTGGTAAATTGGAGTACAGTGGAACCTCGGATTGCGAGTAACGCGGTTATAGAGCGTTTGGCAATAAGAGCACTGTATTTAAAAAAAATCCTAACTGCCAAAGCGGTGTGCAGTACCCCGTTTGGCCTGAGGTGGAGGGGCATCGGAGCCGAACGGCGCAGATCGGAGCTGTTCGGAAATACTCCATTCCCGAGCCTTGCTGAGGTCAGCCGAGCTGTCCTTGGGCCTTTCTGTGCGTTTCCAAGGCTCTCTGGCGCCCTCCCATCTTGTGCGGTATTGCATGCCATTGAATTAAATGCAGAACAAATTATTTTATTTTTCATTGACTTCAATGGGGAAACTCGCTTTGATATGCGAGTATTTTGGATTACAGGCATTCTCCTGCAACGTATTATGCTCATAATCCAAGGTTACACTGTATACCTAATATATCACGTGTAGTTTTACCAGTAGCACCTTCTTTCTCTTCCTTTACTGACTTTCCTTCTTTGTTTGGACAGTGTGAAGAGATATCCAGATTGGTATTACTTGTATTATCCAATCAAATTGTTTCCTTTTGTCAGACTAGAGCAGTCAGAATGATGAAAGATGTATTAAAGAAATTTGGAAGGATAGCCGTGGAATAAAAAGGTTATCCTGGTGTCAGGGGTATGCGACTAGGATATTTGGATTGTTAAGCTCCGTACACAGACACATCGGCTGGTTAAAAAAAAACGTCTCACATTCGGCCTGTGTGTATGCCAGCTGGTTGGACATAAGCTGGTCGTTTGACTGGCTTCTGTTGGATAAGCATGCTGGAAAACAAGCAGATAACTGACTCCCGATCAGCGATTTCTGCCAATGGCAGAGAGCGCTCATACGAGTGTTCTAACAGGGGCCGCCCCCTGTCAGCACACAACAGATTTGTGAGATTGCTGTACTAACATTGGATGGTTAGTACAGCGACTTCAATGACCGGAGCTGTTTTTTTTCCGCTCGACAGACCGACATACACACAAGCTGAATGTTGGCCTTTTTTTTGTTTTGTTGTCCCCCAACATTTGGCTCTTGTGTACTGTAGTGTGTACCAGGCTTTAGGACTGGCAACTTCTCCATGCCAAAGTGCACCCGCTGTCTCCTTGGTTTGCAATTTAGGGAATCTGAGATTAAAGCAACACACCAAAATGTAATTGTCCAGACAGATTTATGGTAAGATGAAATAAACTTTGTCACAATGCGCGTCAGGGGCTCTACACTCCCCCCATCAGGGCTAAAGAGCAAACCACATAAAAATACAAATATTTTATTATATAATAAAGTAACCTACCTTTTTAAAATTACTTTTTCGATATTTAATATTGTAAAATTTAAATATATTAAATATTTTTCCTCAATGTATTTTTATGATGTTTGTTCTCTATCTCTGATGAAGGGGTGTGTTGACCCCCTAAAACATGTTAGATTTATGACCAAGTTTATCTCATCAATAAATCTGTGTTGGGACAATTCCATTTTGGCGTGGAACTTCGATCTCTAGATTCCCTCGGGGCTAATTCACACTATACAAGCCAGAAAATTGCAGAGCAGCCGGAACCATCATCCCTCCAGTTGCTCTGCTTTCTCGGCTGCACTAGGGGGCAGTGTGATGTGTGATTCAGTGCGTTGCACTGCTTCCTTTTTTATTGTTTTGTACAAGCTTTATTTGACGTATACAAAACGTACACTTCATTCACTGCAATGTCGTGCGGTATACTTCACTGCCCAACATTGCAGTGTGACTCAGCTCGGTGCGTTGTGATAAAATACAGTATGTCTGCATTTGTTGCAGCAGAGCTATGCTGCGTTGCACTGTGAATGAGACACGTAGGATACAATTGTTTTCTGTATGTGCCTGTGGTGGGTGAAGGACTGTGTATATGGAATTGTAATATATATATATATATATATATATATATATATATATATGGGTTAAACTACAAGAAAGGAGATTGAACAAAGGGAGGGTGGGTCTTTATATGAAGCATGTGACAGCAAAAGGGTAATAGGGTGAACATAATCAACCCATTACCCTTTTGCTGTCACATGCTTCCTATAATGTTCACCCTATTACCCTTTTGCTGTCACATGCTTCATATAAAGACCCACCCTCCCTTTGTTCAATCCCTTTTCTTGTGACTCAGTTTGGGATGGAAATTTATGACCTCACCAGGCCATGATTTCAATTAAAGACCCTAGGGATGGAAATACATGGCCTTATCAGGCCTTGGCTTCCTTAAAGTCCCCAACTACAAACGCCCCCCCTTATTCTTTTTTGGTTGAACTATACAGACTTATGTCTTTTTTTTCAACCTATGTAAATGTGCATATAGTGTGAATTGGCCCTCAAATTAATGCAAATGGAGGGGGTTTCATGTATACATTTTACCGTAAAAAAAAAATTGGCCCTATCCAGTAAACATTGCAAGAAAAAAGTGCAAAATGCAGGAACACATAGCAACAAACATTCACTTTGCTGGGGTCAGCCCAATACAAGGCGATTTTTGTTCATTGCTATGCCCCAGCATGTTTTTGTTGCACCTCTTTTTGTGTCTATGATAAAATTTCTGTACAAGTGACCAGGTTCACTAAAAATAGCATAAGCATGCAATATAACTTGTAATGCTAATTATACACTGGTTTACTGTGCAATGTTTACTACAAAGCCACATCTGGACAGAAAACGGGAGAAATGTGGTCTGGCTTAAAGGGGTTGTAAAGCTTTGTGTTTTTTCACCTTAATTCATCCTATGCATTAAGGTGAAAAAACACCTTGCACTCCCTGGCCCCCCCAGCCCCCCCGTTTTACTTACCTAAGCCACAAAACTCCTGGGCTCGTTCCCACAATGGTTTCCCCCTGCTTGAGGCGGCTCATCATTGGAGATTGATAGCAGCACAGCCAATGGCTCGCGCTGCTGTCAATCACATTCAATGATGGGGGGGCAGAGCCGAGTGACAGTTGGCAGCTATATCACAGGAGTGTGCCCGCAAGCTACCTCCTTGGGAGAGAGCTTCCCATGAAGGGGGTTAGCGCTTGCGGAGAGGGGCCGAGACAGCTGCCGAGGGACCCCAGAAGACCAGGATCGGGGCCACTCTGAAAAACGAACTGCACAGTGGAGGTAAGTATGACATGATTGTTATTTAAAAAAAAAAACATACAACCCCTTTAACTTCTAGCTTTGCCCATCATTTATTTCATAATTGGGAGGCTGGAGAACTAAAGCATGTGCCATGGCATGCTAACCAAGCTTCTATAATCTGTCTAAAGTGGACAATAGACTATCTGGGTTTCCAAACAATTTCACTTTTAACTGTAAAGGTTCAAACCACATCACTGGTTGGGGTTACTTAGAAAGGGATTATAAACTCTGCAGGTTGATCACATGTCTGGAATCCTAAAAAGTTGCTAACTTCTTCTAATTGTTTTCAATCCAACCCCTTGTGCCCTCGTCATGTTCGACTAGAGCAGTGATGGAGATCCTTGGCATCCCAGATGTTTTGGAACTACATTTCCCATGAAGCTCATGCACTCTGCAGTGTAGTTAAGCATCATGGAAAATGTAGTTTCAGAACATCTGGGGTGCCAAGGTTCGCCTCATCCATAGCAACCCTGCATTGCATTCTGGGAGAATAAAAGGGAAAATCTGGTTGCTATGGACATCAAGAACAGCCCTTATTATGGAATGACCTAGTATATAAAATAGCTATGCTGTTGAAATAGATTGGCTTTGCATGAACAAGCTTGGTCAAATAGGCCCTCAGAACATCTGAAGAACCTTTTTTCTCCTCTTAGATCCGTACAGGAGATTATAGGCAAATGTGTGCAAGCCATTTAAATTGTATGGCGTTCTCTCCAGTTGTGATTGAAGAGTATACAGTTCCTGATATGAGATATGTTGCCATCCCCCTTCAAAAGCACCAGTTGCCTGGCTGTCATGTAGTTTCTTATCAGTCATGCAACAAGCATTGGACCATTGAAGTCAACACTTCTGATGCCCTCTTGTTTCAGGTCAATCATTTGAGTAAGACACAAGCAGTTTTCCACCGCTGCCACCCGCTTTAGCCGAGAGAAGAGCCAGGGCTTCCCCTCCCCGCTGAACAGACGGGCTTCTCCTCACCCCTAAACAGGAAGTGGGTCCTGAGACTCCCTGGCCAATCGTGTCTCAGGTCCCGCTTCCTGATTGGCTTGGAGGAGAAGCAGGAAGATATTAGCGAATATTAATTCACTAATGTTACATAAGTGGGTGGGCTCACCAGAGCCCACCCTTTTTAAAGCCACTCTCTGGCTAAAATAATGATCTTTTAAAAAAAAACACAGAAATCCATGCGCCCAGCCGGGGCCGGGTATATAGATTAAGGGGGACGGTGCCCGTGCACCCCTAATGGACGGGCCACCACTGCTCCTGACTCACCTATAACCCTCCTTCACCACTTTTCCATTTACCCACAGTCCTAACCCCTATGTAGGTTCTTTGTCAGATGACATTGGAGCTTACACAGATCTGATGTAACCCCTTCAAGCCCAACATTTGGGAAAGTGAAAGAGGTGCCGGTGTCCTTTGGTTCCTTTTTATATGTTTTGTTTTATATAATTTTTTTAATTCCATTGTATGTCATTAGTGAATATAGAAAGTCTGAGGCCGCGTACACGATCGAATTTGTCTGCTGAAACTGGTCCGACGGACCGTTTCAGCAGACAAATCCGATCGTGTGTATGGGCTAGCGGACATGTCTGACCGGATGACAAATTTTAAATAATGCTTTAAAATTTGTCCGCCGGAGACATGTCCGTCGGATATGTCCGCTGGTTAGTACACTAACCAGCGGACATATCTGCCCGCACAAGCGTCGAATGGATGCGTGGATGTTTTTTACTTCCTGGTGCGGTGACGTGGCGGCGTCAACGTCACCGCCACGTCACCGCGCTGTCTGCCGGCGGGGATTTTGATCCGATGGTGTGTACACGCCGTCGTATGAAAATCCAGAGGAGACATGTCCGCTGGAAACGGTCTGTCGGACAGTTTCAGCGGACATGTCCCTCCGTGTGTACGCGGCCTTAATATTGTCCTGGCAACTTCTGACCAATAAAGGGCTTTCAAGGTCACCTTGGAATTGAAGCGCCACACCATAATATTCAGTCCACTGAAGTCAAGGATGTTAGACTAATTATAGTCCAATCGTATACCAATCAGTGTGCACACGGGTAGTTCAACCTTGAGAGATATGCTCCAAAATGTAACACCACAGTGACTTCACAGATGTTATACACTTGAGAATAGACTCACCACCGAGTATCAAAGCCGTTTACCAAAAGGGCAAGCTCGATTAGCAATCGGCTATAGCCCAGCGGCCTTTAAAAGCTGTAGTGGACTCACGAGGTAGAAATTCCCAGAGTTGGCTTCCTTTACATTCATAGACTCCATTGAATAAACATGTGTAGAAAGAAGGTGCACCATAGCATAATTCTGTCTGACTAGATTATTTAAAAAATGTAAGTGGTACTTACAAAAAACAAGTAAAATCGTTCACCTAAAAACTGATGCCAGCCGGCAACAAACGGACCCCTTCCTCCTTGGTGTGGTGACGTCACTGCGCGTCCACCCAAATGCGTTTTATCATTAACCAGATGTTTGCCTTGAACGGACAATGACTGAGGCTGGGTTCACACTGTCTCTACATGTGCCACACAGCAGGGGTCCGGTGCATGCTGGTTCACGTCCCAATTTCAGTCCGAATTTTGGGCTGAAATCAAACCTGAAATGCACCAAAAACGGTACACGCTTTTCAGGCAGACCGCACCGGACCAGCTGCGGAGATATGTGAACCGGCTCCATAGAGAGCCATTCACATTCTCCTGCCTTGCGAATTGAATACGGAGAAACGCGCATTCAATTCACATAGGTGTGACCTCTATAAATGCAAAGGATCTACATGACATCCAGGCAACTAGAATTTTCAAGAGGAATTTGGCAATGCTTGTGTCTCATGACTGTTTTCTTTTAATTGTTTTGTACAATAGCTGTCCACAGTACTGGTACAAGGTTTCCAGCGCCCAGGACAAAGATGCCAAACGGCGCCCCCCACCCCATTCATGATGTGCAAGCTTAGAGGATCCTGTAAACCAGGGATATGCGATTGGCGGACCTCCAGCTGTTTCAAAACTACAAGTCCCATCATGCCTCTGGGTGTCATGCTTGTGACTGTCAGAGTCTTGCAATGCCTCATGGGACTTATAGTTCTGCAACAGCTGGAGGTACACTAATTGCATATCCCTGCTGTAAACCATTGCACCCAGGGCATCTTCCCTTTTTGCCCCCCCCCCACCCCCGTCTGATCTGTATAGGCCCACCATAACAATATTACTTCTATTATTTTTTAACAATGAAGAAGAATTGTAGCTTTACAAGAAAAGCATTGTATTGAGAATTCTCTGACTGTTGAACAGGTGATCTACAAAGTGTACAGTGCAGTTACTTTTGGTGCTAAACATGGTAGAAAAGATACTAGTAGAAGTTTGTTTATGTGCTTGTCTCCCTTCCCAGGTGCCGAGCGGCTGTACAGTGCAGGATTCACTGACAGCTGGTACCGCAGGGGTAAGGAATGGCTTAGCAGTGCAGTACTGAGACCTGATGATAGTAACGACTGGGGAACGACAACATCCCTCCACAAGCCAGGAGCATGGCATACTCAAAGCTGTTACAGATATTAAAAGCTTTTGTATGCTCTTGTTGAATTGCCATTAATCGCTCTGTCTGTGAACTGCAGCCGTATGGGCAGAACTATATGTTCCTTTTTAGCATGTGCTGGACAATGCTTATTTTTTTATTTGCACAGTAGGGTAAAATAATTGCATCAGAGGTCGATTGCACAAAAGCTGAAATTCTGTTTTTGGGAGGACTTTTTTTACTATAAATGATGTATCTTATTAACCTGGAGAGACTAACGATAGACTCCCAAGTGTTTAATAATAATTTTGAATAAAAAACGCAGTGATTGTATTTATGCTTGTGTTGTAGCCAAATTATTTCATGCTTGGATTGGGAGGGGAGTCTGCCTTAAAGTGACACTAAACTCTGGTTTAAAAAAATAAAATAAAAAATCAAGTATGTACTTCAGGGTTTGACAAATTTGCTTGGAATCTAGGAGCTAGCTAAAAAAGTTAGGAGCCAAAAAACGCACTCTGTCCCGCCAAGCTCCCACGCAGAAGCGAACGCCCTCGATTACCGGCTGGCCCACGCCGGACGGTAATTGAGGCTGTGGCTTTGGGGCCTTCTGTAGGCCTAAGCTTTCTTATGTAAAGGCCGCAAAGCCACGGCCTCAATTACCGGTGGGTAAATTAGGCTGCGGCTTTGCAGGCTTTTGCAGGCCTAAGCTTCCCTGGGTGCCAGGTCACAATTTGTCGCAATTGCGACCGGGCGCCCAGATATTGTTAAGCACCGATGTACTCTACAGTATTGCTGTCAACCTTTTTTTTCCTGCTGTAATCTGACGTCCTGTTAGAGGGTGGCTACGTTCATTCTCCATAAACCAACTGTATGTAAAGCCCTGTACACACGGGCAGGAATCCCGTCAGGAAAAAACGTTGGTTTTCCTGATGGGATTCCTGGCAAGCTTTTCTTGCAAAGCCATGCATACAGATGGCCATTCAAAAGAACCGTCATTCTTTTGAATGAGGAGAACGCAGTGATGTCTAGAGGTCGACCGATATATCGGCTGGCCGATATATCGGCCGATATTTTGCATTTTTTAATTAATCGGCATCGGCCGATTTGTGCTGTAAGAAAGCCGATTTTTTTTTTTTAACTTCAGCAGCTTGACTTGCAAAAAGCTTCTATAATAGAAGTCAATGCAAGTTGCCTGAAGTTTCCCGTGGAGGAGACTCTGGGCAGCCTGCCAAGTTTTGAGAAAAGTTACAATGTTGCTACTTATCAATTAACTGAAGTGTAGGAGAGTTCTCAGTTTAACTATTTAAAGGCTAAATCTTTTTTGACACTTGGTGCTTGTCATGGACCATGAAATACTGAAATCCTAATTCATGTATTACAGAAGATGTAATTCTCTCCCTGCTAATCTTAATGCCTGTGTGCCTCTAGACCTGGATAATTGGACAATGACCCTTCAATGGCATACCGGAGTCGGGCTTGTGAGATACATTTTATTGTCCAGTGTGTAGAGGTGTTAATTGTTATTCTAAACCCCAGCCAGGTCAACAGACTCATAAGTGATACTTATTGTCCATTGTGTGATAACCCTATTTAAAGCCTTTCTATTATAAGGTGTAAATTACTTCTGCCCTGTCTCAATTCTCCAGACGGCTCCATTGTTCTGTGGCTGGCTATTGTGTACATAGATTGACCCCCTGGGGCTTTTGTCTGAACACAGATATTCAGGCTTCTGGCCACACCTATTCAAGCTTTGGGACCAATCTCTGCGGAGACATTTTCAAGTCCTCATTTGCATGGTTTTTAGAGGACCAGAGTGAAGACTGAATACTTTACAATGGACCAATAGGAAAGCGGTTGTTGGGGGCGGGATGTTCCAAATCCTGTATAAAGTGTGCTGTGTACTTTCATTAAAGTGTGTCCTGTTTACATCCAGTATTAAGCCATGGCTCATGTGTGGATGATTCGGCGATTCCAGGGATATTCCTAAGTCGGGGAATATTGGGTGATTTCTTTTATGGAAGAAGAAGGGAAGGCTTGACGGGGATATTTTCTACTACCGTCACACTGGATGGCAGCAGCGGGATTTTCCCTTCTACCTTCCTTTACACCAGGATTCCAAGCAGACACTGGGAACAGTGAATGGAAGACTGGTACACCCTGCTTAAAAGAAATACACGGAAAGGACTACTGGAAGTTTGTGGAAGGATTGCTAGCAGCAAAACCGAGCGTGTCATCATAGCAGAATAAATGGAGCTAGACCAGGAGAACTCCGTTGCAGCAAGGCCTGCAGTACAGAAGATGGGGACACCAGTGATTCAGGATGAGGAATCACCAGCTAACAAGCTAATAAGAGAGAAATTAGCATGGTTCGGTCCGAACCCAACGGCGGATGTGGTGCTGAAAGTGATGACCCTGGTAGCGGAGGAGGCTAAACAAATAAGAAACGCAGAACTACAGTTAAAACTGGCAGCAGTTCAACAAGCAGCCGCACATTCTCCAAACAGTGAGTACAGCACAGCAGACACAAGGAAGATTCCGTTTAGAGCTTTTAAAGCTTTTGATGAGAAAGAACGAGAGCGGCAACATGAGCTGAGAATTGCAGAAATACGACGATCGGTGACAACGCCTAAAGAAGCAGCACCAAATGAAAGACAGGAGATGGTGAACCTCTATCCCCAGACACCAGTTGCAGAGACAGGGGATCTGATAGACTTCTCTGCTGAGGAAGAACAACCTGATGGGCCTCCAGCAGAAGAGCTGGTATCAGGGCCACACTTCACTGTGCTCTGCCCAGCCCCAAGAGCAGTATTTGTGGAGTTACAAGGAACTTCCCCAGCTGAAGCGCTGGTCACCGGACAGAGGGTTCAAGACCTCTGCCCCACCCCTGTGGCAGTTTTGGAGGCTCAGGGTGATAAGATGGCGATCACTCCCCAGCCACAGATTACAGAATGTATGGACTGTTCAGAGGATGTTATGGATTATGCATCCCCAGCAGAAGTGCTGGCAACAGGGCAGATTGCCAGCCATCTCTGCCCAGCACCGGGACCAACTGTGGAGTTCCAGGGAGCCGGGGCGGTTGGCCCCCCTCCCCAGCAACCAGCTGAGGTGGTAAAGCTCTTACTCCCAGCAGAATCCCTGGCAGCAGGACAAGATGCTACTGGCGGCTGCACCCCACTACAGCTTGAGCGGATATCGGTGGATGGGACTGTGGTCTCCACTCAGAGCAACCCAGCGGAAGAGCTGGCAACAGAGCAGAGTGCCCCGGGCCTCTGCTTTCACCTAACAGAAGAAGGGGTCCCTGTGGTAGTGGATGGGACTTCAGTCTCCACTGGCACAACCCCAGAAAATGGTACAGGACTGAAAGAGGAGGATGTCGGCTTTGCTTTGCAAGCACTGGGGGATTTTCACCTCACACCAGTGGATGAGACTTCAGTCTCCACTAGTATAACCCATAAATGGTGGCCAGTTGGCCCAGATCCCCAACAGCATGATGGACTGAGCCCAGCCACCCTGTCATTTCTCCAGCGGCTGAAAGGACTCCAGGGAGAAGGGCTAGTCCAGGCCTCTCCCCAGCGGCAGACGTGTTCCCTGAGAGAGGCAGAGGATGGCGGGGTGAGTAATGCTCGGTTTGGAGCAAGTGATTTGGGGTACTGTATGGATACCGGCCTTGGGGGACTGGAACTACTGACTGAATTCAGAGACAACCCATCTGGTGTCTCCGACTGGGTTAGTCCCCTGCCAAAAGGGGAGATGTGCGACAGGCCTTGCCGGGACAGGGGCTTTTGGAGAGGACTGAATGCGAGCCTCTTGCCGTCCGATTATGGGCCAGGGCCGCAAAGCAGGAAGGCGGATGGGTTATCCTGGCAGACAGTCCTGGAACCTTAAGACTACTTGCCCAACATCCTCGAGTGACCCGTTTGGGTCCCACTGCAGATGTTGAACTATTTCCCAGGGGGAGTAATGTCATGGACCATGAAATACTGAAATCCTAATTCATGTATTACAGAAGATGTAATTCTCTCCCTGCTAATCTTAAAGCGGAGGTTCACCCTAAATATAATATCTCCCATGCGATCCAGCATACTGGCGTCAGCGCCAGTATGCTGGGTTTTTTTTTTTTAATAGCACACTTACTGTATTATTGTAGAATTCCTTTTCTGTCCCCCGCGGTGGACGGCTGTAGTATAGCGCGTCACATCTTCCTAAAATACCCGATATGGACTCGGGTAATCTCGGCGAAAATGCGGCGCCTGCGCACAGACCTAGGAGCTGACTGCGCAGGCGCCGTATTTCTCCGAGTCCTATTTCGGAGGGCGTGACGCGCCATAGCCGTAGGACTCGGAGAAATACGGCGCCTGCGCAGTCAGCTCCTAGGTCTGTGCGCAGGCGCCGCATTTTCGCCGAGATTACCCGAGTGCATATCGGGTATTTTAGGAAGATGTGACGCGCTATACTGGCGCCGTCCACCACGGGGGACAGAAAAGGAATTCTACAATAATACAGTAAGTGTGCTATTAAAAAAAAAAAAAACCAGCATACTGGCGCTGACGCCAGTATGCTGGATCGCATGGGAGATATTATGTTTAGGGTGAAATACCGCTTTAATGCCTGTGTGCCTCTAGACCTGGATAATTGGACAATGACCCTTCAATGGCATACCGGAGTCGGGCTTGTGAGATACATTTTATTGTCCAGTGTGTAGAGGTGTTAATTGTTATTCTAAACCCCAGCCAGGTCAACAGACTCATAAGTGATACTTATTGTCCATTGTGTGATAACCCTATTTAAAGCCTTTCTATTATAAGGTGTAAATTACTTCTGCCCTGTCTCAATTCTCCAGACGGCTCCATTGTTCTGTGGCTGGCTATTGTGTACATTGATTGACCCCCTGGGGCTTTTGTCTGAACACAGATATTCAGGCTTCTGGCCACACCTATTCAAGCTTTGGGACCAATCTCTGCGGAGACATTTTCAAGTCCTCATTTGCATGGTTTTTAGAGGACCAGAGTGAAGACTGAATACTTTACAATGGACCAATAGGAAAGCGGTTGTTGGGGGCGGGATGTTCCAAATCCTGTATAAAGTGTGCTGTGTACTTTTATTAAAGTGTGTCCTGTTAGATCCAGTATTAAGCCATGGCTAATGTGTGGATTATTCAGCGATTCCAGGGATATTCCTAGTCTGGGAATATTGGGGTGATTTCTTTTATGGGAGAAGAAGGGAGAGGATGGCGGAGATATGCTCTAATACCGTCACAGTGCTTACAAGTAAAAATCCTGTATTTTCTGCTGGAAAATCACTTGGAACCCCCAAACATTATATATTTTTTTTAGCAGAGACCCTAAGAAATAAAATGGCGATTGGTGCAATATTTAATGTTACACGGTATTTGCGCAGCGGTCTTTCAAACGCATTTTTTTTGGGGAAAAAATATGCTTTAACAAATAAAAAAACTAAACAGTAAAGTTAGCCTATTTTTTTTCATTACCTGTTTTTGTGTATTGGAGATATATATATATATAATAGGATTTTTTATGACAGCTTACCTGTAAAATCCTTTTCTTGGAGTACATCACGGGACACAGAGCGGCAATCCATTACTATGTGGGTTATAGAGTCTACCTTCAGGTGTGGACACTGGTGTAATTAACTACACAGGAAGTTCCCTCCCTATATAACCCCTCCCATACTGGGAGCTCCTCAGTTTTTGTAGCAAAGCAATAAGTGTCCCAATATCCCCCAAACAAGAGGGGCGGGAGCTCTGTGTCCCGTGATGTACTCCAAGAAAAGGATTTTACAGGTAAGCTGTCATAAAAAATCCTATTTTCTTTATCGTACATCACGGGACACAGAGCGGCAATCCATTACTATGTGGGATGTCCGAAAGCAATGCTTACTGAGGGGAGGGAGACACAAACAACGCAGGCCGCCATCAGATGTGAGGATCTATAATGCTGCCAGATGCATACTGCGCCAAAAAGCTGCATCCTTTTGCCCTCCTATGTACATCTGACAAGAATCAGTGAACCTAAGCACAGACGCCAAGTTGCGGCCCTGAAAATCTGCGTCATAAAGGCTCGGTAAAGCATCGCGCATAAAGCGCTTACTATCCTGGTACGGAGCACCCCCCCCCAAGAAACAGGGGGAGTCCCACTCTCCGAACCACAAGCCTGAATAATACCCTGATGAATCAATCTTGAAAACAGTTGATTTTAGACGCTGCCTGCCCCTTCCTGGGGCCTCCTGGTAGCGCAATAACATCAGCTTTCCGTATCCGAGCAGCCGCTTCAGATAGGCCTTGACCCTTCTACTCCAAAGGAGAGAGTGTAACCATTTTAATAGCTGAACTGAACACTGCCTGCCCACATCTAGGGTCTTCTGGCAGCACAATAAAAACTTCAGATTTCTATATCTGAACCTTCAGATAGATATTTAACTGCTCTCATCTCTACTGAGAGAAAGCAATAACCTTTCCTTCCGAAAACAAGGTTTTGAAAAAGGGGGAGGTAAGAATATCTAGATTCAAATGAACACTAGATCCTTCTAGTAAATAAGGCTGGGTGAGGATTAACATCACCCTACTAGTAAGAATAAGTATGGTTTTATACCAAGAGGTTGCCAATACTGAAACTCTCTTGGAGGCTACCACAACCAAGAACACCAATTCCCTTGTTAAAGGCTGAAGGGAAATATGGTGCATCGGCCCACAGAGCTGACCCTGTAAGCCGACAAAACTAGAGCCAATCCTCCAAGCACAAGGGCGACTAAACTGGTGGACTTATGCGCGTCACCCCTTGTATAATGGCTCGGAACAAAGAGTGTGAAGCAAGCGACCTTTGGAGGCAAGGCCGAGATCGGATCCTTGATGTAACTTAAGGCTGGCTCCTTCTCCTTTCCAAATGCAGGAAGGCAGGAATTTTATCTTTGACAAACTTCCAAGGATGCCACCATCTGTTTCATACCAGGAACATGGACTCTCCCGATCCTGGGATATCTGGTCCTGGAGGCCAGCCTTCCTGTATGAATCAAGGAAGTGCAGTTGATTCTAAAAACCCTGATCCTGAAGAATGAGGGCTAAAATAGCCAGACCATTAATTCACCTGTTGCACGACCGGATGTAATACCCCCTTCGAAGTAGGCCTGGCCAAGATGTAAGGGACCGTGGGTTCTCTACTACCACCCCTACTGTCCCTGCACAGAAAAGGTCGTCAGGGCTATGCCGGAGTAATCAGGCCAGCTTCCGCCATCCTCTAATGTTGCATGGAAGCCACAAACGCCGCGGCACTGGGGGGGAGAGACATAACCAGTGACCACTGGTCCCACCAGATTACTAACACATCTGCCCCGCATGTGGGTGGATCCCTTGTCCTTGACCTCAAGCTGTTCAATTTCTTGTTGAGCCTGGACGCCAATACCTCTTATGTACAAGGTACTATTTCTGTGGCCCTTGGTCAGGAAAACAGTCGGGGTGTAGAGGTCCTTCTTCTGGAGACACTTGTTGACGGCTACAGCGAATCGCCTGCCAATTCTGCATTTCATGAAATGACGAATGTCAATAGGCAAGGCACAAGCTCCTCATGGGTAAATTAAGTAAATCACTTAATATGGTATAGGCTGATTGAACTCTGACCGAACCAACCAGCCCCTGAACGTTCAGGCCCCTAAGCCAGATGCTCCATCGGTAGCTCTAGCTGACAGATAAGGCTCCCTTGGAGCTCGACTACTTCCCCTGGGCCAAGGTCTCTTCCTGACCTGGCAAACCCCTTAGTTAAGAACCACCAAGAGGAATTCCAGCCTATCTCTGGGACCGGTTCTTTGGATAATGCTAGTTCAAGATCCACTCCTTCTAGGCCAACACAATACTGTTTATAACAGTCCTGAATAAAAGTATAGGGAACTGTCTTGAATGAAGCAGCATCTTCTCTAGTGCCTTAAGCAGAAGGCCAAAAGTAAGGAACTGTTCCTTGCCGTAACCACCTAGACCAGCTTTCTTATAGCGATGGTCTTGTCTTAGGCCAAAAGTACTCTCCTGGTGCAAAACATACCCAGCTTCTTGTCAATGAAGAATGTATCTTTAGACTGGAATCCTAACCCAGGAGATCCAGATACCTGACCATGCTGGACACCCTTAGGTCCAGCCATGCTGCTGACTGATCCATCAGCAGGAGTCTGCTTCCGTATGCCATTACTGCTATACCCTGGGGCTACAGACCTGCTGGAGGCGGGCCCTAGCACCCTGACAACCCAGACACGGAGGCTAACCCAAAAGGGCAAGACCACCAACTGGAGATAGTGCTGTTCCCCTGCACAACGCAGACAACCTTTGCAGTCCCAAGTAAATAAACACATATGCAACTGGCTCCCCATATGTGTATGTGGCAAGTGTTAAAGCCATATGCCTCAATGGAGGCGTGTGTACATGGCAGTGTGTGTTCATGGAAGCATGAAATCATATAAATATGTCTCACGCCAAACATGCATATAGCATGTGTGCTCTGGAACGAGCATCCTTGCAAGCAAGCAAGCATGTGCTATAAACGTGTTATGCAACAATGTGCAACATGAACCCATGCAGACACGTATCTCTATGCAAACACAAGGCATCCTGTATTGCTTAATTAAGCCACCATGTGCAACTTTAAAGTAACCATGCATGCGATTCAGCATCTTCCATGCGATCAACATCTTATGCATTTTAAGCACTACTGTGCGGACAAGAACCCTTGTGTGACCAAGCACCCCTGTGCGTTCCAACATCCTTATGCACCCAAGCATCTTAATGCGACTTTAGGCATTTCTGTGAAACAAGCCTCTCTATGTGATCAAGTATCCCTGGGTAATCCAGGACTCTGTTGATCCAACAACCATGTGTGATCCAGCTTCTTTTTGCATTCAAGCATCTTTAAGCGATCCCTTTAGGCCTTGAGTAATCCAGGACTTGGGTGATCGGGTAATCCTGTGTGATTCAGCATTTTTATGCCTTCAGGCCTCTTTATGCGATTCTAGGCATTTCTCGATTCTAGGCATTTCTGTGGGAACAAGCCTCTTTGCGTGACCAAATATCCTTGGGGAATCAAGGACTTGGGTGATCATGTAATCCTGTGTGATTCAACCTTTTTATGCATACAAGCATCCTTTATGCGATTCAGCATTTTTATGCATACAAGCATCTTTATGCGACTTTAGGTACTTTTGTGGAAACAAGCCTATTTGTGTGACCAAACATCCTTGGGTAATCCAGGACGCTGATGATCAGTTAACCATGTGTGATCCAGCATCTTTTTTTGCATCCAAGCAACTTTATGCGATTTTAGGCCTTTCTGTGGAAACAAACCTCTTCTGTGTAACCAAACATCCTTGGGGGAAACAAGGACTTGGGTGATCAGGTAATCATGTGTGATTCAGCATTTTTATGCATACAAGCATCTTTATGCGACTTTAGGTACCTTTGTGGAAACAAGCCTATTTGTGTGACCAAACATCCTTGGGTAATCCAGGACGCTGATGATCAGTTAACCATGTGTGATCCAGCATCTTTTTTGCATCCAAGCAACTTTATGCGATTTTAGGCCTTTCTGTGGAAACAAACCTCTTCTGTCTAACCAAACATCCTTGGGGGAAACAAGGACTTGGGTGATCAGGTAATCATGTGTGATTCAGCATTTTTATGCCTACAAACGTCTTTATGCGATTCAGCATTACAAGCATCTTTTATGCGACCTCTTTTGTGGAAACATGCAGCACCATATAGACAGAAACATGTATGTTTATGCGATCCACAATAGAATCTGCTCTGTTACTTGTTTTTATCCCACATGCATTCCAAACTCATGTATGTTATGCAACATGCGGACTGGTAAAGAGGAAATTATCCTCTGCAGATGTGTGTTTCCTCAATTAAGAGACATTAGCAATGTGTGCCCGCAACTGTGCATCCCTCCGATGCATTTGGTTAGCCTGAAGCCGACACCAGGCTGAGGATTATATGGAGGTCTTACTAGCCACCTATAGGAAAACCTCTCTTTACACTCTAAGGAGAAGATAGAGGTGTAATCAGAACCTGTAGGGCTTTTGATAGCTTCTCCTTGTTAGGCTGCAGCTCCTGTCTCCTGTCCTCTGACAGTGAAGCTTTTATCCCCAAGCTTTCTAATCCCTTTGTTTCAGGATTAAAGCAGGAAAAGGGGGACACCCCCCTTTTTTTTTCTTGCAAAACACAAAACACATGCAGAGTGATTGCAATGTTGGGGGAAGGCTGCATTGCCCGACAGGTCTGATGGCTCAATCTATGAGCTGTTTAAGTCTCTTCAGAGGAGAATAAGGGTCCACCAGGTTCAGGTGGCGATCCCTCTTTATATTCCTACCCCTGACCTTATTCAATGGGGAGACCAAGTCCTAAGCTAAAGCAGAGGCACTTAACCCAGGTGCATCAAATAGCTGAATTTAGTCTGACACAATGCCTGCTAATCTGCACAGCTAGATGCGAGTAGGCGTCTTAGATGAATCTGTACCCAACTCACACAAGGTGCTTACATTTGTGTCCCCCTAGCTTTACAGAGCTCTGACGTCCGGGCCCTTTGAAGAGCCTTCTCTGCGACTGCACTGAGCCGGTGAGCACGTGCAACATGGTAGAGCCTGAAGCGGAGGAAGTGGGACACAATAGATCAGCTAACACTTAAGCTTCCGTTTTCTGGAAAGCATGGTAAGCAAAAACATCAGGCATGTCTTCTACTGCCCATAGTAGTGAAACACAGATAAGACTTGCAACTACTCACAGAAGACAATCCTTTGTATAGGATTAAGGGCATATTTTTATTTTATTTATGTACCGGCCCCTTCAAGGGGAGATATATAGGTACTGCAGCCATCCTGTCTACCAGACATGGTGGGCCAGGCTGCATGCCGGATAGGGGAGGTATATGGGTGCCCTGAGCCATCCTGTCTCAGAAGACATAGTGGTTTACATTGCCCATGCATAGAAGCATAATATAGGCGAGACCCAAGTCCCCCACGGAGGACCTACTGTCGAACCAAGTCCTGTAGGCCCTCCTCTTACCTTCTCCACGCTGCAGGGTATTGCCAAGCAAGAGGCCCAATCTTCCCCCTTCACCGTGGGTATTGTCCTAGACCTTCAGGGACCGGGGTCCATGGCAGGAACACCAACTCCCCTGGACCTATATACCTATATAGCATCCTGGCAGCAGAAAAAACATTTGGTCCTTAGAAGGCACAAAGTTCTGGAACCCAGGATCCAGCCCTCCGCAGAGAGGCATTATAGGCTAAACCTCGTTCTTCGTACCGTCCACTTTGGCTATGAAGCACCTTGGACGGATCCGGATTTATGGAGGTTTTTTACATCCAGCATGGATCCCTCCAGTGGAGCTCCTAAGAGCACATGTTCACTCGTGACCAACACCTTAGACACTGATGAAAAAACTGAGGAGCTCCCAGTATGGGAGGGGTTATATAGGGAGGGAACTTCCTGTGTAGTTAATTACACCAGTGTCCACACCTGAAGGTAGACTCTATAACCCACATAGTAATGGATTGCCGCTCTGTGTCCCGTGATGTACGATAAAGAAATATATATTTTTTTATATCTAAATTACACCTACAAGTGCACTGATTGGAGGCTTGTTGGGTTTAAATGTAAGAAATGTTCTGTATTACTTAGCAAGGCAATAATGGAACTTCCGCTTTTCCGAATCCCCCCCCCCCCCTCTGGTGTCACATTTGGTACCTTTCAGGGGGAAGGGGGGGTGGGGCAGATACCTGCGTAATCCCAGGTATTTGCTCCCTCTTCCGGGCATAGATCACTGCGGTGACTGTGGTGACCTACACCACATCTGGTGCTTAATCCGCCCCCAGCTTTCTTCTGGGAGATGCACAGGTCCCAGAAGGTAGCAGGGACCAGTGGGATTGCACAGCGCGTCTTGCGCATGCACAGTAGGGAACCAGGAAGTGAAGCCGCAAGGCTTCACTTCCTGATTCCCTTATGGAAGATGGTGGCCGAAGCACCCGAGGGAGAGATCGGCTTCGGGTGCCAGCATTGTGGCCACCCATGACAGGTAAGTGTCCATATATTAGAAGTCAACAGCTGCAGTATTTGTAGCTGCTGACTTTTATTTATTTTTTCCGCAGAACTCCGCTGCCTATAAACACTGGACCATCATTCTAGCAGCGCTATTTGGATGCTAGCGGGGTGCTTATATCCCAGCTAGCGGTTGATTAAGGGGTTAAATGCTCCCATGTAGCGCCACTGCAGAAGCGCTTTGCAGGTGTTCATCTCAATGGGCAGGAGTGGTGGAGGAGCCGCTCCAAAGATGCTGCTTGCAGGACTTTTCTTTAATGTCCTGCCAGCGCATCGCCTCAATGTGAAAGCACTCGGGCTTTCAGACTGAGACTGCAGGGGAGCAGTTTTGCAGGCACTTTACAGGTGCTATTTTTAGCCCAAAAGTGCCTAAAAACGCTCCAGTGTGAAAGGGGTCTAACTGTTAAATTTTATGAGATGGGGGGGGGGGGGGGAAATCGGCTTAACATATCGGCCCTAAAAAAAAAATCGGCACCATAAATCGGCTATCGGCCGCCGCGATTTCTGAATATCGGCATTGGCCAGAGAAAAACCCATATCGGTCGACCTCTAGTGATGTCATCGACTACGATGAGCCAGTGTTCTGCCGAGCTGGTTTTTCTTATTGAGATGGTTCCCTCCGGAGTGCAATCCGAGCTGACGGAAAACTCAGAGCGGGAACTCAGCTACAGACGTGCTCGCTCCCGATGCCTGATTATACATTGTATAGTACACACCGCTCTACATAGCAAGGGGCGGATGTGATATTGACCATTGCTTTTTTGATTGGTTATCCACGCCCCTCTTTACAGCAAGGGGCGGATGTGATGTTGAGCAGTCCTTTTTTGGATGATAGCTTTCTGAATAAAATAGATGTCTCACATACGCCCCTTACTGTATAGAGCATCGTGGATAACCAATCATAAAAGCACTGTTCCATATAACATCCGCTCCATGCTGTGTAGAGCAGTGTGTATAAGCAGGCATCAGGAGCGAGCTCGTCTAAGCTGACAATCAGCTGTTGAGGCTCGGAGATTACCGTGGCCTCCTACTGCGCAAGTTTTGCTTGCACGTGATTGGATGATGGAAATCAGCAGAGCTTCACCACATTCACTAAGCTTGATGCAACTACTGTTCCAGTGCACAATCTGTTTTTGGTAATGGAGCACTACCCCCAGAGGAGCCGCTGATTATGAGTGGGATCGGCGTGTTGAGTTACCTTGCAGGTGTCTAGGGGTGATACCTGTGAGTTGAGATAGAGAGCGAATGTCCAGTCTTTAGTTGGGTTTTCTTCAATGCTTTATTCCAAGGCCCAACATGGCCAACATCAACATGGTACAGGACAGGAAAGGTTGATGAGCAGAGAGAGAACTTGAGTATCAGGCCTTGGATATGAAGAAGAAAGCAATCTTGCTCTCAGCAATGATGAGCTCAGTTCGTCACCACTCTAGTCAGAGTGGGTAAAGTGCCACAGGCCTGGCAGCCGAGGCGCCACTTGCAACCGCTGGGAGGACCAGACCTCTGCCACAGGCCTGGCTCGGGCCTCTGCCACAGGCCTAGTACTTGAATGAGCGTGATCCGGAATGAGCGAGTCCTCCCAGGGAATTTAGTTAGGTTCACTGGTTGACAGTTGAAGTGTACCTGCAATCTCCCAGTCACCAGATACCCGATGGTTCGTTCACGCCCTATTGGATCACCTGCCTCCGGGTTCTCCTCAAGCCGATCGCCCACCGTACAGCTCCCAGCTTGGGATCCCAGCTCCCAGCTTGGGATCCTTTTAGGAAAGGTTTGGGACCCAGCAGCTACTGGGATCCCTCTCTGTGTTAGGGTGAAGCTCCACATGGTGCGCAACTTCGGCCAGGTAGGCAATGGCTGCGGGGTCCATGGATGCGCACACCCTGAAGGTGGATGCCGCACCTGGAACTTGGACCCTGCAGAAAAGAAAAAAAAGAAAACGGCCCGAGGCCAATGCAGCTGCCCCAGATAACGCCTCCCCCAGCATGCCCTAGCAAGGGAACCAACCCCTCTGATTGGCTGCTGAGGAAAACGAGTCTGCCAGAACCCCTCTAGCGCCAGCTGCCGCCCAGGGGTGGGAATACACCCCTGGAACGCAGACTGACCCACAGGACAGTTCTAAAATGACAGCAGCTTGAAATTTGACAAATTGTGAATGGGAGCTGCGTAACTCTCCCATTCCCCACTAACTTTAGTGTAACGCCCCTACAGAAAATAAGGGGGCGCTACAGTAAATCCACCCCAATAGGTGCATTTGCCCATGCAGCATAAAGACATTGCACAATTCTGGTGTCCTGGATATCCTAAAACTCTGTACAGCCACATATAAACATGAGTCAATGTCAAAGTGGATTCTGTGGTCCTGTTGTGAAATAGTAAAGTCAGTGTAAGCTGCACATTCACAATAATTATCTCCAGCATGCAAGCACAGTAACAATTCTAACTCGGGGTTTTGGGGGGTCTAAAGGGGGGATACAGATACCCAAAAACTATTGGACACAGCAAATAGCACCAGAACAAGGCTAATAGGGTATTAGTAACATTAAATATTACACAGATAAATAAAATCATTTTGTGAATTACTGTAGAATCTGAAACAGTTGGGAATTTTGGACTTTGCTGGCTGCATGCTTGTTCTAGGCCAGTGATTAAAGAAGATGGTAATAATGACGCACCAATACGATGGGTTCAAAATCATAGCCAGGCCAAACATTTTAATCGGTTCCCAACCGGCGCACAACGACAAATTAAAAAAATTATAATATGCGCTAGATATTAACTAATGTGATGCAAAACCATAAACACCAATGATAAAAATCAGTAGGAAGTTCCAACAAACAGAAAAAAAACTTCTTAGTGCAATCCTTAACCACTCCTCCGTGTATGGGAAAAAAACACACACAGTACTGATGTAATTATCTTGGATGACAGGTGGACTCAGCCTCACAGGTATAGCCATCCACAGTAATTGCGATTTTTGTTACCAAGAATATGTATCGGACTAAACTGAGGAAAAAAACGTTTTTTATATACCGTATTTTTTGGGGTATTACACGCACCCTAACTTTAAGAGGGAAGTTTCAGGAAAAAAACGTATCACAGCTCCCTGCGTATAACACACAGGCACAGTTTACCCTCTATTTTCAGGGTAAAAACGAGTGTTATACGCCAATAAATAGAGTATATATTTTGGGGACAATATTATAGCAAAACGTAAAAAATATTGCATTTTTCAAAATTGATGCTCTATTTTTGTTTATAGTTTAAAAATAAAAACCGCAGAGGTGATCAAATACCACCAAAAGAAAGCTCTATTTGTGGGAAAAAGGACGTCAATTTTGTTTGGGATTGACGTCGCACGACCGTGCAATTGTCGGTTAAAGCGACGCAGTGCCGAATCACAAAAAGTGGCCCGGTCTTTAACCAGACAAATGGTCCGGGTCTGAAGTGGTTAAAAAGGAAACGATCAAAGCTGATATTTTCCAGATCCACCAGGTGGCAGCACATTACCACAGTTTTTCAGTGTCAGTTCTACTAGGAAGCCTGGGTTGCTCGCTATGACGTCTAATTGATAAATAATATAATTACTTTATTATTATTATTTAGGTACTTGTATAGCGCCGTCAATTTTACGCAGTGCTTTACACTTTAGCACAGTTCAATAAATCGGCTGTTTTACAATCCAATAAAAGATTTTTTGGCCATACTTCTCTTGTGGGTAACATGAGTGCACTTTTGTACTATTGTGACCTGGAGTTGGCTTATATATGGCTATTGCTCGCTGTCAGCTGAAATGGCAGAGCAGCTACAGGCTCTGGAAGGATCCCGACCATATTGTTGGGATCCACCTAGCTGCCCGATTGATAGCTGGCTCTGAATCTCAGTACATGGCTAAGAGCTGAAGCCAGCTGCGCCCTCCTCTCTGAGGAGCCGGTGGTCATGTGATTAGTGGTCATGTGATCGCTAGTTCTGTCTAACAGCCGAGCTCCAGGCTACTTCGGAAAAAAAAAAGTCAGCAGCAACAAATACTGCAGCGCGGATTCATTTTCTATTCTTTCATATTTTCTTGCATCATGCAAGCAGAAACTGCAGCAACGGACATTTTCAAATATATACATAGCAGGGCTATAAATTTAGTAGAGGTCTTCAACCATGAACAGGTGGTCACTACACAAAATACAGATAGCCTTTTTAAACAATTAAGACATTGCATGGAAAAACAGCTTAGGGTGTGGTGGGACGTCGCTACATTAGAGATGTACATCACAGAAAAAATAACACCTAGGAGACTGAGGAGGGACATCTCACCAAATGATGCTGTTAATGATAAGGGCCTAATGGATGAGTGGTATATGAGCGCAGCCTATTGGATTAGGGTATGCACCCCAAAACTCAAACACACACACACACACACTATTTTAAATAAATGTAAACAAACATTTTGAAATGTGTTAAAACAATTTTTAATCTTTTTAATACATTTTACATCTTATGGCAGATTCGGTCAGAAGGAGAAAGTGGGGGTGAGAGAGGGGAGATTGGATCAATTGGCAGTGGTGGTGGGGGAGGGGAATGGGTTCAGTGGCAGTTCTTGAGGGATGGGGATCAGTGGCAGTGCTGGAGGGGGAGTGATCAGTGGCCATGCAGGGGGTTAATGGGATCAGTGGCAGTTGTGGTGGGGGGGTAACGGGGTCAGTGGCCGCACTGAGGGGAAGATCAGTGGCAGTGCTGGGGGGTATGGGCTCAGAGGCAGTGCTGAGGGGTGACAGTGCTGAGTGGTTGATGGGGTCAGTGGCAGTGCTGAGGGGGGGTGATCAGTGGCAGTGCTGGGGGTTGATGGGCTCAGTGGCAGTGCTTGGGGGGGGGGGGGGGTTGGTCAGTGGCAGTGCTGGGGGTATGGGCTCAGGCGGTGCTGAAGGGTGATCAGTGGCAGTGCTGGGGGTTGATGGGCTCAGTGGCAGTGCTTGGGGTATACGCTCAGAGGCAGTGCTGAGGGGTCATCAGTGGCAGTGTTGAGGGCGGGTGTCAGGATCAGCGGCTAAGGTGACCAGATACGTATGCTACACAAGGGAACTGAGACCAAACCAAAGATATATATATTTTAAGTGATATTTATTTACAGTGAGAATACACCAACAAACATACACAGCAACCAAAGAAAACATAAACCACTCCAGCAAACAAGAATAACTAATAAACCTAATAGCTAACTATATACAATATCTACAACAAGGGAAAAGGCAACAGGGATGCAAGGAAAAGGACACGGCTGGGGACAAGAGCATGGAACAAGGCAAGACGGATCAGGACAAGGACAGGTGGGCAGGTTGGCAGGCACAAGCTGGTAGCAGGAAGGGACCAGAATCTTGACGCACTGGGGGAAGGGAGGAGTAGCCTTAAATATCCCGGCAGCTGGAGCCAGGTGTGGCTGATCAGATCCTGCTGGTATTTGGGAGACACCTGCTGGTGGACACTGGAACTGCAGCAAACAGCGCAGAGCAGGATAGTGCCACCAGCAGGTGAACTTATTCCTAACATATTCCCCACCTTAAGGAGCGGCCTCTGGACGCTCCATGGGGCCCCACCACCAGGATCTGCAAGCTGACTGAGCACTCCATTGTCTGGAGGCCTGGTGAGAACCCCGCCGCCGGGGTCCCAAAACTGTCTGGGTTCTCTGCTGGTCAGATCCCTAAGGAGGCGCAACACCAAAGGTATATTCTTAAAAGCAGCCTGTGTTCCAATGCTGTGACACCAAAAGACACCCGATCGCCCAATGCCAGAGTTCCTGGTCCGTGCAGGTACCCCGATGTCAGGGCATTCCTTCACAACTGGACCTTTTCTCTCTCTGTTACTAGAGGCCAATCTGCACTGTACCTGTCCCTCGGTTCTACCTAGTGCATGGGTTACCCCACCCGGGTCCCCAAATGCACCAGGGATCGCAGAGATGACCCCTGGGTCAGGACAAGGCTCAAATGGAACACTGTCCTTTACCATGGGACCTCTACTACCGGGGCTGTAACAGCAGATTTGGCTCTCAAGTTTAGATGGGAGATCTGGACCATCTGGCCTTGGCACAACAGGATCCTCTGGCTGCAAAAAGAACTCACCCAGACAACCCATTTAGGCCACATAACACTGGATTTTTAAAAGCCTCAGACACATCATTAGGTTTGTGTTTAACCCAATCAGTAACCAGTTTGACAGCAAGTGGAGGTTTGGCATAGTCCGGAGGGGCGGCAGCCCCGGAATCAGCATAGTCCAGAGGGGCGGCAGCCCCGGAATCAGCATAGTCCAGAGGGGCGGCAGCCCCGGAATCAGCATAGTCCAGAGGGGCGGCATCCCCAAAATCAGCATAGTCCAGAGGGGCGGCAGCCCCGGAATCAGCATAGTCCAGAGGGGCGGCAGCCCCGGAATCAGCATAGTCCAGAGGGGCGGAAGATACCAGATCAACAGGCTGGGCAGCGGGCACATCAGACTGGGCAGCAGACTGGGAACCAGCATAGTCAAGCTGGTCAGTGGCAGCCCAGGAACCCGCTGTGGCAAGCTTGGCAAGAGATTGCAGATCACCCGCAGCAGACTTTGCAACAGACGGCAGCATGGAGAAAGCATGGATCGCATCGTCAAGCAGCAACATGGAGGAGGCCTGGATCGCATCAGCAGGCGGCAACATGGAGGAGGACTGGATCACGTCAGCAGGCAGCAACTTGGAGGACTTGATCACGTCAGCAGGCGACAACATGGAGGAGGACCGGATCACGTCAGCAGGCGGCAACATGGAGGACCGGATCACGTCAGCAGGCGGCAACATGGAGGAGGACTGGATCACGTCAGCAGGCGGCAACATGGAGGAGGACTGGATCACGTCAGCAGGCGGCAACATGGAGGAGGACTTGATCGCGTCAGCAGGCGGCAACATGGAGGAGGACTGGATCGCATCAGCAGGCGGCAACATGGAGGAGGACTGGATCGCGTCAGCAGGCGGCAACATGGAGGAGGATTGGATCGCGTCAGCAGGCGGCAGCATGGAGGAGGACTGGATCGCGTCGGCAGCATGGAGGACTGGATCGCATCAGCAGGCGGCAGCATGGAGGAGGACTGGATCGCATCAGCAGGCGGCAGCATGGAGGAGGACTGGATCGCATCAGCAGGCGGCAGCATGGAGGAGGACTGGATCGCATCAGCAGGTGGCAGCATGGAGGAGGACTGGATCGCCTCAGCAGGCGGCAACATGGAGGATGACTAGATAGCATCAGACACCGGATCAGTGGGAACAGAATCAACAGGCAACATGGATAGTGGCACAGATATAAGATCAGGGGATGAACTTTGTTTCTTTTTCTTAGGCTTAGATATTGGATTACTGCATGTGGTTGCCTTGTGCTGACCAGACTATACTGCTGATGGTGGGATTGTAGGAACAGTACTAGGGGGGATAGAGGGAAGAGTATCAGAAATACAGGAAGAGGCCTGAGATGTTGCCATGGGTAACGGCACTGCTGGGGGAGCTTTCAATTGATTGCATACAGGGGAAGTGTGCCCTCTGGTGGCAGGGTACTTATGTGACTCATCTAGCACTGGGGATATGATCTCTGACCAAGCTTGTAGCAGAGGTTGAACTAAAGTCAGTCTGTCTCTCCCTTGCTCAATTAAACAGTGCACAGAGGCAATACATTCCAACACCACCTGTTGTGAATAGGCTGCATACTGCTGGAGAAATGAACCTGCACAATTTTTCAGCAACCATCCCAAAAATTCAGCCTGGTACAAAGTAAATGGAGGAGTGAAAACATCATGGCCCTGAGAGGTAACCTGAAATAGTAGCTCAGAACAGACCTGAATGAAAGGTTGTACTTGACCAAATGAAAATCTTCCCTCCACGGCTAAGCCATGTGCAGTCAGAATGCTTCCAAGCAGCTCCTCCTCAGTTAGATCCTGCCACAGTGAATGACACAAATCCTTATCCCCTAATGCAAGTTGCACACGGCAAATAACCTGCACTCTCAACATTGTGAAAGGAAAAAATCAACTGGCTCTCAGTCCCCAAGTGTAGCAGATCTGGTCTTTAGTGGGCGTCAAGATTATGTCAGGATCAGCGGCTAAGGTGACCAGATACGTATGCTACACAAGGGAACTGAGACCAAACCAAAGCTATATATATATATATATATTAAACAAAAAGATCCCCCCTAAGGGAGAAAAACACTGCGCTAACGTGAATAAATGAAAATGTGTTAAGTAAATTAATATAAAAGAAAAGCTGCCAGTACCAATTACTTGAACCAAAATAATCCACAGAATTGCAAAAAATTAAAGGTACAGCGCTAAAATCAATATAACATAGATAATAATACATAAATGAATATAGGATATCTGATGAATATAGTGACAAAAGAAGTGATGTGATTATAGGAAATAATAATCAGATATGATCCAATAAGTAAAGTCCATATTCAGTGAAGCTGGACAAAAAAACTTCTTCCACCAAAGAACACCCAGTGAGTAAGGTTGGCTCCTTACCACAAAGATTGACCGTATGTACACCGGTCAGATGAACCTAGGGATAATTAAAGTCTTCCCAGACAGACTTCTCCAGAGCAACAGACAGAACAGGTGATGGTTCCACGTCGTTGTTGAATAGAATACAGGGATGTTTTCAAAGGCTCATGTGAGGGAAAACAAAAAAACAACCCATAGTGTAGTATGTAGAAAAAGGGTTTATTATGACAAAAGAAAGGAAATGCACTCACACTTTAGTTGTAGGTACAGCGCGAATGATAATGGAAGATTGCGGCGTCTCCTCTGCTTCCTGCTGCTTGAAATTAAATGGGCGGAGCCGTGGAGAGGCTGGGTGGTCCTGCAGCAGTTACTTGAAACCAAGGAGTCAGGGGGGGCTGGGAGGCGAAGTCAGAAGTTCTAGTAGCCGATGGAAACCTAGCACCAGGCTGGATGAGAGGGGCAGCGGTACGGCATAAAGAAGTATAAATATATATAGTCTCACACTTTCTCACCCTAAACAAAACAGGCTGCCTAAAGCCACTTGCCTGCCACTGCCGCTAACCAGTCTTCTCTGCTCCTGCTTCAGTGCCTCTAATGGAGACAACGAGTCACCCCCTCGGAGAGGAAAGGGGGGCGGAGTGCGGATTTAGATCACTCCGCCGGGACCTGCAGCCGGCGCTACAGAATCTGCATTGGAAAATGCGGCTACAGACTGTTACTCCGCGACGCTAGTTCCCACCCTGCTCATTCCTCCCAGGCTCCTAGTTGCAGAGTACATAGCTGTATTTACCAGCCGCGGCCGAACATTACCCCAGCAGTGACTGTTTGATACAGACATCATGTTAAAGAGCACAGCAGCCAGCAGGGATGATTAGGGTGTGCCTGGGCACATCCGGCACACCCCGTGGGCATGCCTATGGTGCTGGACTACAAAAACCAACAAGTATACAAATGGCAAACAGATGGAACATATGAGATAGATCAAAACATCTCTATGACAGAAGATTCTAGAGATAATTCCCCAGAAAGGGAAGCAACCACATGGCAACCTAACACAACAGTAGAAACTAGGCCGACTAGGGCTGTAAGAATAGAAAATACTACGGCTCCAGAGAGAAAAGAGCAAAGTCCCATACGTCAAAATTATAATTACAGGCAAAACTACAGAGAACAATAATTAAATGAAGATACAGGACCGTGAATGCCATATAAACCGAGAATTCAAAGACATCGTAACCGATTCTCCCCATTGCGAACATTACCACAAGAAACCCCATACAGAGGGCCTCAGAACAAAAGGGTTTTTTCCCCAGAGGGTACCAAGGACGACCCCCAGCAACCAGAGAGAACAGACCCTTCAGATCCCAAGGATAGAGACAGCCTTTCAGGTACCCACCCCGGAACCAATATCAAGGTTGGCCACAAGGATGGAATCCAAGGACATACAGGAACACAAGGAGAGGAATGAACGATTGGGAACAAGGGGACAACGAATGGGAAGAGGAGAGATCAGATATACAGACCCCAGAGATGGGAAAGAGGAAACGGACCAGAAGAAAACAAGGGGGCCTCATGAAAGATGAGAATATAAGGAGGGGGGATTTTTAACTTAAGTGAAGTGATTTTTAGTGCAGAAGAAATGAAAGTAGTAAGCCGCATACACACGATCAGACCGGTCCGATGAAACTGGTCTTAAGACCAGTTTCATCGGACCAATTCGATGGTGTGTACGGCCCATCGGACCGCTGTCCGCCAGACCAAAGTTTTAAAACTTGCTTTAAAATCTGTCCGACGGACACCTGTCCATCGGACCAAAACAATGGTTAGTACACAAAAGCATCGGACGAAAAACCTGCGCATGCTCAGAATCAAGTTAACGCATGCTTGGAAGCATTGAACTGTTTTTTCAGCACGTCGTTGTTTTCTACGTCACCACGTTCTGGTCTGATCAGATTTTTGGTCCGATGGTGTGTACGCACATCAGACCACTTCAGCGTGGTCCAATGAAAACGGTCCGTCGGAGCATTCTCATCGGACCGGTCTGATCGTGTGTACGTGGCCTTAGATTTAGGATTGAAATATTCCCCAGATAAGGAATTGGACAAGTTTGAAAGTATATATAGACTTACAGAAATTCATACGAAATATGAACATCAAAAAGTTATTTTCCAACAAGGAATGCAAACAAGGGAATGGTACCACCAAGTATATACACTCCAATTTGAGAAACAACTCGACCTTCAATCCTAAAACACAACAAAATGAGAGTTTAACCACTTGCTTACTGGGCACAAAAACCCCCTTCGTGCCCAGGCAAAATTTATTTTGAGTCCCATTAACACTATGCGGTGCGGAAAACTCGTGTGATTTTGAACAGGAATCACAGCGCATTCCTGTTCAAATCGCATGCGATTCTTCAGCAGTGCAATTTGTATGGCTAAAAAACACACCGAATCTGCCTTAAAAACTTGCAGGAACCTTTTTTTACACCAAAATCTGATCGCATGGGTGTTCACATCTATGCAATCTGATTCTGCAAACCGCACTGCATTTTGCAAACCAATTTTGGGGTGTCCTTTAACATACAAATCTGCAGCGGTTCACATGTTCAACGAGGTGTGATTTGGACGTGGTGTGAAATCCACACACAATTCAATTTTTTTTTTTTTAATCTGTTGGATAAGTGCCAAAAATACCCTTAACCACTTGCTTACTGGGCACATAAACCCCCTTCCTGCCCAGGCGAAATTTCAGCTTCCGGCACTGCTTTGCTTTGACTGACATTTGCGCGGTCGTGCGACGTGGCTCCCAAACAAAATTGATGTCCTTTTTCCCCCACAAATAGAGCTTTATTTTGGTGGTATTTGATCGCCCGTACGGTTTTTATTTTTTGCGCTATAAACAAAAAAAATAGCGACAATTTAAAAATATATATTTTTTTTTTACTTGTTGCTATAATATCCCAATTTTTTTTATATTTTTTTTCTCAGTTAAGGCAGATACATATTCTTCTACGTATTTTTGTAAAAAAAAAAAAAAACAATAAGCAACTGCTTTGCGCAAAAGTTATAGCGCCTACAAAATAGGGGACAGAATTATGATTTTTTTTTTACTAGTAATGGCGGCGATCTGCAATTTTTATTGGGACTGCGACATTACGGCGGACACATCGGACACTTTTGACACATTTTTGGGACCATTCACATTTATACAGCGACCAGTGCTATAAATATGCCCTAATTACTGTATAAATGTGACTGGCATTGAAGGGTTTAACACTAGGGGGTGAGGAAGGGGTTAAATGTGTATCCTGGGTGTGTTCTAACTGTGGGGGGAGGGGGGGTGACTGGGAGAGGTGACCGATGCGCACGGGAGATTTAAATTCGCCAAGGTCCGGCGGATGCGGGTGCTTTCGCCGTAGATCCCCCCTCTTGCACATGCGCCGCTCAGGCACTTGGAATAAACAAACTATTGACTATCTAGATCAGGGTCTCCAAACATTCTAAACAAAGGGCCGGTTTATTGTCCTTTAGACTCTTGGAGGGCTGTACTTTGGCCAGCGGGAGTGGAAAATTTCCTGGCATCAGTGGGAGTAGACATCTGGTATTAGAGGGAGGAATAGTGCCCCATAGCAGGTATCATAGGGAGGAATAGTGCCCCATTAGTGATGTCAGTGGGAGAAATGGTGCTCCACTGTCAGTGTCAGATGGCAGAATAGGGTCTTGTATCAGTGGAAGGGAAAGTGCCCCAAGGGCCTAGATAAAGGCAAGCAAAGGGCCGCATCTGGCCCTGGGGCCGAAGTTTGGAGACCACTGATCTAGATCTACAACTATTCAAAGAGAATGAAAACATTAATACCAGAACTTTTTTCAAAAAAAGATAGGAGCGGGTATATACCTACCACAAGTTGCCATCACAGGCAATGGATCAACAACATCCTAAAAGGGCAAATAATGAGGATCTACAGAAACTGTAATAACGCCAGTGACTTTGAAAACCAGGCAAACTCTATCATTGATAAATTTGTCGAAAAGGGGTACAAGAGAAAGGAAATGGAGGTACTCAAGGAGAAGGTCAAAAAAATGTAGTCCTCATGACTACAAAAACATCAAAAAAGAGAAAAGTTGCAGATATGGCCTTCCTGAAAGAATAGAACATACAACACAAGGACCTAGAAAGGATAGTCAAAAAACATTGGCCCATCTTGCATTCGCACAAAATCTTAAAAAATGTATTGCCCAACAGACCCTCTTTCATATATAGAAGGGCCCCAAACCTCAGGAATCATCTTGTACATAACGCGCTGGACCCTCCAAAACAAATAAAAATCTTCAAAAATCTTAAGGGATTCCACAAATGTGGGAGATGTCTGCCTTGCAGGGTTAGTAAGAAAACCAATAAGAAAAGAGATTTCACCTCTACATCAAATGGTTCGAAACACCAAATCAAGCAGTTGATATAACATGTAACAGTACACATGTGACCCAAAAATAGGAGTTACTACAAAGAGTAGTAGGAAGGCGGACTTTTTCAGGCAATCACAGGGACATACAATTTAAGAAAAAATATTTAATTATGTATCATAAAATCCAGAAACAAAAACTAAAATAAACAAAAACAGGATATACAGAATATATATTAGCAATAGTAGCTTGAATCTCGCCTACGCGTTTCGCCAAACGGCTTCTTCAGGGCGAGTTTGAGAAAGGGCTGGTAATATATGATTGCTAATTTCATATATCTGCAAAGAAAGAAAATACATAAACAAATGACAAATTTTAAAACAGTTTACTAAAAAACACTGAAGGTCAATGAGCAACAAGGGATCCCCAAAAGAAATAGTACCAAAAACGTTTGCTGTCCATCTGATTATATCAAGGATTATGTAAATATCCGAGTGGCACATGAAAACTCAATGCAGCTGAAAAAAGAAAAATAGAACACAGAATAGGTGTCATGTATTTTTATAACTTTGCTATAAATTTGTAGGCTACAAAAATAATAATGAAAAGATAATAAAATAAGTAAAATTAATTACCAGACAGAGTGTATCAAGTATACAAAAGAATGTCTGGTATGGTTAGCAACGAATCATCATCCACAGATGAATACAAGTATTTCTACAAAGGAACAAGAGAAAATAGGAACTAGTAAATAAATAAATATACAGTGAATGGTGTATGGATTCATGGCAGCTTAAAGAAATATCAGTTTACCTGGGGTAGAGCCAGAGATAGAAAGGAAAACCCGGGACCGACCACAGCAATAAAGCATATAGACCACAGCCAGAGAGGAATAAAATCCAGTAGCAATAGGCTAAATCGGATTGTAATGTCCAGTATAGGACAGTCCAGTGAATCAAGAGTCTAAATGCAAAGAGAATTGCTAGTGAGTAAAGCCAGAAAAGGAGCGCATATGTCCCAAAAGTATTAAGTTATAGTATTTGCATACCTGGATATGAATCACTGATGATATGTCCCGGGGGGAGTCAGACCTGTGCTGCACGCCAGTTAGACGTTTCCTAATGGGAGTTTATATAGGATTGCGAGGGCTGTCACATGACAGGGAAGCGTGGTGACGTAATCAGCGCGGCGCCCGTACATAGGCGACGCATGAAAGGCAGCTCACTGATGGGTAGGGGAGAGAGGTGGATCGTAAGGCAAGGAAGATGTATGTTCCCGCCCATCTGGGGATGGACCATACTTCGAGATGGGGCGGTGCCAGGCACACAGAATCTGTGGCAGATAGAAACGCCCCAAAACGGCGGCGCTGGCCGTCCCACCAAAGCGTGCACATACCATAGATATATAAGCATGGGGAGAGACATCCCCGCCCGCAACCATGCATATGTAGAATGCACGGGGGAGAAAAAAAGAAGTTGGGCCCATCATGGGGGTAATCCCTAAAGAAAATAGAACATGTATATGTAAATGTAAAAGGAGCAATCTGTATTTGCAGCAGTGGGAACGTAGTCATATGTCAGGTGTAAATAGTCAATTTTAGAGAGGATAGTTTAAGTGCAATCACTACAGATCGCCACAAGATGGCAGCAGTAAATATCAGAAACTAAAAAACTTAGATTGTTCAGCAAACATTGGTACAAATAGAGGTCCCAAGCGCGCACCGACCATCAGTGAATTGGGAACTTGGAAATTATTTTTTATATATCAGGATATTTACAAAAAGAGTATAAAATATATCAAAACTGTGACAATTTTCTAATACAATAACATACAGATATAATTTAATTTATATACATTTAAACAGATAAGCAAAAAATGGGAGAACACAACATATAATTACACCATACGCAGACTTATATGCATGGTGGATCTATGTGTCTAATCTTATTCTACACTGTAGAGGCAAATCTTGGTAGAATCTTGGCAGATTTTTGGATGGCTACGGTTGGTGTTTATGTTAGTGGCATGTATTTCATTCTCCTGTTCGGGCGTGATGTGAATTATATAATGAAAACCAGGGGGAGAACAGGCTTAATAGCAAAGGTACTTAGATATTTAGGAATTAAGGAAGGGTTTGAAGCTCAGGGCATCATTGAGGCCGGGGAACGTGTTGGCCTTCAGTCTATGGATCCAGCGTGTTTCACATTGTAAAACACGTTGGTCTGGGTTTCTGTCCCGATAACACATTTAACCAATTTGAACTTATCAAAGATCTATACCTTTTCGCGCGTAAACTTACTTTTAATTTTATGTTCGATAAGGATAGATGTAAACGACAAACCGAATACGCACAACAGGATATATGGAAAGACTTCACGGTCGCGGATTTCCGTGCCTTGAAGACACTGGTTCTTCTATTAGAAGAGAATGAAGAGCCAGATGACCCACCCGAGTCCGCTGAAGCAGTAGGTCAGCGAATACAACTTACATGCTATCAAAATGATCTAGAGATATTGGAAAGAGCCGTAAAGAAAAAATCCCTTAAATTCCCTCCACTCCAGACCAATCCAAATGTCTGGGCCTTCCTAATGCAGGCAATAAAGGATATTGAATCCTTGCCTCCATGCTTCTCTAATGTTAACCATAACCTCACTATGGCTCAAATACAAGCTCTTAACAATCTGAGCCGCAGTCCTCATCTGGTGATCAAGCCCTCGGACAAGGGTGGTAATGTGGTAGTCATGAATGAGCTCAACTACCGGAACATGTGCTGGGACATACTGAAAAATAGAGCCTGGTATAGACCAGTAGCACATGATCTCATTGACAAGCACAACCAACAATATAATGATACCATTCAAATCGCCCTCTCCGAGGGCTTGATCACCAGATCTATATTTGACGGGATACAAGTCCCTCATCCTAAAACTCCAACCTTTTACTCACTCCCTAAGACCCACAAAAATCTACGAGACCCCCCTGGCCGCCCAATCGTTTCTAGTATCGGCTCCAAAACTGAACGAGCAAGTAAATTTGTAGATAGTTACTTGAGACCACATGTGAGCACTATGCCTTCCTATATCCAGGATACCCCTGATCTACTACGAGCATTGGACGGCCTAACTGTACCCCCAGGCTGTCTCCTAGTTTCAATAGATGTGGAGGCATTATATTCCTCTATCCCACATAGAAAAGGATTGGAAACGATTAGCAGATTCTTGGCTGAAAGGGGCCCCAAATGTGGTAAACTCAATGATTTTGTTCTGAAACTTTTGGCCCATATTCTTACTAAGAATATTTTTTTGTTCGATGGGTCCCACTTCCTCCAGGTACAGGGTGTCGCTATGGGCACGTGCTTTGCACCGTCCTATGCGAACCTGTACCTGGGGGGGTGGGAACGGGAGGTTTTTTTTAGTGATGTTTTTTTCGATCTACTACCATCCATATTAGGGTGGTATCGATACATAGACGATATCTTACTCCTATGGACGGGATCCCAGATGGAACTTAATACCTTCATGAGGAAACTTGGTCACAATAGCTACAATTTAAAATTTACCATGACCTCTAGTCTGACTGAGTTAGCCTTTCTGGATCTGACCATCAGTATCTCGGAAGAGGGTGTGCTGAACACCTCCCTATACCGAAAACCTACTTCAGGGAATACGATACTTCATGCTACAAGTAATCACCCCAGATCTTTAATTCAAAGTATACCATTTGGACAATATCTGCGACTTCGACGAAACTGCTCAGATGACCTAAAATTTAAAGTAGAAGCAGATCTCCTATATACACGACTAAGATTAAGGGGGTACAGTAAAAATTGCCTCAAAAAAGCTTTTGCTAAGGCCAATGGCAAGTCAAGGAATGACCTTCTAGCACACAATAACAAACCAACCAGCCCTAGCGCAACACGCCTGATTACAACATATTCCAACCAACACGCCGAAATTAGAACAATAGTACACAAACATTGGCACATACTCACCTCCGACCCAGTACTATCGAAGCATATTGGACCTAGACCTGAAATCACTTTCAGACGGGCTAGATCGATTCGTGATCGCCTGGTCGCAAGCACTTACTGTAGATCGAGTGATATGAAACGGGACCTTCCCGGCCTATACAGATGCGGTGAATGCAACTACTGTGATTATGTGTCAGTAGGTACTACTATACTCTTGCCTAATGGGCAAAAACATACCATCAAACAACACATTACTTGCCAAACGAAGGGGGTCATATACCTGATCCAATGCCAATGTGGAAGCTACTATGTTGGGAAAACTATACGACCATTCTGGAAACGCATTAAGGATCATATTTACTACGCGACCAATGGTCTTCTCAACACCACCATGGGTTACCACATACCTTTTACACACCAGTATGAACCCCATGTATTCAAATTTAATGCCCTAGAGAGTATATATGAGGATCCGAGAGGGGGTAATTTTGACCAACGTGTTTTACAATGTGAAACACGCTGGATCCATAGACTGAAGGCCAACACGTTCCCCGGCCTCAATGATGCCCTGAGCTTCAAACCCTTCCTTAATTCCTAAATATCTAAGTACCTTTGCTATTAAGCCTGTTCTCCCCCTGGTTTTCATTATATAATTCACATCACGCCCGAACAGGAGAATGAAATACATGCCACTAACATAAACACCAACCGTAGCCATCCAAAAATCTGCCAAGATTCTACCAAGATTTGCCTCTACAGTGTAGAATAAGATTAGACACATAGATCCACCATGCATATAAGTCTGCGTATGGTGTAATTATATGTTGTGTTCTCCCATTTTTTGCTTATCTGTTTAAATGTATATAAATTAAATTATATCTGTATGTTATTGTATTAGAAAATTGTCACAGTTTTGATATATTTTATACTCTTTTTGTAAATATCCTGATATATAAAAAATAATTTCCAAGTTCCCAATTCACTGATGGTCGGTGCGCGCTTGGGACCTCTATTTGTACCAATGTTTGCTGAACAATCTAAGTTTTTTAGTTTCTGATATTTACTGCTGCCATCTTGTGGCGATCTGTAGTGATTGCACTTAAACTATCCTCTCTAAAATTGACTATTTACACCTGACATATGACTACGTTCCCACTGCTGCAAATACAGATTGCTCCTTTTACATTTACATATACATGTTCTATTTTCTTTAGGGATTACCCCCATGATGGGCCCAACTTCTTTTTTTCTCCCCCGTGCATTCTACATATGCATGGTTGCGGGCGGGGATGTCTCTCCCCATGCTTATATATCTATGGTATGTGCACGCTTTGGTGGGACGGCCAGCGCCGCCGTTTTGGGGCGTTTCTATCTGCCACAGATTCTGTGTGCCTGGCACCGCCCCATCTCGAAGTATGGTCCATCCCCAGATGGGCGGGAACATACATCTTCCTTGCCTTACGATCCACCTCTCTCCCCTACCCATCAGTGAGCTGCCTTTCATGCGTCGCCTATGTACGGGCGCCGCGCTGATTACGTCACCACGCTTCCCTGTCATGTGACAGCCCTCGCAATCCTATATAAACTCCCATTAGGAAACGTCTAACTGGCGTGCAGCACAGGTCTGACTCCCCCCGGGACATATCATCAGTGATTCATATCCAGGTATGCAAATACTATAACTTAATACTTTTGGGACAAATGCGCTCCTTTTCTGGCTTTACTCACTAGCAATTCTCTTTGCATTTAGACTCTTGATTCACTGGACTGTCCTATACTGGACATTACAATCCGATTTAGCCTATTGCTACTGGATTTTATTCCTCTCTGGCTGTGGTCTGTATGCTTTATTGCTGTGGTCGGTCCCGGGTTTTCCTTTCTATCTCTGGCTCTACCCCAGGTAAACTGATATTTCTTTAAGCTGCCATGAATCCATACACCATTCACTGTATATTTATTTATTTACTAGTTCCTATTTTCTCTTGTTCCTTTGTAGAAATACTTGTATTCATCTGTGGATGATGATTCGTTGCTAACCATACCAGACATTCTTTTGTATACTTGATACACTCTGTCTGGTAATTAATTTTACTTATTTTATTATCTTTTCATTATTATTTTTGTAGCCTACAAATTTATAGCAAAGTTATAAAAATACATGACACCTATTCTGTGTTCTATTTTTCTTTTTTCAGCTGCATTGAGTTTTCATGTGCCACTCGGATATTTACATAATCCTTGATATAATCAGATGGACAGCAAACGTTTTTGGTACTATTTCTTTTGGGGATCCCTTGTTGCTCATTGACCTTCAGTGTTTTTTAGTAAACTGTTTTAAAATTTGTCATTTGTTTATGTATTTTCTTTCTTTGCAGATATATGAAATTAGCAATCATATATTACCAGCCCTTTCTCAAACTCGCCCTGAAGAAGCCGTTTGGCGAAACGCGTAGGCGAGATTCAAGCTACTATTGCTAATATATATTCTGTATATCCTGTTTTTGTTTATTTTAGTTTTTGTTTCTGGATTTTATGATACATAATTAAATATTTTTTCTTAAATTGTATGTCCCTGTGATTGCCTGAAAAAGTCCGCCTTCCTACTACTCTTTGTAGTAACTCCTATTTTTGATTGAATTATTTCGGATGTTGGCTACATGTGAGTGCTTTTATGTTTCCCCGTTCCCTATTTTTGAACTTACTCTTGGGTGGTAAACACCGACCTGTCTTGTTGCACTCATAGATGCGTGTGTCTCATATATATAGGACCTCGCATCTTTCTCTCCCTTTTTTATAAATATTTTTTCTTTGTTGTTGAGATTTTAACATATATCTATGTGTCTTACCTAGCTAGAAGAAGGCAAATTCTTTTTTGCTTCTTTTCTTATAATTGTCTTGGTTGAACAACGTGGTGACTATGGCTACTTTTTCAGGCAATGACTGGGAGGGCTTCATGTTAGAGATTCAGAAAACATGCTCTTCCTCCAGCATAAACGAGGTTGAATATGAAATAGTGTATCAAAAACTCCTGCAAACCTTTGAAAGAAAATCCAGTCTGTTCTGGCATATTAAGTACTTTGAACAATATATTACTGATGGGCTTAATCCAAAAGGCCTGAGAGTACAAGTGTTCCCAAATATATGGGCTATTGATTCTGATCTCAAAGCCCGGTGGGAGCAAAATTTACATGCATGTTCCAAAAAAATGATGGAGCTAATGGTAGAGTACTATATGCAAGAACTGAAAATTGTAGACTGTGAGATTAAAAGAATCTATGATGAAAATAGTCTAATACTAAACAAAACAGGTTTTGGAATTTTTGATACACGGTTGAAGGAGCACATACAAACTTTTACAAGCGAACTCCTAAAGAAAAAGGAGGAGAAACTATCACGGGACAAATTAGCCTTTGCAGGCAAACATGCATACAATTGGCCAAATGCCAATGGACAACGAGGGGGTCAAAGGATCTTTGGACATAATAGAAATAGAAGGGGCCAGGTCCAGAAAAATAAAGACAAAAACAATGACTCTGACTCTTCTGTCAATTCTCTTAATTCACAGAACTCGAAGACCAGCGACCAAGGACATTCCAAAGGCCGGCAGTCCAGAAAACGTTACCAACAAGGTGGTGGGTACCAGACGGGCACTGTGAGTAAGAAACATATAACCGACGCTACTGATCGACCTAATGCTAATACACAAAATGAGACACAGAACCGAGACACAACATCTGAAGGAACACGTACTGTTACTATGTTTCCTCTTTCTGCACCGGGTGTCTCCTCTGATAACTTTCCTATCCTGTCGACAGTATCAAAACCTGAGGAGAACTTACGACATAATATTATTGAGACAGCACAAACCATGGCAAGATCACATACCAACATAAATAAGGATGGGACAACAAGGGATGGCCCTAAATGACGCATGGACCACTTTTTTCCTACTATTTCCCAGAGACCACCAAATAATACCCTAGGTAACACCCCCGAGATCAGTCCATCTGTGCCAAGTGATATAACTAATGCCATTACCACTACTGGCAACTCCTGCCAACTAGAGGTAATTAATTTATCATCCCAGGTTCTCAGTCCACCTGAGATTACTCTCCTCAGCCTCGGTCTGGGTTTCTGTCCCGATAACACATTTAACCAATTTGAACTTATCAAAGATCTATACCTTTTCGCGCGTAAACTTACTTTTAATTTTATGTTCGATAAGGATAGATGTAAACGACAAACCGAATACGCACAACAGGATATATGGAAAGACTTCACGGTCGCGGATTTCCGTGCCTTGAAGACACTGGTTCTTCTATTAGAAGAGAATGAAGAGCCAGATGACCCACCCGAGTCCGCTGAAGCAGTAGGTCAGCGAATACAACTTACATGCTATCAAAATGATCTAGAGATATTGGAAAGAGCCGTAAAGAAAAAATCCCTTAAATTCCCTCCACTCCAGACCAATCCAAATGTCTGGGCCTTCCTAATGCAGGCAATAAAGGATATTGAATCCTTGCCTCCATGCTTCTCTAATGTTAACCATAACCTCACTATGGCTCAAATACAAGCTCTTAACAATCTGAGCCGCAGTCCTCATCTGGTGATCAAGCCCTCGGACAAGGGTGGTAATGTGGTAGTCATGAATGAGCTCAACTACCGGAACATGTGCTGGGACATACTGAAAAATAGAGCCTGGTATAGACCAGTAGCACATGATCTCATTGACAAGCACAACCAACAATATAATGATACCATTCAAATCGCCCTCTCCGAGGGCTTGATCACCAGATCTATATTTGACGGGATACAAGTCCCTCATCCTAAAACTCCAACCTTTTACTCACTCCCTAAGACCCACAAAAATCTACGAGACCCCCCTGGCCGCCCAATCGTTTCTAGTATCGGCTCCAAAACTGAACGAGCAAGTAAATTTGTAGATAGTTACTTGAGACCACATGTGAGCACTATGCCTTCCTATATCCAGGATACCCCTGATCTACTACGAGCATTGGACGGCCTAACTGTACCCCCAGGCTGTCTCCTAGTTTCAATAGATGTGGAGGCATTATATTCCTCTATCCCACATAGAAAAGGATTGGAAACGATTAGCAGATTCTTGGCTGAAAGGGGCCCCAAATGTGGTAAACTCAATGATTTTGTTCTGAAACTTTTGGCCCATATTCTTACTAAGAATATTTTTTTGTTCGATGGGTCCCACTTCCTCCAGGTACAGGGTGTCGCTATGGGCACGTGCTGTGCACCGTCCTATGCGAACCTGTACCTGGGGGGGTGGGAACGGGAGGTTTTTTCTAGTGATGTTTTTTTCGATCTACTACCATCCATATTAGGGTGGTATCGATACATAGACGATATCTTACTCCTATGGACGGGATCCCAGATGGAACTTAATACCTTCATGAGGAAACTTGGTCACAATAGCTACAATTTAAAATTTACCATGACCTCTAGTCTGACTGAGTTAGCCTTTCTGGATCTGACCATCAGTATCTCGGAAGAGGGTGTGCTGAACACCTCCCTATACCGAAAACCTACTTCAGGGAATACGATACTTCATGCTACAAGTAATCACCCCAGATCTTTAATTCAAAGTATACCATTTGGACAATATCTGCGACTTCGACGAAACTGCTCAGATGACCTAAAATTTAAAGTAGAAGCAGATCTCCTATATACACGACTAAGATTAAGGGGGTACAGTAAAAATTGCCTCAAAAAAGCTTTTGCTAAGGCCAATGGCAAGTCAAGGAATGACCTTCTAGCACACAATAACAAACCAACCAGCCCTAGCGCAACACGCCTGATTACAACATATTCCAACCAACACGCCGAAATTAGAACAATAGTACACAAACATTGGCACATACTCACCTCCGACCCAGTACTATCGAAGCATATTGGACCTAGACCTGAAATCACTTTCAGACGGGCTAGATCGATTCGTGATCGCCTGGTCGCAAGCACTTACTGTAGATCGAGTGATATGAAACGGGACCTTCCCGGCCTATACAGATGCGGTGAATGCAACTACTGTGATTATGTGTCAGTAGGTACTACTATACTCTTGCCTAATGGGCAAAAACATACCATCAAACAACACATTACTTGCCAAACGAAGGGGGTCATATACCTGATCCAATGCCAATGTGGAAGCTACTATGTTGGGAAAACTATACGACCATTCTGGAAACGCATTAAGGATCATATTTACTACGCGACCAATGGTCTTCTCAACACCACCATGGGTTACCACATAGCTTTTACACACCAGTATGAACCCCATGTATTCAAATTTAATGCCCTAGAGAGTATATATGAGGATCCGAGAGGGGGTAATTTTGACCAACGTGTTTTACAATGTGAAACACGCTGGATCCATAGACTGAAGGCCAACACGTTCCCCGGCCTCAATGATGCCCTGAGCTTCAAACCCTTCCTTAATTCCTAAATATCTAAGTACCTTTGCTATTAAGCCTGTTCTCCCCCTGGTTTTCATTATATAATTCACATCACGCCCGAACAGGAGAATGAAATACATGCCACTAACATAAACACCAACCGTAGCCATCCAAAAATCTGCCAAGATTCTACCAAGATTTGCCTCTACAGTGTAGAATAAGATTAGACACATAGATCCACCATGCATATAAGTCTGCGTATGGTGTAATTATATGTTGTGTTCTCCCATTTTTTGCTTATCTGTTTAAATGTATATAAATTAAATTATATCTGTATGTTATTGTATTAGAAAATTGTCACAGTTTTGATATATTTTATACTCTTTTTGTAAATATCCTGATATATAAAAAATAATTTCCAAGTTCCCAATTCACTGATGGTCGGTGCGCGCTTGGGACCTCTATTTGTACCAATGTTTGCTGAACAATCTAAGTTTTTTAGTTTCTGATATTTACTGCTGCCATCTTGTGGCGATCTGTAGTGATTGCACTTAAACTATCCTCTCTAAAATTGACTATTTACACCTGACATATGACTACGTTCCCACTGCTGCAAATACAGATTGCTCCTTTTACATTTACATATACATGTTCTATTTTCTTTAGGGATTACCCCCATGATGGGCCCAACTTCTTTTTTTCTCCCCCGTGCATTCTACATATGCATGGTTGCGGGCGGGGATGTCTCTCCCCATGCTTATATATCTATGGTATGTGCACGCTTTGGTGGGACGGCCAGCGCCGCCGTTTTGGGGCGTTTCTATCTGCCACAGATTCTGTGTGCCTGGCACCGCCCCATCTCGAAGTATGGTCCATCCCCAGATGGGCGGGAACATACATCTTCCTTGCCTTACGATCCACCTCTCTCCCCTACCCATCAGTGAGCTGCCTTTCATGCGTCGCCTATGTACGGGCGCCGCGCTGATTACGTCACCACGCTTCCCTGTCATGTGACAGCCCTCGCAATCCTATATAAACTCCCATTAGGAAACGTCTAACTGGCGTGCAGCACAGGTCTGACTCCCCCCGGGACATATCATCAGTGATTCATATCCAGGTATGCAAATACTATAACTTAATACTTTTGGGACAAATGCGCTCCTTTTCTGGCTTTACTCACTAGCAATTCTCTTTGCATTTAGACTCTTGATTCACTGGACTGTCCTATACTGGACATTACAATCCGATTTAGCCTATTGCTACTGGATTTTATTCCTCTCTGGCTGTGGTCTATATGCTTTATTGCTGTGGTCGGTCCCGGGTTTTCCTTTCTATCTCTGGCTCTACCCCAGGTAAACTGATATTTCTTTAAGCTGCCATGAATCCATACACCATTCACTGTATATTTATTTATTTACTAGTTCCTATTTTCTCTTGTTCCTTTGTAGAAATACTTGTATTCATCTGTGGATGATGATTCGTTGCTAACCATACCAGACATTCTTTTGTATACTTGATACACTCTGTCTGGTAATTAATTTTACTTATTTTATTATCTTTTCATTATTATTTTTGTAGCCTACAAATTTATAGCAAAGTTATAAAAATACATGACACCTATTCTGTGTTCTATTTTTCTTTTTTCAGCTGCATTGAGTTTTCATGTGCCACTCGGATATTTACATAATCCTTGATATAATCAGATGGACAGCAAACGTTTTTGGTACTATTTCTTTTGGGGATCCCTTGTTGCTCATTGACCTTCAGTGTTTTTTAGTAAACTGTTTTAAAATTTGTCATTTGTTTATGTATTTTCTTTCTTTGCAGATATATGAAATTAGCAATCATATATTACCAGCCCTTTCTCAAACTCGCCCTGAAGAAGCCGTTTGGCGAAACGCGTAGGCGAGATTCAAGCTACTATTGCTAATATATATTCTGTATATCCTGTTTTTGTTTATTTTAGTTTTTGTTTCTGGATTTTATGATACATAATTAAATATTTTTTCTTAAATTGTATGTCCCTGTGATTGCCTGAAAAAGTCCGCCTTCCTACTACTCTTTGTAGTAACTCCTATTTTTGATTGAATTATTTCGGATGTTGGCTACATGTGAGTGCTTTTATGTTTCCCCGTTCCCTATTTTTGAAAGTACACATGTGACATACGTCATTGAATGTCCATGAAAATTACAATATATTGGTAGAACCACTAGGGAATTACATGTTAGAATCCGAGAGCATATTGCCAATAAAAAGAAAAGGGTTCAACCTAAGGGCACACTTACACCGTATATTGATATCACTTCACATACTAATTTTATTGTATTCATTTTAAGTAGGAATGAATTTCATCATTTTATTTAATGTAATATGGGCGTTTACTTGTGCATGTTTATGGGATTGTGCATTCAGGTGAAACAATTACATTAATATGTCCCTGATTTTCCTATGTTTCCGTTTATACATCTATATTTACCCCTCCTGTTTACTTTTTCTGTTAGCCCATCTAATTTTTGGTGTAATTATGGCTAAAGATCATATTCACATTGCGTCTGTTCAAATTTATAGGGGTTAATAGCTGCTACAATGCAAGGTCTCCAGTCTCAAAAAACCCACACAAATATGGCACCAGACACTAAACATCCTAGTGTCAGGACTTCTGCCCTCATAATCACCAATAGATGGCGACCGCTATGATGCAATGGGAGTCAATTACAATAAATAGGGGAAGTGTTTGTGTAGGCCTGCACGCTCCAGACGACGTCATTCGACGAAACCGGTCGAGCGGACTCACGCTGGTCACAAACACTCCCGAGATTTACACGCAACGCTTGTTTTTACTTTTGTAATGCGAGTACCTGTCTTTTTTATCCAATAAATATAACATTTATCACGTTATCACACTATATGGGTAATTTTTCTCTTTGAGCTGGACGCCGGATTGAACCATATAAGGGATCAGTTTTGCCAGAGAGCAGAACAGGGCTTATACTGTGGAGGCCTTCTACCCCAAGTGGGGGCTTTGATCTGGTGAGGTCGGGACACATCAGAGCATGAAGGAAGGGAGCACAGAGTGAACACAAGATCCATTCATTTTAAGTGTGGCACAAAGCACTTTGTATGCACTATATAATTTATCATCGGCAAGCTATACTCAGCATCATAAGACACAGACTTTATGTACATTTCTTTCATTTCACCTTTTCATTTTCTAGCATTTAGTATCATCAATTTAGCACTTGCTGTTTTGTAGCACTTGAATATAGCACGGATCATTTTATTTATTCATATCACTTATTTATGGTTTTTAACACGTCACCTTATAGCATATTTGCACGGGCTCTTATCAAGGACATTACTATTCATTTTTTTCAGTTTATGATACATCATATTATTTACATCTAAGAAGGCGCCAACTACTAACCCCCTCTTCCCTTACAAATACTGCAACTGCTGACTTTTATTATAAGGACACTTACCTGTCAAGACCGATTCTTCAATTGACTTTGGTGCAGGCGCCGACATCTCTAGTAAGGGAAACAAGAAGTGAAGCCTTGCGACTTCATTGCCTGTTTCCTACTGCCCATGCGTGAGTCGCACTGCACCTTGTTAATGGTCCAGTAGTCTCCTAGGACCTGTGATGTGTCTAAACCAGTACCCCCCCTCCCCCCAAATGTGGCACTGGAGGGTGCACACATAGCTTTTCCTTTTGGGTGAAGCTCCACTTTAAATCACACCAATGCTGCAACACACAAGTATAAAGGTTTTTTTTTTTTTTTTTACATACCCCAAACTTCTTCCTCAATACTGATATAATTGGTGTGGTCCCTGGAACCAGATATCACGTGAACTCTATGCTCTGTCAGTGTGATGGGACATTGAGACTTATCATCAGTGCCCTGATTACAATAAAACGTCGGCAGTGCCCCCAATCAGTGCCCACCAATAGTGCAGCCCGGCGGATTGTTCCTAACGTCACGCAAGTGCATCGCCCCAGTGTGAAAAGTCACACTGAAATGAATGGAAGGTGTTATTTAGAGACTACTTCTAGGGCTAAAACTCCTGAAAACTGCCGTGTGAAAAAGGTCTTGGCTGACCATACATCCCCAGTACACACTGGATGGAGGAATCTTCCCTCGCCAGGACTTTCTGGTTGCTCAATAGGTATACATCAATGAAAATCTTAGAGGTTCTAACCCCTCCCCAATCTCTCTAGAAATAGATAAAAAAGTCTGTTTTGGCTTTTCCTATGTTGTAGGAAAAATGAGCAGCGCAAAATACCTTTAAGAATAAATTCACTTTAAAAAATAAAATAACAAATGCAGATTTTTTTTTTGCAGGGAAAAAAATGTTCACTTATTTTTTGTATTAGCAGCCTGTAAAGCATTGTACCAGGGATCATCAGATCTCTGACACCATGCAGGTCTCCTGCCCACTGTCGGTGTTCATCCCGTACAGGTAAGCCGATACTCACTGACAGGAAGACTCAATGATCTGCCACAGGGCTTGTAGTTTATTCAGACACATAGAGCTCTGTGTATGAATGACGTTGTTTTAAAACAGTGACAGCTAGTATGGGGAGCTTCTCCCCATAACTGCTGCCACAAGGTAGGGGGTTGACAGCTGCAGCACTGGAAACAACTTGTTCCACTCTAAAATTGGGTGTAACATATTCCCAAAGGTAACCTGGGTAGCCTAGGTTTACATCGATGCGATTTGACAAATTGGCGGCTATTGCCAGCAATGGCACCGTCCAAATCAGTGTGACAACGGCTTTGCGGCACTGCACCGGTTCCCAATAGTAGTTTCTGTACAACCTTGGGTGCGATTTCAATAGACATCTATGCAGGAACCTGCACAGATGTCTCTAAAATCGCCCCAGAAATCGGACTGACATGCGGGAATGAAATCCCACAGCAGTGTGAAAGTTGGAACAGATTTCTGAATGTTGTGTTATTTTGAAGCGTGCCTCCTTTTGTAGTTAGTTGATTTTCCACTAGGTGGCAGCAGATGTCTTATGAATGTAAAATATAAGCTCTTCATCTGTATAGGAAGGGAAACCTGTTTTTTGATGTGTTGGATTTATAAAACGAAGACCAGCAGTATTGCAGAGAGACCTAACGAAGGAGGATAAAAATGTTATGACATAATAAAGTAGTAACTACATACTCGCCTGCCATCGTTCATCAAATGTATAGAACACATGTATTGCATAGTGCAACATTGACCAACGTCTTTTTTTCACGCCAAATCTTACCCCCTCATCAGTTTGTCTCTCACAGTCCCCACCTTTTTTTCACCAACCCCTCCCTCTTAGATTGTAAGCTTGCAGGAGCATGGGCTTCTCTAATCCTCTTGTTTTGAATTGTACTGTTGGTGTATTGTCTCCCTGCATTGTAAAGCATTGCGCTTCACACTAAGGGCCCTTTTACACGGGGCGGATCAGTCTTGATCCACCTCTGTGTGACTGTAAGCTCAGCGGGGATCGCTCCATAAATCCCCGCTGAGCCGGCGGATGGCAGGGCGGTCCCCGCCCACTGTGCAGAGACCGCCCTGTTTTTTCTCCCCTCTCCCCTATGGGGGGATTGGATGAACACGGACCTTCATCCGATTTGCTCTGCATACAGAAGAAAAAATAGGGTTTATCCGCTGACACCCACAATCACATAGGGACCAATATATGTCCCTTTTTCATCCGCAAACGGATGGATGAAAAAGCAGACATATGGTCTGCACATGTGAAAGGGCCCTAAAGGTCTCGTTCCCACTTTTTAATGTAAATAGGTTTAGGACTAGGCTTAGCAGCTTCTAGTAGTTTATAAAGGGCAGAAATCATGTGTGGCAGAGGAGGATCCTGTTCAGCCTATAAGCTTTCAAAGTCCTTGAATGGATGTAACCCTGAATTTTTTAATTTTTTTGCTGTCACAACGTAGAGTATAAGATTTCCTATCATCTGTGCCCAGTCTTGCCACACAGAGTTAATCCAGCTCTGAGCAATCCTCTTTTATTTTTCCAGTGAGATAAACGGATACAGGAGAAAACCTTAGTCGTTCTTCCCCCTTGCTGTGAATGACAGGTTATTTACATACAGGGCTGGATTAACATAGGAGCTGTTGGCGCTGCAGCTCCAGGCCCCTTTCTCAAGATAGGCCCATTTGCCCCCCCAAAAAAATAATCTAAAAAGAAAAAAAAAATTGACTTCAGGAGTTGTAGCTCGACGACCAGAGGTCACAGAAACCCCACATTTAGTGGGTTGGTAGGTGGATACCTACCCCATAACCTGTCAAAATATGGAATGGCTATCATTTATGGTTCCGGAGATACGGGTCTGCTTGCACAGCCTGTCAGAAGCTACATACAGAGCGGCCATTATAAATACAAGCTGACACACTGCAGCAGACTGAGAAAAAAAAACATCTGTTTTTTTCTAGAAAATTACTCTATGATGGTCCTTGCAACTTGTTATGTTGCACTGTATAGAGCTGCACGATTCTGGCTAAAATGAGAATTGCAATTTTTTTGCTTAGAAGATAAATCACGATTCTCTCATCTTTCACATAAAAAAATAAAAAAATGGGCTAACTTTACTGTTTTTTGTTTTTATGTTTTTATTATTCATTGAAGTAGGCAAATGCAGTGTGACATAAAATATTGCAGCAATTGCCATTTATGTCTCTGCTAAAATATATGTTTGGCGGTTCCAAGTAATTTTCTAGCAAAACATATTGCTTTTTAACAAGTGTTGGACTTTAAGTGGTTACATTTGTGCATTTACACACAGAAGTTTGATCTAAGAACAAAGTTGGTTACAATGTTTCATGTTTACAAACTTGGCAGACTGATAGTTTCCTGCTAAGAACTTGGCAGACTGCCCAGATATTTTCTTTTGACAGCTGAAAGTCTCTCCACTTGTTATATGAAAGAATCGGCAAACTCTGCATTGGAGATGTCAGGGGGGTTGAATTGAGATCACGATTTTTTTAACAATTAATTGTGCAGCTCTAGCACGGTACTGTATTTGCGCAGCAATTTTTCAAACATGTTTTTTTTGGAAATAAACTGTTTCATTCATTAAAAAAAACACTAAAGTTAGCACGTTTTTTTTTTTTCTGGTATTCTAAGCGATGCTTTAAACATTTTTTAGATTACATGTTTAGAGTTACAGAGGAGGTCTAGTGCTAGAATTATTGCTCTCGCTCTAACGATCGCGACGTATGTAACCTGTGTGTATCTGGCTCTGATACTAGCCAGTGCTTATCAAAATTGGAAAACAATAACTGTGGAGAGGTATTGGAGGTCTGACTATCGAGGCCAAGGAAGTAGTTTAAAAATATAGTTTTAATGTAGTCATAAAAATAAAAACAAATTTAACATATACATAAAAATAACAATGATACATATATACAGGTAAACCACTCTATACATAAAATCCCCAAAGTCGCCGACGCGCGTTTCGCCGTGAGGCTTCTTCAGGACGGATGTTTAAGGATTTTTGTAAGGAGATGTATAAAAATAGTTGTATGGCCGATGACTCTGCAACCAATGCAAAACAGGACACACACCACGATCGGATATTCGATAGTATGAAAAATACTGAATTCAGGAAAGTCCTCAGAGCTTGTTGTAGATCTGTTAATTGACAGTAGAGTCCAAATAAGGGTATTTCCAACATTCATAAAAGAAATTATAATATGGTGCTATTAGCAGCCTTCATTCCTTGATAGGAGACCATAGGGCCAACTGGGACACAAAGCCAAAAGAAATGTATTAAGCTTCAAATTATCGAGGGGTACCAGACCACCAATCAGCGCATAGACTTTTGAGCTTCTAAGTATGAGCCCGCCGATCAGGGGGTTAACTCATGCAGATGTACACCCTGGGACACGGACGCCTGTACGAGTTAACCCCCTGAATCGCTCCTGTAGTGTTGTTGTGTTCTGTCAGTGAGTACAATGATCAGTGTTGGTAACTATAGCTGGCAGCACTGATTGTTTTGGGAAAAACAGGCTGGTTGTACTCAAGTCGATTAATAGATTGACTTGTGTAAAACCAGCTAGCCCATACATAGATCGACTATGGCTGGTCTCTGCTTGGTGTAATTTCAATCCATGTATGACCCGCTTAACCACTATGCAGTCCCTAAATATCCTTCCACTCCTGTTCATAGTGCTCACTGTCATACTCTCCACACTCCTCTCCTATACAGAGTGCCCACTATCATACCGTCCCCATTCCTCTCCTGTACATAGTGACCACTGTCATACCCTCCACACTCCTCTCCTGTACATAGTGCACACTGTCATACTCTATACAATTCTCTCCTATACATAGTGCCCACTGTTATACCCTACACACTCCTCTCCTATACGTAGTGCCCACTATCATACCGTCCCCATTCCTCTCCTGTACATACTGCCCACTGTCATACCCTCCACACTCCTCTCCTGTACATACTGCCCCATCGTACCCTCCACACTTCTCTCTGGTACATACTACCCTCTGTCATACCCCCACACTCCTCCTGTACATACTGCCCACTGTCAGTCATACAGTCAGTCAGGCAGACGCATTAGCAGCAGGAGCCCACAACGGCACTCGTCTCCTAGGAGTAGGAGCGTGTATGCTTTAGCACCAGGCAGGTGTAGGCAGCAGGCAGACAGGCAGGGTCACTCCAGTCCAGCCCAGCTCCAGCCTCAGCTCAGCCCGGATCTGGATCCGGATCTCCTCCAGCCTTTTCTCTAGCAGACTTTTTCCCCTCCTTTGAGCACCATCTGACAGGTAGAACCTGCCTGTCCCCCTGGGATCAAGGGCGGCCGTCCTTTTCAGGATAAGCCGCAGCTTTTGGAGCCCGGGAATTAGGCCACCGACACCCCAGACCACAACCGAGGCCTCCCCCCCTCGCCGCCCCTCCCCGAAGCTGGTTCCTGTCTTTTTCGACGGTCCGCGCCAGCCTATACTAGCTCCACAGCAGCCGCGGCTTAGGAAGGACCGCGGCTTCAACCGGCGCACCGCATCAGCGCCCTGGATCACCCCAGATTCACCCAGCATACCCCCCCTCACCCGTGGAAGACCCCATCCACCTCCGATTCACCCGACCAGCCCCTTTCTGGTGTTTCCAGCCAGTTGATAGCCCCCCGGCCTGGGCCCTGTGTCAGGCCGGTGGCCATCTTGGTACACCCCCCCCCCCCAGCATCAGAAACGCCTTTCACCCCATCCCCTCACAACTCATCAGCATTTGATCCAGGGACTGTACCGATCGTCTCTTAGGGATCAGGAAGGAATTTTTTTTCCCTGCCCAGCACATTGGCATAGCTCGGCCAGGTTTTTTTTGCCTTCCTCTGGACCAAAAATAAAGCTGGGAGAGAGGATTCAAGGAATCTTCTCCCCACCGCCATCTGACCACCAACTTCCCCCCCCCCTTCTCTGGTGACAGGCCACTATGGCTAATCGCAGTACTCTGCAGAAACCATTTGGGGCCTGAGGCAATTTGCCACAATACTACAAGCCGTCACCAAAAAGGACCTAAGAATTCAACTTTTGAGGATCGATCGACGATCGACTGTCAAAAAAATCAGTCACCCACCTCAACCCAAGCACATATGATGTGCTTTGATCAATACAAGATCGGCAGTAAGGCACCGATTAGAAATCCATGATTTCATTCTACAACACGATTTATTACAGAAAGCTGGCTCACAGCCGACTTTAACACCATTCTAGGAGAACTGGTGCCAGAAAACGACTGTATTATCACGGAAAACAGAATAGGGCAAAGAGGAGGAGGCCTGGCGGTGATCCGCAAGATTCATCTTGTGATCTCTAAACCAGCCCTTCACTACTCGCTTTCATTTATGGAAACCCTTACTCTGCAACTGCAAACAAATCCCCAGGAGACCATCCACATTCTTCTCTGCTATAGGCCACCCGGGCCAAAATCGCAGTTTTTACCATCATTGACAGAGTTAATCTCCACTTATACCCTAAACAGCAAACACCTTTTGCTGCTCGGGGACTTCAATCTCTGGGCCAACTCCTCACAGGATCCCATGGCCGACGCCTGTATTGACCACCTGGAAGGATTAGGGCTACAGCAACTAGTATGTGGGCCCACACATGCTCCAGGTTACACACTCGACCTAATTTTCAGACAAAATCTGAAAATAAGTATTTTGGAAAATAAACCGTTGCCATGGACAGATCACCATGCAATTAAATTCATAATTTCCAAAACTCCCCCATTGATAAAAACACCCAAGCCGGTGACAACACACTGGACTAGATCTCAGAAGAAGCTCCATTTGGAACTCTTCAAATCTACCTTGGAAAATAAAATTAAAACAATTCAACCATTTTGAACAGCCTCAGATACACTGGATGCCATAAATGCGGCCCTACTACAGTCAGCCGACTTAGTAGCGCCGAAACGCAAAGCCCTTATCCGGAAAAACAAGGCCGGCTGGTTCAACAACCAGCTGTCGCTACTGAAGCAAGAGCGTAGAAGGGCAGAAGCCGCCTGGAAAAGAAGCGCTTCTGAGGAGAACCTCTCCATCTACAAAGTAGCAACAAGAAAATACCACAAAAATCTTCAAAGCCAAGAAAAATTATTTTTCCAAGGCTATCAACAGCGCCCTAAATCGCCCCCGTGAACTCTTCAAGCTGGTCACGCAGACCATGAATCCAGGCTGTCTTGAAGCCCCCAATTCAGATACCCAAGAATTTTGCAATGAATTGTCGGATTTCTTCATCAATAAAATTGAGAGAATCCGGGAAAGCATTCAGCAAAACAATCCCCCCCGCAACCCCCCTCCCGAACAACCACACAACACCCATAGAAACTTTCTACAGAGAAAAATGGGGGGGAGTGTCCGGAAGATGGCGGAGTAGAGACACACAAGCTCTCCTGCTCCGTTCCCCGCCTGTTTAGTGGAATGAAAACCCCAGCGTTATAACAGATTCAGCCCTTAGAAGCCGGACTATCTGCCTGACTAGCTGCCCGAAGCCCAGAGCAGCTTAGGGAGGTATCGTGGGATGAAGAAAAGGGAAGGGACTAAACTACCTGGTGCGAGCCAGCCGAAGTCTCAGCCATCCCAGCCGTCCTTTCCATCTCAGCCAGAGATTCAGCGGTTCTTCCCCCTGACGCGCTCAGCTACGACCAGAGACCGCGTGACCGGGTCACATGACACGGAGAAGGGTAGGGAACCGCACGAGCCAGCAGTCCCCTCCGCTAACACAGCGGCACTAGAGAAGCTGATCCTAGGAGGAGGAGGAGTGGGTGAGAAGGAGCCTCTGAAAGGACAGGGAATTGAGGCGCCCGTATATACAGAGCTTGGCATGGAGGACCGTGAAACGGAGCTGAGCGCTCTGAAAGCTATGCTACAAGCCCTCCCCACAAGGGATGATATGGAGCTGCTAGTAAAACGCATAGAGAAAACTTATCGTAAGGACCTGGAGACGGTGCGAGAGGAGGTTCAGCAGATATCAGATAAGTTGGAAAGTGATGAAATATTGTTGGCACAAATGGATGAACGTATTACTGGTATAGAACAGGCATACATGGCAAAATCATCCCAGGCTGACTCTATACAGCTTAGGCTGGAAGAAATGGAGGACAGAAGCAGGCGTAAGAACTTGAGGGTTAGAGGGGTCCCCGAAACTGTTGAGAGAGCGGCATTGCAATCAACTATAACAGCAATCTGTTCTCAGTTGGCCTCTCCACCCCCTAACCAGGCCTATGAATTTGAAAGGTTACATAGATCACTGGGCCCCCGATCAACAAACTTGAATAGACCTAGAGACATAATCTGCTGCTTCCATCGGTATACACACAAGGAGTTAATCAGTAGGAAAGCATGGGAAGCAGGGGAAATTGTCTTTGAGGGGGCTCAGATAAAAATCCTTCCAGATCTGTCTCAGGCCACTCTGCAGCGCAGAGCTATGTTGCGCCCATTATTGGACAAAATAAGGGACCTGGGGGGGACTTATAGATGGGGATACCCGATTTCTCTAACAATCAAGAAGGAGACGCAGACATTTGAGTTACAGCTGCCCAGGGAGCTTCCTGAATTATTTAAATTCCTAGGAACTGAACCATTTGAAGTGCCAGATTGGCTACAACCCCTCTCGAGGATACGAAGGGTTAAGAGGCAATAGGAACGAAGGAAAATGATGCAAATGATGTAAAGGAACCCAGATGAACTCAGTTGAAAAAATTGGGGACTATCCTTTTTTTCGCTCCCTTTTTTTTTTTTTTTCTTCCCTCTCATAGGAGAGGGGAAGCCGGAGGGAGAATAAAGGATGAGATCCCCCCCCCTATATTATTTTAATATTTTTGATATTTATTTTTTTTGATTGTAATTACTATTATTATTATTATTATTATTATTATTATTATTATCATCATTATTATTTATTTATTTTCTTTTTTTTGGGACATGTTGGTTCTGTTTTTTTTTTTGGGGGGGGGGGGGGGTTCTAGTACATAATTCAGAATTACACTTTTTTCTTTTCGTCCCCCGCTGCATGAGGGGGGATGGATCAGCACACCAGCACTTGGTGTAAACCACAAACATAGAATGCACATAACACATATAACTCACATAAGAACACAGAGATATATGCCTTTTTGGGGGGAAAGTATTTTCGATTTTACTTTCCCTCCCCCTTTTCTTTTTTTTTTTTTTGCTTTTTGGGATATAGGGGGTTAATATAACGGTAATATAATATATCGTATAAACACGTATGAACACAACTTGATTATCAAGGGGATATTTAGGGGGTATATATAGTAGTTACACAGTAGGTAAAGTACCTGGAGGCATGGGTTTACGTCCCTCTGCCCTCGTTATATATATAATTTTTTTTTTTTTGGTGGATCTAAAGGTGGTGGGGGGGGGGGGGGTTAGATGTCTGGGAGGGAGATTGGGAGCTATGGAGGGGGGGAGAGGGAAGAGGGAAGAGGTAGTTTTCTATCTCTCCCTCATCCCCTCCAGGAAAGAATAAATGGGAATTAAGGGGAACCTGGGCTTTGGAATACAGAGCATTTACATGTATGGTATATACTGTAAATATGTGTATATGTATGACATAGTTCTTTTGGTCTTTGTGTTTCACTTCTTATTTGATGTTTTGAAGAGAATAGTCTAATGGGCTTGGAAAGACTGGAGGGATGGGAGGAAAGGAAATAAAATAGACAGTGAGGCGGGGGGAGGAGGCCAGGTGAGAGCAGCTTAGCCTTCTTTGGTCAATCCCCCTTTAGTTAGGTATACACCCAGGAGTTAACTGGTGTAAGAACCAGTCAGGGGTGTTTTTCTTTATCGTACATCACGGGACACAGAGCACATAGCCATTACATATGGGTTATATGGGTACCTTCAGGTGTGGACATTGGTGCAATCAACTTCACAGGAAGTTCCTCCCTATATAACCCCCTCCCACTGAGAGTGCTTCAGTTTTTTCGCCAGTGTCTTAGGTGTTGGTCACGTCTAGCTGTCCCTCGGAGGTCTCGGGACCCAGGATAGCTAGCCGGATCCGTCCGAAGTGCTTCAAAGCCAAGGAGTACGGTACCCGGGCCCTGCCTGCGTGGGGTGTTGCCTATAATGCCTCTCCTTGGAGGGCTGGATTCTGGGCTCCAGTGCCTTGGTCTCTCCCAGGACTAAACGCTACTGATGCCAGGATGCTATATAGGTCCAGGGGTGTGGGTTCCTTAAACATAGGACCCCGGTCCCTGAAGGTCCGAGACAATACCCACGGAGATGGGAGAAGATTGGACCTCTTGCAGTTTGCAATACCCTGCGGCGTGGAGCAGGTAAGAGGGAACCTGCGGGACTTGGTTCGACAGTTGGCTAATGGTATGCTTGTGCATCAGCCACTATCTCCACTATGTCTTTTTAGGCAGGATGGGATGTACTAATGTTTACCCAGATAACATGTAGATATATGTATACTTGTTTAAGATATATGTTTGCTACTCACCCCAGGTCTGCCTGTTAGCATTGATACTGCAGCCCCACGTACTGTAAAGAGGGAATTGCTGGTGAAAACTCCTGTTTCTTAGGAAGCCTATGGGGACAGCTTCAGTGGCGGCTGGTGCTCAAAATTTTTGGGGGGGCGCAAACGAAAAAAAAAATATTGCAGCCTCACTGTGCCCATCACATGCAGCCACTGTGCCATGCCACCAAATGTAGCCACTGTGCCATGCCACCAAATGCAGCCACTGTGCCATCAATTGTCACCACTGTGCCATGCCATCAAATGCAGCCACTGTGCCATCAATTGTCACCACTGTGCCATGCCATCAAATGCAGCTACTGTGCCCATCAATTGTCACCAATGTGCCATGCCATCATATGCAGTCACTGTGCCATCAATTGTCACCAATGTGCTATGCCATCATTTGCAGTCACTGTGCCATCAATTGTCACCTCTCTGCCATGCCATCATATTCAGTCACTGTGCCATCAATTGTCACCACTGTGCCCGGCCTGTGCTCATTGTTGCCTCTGTGCCCCATGATGCCACTGTGCCCCATGCTGCCACTGTGCCCCATGCTGCCACTGTGCCCCATGCTGCCACTGTGCCCCATGCTGCCACTGTGCCCCATGCTGCCCCTTTCCCTGTAAAAAAATCACTTACCTGACGCTTCCATGTCCTCCCTCGATGTCTTCTGCCGCCCTGGAGAAGCTTCAGCCAATCAGGTTCCTGAAAACCAGAATCCGGGAACCTGATTGGCTGAAACGGGTGTCAGTCTAATGCAAGGACCGCAGATTGTCTGCGCTCCGAGCATAGACTTCCGAGAGCCGGAGGGCGGGACTGGAAAAGCCTATCAGAGCCACTGGCTTTGATAGGCAGTTCCCCTCAGCCAACCAGCTGTCGCTATTCGGGTAACGGCGTCCCATGTCCGGTTATACGAATAGACCAGGCAGCTGGCAACAGTAACACACGTCCAATGCATAGCATTGAACGTGTGTTACTTGCGAGAGGGGGTGGCGCTGCAGCGCCCTCTATAGACGGCCGCCAGAACTTCGGCTAAAATGTCAAAATGACATTTTAGCCGAATAAAAGTTCTTAAAGGGCCCGTTTTTTTTTTTTTTAATTCTTTTTTTTTTTTGTGACTGCGGGAGGGGGGGCGGCGCCCGTGCGCCCATATGGGCGGGCCGCCACTGGACAGCTTCCTCTCTGTGTGCACTACAGTAAGGATTAGTGCTTACCTGGTGTCTGTTGGTGCTGCTGGCGCTGGTCCATGCTTTTCCTCTGCTCTCTGCTTCCTCCATGTTGCTTCAGCGTGGGGGGGGGGGGGGTGCGCGCGCGTGGGCGCGTGCACGCCGCCTTTTATAGCGTCGGCGTGCGTTGGGGGGGGCGGGCCAGCAGCGTCAGGGTCAGTTAAAAGTAAAACGTTTTCTCTGGCTGGTCTTTTCCCTCCTGAAAGCAGAGGAAGAAGGACACAGAGCGCGCAGCTGGGTCTTTTGGCCACAGTGACACCCAGTGGCGGTTTGTGGATCTTCAGGTCTAGGACTTAGTTCCACTATTGACCAAGAAAAAAAAAAAAAAAGAGTTTTTTTGCTTAAAGGGACTCAGCCTTAGATCCAGCAGTATCTGAATCAACCTTGGACTCCGGCTAACGGGCATTGGTGTTGCAATACTCACAGGTTTTCCTCAGTATTGCCACCTCCCAGGCGGGTAAAAAAAAAAAAAATATATATATATATACAAAATTTTTCATTTTCCTCAGCCTGTTCTCATATTAATTACTCCTAGCTACAACAGTCAGGTGTTGGCTATAGGGGTGACTCAAGGTTGTGCAATGGCTCCAAAGGGATCAGGACCAGCCAAGGCTGCAAAAGGTGCCAAGAAACAAAAGGGGTCTCCATCGGGGTCAGAGGATTTGGGCCAGGCTTCAACGGCCCCACCCTCACCAGTTAGACCACCGAGTAGCATAGTACAAGAGCCATTGGGGGTGCTGGGGGCAGAGGCGGCCCCCGATCCACCCATTCCCGTTTACGTAACGGAAGAAATGCTAGCGACCACCCTGGGTGGGCTAGAGAAAAGGTTAACTGCTTTGTTTGCCCGCCCTTTGCCAAGTAGCAAACGGGCTAGATCCCCCTCACCTAGTTGGGTGTTTTCAGATGCGGAGGTCTCCTCTTCGGAGGAACGGGACCCACAAGGGGATCAAGCGGACCCAAGTCCTGACGGTTCAGACATGGAGGGTTCCACTGTAGATGAATATTTTTCGGCCTCTCAAGCGGAGAGCCTGTGGATCCAGTCTTTGACAGATATGGTTCGCACTGCTTTTAAACTTCCAGTGTCAGAACTAGTAGCCCCTGTGGTATCCTCATTGGGTTCTTTAAAGGCTCCATTAACTTGTGTTTCTTTTCCGATTTACCCCCTTCTGCGGGGCCTAATTTACCAGGATTGGGCTCGACCTGATAGGATCTTTATCCCTCCTAAGAGGTTCTCTATTCTCTATCCTATGGAAGAGGAATTTTTAAAGAAATGGGCACTCCCCACAGTGGACGCGGCCATTTCCTGCGTGAATAAATCCCTGACCTGTCCGGTTGAAAATGTCCAGATGTTCAAGGATCCGGTCGACAAAAAATTAGAGACCCTACTGAAGGCTTCTTTCACCACAGTAGGTGCCATGGTTCAGCCAGCGGTGGCAGCCATTGGCGTTTGTCAGGCCTTAAAGGATCAGGCAAAACAGATAGTAAAAGACATGCCGGCTCAGCAAACTCGTGAATTAGCAGATTTCCCTAGGGCTCTCTGCTTTGCAGTAGATGCTATTAAGGACTCCATCCAACAGGCATCCCGTTTATCTCTGCTGGTGGTTCACATGCGTTGTCTTTTGTGGCTAAAGAACTGGTCAGCAGAGGCACCCTGCAAAAAGCTTTTAGCAGGGTTTCCCTTTCATGGGGGAAGACTTTTCGGTGAAGACCTAGATAAATATATCCAAACCATATCAAGTGGTAAAAGTTCTTCCTTACCGGTCAAGAAAAGACCGCGTGGGCCCGCGTTTAAACGACAGGCCTTTGCAGGCTCGGCCCCTTCGACTTCCCGTCAGTATCGACGGCCTCCTGGGCGTTCAGCAGTTAATAGTCGCCCACAGGGACAAGCCGCGGCAAACAAGAGGCCCTGGTCTCGCAAGCCGGCTAAACCAGTCATCAAGTCAGATTCATGAAGGGGCGCCCCCACTCTCTTGGGTGGGGGGAAGACTTCAGTTTTTCTCCGAAGTCTGGAAGGCCAGAATTCCCGACGCTTGGGTTCGGTCCGTGGTAGCCACAGGCTACAAACTAGAGTTTCGAGAAATCCCCCCTCCTCATTTTCAGGGGTCACGTCTTCCAAGCGACCCATTAAAGAGGGCCTCTCTCGTAAAGGCGTTGGATCGCCTCTTGCTCCAAGGAGTAATTGTAGAAGTACCAACCCAAGAATGGGGTCTGGGATTCTACTCCAACCTTTTTATAATACCAAAACCCAATGGCGACGTCAGGCCTATCCTAGACCTCAAACGCCTAAATCGCTTTCTAAAGATTCAGACCTTTCGTATGGATTCCATACGTTCAGTGACAGCCAGCCTGCATCAAGGCGACTTTCTAGCATCTATAGACATAAAGGATGCATATCTGCATGTGCCGATCTACCCAACACATCACAAGTTTCTTCGTTTTATGATAGATCAAAGTCATTTCCAGTTCGTAGCCCTCCCTTTCGGGTTGGCAACAGCTCCGCGGGTATTCACAAAGGTGTTAGCCCCGGTGCTAGCCGTCCTAAGGACAGAAGGCATTTTGGTCCTGGCATACCTGGACGATCTCCTGGTTATCGACAGATCAGCTTCCAACCTCAATCATGCAGTAGTCCGCACAGTTCGGCATCTACAAGAATTCGGGTGGGTTGTGAACCAAGGAAAATCGAGGTTGCAACCCACAAGACAGTTGGAATATCTAGGCCTTCGGTTAGATACAGAATGCCAGAGGATATTTTTACCTCAAGAAAAGATCAGGTCATTGACTCAAACAATTCAAATAGTCCTAGGCAAAAAGAGGCCGACTATTCGCCTATGCATGCGACTGCTGGGAAAGATGGTAGCCGCCTTCGAAGCAGTGCCCTATGCCCAGATCCATACCAGAGTTCTCCAGGCAGCTATTCTCTCTGCTTGGAACAGGTCCATACAGGCATTAGACCGTCCATTAGGTCTTTCCCCAGGAGTCAGGCGCAGCCTGTACTGGTGGCTGGTCCCTCAAAAATTGTCAAAAGGGAAAACCTTTTGCCCCATCACGTGGAAAATAGTAACCACAGATGCCAGCCTAACAGGTTGGGGGGGCAATCTTAGGAAAACGGACCCAGCAGGGACAGTGGTCAGAGGCAGAAAGTCTGCTTCCCATCAATATCCTAGAGATCAGAGCTGCTCGGTTGGCCCTGGTCGCCTGGACTCTCCCCCTGCAGGGTCTGCCAGTAAGGATACAGTCCGACAATGAACCATACATAAACCACCAGGGGGGCACAAGGAGCCTAGCGGCTCAAAGGGAAGTAAACCTGATTTTCTCATGGGCCGAAGCCCATGTACCCTGCATCAGCAGTGTTCATCCCAGGGATAGACAATTCTCAAGCAGATTTTTTGAGTCGTCAACAGTTACTCCCGGGAGAGTGGTATTTGGGCAGGCGGTCCTACGGGCAGCAGTATAGAATCCTCTGGCCCGGTTCACGCCCCCTTTTTTTCTGTTGGTGGAGCTATTTTACCTCCTGACAATGTTTTTTGTTTGGCTATTTTTGGCCTTACGGTCTCCCTCCCTTCATGGAGCATCGCTTTGGGACATCCCATATGTAATGGCTATGCGCTCTGTGTCCCGTGATGTACGATAAAGAAAAAAGGATTTTTAATAACAGCTTACCTGTAAAATCCTTTTCTTGAAGTACATCACGGGACACAGAGCTCCCACCCCTCTTTTGGGGAACATTGTGTAACCTCGGAGAAATTGCTTGCTACAAAACTGAAGCACTCTCAGTGGGAGGGGGTTATATAGGGAGGAACTTCCTGTGAAGTTGATTACACCAGTGTCCACACCTGAAGGTACCCATATAACCCATATGTAATGGCTATGCGCTCTGTGTCCCGTGATGTACTTCAAGAAAAGGATTTTACAGGTAAGCTGTTATTAAAAATCCTTTTTTTTCCCTTAGGGGCATAGAAGGGGGAGGGATAGCTTTAGGGGAGTAGAAGGGGGAGGGATTGTCGTAGGGGAGGGGGGAGTGGGTTTTCCTTTTTTTTTTTTGGCCCCCGAGATGGAGGCTTTAAAAATAACATCTATGAATGCCAAAGGACTCAATGTCCCAGGAAAACGTAGAATGCTGCTGAATGACCTAAGGAGGTGGGGAGTAGACGTGGGTTATATTTAGGAGACACATTTTAGGGCGGGACATCTTCCATTCCTTCAGAATAGATTTTTTCCATGCGTCTATCATGCAATGAACCAGGAAGCAAAATCAAAAGGAGTTTCGATCCTGATTTCAAATCGTGTAGCGTGGACGTTGCATGATAAACGCATGGATCCTAAGGGTAGGTTTCTCTTCCTGAAAGGCAGTATCGGAGGGGTTAAAGTAACCCTGGCCACGCTGTATGCACCAAATACCCATCAAGATATATTGTTTAAAAAAGTCCTTACAGACCTGGCTGACTTTTCGGAGGGGAGGCTAATTCTGGGAGGAGACTTTAATGTTGCTTTAGACCCCGCGGTGGATGTGTCCTCAGGGACGGCGTCGACTTCGGGGTATCTAAGGAGAGGTATATTAAAGAAACTACATGAGATGCAGCTAGCGGATGTTTGGAGAATTCTACATGCTGAGGAAAGGGATTATACCTTATTTTCCAATCCGCATCAGGTATACTCCCGTATAGATTTTTTTCTGATTCCTCATTTTTTGATCACCTCAGTCTTAGAAAGCGAAATTGGAAGTATAACATGGTCAGACCATGCTCCAGTCAGTGTGAGCCTCTCCCTTTCCAACGTGGTCTTCTCCCAGGATAGATGTTGGCGTTTAAATGAGAGTCTTCTGCATAATATTGAGATTAGGGATGACATAGCTAAAGAAATCGCAGAATACTTTCAAGTTAATGATACACCTGGGAGTGACCCGGGGATGGTGTGGGAGGCACACAAGACTGTGATCAGGGAAATTCTGATCAAGCATGGAGCTACTCTGAAAAAGAAACGGGATAAACAGATTAGGGAACTACTAGAAGAAATTCAGAAGCTGGAAACACAGCACAAAAAAATACAATCACCTACTAGTGGCAAAGAGTTAGGACAGTTGAGGAGACAGCTCACAGAGATTATGAGGTTTAGAGCAAAAGCAAAGATACAAAGAGGTGAGAAAAATAATTACGAACTTGGAGATAAATGTAGTAAGCTCCTTGCAGGAACACTCAGGGATAGAAGAAGTACAGTATATATACCTCAAATTAAAGGGAAAGAAGGGCAAATGGTACGGAAACCAAGAGAGATAGCCCAGACATTCGGGGAATACTATTCCTCTCTGTACAATCTAAGGACTGTTGGGGAAACTCAATTGGGAGTAGAGGAATACCTGTCTGCTTCTGGGATCTCGAGATTACCATCCCCAGTTCGAAATAACCTGGAGATACCCATCTCCATCAAAGAGGTGGAAGCAACCCTTAAGAAGATTAAATCAGGGAAAGCCCCTGGACCAGATGGATTCACTATAAGGTATTATAAGGAATTTGCTCCACTTTTAAGTGGTCGAATGGCTAAACTCTTTGATGCACTTGGGGGCTCCGTGAGGTTGCCCCCGGATGCACTTCTCGCACATATAACAGTGATACCAAGGGAAGGACCCGGCAGACTGTGGCAGTTATAGGCCAATCTCACTGTTAAATGTAGATTTGAAACTTTTTTCAAAAATTATCGTGACTCGACTTCAACCCTGGTTGGCGCAGTTAGTGGATTTGGACCAAGTAGGGTTTATCCCGGGGAGAGAGGCAAGGGATAATACAACGAAGATTATTAACTTGATCCAATATGCTGAGTTAAAAGAAATCCCTTGTGTCTTTCTGAACACTGATGCAGAAAAGGCGTTCGATCGGGTGAGTTGGCGGTTCCTGGAGGGGGTGATTAGACAGGTGGGACTGGGGGAACACATGATCAGGTGGATCATGAGTGTATATACGTCCCCGCGTGCATCAGTAAAAGTAAACGGAGTACTCTCCCGTCCGTTTGAGATTTCAAACGGTACAAGACAGGGATGCCCCCTCTCGCCCTTGTTGTTTGCTCTTTCATTGGAGCCCTTACTCAATAGAGTCCGTCAAAATCTGGACATTCAGGGCATACAGATGGAGGAGCAGAGACATAAGGTAGCAGCATATGCAGACGACCTGCTTTTTACCCTGACTAACCCACATATTTCACTCCCCAATCTAGTAAACGAAATTGAGGCATACGGAAGGGTGTCTAATTTAAAAATCAACAGCCTTAAATCTGAGGCAATGGAGGTGGCAATACCCTCTATTATGGGAGATACCATACGACGAAACTTCAGATTTAAGTGGGGGAAGGCCCTGAAATACCTAGGCACACAGATACCATCAAATATAAAGAATATCGCTCCGCCCCTCCCCCCCCCCCCCCGAGGCCCTATATAATAGGATTAAAGATGTGGAACTAATGGAGAGGATGACAGCCAGGATGACGGACAGATTGGAGGCCCACAACGTGATCTGGGAGCTTTGGCACCGTCGGGAGGAGATATCGTGAGCAAGTACGTGGGCCACACAGATGACTTCCCTTCCCATCCCCCCCTTCTTCCCCTCCTCCCTCCCTCACCCCTCCCCCCTTCTCCTTGTTCCTATTTCTTCTCTCCTTTTCTTATCTACACCCGTGAAATCACGGTGCTTCTAGATGGTTCAAAACGAGGTTGATGCACTCATGTGTTGTTTTTTTATTTTTATTTTTTTCTCCCTATCCTTGTATCTTGCACTTAACAGATGTATATAGCTGCACCTTAGCGCGACCTTCCAGCTGCCCTGTGAGAGGGTACATAACAGGTCGAATGCAACGGTGAAAGCTGTCACGGAGAGTATAGACCACTCCATTAGATGTCATTTATGTGAATGATCTTATTTGTATGAGTGTACTGAAACCTTCTAAATAAAACTATTATTGATAAAAAAAAGAATATCTTTGGGTTGAATTTTCCCCCTATGTATAACTCAATACGAACTCTTTTAGACAAATGGCAACACAGTCTGCACTCATGGTTCGGCCGGAGTAACATAGTGAAGATGAGTATTCTCCCAAAAATATTGTATCTTTTTCAGGCCCTGCCTATTACTATACCAGCATCCTTTCTACGCCAAGTAGGTAGTCTGCTTATGAAATTTATATGGGCAGGGAAACGGCCTAGAATAAAAAGAGACTTGCTGAGAATGCCTAAGGGAGCAGGAGGGATGGCAGTACCAGACATAGTTAACTATTACCGTGCGATACATCTGACACGGCTGATAGACTGGTGTAGACATGAGGAGATGAAACGCTGGGTAGCGATAGAACAACAGGTTAGCCCAATATCACTATCTAGAGCACCATGGTCTTACACAGCACTACCCATCCAACTTAAGAAACACCCCACAATCGGACCCACGTAACAAATAGCATCAAAGATATGTAGGAACGAAAGATTTTCATCAGGTCACTCACCACTGACCCCAGTATTGGGAAACCCTAATTTTAAGCCAGGTATGGAAAAGGGTAAATTTGAAGAACTTAGAGAGAAGGGCGTCTTCCAGGTATCACATTTCATGCTGTCGGGACTTTGGCCTTCCATGGATGAGCTGACAAGGGAAGGAGGCCTTTTTGAGCTCACACTTTGGCAGGCAGTTCAGGTAAGCTACTTTGTGAGATCGCTAGGGCCGGTGGTGGAATTCCAAAGGCCTTTGACAACGTTTGAACTGTACTGTAGTGAGAAGGAACCGCTCTCACGAGTGGTATCCAAGATGTATGGCCTTTTGAATACACCACCGGAAGAATTTGTGATGCCAGGAATTGGCAAATGGGAGAAGGCTTTGGGGAAGATTTTTACCTCAACTCAATGCAAACAGATTATCGGATTGACATTTAACTCCTCAAAGTGTACTAAAACTCAAGAAGCCAATTACAAAATCCTTTGGCATTGGTACTATACGCCAGTTAAACTTAACAAAATTGCAAATGAAAATTCGGATCAGTGCTGGAGATGTGGGAGAGAGATAGGAACACTCCTGCACATATTTTGGGCCTGTGATAAAATAAGATACTATTGGAAGGAGGTGAGGAGAATATCCCAAAAATTCACAGAATATCACATACCAAACGACCCCGCCTTTTTTCTTCTGCATTGCTCCGAGATCCCGGTAAGAAAGTATAGGAAATCAGTAGTGTGCCATTTGATCAATGCCGCAAAGGCGGGAGTTACCCAGATGTGGAGGGATTTTAGATCTCCTTCTATAGCAGGTTGGCTTAATAGGACACGAGAGATCGAGGCAATGGAGGACTTAGTGTTATCAGCCCAAAACAGGAGGAAACAATATAGCGAAACCTGGACAGGATGGAAGGTATTTATTAACTCAGAGGAAGGGAAGAGATTGTTGGAAGAGAGATAAGAGGAACCTAGTAAATAGTAAATGGCGTTGAAAATTGATTTTTGCATATGAATATAAAAGGCCTTATAGGTTGGGGTTGTTTTTGGGGTTGTTTTTTTTTTTTTTTTTGGAAAAGGGAAAAAAAAAAAAGAATAGTGCTGAAACTGGAGGTTGCTCGATGATTTTTACTTAAATCTGCGTTTATTCCCCACGGCTGACCTGGCTCTTCTCTGGATTCTTTTCTGCTCTGACCTTCTGTTTTGACCCAAATTGATTTTGACCTTGTCATTACTGACCTTGGCTTGCTTCCTGACCATGATCCTACTAATTACTTGTTGCTGACCTTGGCTTGCTTCCTGACCACAATCCTGCTATCCATCACCGACCTCAGCTTGCCTCATTACCATGATTCTGCTGTCTACCTGTTGCTGGCCTCATCTTGTCTCCTGACCATGCCTCTGCCTTCCATCTGGCCTAAAATTTGTCTTCCAGCCTGTTGAGGGTTCTGCTGTGTTCTAGTCTGCTCCTCTGTGGTATCTTCACCTGGTTCTCTAGTGTTCTCTTCAGCAGTATACAAGCACACTTTTCTGTCAAGTTACCTACTAGAAATGATATTCTGTGAACTGGACTCTTGGCACATATGCTACTTTGGGATCTTTTACTCTCTGTAACCATTCCAGTGGTTTTTGGACCAGGGCTGTGAGGGAATTTTTTTTGGTTATTTTGGCTTCTAACCAGGTAATTGATAACATCCTACCTCTGAATAATTGCTGTGTAGTATAAAAATCTATTTTGTTTATTCTGGAAAGTGAAAGCATTGTATCTCTGATGTTGTGGCTATCATATAAAAAAAGCAATCCTGTTTTTTACCCTCCCTTTCCTCCCCCTTGTCCATTTACAGAACACCTTCTATTCTGTTCACAGAGAAGAGATCCTGTCATTTTTCTGCCCCTTTCTCCACTGGGAACAGAATACAAGGCATGTTTTGAAAAGGGAAGGTAAATGACAGGATTGCAACACAGCAGCAATCAAGATGTAGAATATAAATTATGACAGGTAACTTTTTGCACACATCTCATATCACAAAACTGTCCAGCCTGATATTCAACATTAAAGAATTTAACACAACCTCATAAAAAAAAAAGGAAAAAAAAAAAAACTTTCTACAGCCAACAAAGTTCACTCTGGAACCCATCTCCATCGATGCCACAGAAAATATTGGCGCTTTGTGTAACAGCACATCGCCTAATGATATCATCCCCACTAAACTGCTGAAGGAATGTGCCGATATCCTGGCACCTCCCATCACGCAGCTTATAAACCAGTCATTTAAGGAAGGCATAGTGCCCTCCCTGCTGAAAGAGGGCACAATCCAGCCCATCTTGAAGAAACCCACCCTGGACCCCAAGGACCCAACTCACCGCCGTCCCATAACAATGCTAAACGTTTTCTCCAAGGTAATGGAGAAAATAGTGGTACAACAGCTGCAACAGCATCTAGATACCCATAATCTACTTGATCCATACCAATCGGGCTTCCGTCCCGGACACGGGACGGAAACAGCATTGCTCAAAATATGCGACGACGCTCTAGAGGCCGCAGACGATGGAGAATCTTGTCTCCTGGTTCTGCTGGACCTAAGCGCAGCCTTTTACACGGTAGACCACAAACTTTTACTGATTCGGCTGGCTGAGGTAGCCAGAGTCACAGAAGGTGATTTACCACGGTTTTCCTCTTTTTTGGAAAACCGATCACAAACAGTGAAATTGGGACCTTTCACTTCTGAAAAACGCACGGTGTCATGCGGAGTCCCCCAAGGATCCCTTCTGTCACCGGTGCTCTTTAACATCTATCTTCGCCCTCTGTTTGAAATCATCAGTAGTCAACATCTACTTTATCACCCATACGCAGACGACACGCGACTGTTTTCGCATCTGCAATAAAAAGGATCACCAGCTCAGTTTAGAGAATTGTCTCTCTTTGATAGAAAACTGCAATATAAGGAAAGAAAAATGGACAGCCGCACTCCAATGGATGAAAAGACTTAAAAATAGTGCCTGTTTATTCCAGTCAAAAAACTAAAACCGCAAAAACAGCAAACAGTGGGGTAACAAAAGCTGACGCGTTTCATATCGACAACCGATGCTTAGTCATAGCTAAACATAATGATAAAAGAAATCTCATTTATAGAAAGAAAAAAGTCCCAGAAACCATCTGATGATTCATTAATTAATTAGTCTCCTGGTGGGGCCTGGCTTCACACGCACACGGATTCACACGCTTTGGCTGGGTTTTTATTTTATTTCATTATATCTTCTCATCCCACACACATTTACACTTATTTTATCAGTGTTACACTTAGTTTATCAGTGTTGTAGAATATGTAATGTCATATTTCCATTGGGATAAAAATAAGGTTTCTTTACATTGTAACACATATGTTCTCAACACACATCCACTGTATACTGTATATTCTCCTAGGGGTTGAAACTAGGTTTGCTGCTATTAGACTGGTGTAACCAATTTTAATCGGCCGATGTATATATTATGTTCCCATCTACTGGTGACTGGGAAAAAACCCTGGGAATCAATCTCACCTTCACTGAGATCCCTTCTCTGGTTGCCAGTAAAAGACAGAATTGCTTTTAAAGCTCTCTGTCTGACTCATAAATGCATCCATGGGAAAGCCGCGCAATATCTTTGCGAAAAAATAGAAGCCCACAATCCCAATCGCGTTCTGCGATCCACCGACCAAAATTTGGTCAAGGTACCCAAAGCCAGATACAAGTCCAAAGGAGAAAGAAGGTTTGCGGTCCAAGGTCCCAGACTATGGAACGCTTTACCAACCAGCATTCGGTTGGAGGAAAACCACCTGACCTTCAGAAGACAGATTAAAACTCTGCTCTTTTGATGTCGAGAGAGACAGGAACAACGAGCGCCCAGAAGCGGTTTAGTTTGCATGTGTCGCGCTATATGTTTTTCATTCACTCATTCATTCATTCATACCCTTCACACTCCTCTCCTGTACATAGTACCTGATGTCGTACACTTCTCTCCTGTACATACTGCCCACGGTCATACCCTCCACACTCCTCTCCTGTACATATTGCCCACTGTTAGACCCTCCACATTCCTCTCCTGTACATAGTGCCCACTGTCGCACCCTCCACACTCCTCTCTTGTACATACTGCTCACTGTCATACCCTCCACACTCCTCTTCTATACATAGTGCCCACTGTCATACCCTCCACACTCCTCTCCTGTACATAGTGCCCACTGTTAGACCCTCCACATTCCTCTCCTGTACATACTGCCCACGGTCATACCCTCCACACTCCTCTCCTGTACATATTGCCCACTGTTAGACCCTCCACATTCCTCTCCTGTACATAGTGCCCACTGTCGCACCCTCCACACTCCTCTCTTGTACATACTGCTCACTGTCATACCCTCCACACTCCTCTCCTATACATAGTGCCCACTGTCATACCCGCCACACTCCTCTCCTGTACATACTGTTCACTGTTATACCCTCCACACTCCTCTCCTATACATAGTGCCCACTATCATACCATCCACACTCCTCTCCTGTACATACTGCCTGCTGTCATACACTTCTCTCCTGTACATACTGCCCACTGTCATCCCCTCCACACTTCTGTCCTATACATAGTGCCCATCATCATACCCTCCACACCCCTCTCCTGTAAATACTGCCCACTGTCATACCCTCCACACTCCTCTCCTGTGCATACTGCCCACTGTCATACCCTCCACACTCCTCTCCTGTGCATACTGCCCACTGTCATACCCTCCACACTCCTCTCCTGTGCATACTGTCCACTGTCATACCCTCCACACTCCTCTCCTGTGCATACTGCCCACTGTCATACCCTCCACACTGCTCTCCTGTACATAGTGCCTTTTGCCGTACCCTTTGCACTCTTCTCCTGTTCATAGTGCCCAATGTTAGACCCTCCACATTCCTCTCCCTCACCTGCACATACTTCCCACTTATATACCATTCGTACTCCTCCCGCTTACCCGCAAAAACAGTTCTTTAAAATAATACTGAATACCCTCAATGTTACCAGCTCTAAAATAAACACACTTTTGTTAGTTCAACTAAAGGAAATCTCAGTTCTCACATTTGTTCTGTCCCATTATTAGAACTTATTTAATTTTGTGATTACTACTGTGATGTACAGAGGAACATAGGGGATCTCAGCTGCTCTAAATATAGCACTTGTGAAAAGTGTCCCTGAAAATATTTTTTAAATGTTGGCAACTATGCACTTATGCACTGCCCAAGGGCCAGTGGGTCAGTAGGGGGCTCTATGAGAGGTTTCTGGGACCCTGGGATAATAAAGCGTTACTGGGGTAGGTTATGCCACAATGTACAAGTATGCACAGCATATTAGCACAACAGGGTACACTTACATTTGCAGACTGGGCCCTCCATTGCTGCGCTGTGATTCCCACACATTTATTATTTATAAAAGGCCCCACCAAAATCCTCAGCACCAGGCATATCTCATGCACTAGCCTGAGACAGGCATTATTTTTTAATTCCCACCCCCACTCCTTTTCTGAAGTCATGTGGTTACTTTTCTGGATTTTGACTGGATGTTAGTGATCATAGCCAAATTCAGTGTAAGAAATACACAGGACAAAATGCATGTTGACAAGGGGAGTGTAGAGGTGGGCGGGGAGTCTACTAACATCACGACTTCACCCACAGAGCTCCAGACAACAGATCCACCCACAGAATCTGCAGTTTTTCAGTTCTTATTACAGGCAGAGGGGAGACATTTGACAGGTAAGGATACATGCAGGGGGCATCTATATCCTTATAGATCAGCACTATGGCAGTAGTTTAGAAAGGATGAGAGTGGGTTTACATCCACTGGTAGTTCTAATCTGCGACCCATGATGCTGCAATGTGATAATTAGTAAGCTGGCAGTGTTTCCAAAAATCAAAGGGGGAAACAATGTTTCCCCGGTGGTAAGCGGAGACCGGTGCGTGTTCCTAAATATTGCCACTTTAAAAAAAGATAAATACCATTATTGCATATAAATCAATCCTTCTCCTGGGTGCAGCACTTCCCCTTTTTTGGTAGAAGATGCTGGCTTGACTGCATCTCTCATAATCACTTATGTGCATGTAAAATGTACCCCTCCGGTGTCACGTTTGACACCTTTCAGGGGGGAGCAGAGCAGATACCTGTGTAATACAGGTATTTGCTCCCACTTCCTGGCATAGATCAGAGCGGTAACCTACGCCACTTCTTGCGCCTACACTGTCCTCCCCCACTGTCTTCTGGGAAACACACAAATCCCAGAAGACAGCAGGGACCAGTGAGGGCGCGCAGCGTGACTCACGCATGCGCAGTACGGAACCAGAAAGTGAAGCCGCAAGGCTTCACTTTTTAAAATCCCTCACCGAAGATGGCGGCAGGGGCAGCCGAGAGCCGAGCGACTGATCGGCTTTGACTGCCGACATCACGGGCACTCTGGACAGGTAAGTGTCCATATATTAAAAGTCAAAAAAATTTAGGAGGAAGTGCCCCTGGGATTTTACGGATTGGAATATAATATGAAATGCCAAGCATGTGTATATATAAAAATAGAAATATATTTTATTAAAGTACAAAAATAGAGATATAACAAAGACAGAAAATTATTATTGTTAAAACTAACATGCAGTTAGAATTGCCATAATACATAGACATACTCCCATAGTTACAGATGGGTTAATATACATGGGAGTTAATCAGAGACCGACATGTTTCGACATTGGCAGAATGGCACGGGCAGGTAAAGCATGTACGTTGCTTTGAATCTGCAGCCTAGCAGGAGCACGCCCGACTGCCATGAGCTCCATGGCCGTGCTTGCGGGGCCGGAAGGCTCGATGTCCGCCGGTGTCCCGCGATCGTGTCACGGAGCAGCAGAACGGTGAGATGCCTATCAAAACAAGGCATTTCCTTGATCTACTGCTTCCTTGAGAGCAGTGATCTGTCATGTCACTGGTAGCCCAGCCCCCACACAGTTAGAATTACTCCCTAGGACACACTTAACCCCTTGCTCGCCCCCTAGTGGTTAACCCCTTCTCTGGCAGTGTCATTTACACAGTGAGGCCCTGTACACACGATCAGACATGTCTGATGAGACTTGTCCGACGGACTGTTTTCATCAGACAACTCTGAACTGAACACACCATCGGACCAAAATCCGATCAGACCAGAACGTGGTGACGTAGAACACGACGTGATGAAAAAACGAAGTTCAATGCTTCCAAGCATGCGTCGACTTAATTCTGAGCAATGCGCAGGTTTTTGGTCCGATGCTTTTGTGTACTAACCATCAAACCTGTCCGACGGACAGGTTTCCATCGGACAGGTTTTAAAGCATGTTTTAAAACTTTGGTCCGATGGGAAAACGGTCCGATAAGCCGTACACACCATCGAACTGGTCCGCTGAAACCGGTCTTCGGACCGGTTTCAGCGGACATGTTCGATCGTGTGTACGCAGTTTAACAGTGCATTATTATAGCACTGACTGCTGTATAAATGACAATGGTCCCAAAATGGTGTCAAAAGTGTCCGATGTGTCTGCCACAATATCGCAGTCACAATAAAAATCGCTGATCGCGGCCATTACTAGTAAAAAAAACATTTTTATAATAAAAATGCCATAAATCTATCCCCTATTTTGTAGATGCTATAACATTTGCACAAACCAATCAATATAAGGTTATTGCATTTTTTTTTTTGCCAAAAATATGTAGAAAAATACATATCAGCCTAAACTGAGGGAAAAAAAATGTTATATATGTTTTTGGGGGATATTTATTATAGCTCTTTTTTTGTTGATAGCGCAAAACATAAACCCCAGATGTGATCAAATACCACCAAAAGAAAGCTCTATTTGTGAGGAAAAAAGCACGTCAATTTTGTTCGGGTGCCACGTCACACAACCGCGCAATTGTCCGTTTAAGCGACGCAGTGCCGAATTGCAAAAAATGTCACGGTCATTGGGCAGCCAATTCTTTCGGGGCTGAAGTGGTTAAGGGGAGCATGTACATTTTGTCATTACACTCTCCCACTTCCTCAGTCCTCGCCTAGGTGAGAATGACATCACCCCCCCCCCCTCCCAGCCGCAGCCTCCTGGGACACAACATGCCTTAAAGGGGCTGCAGGAACAGTCTCACTGCGCTCCCAAATGGGGAGCTGGCTTGGATTCCTCAGGAAGTAAGCCAGCTTGCAAAACCAAGATGGCGGCACTGGGGAGGTGTAGTTTTGAGAAGAACTGGCTAAGGGTAGACAGCTCTGGCTTTAGGGACTGTAAAGGACCTAATTTGTAGCTTCTGGCTTTATTTTATTTTTTTAAAGAATGTTCTTTATACTCTTAAGGACCGCCGCATGTACATTTACGTCAGCAGAATGGCACCGACAGGCACATCAACGTATATATACGTTGCTGCCTAGATGTGGGTCGGGGGTCCGATCGGACCCCCCCCAGTACATGCGGCGGTTCCTTAGGCTCCGGGAGCGATCCGGGATGAGGGGGCGGCTATTGGTTTTCAGCCACCCCCTCGCGATCGCTCCCAGCCAATGTGCGCGCCCCCCGCCTCTTCCTGTGCTAAGTGTAAACACAGGAAGAGGGAAGTGTTCCTCCTCGTGTTGGTCTTTTCGTCCGACGCTGAGGAGTGAAGACATCACCTAGTAAGTTGCACCAAGCACCACACTGACACAGGTACACATAGGCACACTTAACCCCCCCCCCCCCCCCAGTCCACTGTCAGTGTGTCACTGAATGCAGTGATCATTTATTTCTGATAACTGCATTTAGTGTCAGTGTGACAGAAAAAAGTGTTAGGGCAGTTAGTCTTAGGCCCCTTTAGGTCCAGGGTAGCCCCCTACCCCCCCTAATAAAGGTTTAATCCTTTGATCACCGCCCTAGTTAACCCATTCACCCCCTATTACCAGTGTCACTAAGCGATCGATTTTCTGATCACTGTATTAGTGTCACTGTTGCCGCTAGGCAGTTAGTTTTTTTTGAGGTTCGTCGCCATGTTCTATAGCATTAGGTACCCCCATAAATAAAGTTTTTAACCCCTGATTGCCCCTAGAGTTAACCCTTTTACCAGTGATCACCATATAAGTGTCACTGGTGACGCAGGCTAACCAGTTATTTAGGTTTTTAGAAAGCGTCAGGTACCCCCATATATTACCTAATAAAGGTTTTAACCCCCTGATTGCCCCCTAGTTAACCCTTTCACCATATAAGTGTTACGGTTGACGCTGGTTAGTTTGCTGTTTATAGCATCAGGGCACCCGCCGTATATAACCCAATAAATGTTTAACCCCCTGATCGCCCAGCTGGTGATATCAATTACATTTTAGCGTCAGTCAGGGTCTGCGTCGCCCCAGGCAGTGTTAGGTTAGTGCCAGTACCGCTTACACCCTCGCGCAAAGCATACACCCCCCTTAGTGGTATAGTATCTGAACGGATCGATACCTGATCTGATCAGATCTATACTAGCGTACCCAGCAGTTTAGGGTACCCAAAAATGCATCGTTAGCGGAATCAGCCCAGATACCCGCTAGCACCTGCATTTTGCCCCTCCGCCCAGCCCAACCCACCCAAGTGCAGTATCGATTGATCATTGTCACTTCAAAAACACAACACACACAACTGCAGCGTTCGCAGAGACAGGCCTGATCCCTGCGATCGCCAACAGTTTTTTTGAATCGTTTTCTACATTTGCTTTTCTATAGCCAGGTGCTTTTTTTACCTGTGAATCATCACCAGTCTACGACTAAATTTAGAGCCCAAAATGGCAAAGCGAATGTACACTGGTGAAGAGGCTTTTAGGATCCTGAGCATGTCAGATAGTGAAGAGGAGGTCACGCATCTGTCAGATTCGGGCTCAGAATACGATCCTGTTCACGACAGCGGCTCCATGTCAGATAGCTCTGACGACGGAGTGGTGGTTCCTGCTAAGGCCAGGCGTACCCAAACCCATTCTGAGGTTGTTGAGGAGCGAGAACCGCAGGACCCTTGTATGGAGCAGAGAGCCAGTACTAGCGCCGCTATTCCTTCTGGTGGATTGGCAAGCACCAGCAGCCTAGTACACCCTGGTCGTTCATCCAGCCTTGCAGTATCACGTGGTGGTGACGTGGCGAGTCCCATAAGTGCAGTTCAAGCTGGCGAGGTGGCAAGCACAAGTATCCCACTGCCACCAAGAAGAAGACAAAGACAGGCCCGTCGTGCTCATAGTGTCCTTCCTGCAGAATTCGCCTATCTTGATTGGGTCCCCACCACTTCTGCAGCACCCGTACTTCCCCCATTCACTGGCCAACCCGGTATTCAGGTGGATACAGCAAATTTTATGCCACTTGATTTTTATTCGCTGTATTTCACGGAAGATCTCTATAGATCTATTGTGGACCAGACTAATTTATATGCTGGTACCTACATCGCCGCTAATCCCCAGACCCTCCTTGCCAAAGAATTGAAACCTCTTGAGGTTTCCGAATTTAAGACCTTTCTGGGCCTTACCCTCAATATGGGCATACACAAATTTCCTCAATTGCGCATGTATTGGTCCACAGAGCCAATTGACCAAATGCCCATATTCTCTGCTTACATGGCCAGGAAACGATACAAGACGATCCTGCGGTTCCTGCATTTCAGCGACAATGCACTTTGTTGTCCACGTGGAGACCCTGAATTCGACCGGCTCTACAAAATTCGGCCCCTCATAAACAATTTCAACGAACGTTTTGCAGCCTTGTTTAATCCCCAGCAAGTTGTCTGCATTGATGAGTCCCTAATTAAATTTTCTGGCCGCTTGTCTTTCAAGCAGTTCCTTCCCAGCAAGCGTGCCAGATACGGGGTCAAGCTCTATAAGCTCTGTGACAGGGCAACAGGCTACACATGGAGCTTTAGGGTTTGAGGGCAAAGATAGTCACGTAGAGCCGGAAGGATGCCCAGATTACATGGGGAGCGCTGGCAAGATCGTTTGGGACTTGGTGTCACCCTTATTCAGAAAGGGGTACCACTTGTATGTGGACAATTATTACAGCAGTGTGCCACTTTTTAGTCACTTGTTTTATCAGATTGGAGCATGTGGCACCGTGCGACCTAATCGCCGGGGCTTTCCCCAGCGGCTTGTAGATGCCCGTCTTACGCGGGGGGCGAGAGCCTGCTGCAGATGTAATAATTTGCTCGCTGTGAAGTGGCGGGACAATAAGAATGTTTTCGTTCTTACCACCCTTCACGCAGACACGACAGTAAAAATTCGTACGGCGACTGGTGTTGTGGAGAAACCCCTGTGTCCACGATTATAACCAAAATATGGGAGGGGTGGACCTCAACGACCAGTTGATGGCGCCGTATCATATTGCCCCTAAGACACGACGCTGGTACAAAAAAGTGTCTCTACATTTATTTCAATTGACTCTACTGAATGCTTTTGTCTTATACAAAGCTTCAGGACAGAATGGATCCTTCCTTCAATTCCAGAAGGATATCATTACAGAACTCCTGTATCCAGGCGGTTCTGTACCTCACCATCCCCTACCAAATGCAGTAAGCCGACTGCATGAGAGGCATTTTTTGTATGCCCTCGAGAGTACCCCTACCCAACAAGCCCCCCAAAGATGTCGTGTCTGTAGCAAGCGCGGATTTAAGCGTGACACCCGTTATTTTTGTCCCCAATGTCCTGCCGATCCTGGTCTTTGTATTGGTAAGTGTTTTGAACGCTTCCACACACTAGTGAAGTATTAGGGTAGGGTAAAACATTTCACAGGCTAGGCACACATACACAGGGTCACCCAAGATGCCATCGCATTTTGAGACACAAACCTGGAACCGAAAAGTTGAACTGTTAGGCCTCGTACACACAATGAGATATGTCCGCACAAACCTGTCCGCTAGCCCGTACACACGATCGGATTTGTCTGCTGAAACGGTCCATCGGACCGTTTTCAGCGGACAAATCTGATCGTGTGTACGCGGCCTGACAGTTACAAAAAAAAGTGTTAAAAAAAAAGTAAAAAGTAAAAAAACACAAAAAATATATAAAATAAAAAAAACAAAAATAGTTGTCATTTTATTGTTCCCTCCCTCTCTATTCTCTCTCTATTGTTCTGCTCTTTTTTACTGTATTCCATTCTGCAAAGTTTTATTATGTTTTTTCATGCTTGCTTTTCAGGTATATAATTTACTTTACTGTTTTCAGGTACGCCATTCAGCTGTTGCGCGGACTTATTTATCTTGACCGCAACAGCGTTTGCTCCCACGATATATAAAGCTGCGACTCCAGTGCTGTAGGAGGTTATTTCACCACCACAGTTAAAAAAAGAGCATATATGCCGAAGCATGGGGGCATTGGGGGCGGAGGAGCGGCATACGGTTGACATTCCTACGGAGGCTTTCCCGTGGAAAAATGTGTGACCATGTGTACACGGCATAGAAAAGTCTGACCATGTGTACACGGCATAGAAAAGTCTGACCATGTGTACACGGCATAGAAAAGTCTGACCGTGTGTACACGGCATAGAAAAGTCTGACCGTGTGTACATGGCATAGAAAAGTCTGACCGTGTGTACACGGCATAGAAAAGTCTAACCGTGTGTATACGGCATAACTTTTTTGCGGGAGGATGCCCCCATGCTTCGGCATATATAAATGGTGCATGTATGCCCATCATTAGAAGTGGGTGGATGAAGGGAGGTATTCTAATGGTGGGCATACCCACCGATCAATCTATATGTGGAATTACACCCCAAAATACATTCTGCTGCTTCTCCTGAGAACGGGGATACCACATGTGTGGGACTTTTTGGGAGCCTAGCCGCCTACGGGGCCCCGAAAACCAAGCACCGCCTTCAAGATTTCTAAGGACATACATTTTTGATTTCACTCACACAAATCTTGAAGGCAGTGCTTGGTTTTTGGGGCCCCATACACATATAGGCTCCCAAAAAGTCCCACACATGTGGTATCCCCGTACTCAGGAGAAGCAGCAGAATGTATTTTGGGGTGCAATTCTACATATGCCTATGGCATGTGTGATAAATATATCATTTAGTGACAACGTTTTGTATTTTTTTTTGGTCATTATTCAATGACTTGGGGCAAAAAAAAATAATATTCCATGGACTCAAAATGCCTTTCAGCAAATAGCTTGGGGTGTCTTATTTCCAAAATGGGGTCATTTGGGGGGGGGGTTGTGTGCCATCTTGGCATTTTATGGCCTTCAAAACTGTGATAGGTAGTGAGGAGTGAAATCAAAAATGTATGCCCTTAGAAAGCCTGAAGTTGGTGCTTGGTTTTCGGGGCCCCATACGCGGCTAGGCTCCCAAAAAGTCCCACACATGTGGTATCCCCGTACTCAGGAGAAGCAGCAGAATGTATTTTTGGGTGCAATTCCACATATAACCATGGCATGTGTGAGCAATATATCATTTAGTGACAACTTTGTGCAAAAAAAAATCAGTTTGTCATATTCCCGCAACTTGTGTCAAAATATAAAATATTCCATGGACTCGACATGCCTCTCCGCAAATAGCTTGGGGTGTCTACTTTCCAAAATAAGGTCATTTGGGGGGGTTTTGAGCCATTTTGGCATTTTATGGCCTTCGAAAATGATGAGTAGTGAGGAGTGAAATCAAAAATTTGCGCCCTTAGAAATGCTGAAGGCGGTGCTTGGTTTTTGGGGCCCCATACACGGCTAGGCTCCCAAAAAGTCCCAAACATGTGGTATCCCCGTACTCAGGAGAAGTAGCAGAATGTGTTTTGGGGTGCAATTCCACATATAACCATGGCATGTGTGAGCAATATATCATTTTTTTTTGTCATTCAATCACTTGGGACCAAAAAAAAAAATATTCAATGGGCTTAACATGCCTCTCAGCAGTTTCCTTGGGGTGTCTACTTTCCAAAATGGGGTCATTTGGGGGGGGGGGGGGGGGGGGGGGGTTTGTACAGCTCTGCCATTTTAGCACCTCAAGAAATGAGATAGGCAGTCATAAAATAAAAGCTGTGTAAATTCCAGAAAATGTACCCTAGTTTGTAGACGCTATAACTTTTGCGAAAACCAATAAATATACACTTATTGCGTTTTTTTTTTACTAAAGATATGTGGCTGAATACCTTTTGGCCTAAATGTTTGACTAGAATTTAGTTTATTCGATATTTTTTACTTTTTGTTATAAGAAAAATCATTTTTTTTTCAATATTTTTGGTCTTTTTCCGTTTATATTGCAAAAAAAATAAAAAATCGCAGAGGCAATCAAATACCATCAAAAGAAAGCTCTATTTGTTGGAAAAAAAGGACGCAAATTTCGTTTTGGTACAACATTGCATGACCGCGCAATTACCAGTTAGAGCAGCGCAGTGCCAAATTGTAAAAACACCTCTGGTCCTTAGCCTGCATATTGGTCCGGGTCTTAAGTGGTTAAAGCGGTTGTAAACCCCGCTATAATAAGGCTTACCTGTAGGTAAAATGAATATCTCCACCATATAGAAAATATTTGCCCTGCATGCAGCCAGGAACATCACTGGCGCATGCAATCTGAGGGTCGGGCATATCTTGCTGGAACTTCAGAGCTTTGTGCCGGAACCAAGGACTCCCACATGCATGCGCGGGAGTGAAGCCATCGTGGCTCCAGCCAATCACAGCGCCAGAGCTCGCAAACCCGGAAGAAAGACGGGAATATGTCAGCCCCCTCAGCGGGGACTGGAGGTCTTTGTTGCAAGGTGAGTATTTCATAATGTGCTAGTATTGGTGCATACTAGCACATTATGTCATTGCCTTGCAGCTTTTTTTTTTCACATCCACGGTTTACAACTGCTTTAAGTTGTATATTTATGTAAAATATATTTAAAAAAATGAGATTCCTTTAAATAAGGTGTATGTACACATAGTATATCCTACACACAGGAAACGGGCCACCAGCTCCATATGTCCAACTGTTTATATTTATTCCTCAGGGAACAGATTGTCACGATTGTGATAAAACTCTCCAGGGAAATGGAAAATAGATTTTGCCCATTTCCTGTCACTCCTTTGATGCTTTTGATAAATATGTTTTCCATGCTGTAACATATCTTGTATCTATATCTTTACAGTGATGTATAAATAACATAGAATATGTAGAGTATGTATATGGAAAGGTTTCAGCTGGAAATTGGCCAGAGTTTAAAGCTGAACTCCAACCTGACCTTCAGTCTTACACATTTGCACAGGCTCCTCTCCTCTACTGAAACAGCTTACTCTACTTTCACTGCACACTGTGAGCTTCTCATGGTGTACGTTAGAAGCTGCAGCATGTCACATAGAGCCAGCCGAAATTTTTGGTTGGGGGACATCCAACATTATCTATTGCTTTTCTACCCAGCCTTACTGTCTTTGGCCTACTTTTTTTAATCACGGAGGCTCAGCATTACATGTGAGCATTTCCTAGGGCCAGAGGCGGCTCTAGGCTTTCTGAGACCTTAAGCAAAACTTAGACATGGGGGCCCCAAAAATTCAAGCACATAAAAATGGCTGCAGAAAGTTGCATGGATCTAGCACACAGTGATTGAGCAGAGGCAAATTAGGGGGCTGTGAAGCCACTGTGAGTGCAAGGCCTTAGGCGACCACCTAATTAAAGAGCTGTCTCTGCCTAGGGCGGTATACAGATCCATACTCCTCCAGACTGAGCAACCCATCAAGACATTTTGTGATATGCATAACTCCTCCAAGAATCAGCCCACTGCTTGCATCAAGGCCAAGGGCTTCTGAGAAGAGTACAGAAGGAGGGGCGGTGTGATGTTTTCAGCTATGTACAGCACCTTGTTGATTCCTCCCACAAGCCATGATCTGCTTGCGTTTAATAGAGAAGCGCAAAACCCGGTGATAATGTAAATGGAAATATGTAAATGGGAATATTTTATTTAAAACATTCATTACCATATTGTTTTACAAAAGTTTTATTTGTTTTACAAAAGGAAAAAAGGATGTAAAAAGCAGTCAGAAATGCAGAAAAGTGGTGTAACAAAGCAAAACCATGTCACCAGCACAGAACGGGTCCAAAGCTTTAATCAGCGATCACATCGTTACCGCAGATTGTAACGTTTCGGACCATGCCTGATTAAGGGGTCCTGCACGGCTCTGTAATGTTGTAATGATGTGATTGCTGATTAAAGCAGTTGTAAATCTCTGGGGAATAAAAAAACATGCAAGGCAATGGCATAATGTGCTAGTTTGCATCGCTTACTAGCACATTATGAAATACCCACCTTAAAATGAAGCGACCTCAGCAGTGCCCGGTCACCGATGAGAGGGTTGACATCTAATCCTGTCCTTTCTTCTGGGATCACTGGGTCCGGCCACTATGACATCACTCCCATGCCCACAGTTCACCGGACCTTCAAAGCGCATACACCGCTGATGTCAGTGGCTGCATGCAGCGTGAATATCTCCTAAATGGTGCACGTTTAGGAGGTATTCATTTTTCCTACATGTAAGCCTGAAGGTAAAATGGTCCTTATTATAGGCTTACCTGTAGGTAAAAATAACAAAGCAGGGTTTACAAATGCTTTAAAGCTTTGCACCCGTTCTGCAGATCCATGATGTGCTGGTGACATTGTTTTGCTCTGGCTATTTAGGGCCCTTTCACACGTACGGACCGTATGTTCGGTTTTTCATCCATCCGTTTGCAGATAAAAAAGGGACATACATTGGTCCCTATGTGATTGCGGGTGTCAGAGCGGATAAACATCCGCCCACACCCGATCTCACCCGCCTCCGCAAAGATCCGATTTTGCAGGCGGAAGAATGTCCTATTTTTTTCTTCCGTTTGCGGATCGGATGAACACAGACACGCGGTCCATATCCCTCCATAGGGGAGAGCGCAGAAAAGACAGGGCAGTCCCTGCACAGTGTGTGGAGACCGCCCTGTCATCCGACGGCTCAGCGGGGATCTATGGAGCGATCCCCGCTGAGCTTACGGACGCACGGAGGCGGATCATTACTGATCTGCCCCGTGTGAAAGGGCCCTTACGATTCCAGCCGGCGGTCACCCCAGCACCAACTATCCTGCACAGCCATTTCTACAGAAATGTGTGTTTGGAATTGTGAATTGGAATCTGTGATGTAATGAAGGAGGCACAGACGTCTGGGTGCAGAAATAATTCTGGCACCCCTGCTTGGGAATCTTAATAACTCCTCCCTTTTACAAATGTTTCTATGGCAACGACCTTACTCAGAGATGCTCCCCTAAGGAGTCTTCATTACCCTAGAATCCTCCCATGATCTCTTAACAGTAAGTGCTCTAGAGAGGGCTTCTGTTATAGAGTCTGTTAGGGAGAGCCTCCAGACATACTGCAGGAGACGGTCAGAGACTGCAGACATGATACAGAAGATGGTCAGAGACTGCGGAAATTATACAAGAGATCTATGCATCAATTGCAGCCTCATCAGTGCTCATCCAATGCAGCCTACCAGTGGCTCTGTGACGGGCTCCCCTCTGGTCCTCTCATCTGCCACCTTCTCCTTCTTCCCACCCATGCTCTTTATTTCCTCCTACTTGGGCACCATGGTACCTTTACCCACCACTCTACAGCGTCTAGCTGCTAGGCAACCACGGGGAAGGAGCCGTGACAGACACTGGGATGGTAGATTGGGTGTGCTTCAGTAGGGGCTGAGGACGATCTTTTCTGAGCAGGGCGCGGTGCTGGCGGTCAGTTCGCCCCTGAGCGTTTGTGCCCACACTAGCGTGCCTGCCCACACACAAGGAGAGGAGGAGGAGGGAGGGTAGTACTTTGGAGCCCCCACCTCTGCGGCGCCTGGGTGTAGTGCACCCTTTCAGGATCGGCCCTGATTGTATCAATGCTTTCAAGGTCACAGTACCCCATGCCAGCAAGGCTAAGGCCTGGTTCACACTGATTCAGTGTAGAATTTGCAGCGAATTCTGAGTGGTTTCTGCACCACATCAAAATCGCACAGTGTACATGCAAACCGCTGCGGGTGTGCTAAATTAACGACACCCCAAAATCGGTTTGCAAAATGCTGTGCGATTTGCAGAATTGGATCACATGGGTGTGAACAGCCATGCAATCTGATTCTGGTGCAGCAACAAAAAAGGGGGTCCTGCACAATTTTGGCGCAGATGTAGTGCGATTTGAGCCATACAAAATGAAAGGTTCAAATTGTACTTCTGCAGAATCGCATGTGATTTAAATAAAAATGTGGTGCAATTCCTGTGCAAATCGCATGCAGTTCCAGCACCGCATCAGTGTGAACTTGGGCGTAAATGTAAAGTTCACTACCCAACAGTGCGCTTAAAGATCACAACTGGGAGGATTAGTACAGTCAGTGCATCTGTCAATGAGTGTTGCTCTTCACTTTTAATGGCACAATAAGCTTCCATTACCCTACTGAGTGAGTAAGGAACCAGGGAAGGCAAAAAGATAACATTTTAGCTTTAAGACCCCATTCACACCTGAGCATTTCATAGCTGAAGCTCCAAAACACTCAACATCCAAAATTCTGTTTCTCTTTATACACCATATTGTCAAACGTATTGGAATGCCTTTACATGAATTTTAATGGCATCCCAGTCTTAGTCCGTAGGGTTCAATATTGAGTTGGCCCACCCTTTGCAGCTATAACAGCTTCAACTCTTCTGAGGAGGCCATCCACTAAGACGCCATTAAAGTTCATGTGCGTGTAAATGCAGGTGTCCCAATACTTTTTCTAATATAGGCTATGTTCCAGGTAAGTGACGGCTGAGATTCTCAAAAGAGAGGTCAGCCATGGCAACACCCCATTACTTTCCTCAAAGTCACTTTAAAAATATCTGACAGGTTTGCGGTTGTAACGGAACGTCCCACACTCCGCTTGAGTGCTTCTGTCATATACCGATTCCTATCAGTCTGGACATAGATATCAGATATTCCAGCTGCTCTCAAGCACACAACGAGACAAAATTGTTTGTCTGCTGAACATGAAGTGTTTATTAAAACCAAGAATACAACCTTATATACAGTTAGAGGAGGTAACCAGAACATAAATGAACATGAGCTAATTAACTAATCATTTAGCCAGGCTAGGCAACTCATAGATATGACCTTTCAGGGTAGACGTTGCGTCTCCTCGCTCACCTGCTATACAATACACATTATCATAAGTGTAAACACAGGACATCTTAACAAAATAGCAGGGTCAATTAGCACAGAGAACAGACAGATGGTTGGTGACATTAGCATCTAACAGCTTACAGTATGTCCCAACATTATGAATGAATCACTCTTACAATTAACCCGTTGAGTTCAGAAATAGTTCTTTACAGATATCCTGGAATATATTGTGGATAATAAGTACATAATCCATCTCGGGTAGTCCAAGATATAATTTCTCAGTCATCCTATGCCCCTAGTGGACATAGGATGATTTTAGACATAAAAGGGTCCGGGGATGTCCCGGGTGAGTCTGTCACAGCGGTAATGGACACCTGTAGCTGGGGAATATTCTGTTTACCATATTCTGTTTTGTCTTAGTAAGGATTTTTCCACTTTTTGAAATGTGTAGAAAAGCAGATGAATTTTCCTAGTGCTCTGCCCCCCCCCCCCCGCTGTTATGACCTAAGAACCGACTGCCAGCATTACGTTGATTTTCGGTTGGAAACCTCTTTTCATTCCTTATTAAGTGAGATCTGACTAATGACTGCATATCAGGAGTTTCAAAATAATTCTACCTTTTTATCATTGAATATTGCTGGGAAAGGTTTTGGCAGGAAAATTATTAAAACAAGTGATTTCACTTTATTACTTTACCCTGTCAGAGCCAGAGGATATGTGTGTCCATGCTTCCTCAGTTTGACAGCTTTAGCTCAAAACTAACATAATTTGGGAATTCTGCAACCAGAAAATAAAGTTGTCTTTTTTTATCCCTATTGCAGAAATAACATTACTTTTAGCTTCATTGGGCTTCAGGCCAGCTTCAAACATCTGTGATGCATTAGCGCACTTTGCATTGAGAACCCATTTAGATTAGCGTGTGTGTAGAGGTACTTTTTGTAGTGTTGGGTCCATTGTCATTGGTCAATGCATGTTTTCTGGAGTCCCTGACAAATCCTGAAATTTGCACTGGATAGGGCTAAAAGTATGGGATTTTTTTTTATACTAACCCGGGAGATCCAATCGAATGTTGCATCTACCGCCTACAGCGTCAAAGAGTGAGAACTGAGCAATCAAAGGCCACTGATTGCTCAGTCTTCAGTGAGCAGAGAGCTGTTGACTGTCAGTCACCGACTCCCTGCCGTGTACCTCCAGTGATCACTGCAGCGCTGAGCTCTGCAGGGGGAAGGAGCAGCTGGTTCCTTCTCCTAGCAGCTCGCTGAGAGGCTGAGACAGCTGCTGGTCCAGGCATCTGGGTGGATTCCAACTGTACATTTGGGATCTTTCTCCACCCTGGACCGGCTGAGTAAACTGGTCACAAGAGTGTAAAATGAACTGCACTCCTGTGATCCCCTGGAGAAGTATAGCCAAAATAGCTTTGTCTATACGTTCCCTTTAAGGTCTCTTTCACGTGGACTTTCCAAAAATGTTCACTTGTCAGCTTTTCAGGAGGACCTGATCGAAAACTCCATGCAGGTCTAAAAAAAAGTGGAAAAGGACCATGTTTTCCATTTTTCAGCATCTTAAAGCAGAGTTCTACCCAAAAATGGAACTTTCCCTTTTTGGAACCCCCCCCCCCTCCGGTGTCACGTTTGACACGTTTCAGGGGGAGGGGGGGGGAACAGATACCTGTGTAAAACAGGCAGGGCTTTTCTTCTCAGAGAATAGGTGCAGGAACTCCCTCTTTCCAAGCCGTCCCTTGTATCCGGCCCTACCCACCTCCGAGCACCATTTCCTGGTTCCACCCCCTTCCCACCTCCCAAGACCACCCTTTTTAGAGAATACAGTTACATTTGTGGTTCTAACTTTTTGCAAAGAACTTGTTAATAACAAGAAAATCGGTACAATAGATCCCCTGCAGCCAGCCACAAAAGATCCCCCAGAAACAATGAACCACCCACAACATAATACCCACCATCAACAATAGACCCCAATAACAGATCTCCTCGAAGCCAGCATCAGTGGACCACCTACAAGTAAATACCACCCCCATCTCTCAGCAACAACAGATCTTCCAACATCCAGCAACAATAGCCCCCCTCCAAACAGTAGATCCCTCCCAGCAACAAGTGACCCCCCAGCAACAATAGATCCCCTCCCAGCAACAATAGACCTCCCCAGCAACAACATTCCCACCCCTTTCAAAAATAGATCCCCACCAGTGACAATAGAGCCATAGCTGCCAGCATCGACAGACCCTGCAGCAACCCTTTGCGATTACTTACACTCAGTGCTAGAGGTGCCGTTACTGCATTCCCCCGCGTTCCCGCTGAAAAAAGCCCTGAATACAGGTATTTTGCTCCCACTTCTGGGCATAGATACCCGAGCCACCCGCGGGTATCTACCATCCTTTCCGTCCCCCCTCACCTGCAATCTGCAATTTGCACTCGCCTGCAATCTGCCTTCTAAAGTCTCAGCCTACTGCTGTCTCTCAGTGGTGCATGCGCATTGGCTCGACATCCAGTGTGGGCGGAGCCGCTCCCAGGATCCCCTTTGATTGGAGCGTTGTCATCACTTAACCGGCTTTTGTTATTGATCCACTGTCTATAGGTACAACACGTTGTCCCTCCTTGAAGGGCGGTCTGGTTAACACTAGAACGGCCATTAAACATTCTGCCCCCTTATATGAATTAATTGGAACACTTGATTACTTAGTGGTGACTGAGACCTGGTTCTCAGTGGCCACGCCCCCTAGATTAGATGAACTGATCCCAGCGGGTTACAGCTTAATATCTGAAGATCGTCCTGACAGACGAGGCGGAGGAATAGCTATTGCCTTTAAAAGTCATTTAAACATTTTTAAAACTTCTTCTCTAATTTAAATATAATTCCTTTGCGCATTTATCCCCCATTCTTAAAGTGGGGGCAGAATCCTCAATAGGTATAACCATAATATATCGCCCTCCTGATAAAGACATCATTTATTGATGAACTCTGTGATCTTCTGTCCTCAGAATCCATAAGATACAAAAAATCGATAATTCTAGGGGATTTTAACAGCTGGGCTGAAGATGTTGACCATATAGAAGACCAGGAAAATCCTGGACTTTGCTACTAGTGTGGGATACAAACAGGACGTTTCTGGACCCACCCATTGTGCTGGCCATACGATTGATTGGATCCTGTACAAGGAAGCCATTCATAAAATACACATTCCCATTATGGTGCCTTGGAGCGATCATGCTTTTATTGAATTTGAGCAATTAGGTCTCCCTACTAAGGAGCCACATATTCCCTCAAGAGTAAATACCAACAAGCCTACGCGTAATTACTCTAGACTATCCATTAAAGACTTTCAGACTCAGTTCTTAATTGCTATAAATAGCACAGTTTTTTATAAGACTTATGATGTTTCCATTAATGTAGAGATTTTTAATCGTGCGATTACCAATGCACTTGATATTGTGTTGCCCTCAAGAAAATCTCAAATATTTAGAGCTGAGAAAGCTAACCCACAAACCAGGAAACAGAAGCGGGCTTGCAGGGCTAGCGAAAGAAAATGGAGGAAGAACCCTACCCCAGAGTCCAAGGTGGCCTATAACACCAATTTAAAAATCTATAAATCAGGAATCAGGCTAAAAAGGTATTTTTTACTGGAAAAATTAAAAAGGCGAAAAACTCGGCAGCTGAGCTCTTTCGGACCACAAGAGCTCTTGCTAATCTGTCATGTACCCAAGCTCCCGAAGAAGTGTCGGGTGACTTCTGTCAGGTGCTTGCTGACTATTTCATGGATAAGATTCAGAGTATTAGAGATTAGGGATGAGCTTCGCGTTCGATGTGAACACATGTTCGCATCGAACATTGCACGTTCGTCGAAAAACGAACAAATCGGATCGTTCGCGCCAAATTCGAATGACCCATAATTCACTGCGGCGTTGCGCACTGATGATTGGCCAAGCATGCACCATGACCCCGCATGCTTGGCCAATCACAGCGCCCAAAAACGAAGAGACCTAATTGGCCAAAGCCTGGGTGCTTTGGCCAATTAGGGCTCATGGCTTTAGCACACGCCCCACACTATAAAAGGCTGCCTCCCGGGCGGCCTCGTGTAGCGTGTTCTGGCTTGCTTAGAGAAGTCAGACAGACAGAGAGAGAGAGAGAGATAGACAGTGGGGCAGATTCACAGAGAATTAGATTCTCGTAGAGTATCAGAAATACACTACGCCGCCATTTTTTACCTGGCTCTACGTGGAATCCAGGTAGATTTTGTCCAGTAAATGACGGCGGCGTAGTGTATTTCTCCCGTCGCAATCCATCTGCGCGAGTAGGGGGCGTTCCCGCGGCGATCGAACTGCGCATGCTCCGTTCGCAAATTTCCCGCCGTGCATTGCGCGAAAAAACACGTCGTCACGTCGTAGCGTCGTTTACGTACATTCCTATTCCCGAACGAGTTACGTTAAAAAAAAAATATATTTTGTAAACGCTATACATTTTGCGATTTATTTTACCAAAAATATGTAGAAGAATACGTATCGGCCTAAACTGAGGAAAAAAAATGTTTTTTTATATATTTTTGGGGGATATTTATTATAGCAAAAAGTAAAAAATATTGCATTTTTTTTAAATTTTTTTTTAAAATTGTCGCTCTATTTTTGTTTATAGCGCAAAAAATAAAAACCGCAGAGGTGATCAAAAGAAAGCTCTATTTGTGGGGAAAAAAGGATGCCAATTTTTTTTGGGAGCCACGTCGCACGACCGCGCAATTGTCAGTAAAAACGAGGCAGTGCCGAATCGCAAAAAGGGGCAAGGTCCTTAACCTGCATTTTGGTCCAGGTCTGAAGTGGTTAATACCACCTGAGCGCATTTGGTGTCACCGCACGTGTGCTGTTACATATCACCTGAGCGCATTTGGTGTCACCGCACGTGTGCTGTTACATACCGCCTGAGCGCATTTGGTGTCACCGCACGTGTGCTGTTACATACCACCTGAGCGCATTTGGTGTCACCGCATGTGTGCTGTTACATACCACCTGAGCGCAGTTGGTGTCACCGCACGTGTGCTGTTACATACCACCTGAGCGCAGTTGGTGTCACCGCACGTGTGCTGTTACATACCACCTGAGCGTATTTGGTGTCACCGCACGTGTGCTGTTACATACCACCTGAGCGTATTTGGTGTCACCGCACGTGTGCTGTTACATACCACCTGAGCGCATTTGGTGTCACTGCACGTGTGCTGTTATATATCATCTGAGCGCAGTTAGTGTCACTGTACGTGTGCTGTTACATATCACCTGAGCTCATTTGGTGTCACCGCACGTGTGCTGTTATATACCACCTGAGCACAGTTAGTGTCACCACACGTGTGCTGTTACATACCACCTGAGCGCATTTGGTGTCACTGCACGTGTGCTGTTACATACCACCTGAGCGCATTTGGTGTCACCGCACGTGTGCTGTTAAATACCACCTGAGCGTATTTGGTGTCACTGCACGTGTGCTGTTACATATCACCTGAGCGCATTTGGTGTCACCGCACGTGTGCTGTTACATACCACCTGAGCGCATTTGGTGTCACCGCACGTGTGCTGTTACATATCACCTAAGCGCATTTGGTGTCACCGCACGTGTGCTGTTACATACCACCTGAGCGCATTTGGTGTCACTGCACGTGTGCTGTTATATATCATCTGAGCGCAGTTAGTGTCACTGTACGTGTGCTGTTACATATCACCTGAGCTCATTTGGTGTCACCGCACGTGTGCTGTTACATACCACCTGAGCACAGTTAGTGTCACCACACGTGTGCTGTTACATACCACCTGAGCGCATTTGGTGTCACCGCACGTGTGCTGTTAAATACCACCTGAGCGCATTTGGTGTCACTGCACGTGTGCTGTTACATACCACCTGAGCGCATTTGGTGTCACCGCACGTGTGCTGTTAAATACCACCTGAGCGTATTTGGTGTCACTGCACGTGTGCTGTTACATATCACCTGAGCGCATTTGGTGTCACTGCACGTGTGCTGTTACATACCACCTGAGCGTATTTGGTGTCACTGCACGTGTGCTGTTACATACCACCTGAGCATATTTGGTGTCACTGTACGTGTGCTGTTACATACCACCTGAGCGCAGTTAGTGTCACTGTACGTGTGCTGTTACATACCACCTGAGTGCAGTTAGTGTCACTGTACGTGTGCTGTTACATAGCACCTGAACAATATGTCTGGAAGGACAACAAAGAGAGGCAGAGAGTCACGAGGGCAAGCAGGCTCTGCATCTAGAGGTAATGCTGGTGGTGGATGTGGTGCATCCTCTTCAGCACGTGGCCGTGGCTGCTCGTCCTTTTCGGGAGCTGGCCGTGTTGAGCCTCAACATGCTGAGAAATTAGTAGAGTGGATGACCAAGCCGTCCTCATCCTCCTAATCTTCTCTCACACAGACTGATCTAAGTTTGTCTGGCAAAGCAGGTGCCAAGTCGTCCTCTTCCCTCTGCACAATGGCTTTACACAATACTTCCCTAGTCCCACCATGTCCTCCTGAGGAGTCCCCCGAACTGTTTCAACACAGTGTTGGGTACATGCTGCAGGAAGATGCGCAGCGTTTTGAAGACTCCGATGACGGAACACAGATAGAGGAAGGCATTGATGTGAGCCCAGGGAGAGGGGGTGGCCGAGAGGGACAGCAATCTGGGAGTGATGTTCCCCCAGCTGGAGCATACTGCCAGGTTGTTGACAGTGATGTGGAGGGAGGGGATGATGAGGTCACTGACTCTACCTGGGTGCCTGATAGGAGAGAGGAGGAGGAGGAGGAGGACGAGGCACAGGCACATCTCCAAAGAGGCAGGATGCCCTCCAGGGGTCAGCTTAAGGGCAAACCAACTGCATTACAGCGCACATCTACGGCGCTTGTGCATGGCGCTGCTGTCTGACCGGTACAGCAAAAGTTCTTTGGTGTGGGCCTTTTTTGAAACATGTCCACAAGATCGTACCTTTGCTATTTGCAACATATGTCGCAAGCGTATCTCGCGTGGCCAAAACATCAACCGCCTGGGTACCACATGCTTGTCCAAACATGTCGACTTGCCATGCAGCTCGTTGGCAAGCACACCAGAAAGACCCACACCAAAGACAAAAGCGTACCCCCCTTGCCCTTCTGGGACCTCCAACCCCACAAGACCCCCAGTCCTCTCTGAAGCCAGCAGTGAAGGTGTAGAAATAGGTGTGTCACAAGCTAGTAGTAGGGGGCAATCTACTGATAGTACCAGGCAAATTTCCCTGCCCCAGCTGCTGCAGCGCTGAAAGAAGTACAATCCCAGCCATCCACATGCCCAGCAGTTGAATGCTAGCTTAGCGAAATTGCTAGCACTTCAACTGCTACCTTTTCAGTTGGTGCATTCTGCCCCACTCCGTGAGTTTGTGCAATGTGCAGTACCTCAGTGGCAAGTACCAAAACGCCACTTTTTCTCGTTGGAAGGCGATTCCGGCTCTCTACCGGCATGTGGAAGGCAATGTCCATGCCTCGCTGGACAGGGCGGTCAGTGGTAAGGTGCATCTTACCGCTGACTCATGGTCCAGCAGGCATGGAAAGGGACGTTACCTGTCTTTTGCGGCCCATTGGGTGACTCTGCTGGCAGCTGGGAAGGACACAGGGCAAGGTACAGTAGTTTTGGAGGTTGTTCCGCCACCACGCCTCCAAAACACTACTACTGCTTGTGACACACCTCTCTTCTCCACCCCCTCTTCGTCTTCCTCTGTGGCCTTTTCCTGTGCTGATGTTTCCTCAGAACCAGCCGTGCTCCGTAGGCGTACGAGAGGCTACGCAGGAATGCAGGCCAAGAGATGCCATGCGGTGCTAGAGCTGGTGTGCTTGGGAGACGGGAGCCACACTGGGGAAGAGGTTCTTTCAGCTCTGCAGGAGCAGGCTCAGAGGTGGTTGACGCCACGCCAGCTGAAGCCTGGAATGGTGGTCAGCGATAATGGCACCAACCTCCTCTCTGCCCTGCGACAGGGAAAACTCACCCACGTGCCCTGTTTTGCGCATTTCCTGAATTTGGTGGTGCAGCGGTTCTTGGGCAGGTACCCGGGCTTACAGGATGTCCTGAAGCAGGCCAGGAAAGTCTGTGTGCATTTCCGGAGGTCATATAATGCCACTGCTCGGCTGACTGACCTCCAAAGGGAATACAACCTGCCCAAGAACCGCCTAATTTGTGACATGCCCACCAGATGGAACTCTACGTTGGCCATGCTGCAGCGGCTGCACACGCAGCAGCGGGCCATCAATGAGTACCTGTGCCAATATGGCAGCAGAACTGGGTCAGGGCAGCTAGGTTTTTTTCCCCATGCCAGTGGGCCTTGATCAGGGATGCATGCACTGTCCTGTCACCATTTGAGGAGGCCACGAGGATGGTGAGCAGTGACAGTGCATGCATCAGTGAGACTGTCCCTCTTATTCACATGTTGGAGCACACGCTATGTGGAATAATGGACAGGGCCCTTGAGGCAGAACAGAGGGAGGAAGAGGAGGACTTCCTTACCTCTCAAGGCCCCCTTTACCCAGACAGTGGGCCTGCTTGCCCACCTAGCACACAGGAGGAGGAGGATGATGATTGTATCAGCAGCATGGAGGTGGAGCCTAGCACTCAGCATCAGCAGCAGCAATCTTCAAGGGATCATTTACAGTCCCAAGGAACACGTGGACTTTTACGTGGCTGGGATGAGGTGCCTGTGGATCCTGTCGTCCTCAGTGACCCAGAGGACTGTGCCCTGAATGCCTCTGCAAACCTACGCTGCATGGCCTCCCTGATCCTGCAAAGCCTGCGTAAGGATCCTTGTGTACGTGCTCATCAAGGAGACGGATCATTACTGGCTGGCAACTCTCCTTGATCCACGTTACAAGAGTAAGGTTGCGGACCATATGTTGCCATCGCAGAGGGAGCAGAAAATGAAACTTCTGCAGGAGGCCTTGCAGAAGGGTATGTGCAATGGGTTCCCAGAACCGGGGGGGATTACCAAAACCTGGCTCTGGGCGACGTCTTGCTGAGGCTTCGGTGAGTCACAGAAGGAGCGGTGGAGAAGGTGGCCGTCTGACCAATGCCTTCAGACAGTTTAGTCCGCAGCCCCAAGGTCTGACCGGTTCCAGCAACCATCGCCAGCGTCTGGTTTACATGGTCCGGGAATACCTAGGGGCAAGATCCGACTTGGACACCTTCCCCACCGAAAATCCTCTGGCTTACTGGGTCTTGAGGATGGATCACTGGCCAGAGCTTGCACAGTACGCAATTGAGCTACTGGCTTGCCCTGCATCCAGTGTTCTTTCAGAACGCACATTCAGTGCTGCTGGAGGCTTTGTTACCGATCACAGGGTGCGCCTCTCCACCGACTCTGTTGATCGACTGACCTTCATCAAAATGAATCAGGCTTGGATCAACACCAGCTACCAAGCACCTGATGCTGATGTTACTGAATAATATTTTTTTGTTGAAATGTCGGATCCCTTTTAGACTGCATATGCTGATGCTGAGTGACTGTCCTATTATGCTGCTGATGGACTATCCTTCTCCTCCTCACTTTTCTTGCTGATAGCTAGTAAGAAATGTTGTTTCTGGGCTCCGCCACCAGTGCCTAAGGCACAATTTTTCTGCCCCTGTTTAATAGGGGTGCCTAATAACAATTTTTGATGCAATACTTTGCACGTGGCTCATTGTTGCGCTCCAATTACAGTATGTTTGAGGGGTGTCCTTTTCTCTAAAAATTTTCTTTCACAAAACAATAATGGCCCCCCACCACCGCTTAAATATTCGACATATTGTTGCCACACAGCATGTGCGCAAGCTGTATTTACTTTTTTTTATAGTCCTCTCGTGTTGTGCAGGGACATTTCTAAACACGTGCCACTACTACAGGGAGTGCAGAATTATTAAGCAAATTAGTATTTTGACCACATTATCATCTTTATGCATGTTGTCTTACTCCAAGCTGTATAGGCTCGAAAGCCTACTACCAATTAAGCATATTAGGTGATGTGCATCTCTGTAATGAGAAGGGGTGTGGTCTAATGACATCAACACCCTATATCAGGTGTGCATAATTATTGGTCAACTTCCTTTCCTTTGGCAAAATGGGTCAAAAGAAGGACTTGACAGGCTCAGAAAAGTCAAAAATAGTGAGATATCTTGCAGAGGGATGCAGCACTCTTAAAATTGCAAAGCTTCTGAAGCGTGATCATCGAACAATCAAGCGTTACATTCAAAATAGTCAACAGGGTCGCAAGAAGCGTGTGGAAAAACCAAGGCGCAAAATAACTGCCCATGAACTGAGAAAAGTCAAGCGTGCAGCTGCCAAGATGCCACTTGCCACCAGTTTGGCCATATTTCAGAGCTGCAACATCACTGGAGTGCCCAAAAGCACAAGGTGTGCAATACTCAGAGACATGGCCAAGGTAAGAAAGGCTAAAAGACGACCACCACTGAACAAGACACACAAGCTGAAACGTCAAGACTGGGCCAAGAAATATCTCAAGACTGATTTTTCTAAGGTTTTATGGACTGATGAAATGAGAGTGAGTCTTGATGGGCCAGATGGATGGGCCCGTGGCTGGATTGGTAAAGGGCAGAGAGCTCCAGTCCGACTCAGACGCCAGCAAGGTGGAGGTGGAGTACTGGTTTGGGCTGGTATCATCAAAGATGAGCTTGTGGGGCCTTTTCGGGTTGAGGATGGAGTCAAGCTCAACTCCCAGTCCTACTGCCAGTTTCTGGAAGACACCTTCTTCAAGCAGTGGTACGGGAAGAAGTCTGCATCCTTCAAGAAAAACATGATTTTCATGCAGGACAATGCTCCATCACGCGCGTCCAAGTACTCCACAGCGTGGTTGGCATGAAAGGGTATAAAAGAAGAAAAACTAATGACATGGCCTCCTTGTTCACCTGATCTGAACCCCATTGAGAACCTGTGGTCCATCATCAAATGTGAGATTTACAAGGAGGGAAAACAGTACACCTCTCTAAACAGTGTCTGGGAGGCTGTGGTTGCTGCTGCACGCAATGTTGATGGTGAACAGATCAAAACACCGACAGAATCCATGGATGGCAGGCTTTTCAGTGTCCTTGCAAAGAAAGGTGGCTATATTGGTCACTGATTTGTTTTTGTTTTGTTTTTGAATGTCAGAAATGTATATTTGTGAATGTTGAGATGTTATATTGGTTTCACTGGTAAAAATAAATAATTGAAATGGGTATATATTTGTTTTTTGCTAAGTTGCCTAATAAGTATGCACAGTAATAGTCACCTGCACACACAGATATCCCCCTAAAATAGCTAAAACTAAAAACAAACTAAAAACTACTTCCAAAAATATTCAGCTTTGATATTAATGAGTTTTTTGGGTTCATTGAGAACATGGTTGTTGTTCAATAATAAAATTAATCCTCAAAAATACAACTTGTCTAATAATTCTGCACTCCCTGTATAGACACCCAGCAGGTGTGAAATTTAAAGGAATTTTTTTTTTCACTTTAAGCATCATTAAAATGGCTGCTCCGGAAATAACGGCCGTTTTTTAAAACTTTTTTTACCATTGATACATGTTCCCTGGGGCAAGACCTGGGTTCTGAACGACGTTTTCCAACATTAAATTGAATTTTGGTCTTTAAAATGATCGTTTTTGAATTCGAACGTTCGGGTCCCATAGACTTCAATGGGGTTCGAAAAGTTTGTGCGAACCCGTGGTCTGTTTGAACGTTCTGGTGCGAACCGAACCCGGGGGTGTTCGGCTCATCCCGATTAGAGATAATATTGAAAACATTAATTACTGAGTCTATACCTGTGTATAGGGGCAATCGTTTTGATTTTTTTCTACTGTCACCCCCCTGGAAATAAAAATCATCCTCAAGTCTCTCAGGGCATCGTCCTCTGCGCTTGATCCCTGCATTGCACAACTGATGAAGGATGCTTGTGAGACCATGGCCCCTTTTATAGCGGACATTGTAAAGCCGCGTACACACGGCAGAGAACCTAGACGGGCAGAACACATCGTTCCGCCCGTCGAGGTTCTCTGCCGGCCGTCGAAATCGGCGACCCGCCCGTCGGGAATGGCAACCAGCCATTCATCCAGGCGGGCCGTCGAGCAAAAAGAGAGCGTGCTCTCTTTTCGCTCGACGGGATTCCCGACGGGCGGGGCGAGCGCTCTGTGTACACACGGCCGAGGTCCTCGCTGGAATGCAGCTTCCAGTGAGGTTCTCGCTGGTTTCCAGCGAGAACCTCGGTCGTGTACGCCGCCTAAGCACATCTTTTTCATCTGGAGTGGTGCCAAGTATTTTAAAGCAGGCGGGGATTATACCACTGCTGAAGAAATCTAACTTGCCGCGCTCCGTGCTCAGTAACAATCTACCCATTCCACCTTACCGTTCCTTGCTAAGATCATGGAAAGAGCAGTGGTATGAAAGTATCAGCCTCATTTGGAGTCCAACAACATCTTTGACCTTCAGTCAGGATTCTGACCTGGCAGAGGCCCTGAAACGGCCTTGGTTAAAGTCCAGGATGATCTCCTCTGGTCTTTGGATAGGAATGACACCTCGGCCTTAGTACTTCTGGATCTGTCTGCAGCTTTCGACACCATCGATCATACCAGACTGTTGGAAAGACTAAAGACTGTGGCTGGCACTGATGGTACTGCCTTGGCATGGATGGCCTCTTTTCTGCAGGAGAGAGTTCAGCGGGTAAGATTGGGACCGTATTACTCTGCTGATAGTTCTCTCTCCTGTGGGGTCCCTCAGGGTTCGGCGTTATCACCCATCCTGTTTAATATCTACATGAGACCATTGTTGTACATCATAGGTCGCCATAACCTTCTCTTCCACGTCTACGCAGACGATACCCAGATATACTTCCACCTTCCAAGGACCAACGAGAGGCAAGTGGATCTTGCCTCTTGTTTGGAGGAGATTAGAACCTGGATGGGAGCCAATTACCTCAAGCTTAAAGCGCATCTCTACCCTAAAGTGAAGTTCCGCTGATCGGAACCCTCCCCCCCTCCGGTGTCACATTTGACACCTTTCAGGGGGGAGGGGGGTGCAGATACCTGTCTAAAGACAGGTATTTGCACCCACTTCCGGCCCGCAGTCTCGGGCAAAAGACGGGTTTTTCCCGTTGTGTGCTGGGAACTCTCGGCTCCCAGCACACAGCGGGAGCCAATCGGCGGGTGCAGCGCGACTCGCGCATGCGCCGTAGGGAACCGGGCAGTGAAGCCAGAGCGCTTCTCTTCCTGGTTCACTCACCGTGGATGGAGGGGGGAGCAGCAGAGACGGGAGCGAACGCTCGTCCTCTGCTGCGGACGCCGCTGGACTCCAGGACAGGTAAGTGTCCTAATATTAATTCAGCAGCTGCAGTATTTGTAGCTGCTGGCTTTTAATTTTTTTTTTTTTGATGGGCCATCCACTTTAATGGCTCCAAAACTGAAACTATGATCTTCAGTAACCAGTGCCGATCCTGACCTCCCTGGGGCCCTAAGCAAAATTCTACTAAGGGGCCCTCTATCTGACCCTTGATGCCGTCACCCATAACTCTTCACCAATCCCCTTTGATAGCGCCCGACCACATAAGAGGGACAGACCTAGAGTGGTGATAGGATGATAGGGTGACCTGTGGCCCCCAGATTTTATTATTACCTCCCCAGGAGTCAGGACTAGTACCACAGTGCGAATACACAATGCTCTGCCTGGGGCCCACATACAGCAGCAGTGTCGATCATGACCTCCCTGGGGCCCTAAGCAAAATGACATGTCACAATAAAGTTAAGAAGCGGGGGGGTGGGCTGCCGAAAATGACATGTCACATTAAAGTTGAGAAGCGGGGGGGGCGCTGCTGACAGTGATGTGTCACAAAGATTAAAGTTGAGAAGCAGGGGGAGGGGGTCTTCTGCTTTTCGGAAATTACATTAAAGTGAAAAGCGGGGGGTGCTGACTTCTTACCTCTTCTCCCATGCAGCCAGCGAGGGGCCGAAAATTACCTCTTCTCCCATGCAGCCAGCGAGGGGCCGAAAATTACTTCTCACCGGGCGGGGGCCTCTAGTAATTTGGGGGGCCCTCCACAGCTTTGCGGGGCCCTAAGCAGCTTGCATAGTGTGCCTATAGGGCGGATCAGCCCTGTCAGTAACCATGATTGCCCTAGTAAGATGCCCGACTGGCCTGACTCCTTTAAACCGAGTCCGGCACCAGTAGCTAAGGTCAGGGACCTAGGGGTTATCCTTGATTCTAAGTTGGCATTGCGTAGCCAGGTGAATCAAGTAGTAAGTGTATGTTTCGCTTTATCGAGGACTCTGACAAAATCTCTGTGGTCAATGCAATGGTTGGTAGTCTACTTGATCACTGCAATGCCCTGTATATGGGTGTGTCTAAGAACATCTTGCACAAGCTTCAGCTGGTGCAGAATGCCGCTGCCAGGCTACTCACGGGCGTGGGCCGGTACGATCACATCACTCCATCCCTACAGGCCTTGCACTGGCTGCCCATGGTACAACGGGCTCAGTTCAAGACAGGGTGTCTTGTGCATAAGGCCATCCATGGTTTTGGACCGGGCTATATGAGAGAAAAATGTATCAGATGTGTCTACCAGATCGCTGCGGTCTGAGAATTTGGCTTTGTTGAACGTCCCCAAATTTCACAAAAAGAAATGCGGTGGGAGGACCCTGGAAGTTCAAGGAGCTCAGTTCTGGAACTCCTTGCCTCTTCCCATAAGACTTGAGAATGATCTCCTAAAGTTTAGGAGATTGTTAAAAACATGGCTATATGTCCAGGCTTTCGGGGTAACCTAAATATTAAGTATTCTAATATCTCTAAATTTTATATATTTAACTTTGTATGTTTTGTATTTTCTTGTTCGCTGATTGTAATTGTTTTATTGTCACTTGTTTGGTCGATGTAGTTTTCTGCCCCTATTCTGTTCTGTATTATCCCGCCAGCGCATCGAGGCACGTGTGTAAGACTGCGCTGTTGTTTTTTTTAAGTATTTTAATAAATAAATAAATATAAATAAATAAAACACACAGTCCCAGAAGACAGCAGGGATCAGTGGCATCGCGCCGCACGAGTTGTGCAAGTGCAGTAGGGAACCAGGAAGTGAAGCTGCAAGGAAGTTCCTCTAAAAAGAAGGTACCCACTCCTTTCCCCCACACCAAAAAATAAATGAAAAATACATGGCAAATGTGGCATGTAAGGGGGCGAGGAGAGCTTCAAGCGTGGAGATTCCACTTTTGGGTGAAACTCTGCTTTAAAGTTCAGCTTTAAATTGAAAAATTTACTTTCCACCATCCATGGTATAAATTATTTTAAACAAGAACCATGTTTTCCCCTACTACAGTTTGCAATTATGACACAATGGTGTCAGTTTTTTTGTCTTTTTGAATACAATCTTACCATTGGTGTGCACAGACTATTGCATTAGGATGTGCACCTCAAAGCTCAAACATGTGTATATATACTGATGGTGTCAGTAGAGCAGTGGACAGTGTCGGTAGGGAAGAGATTGGTGTCAGTAGGGCAGTGGATGGTGTCGGTACTTTTTTTTTTTTATTGTTTTTTTGTTAGTTTTTTTTTTACGCCATTATATATATATATATATATATATATTTTAATTATTATATATAATTTTGTAAAAAATATTTTTTTATACATTTTTTACAGTATTTTTTTATCATTTCATTTTTTTACAATATTTGATATATATTTTATGATTCCTGTGATATATCGGGTTTAAACTATGGTAATTTGCATCACACAGGGTGATTAGGGTGTGCCCAGGCACACCTGGCACACCCTGCGCGCACGCCAATGAATCTTACTATATGCTTTGGCCAAGTTGTTCAGGGAAGTAGCACAGCCCCTGAAAGGCAGAAGTGTAAATGGGCTCAATATACAAATATTTCAGTCTGACAGTTGTTTGCCTCCATATCAAGCTGCTTGGGTGGTGTTGCTGTTGTAAGACTAAACGTGGATGTTGGTTATTGGTACTTTATGTATCAGTTCACTCAGCTGTAGTGACAAATCTCCTCCTGCAGTGTGATTAAATGCATATTAGTAACTGCCCAGGGCATTTGATTATTACAAGCTTCCCTTCATCACATTACTGCACAGTATGGCCATATAATTTATAAGATAATACAGACATCACATTGTAGCTGATCGGAATTATTCTGTTTTATGGATGGTGTCCTTTAATTTTGTCTTTCATGGATTATAAAATTGCTTAATATCTGCTGAAGTGAATCACTGGAGAAGCAAATAAAGCTCTTGGCCCTGGGTCACTGTGTCATTTGTGATACTGGAGAAGTGAGCGGGCTCATTTGTCCAGGCCTGTGATTGATAACTGGATGGGTTCAACGGAGAACGCTTTCCTTCTAGGAAAGAATCTTCCGCAATGGACATCTCCCACCTGATGTAGCATGAAGAGTACACAAGCTTGTCACTACAGGGCACATGGAATGCCCTTAATAATAAAAAGCCAGATGCCGCTGTCATAGCTTTATTCTGTGTCAGGACCTCGTGCTTCGCAAGCTGACATAAAACTAAAAACTCGTTTAATTACAGAAATGTTGAATTTGCACAACGTATCGCACAGTTGTAGCTCTAAACTGATCCTCTTTTAAAGGACATTCCTTTTTGTAGGAACCAAATCCCTTTTATCCTTTATATTCCACAATTGTAACTTTATTAGGTCAAAAAACTTTACTTTGCTGCTTTAGTTCCAAATTCCCCTCACACCTTTCCCTTTAAGGACTGGTTCACACAGAAATGTGATCAGCGTTTTTATGCGATTCCTGCAATTTCTGGTGTGGTGTAATTTTGCAACCTATTCATTTAAATGGAATGCAAATTGCAACGTACTGCACAAAACCAATCGCCAATATTATGGTGGTAAAGCACAGGCCTTTCTGGTGGGGGCTGGGTTCATCATCACTTTCCGCCAGGCTTAGGGCCCTTTCACACGTGCGGACCGTTCGTCCGTTTTTTCATACGTCCGTTTACGGATTAAAACGGACTGCAATGCTTTCCTATGGGATAGCGGACGTTGGCGAATGAGCATCCGCTAACGTCCGTTAACATCCGTCACCGTTAAAGCGGAGCTCCACCCACCCGCATTTTTTTTATTTTTTTTCAAAGTCGGCAGCTACTAACAGTGTAGCTGCTGACTTTGAATAAGGACACTTACCTGTCCTAGGCGCCCGCGCTGACGGCCCCCGCCGATGCCGATCCTCGATCCCGGCACCGCCATCCACAGTCAGGGAAACAGGCAGTGAAGCCGTGCGGCTTCACTGCCCGTCTCCTACTGCGCATGTGCGAGCGACGCGGCGCTTTGTGAATGGTCCGGCTGCTTTCTGGGATACACACAGTTCCCAGAATGCAGCGCGGCCCATTCACAAGAAGACACCCAGAAGAGGAGGAGGAAGAAAACAGCACAGCGGATCGTGAGGGCAGATTCGGGACTTCCGCATAGCAACAGCCTATTTAGGATGAGTATTTTTTTATTTTTTTTTCCATTTCATTTTTATTTATTTTTTTCAGATTTAAAAAAAATATATATATATATCAGGGTGGAGCTCCGCTTTAAGCTCCGTTTTTTTTCAATGGAAGAAAACCCTATTTTTCTTCTGTAAAAAAACAGAACGGACGAAAAACGGATGTTGGCGGATGATCCGTTAACATCCGATCCGCTGACATCTGTTTTTCATCAAAATATGTAATTTAATATGCATACAACGTGTCCATGTCAGGCTTGCTTTATGGGACAAAAGAAGCGCAGAATACAGTGGCCGAAATTTTTGAGGAGGTCACACTGAACTGGTTGTCGCTCAGCAATAAACGGCTTCAGATACGTGGTAAGCAGTTTGTGGGATGGGGGGATGGGTTGGCATTGTTAAACTTGTAGTCCACCTATATGTCAGCATCCATATGCCTGCCACAATTTGTGTATTGTCCACTTGCCATGTCACCTGTCACGTCACTTGCCACAAGTTGTAGATTGTCCACTTGCCACAACACCTGTCATGTCACCTGCCACGCTGGGAAAAACAATCATGGGAAAATTTATGAAAAACTGATTAAATAAAGTTCTAAAAAAAAAACAGACCTATACAGATGACAGGGGATGAAAAACGGATGTTTATTGACAACTGATGATAAAAAAGTGAATGAACGGATCTAATGTACGGTCCGCACCTGTGAAAGGGTCCTTACATTCTTAAAATGAATTATTTAATAATTAATTTATTAAGCACTTAAGGTCCCGGACCATTATGCAGGTAAAGGACCAGGCCCCTTTTTGCGATTCGGCATTGCGTCGCTTTAACTGACAATTGCGCGGTCGTGCGACGTGGCTCCCTAAAAAAATTGGCGTCCTTTTTTCCCCACAAGTAGAGCTTTCTTTTGGTGGTATTTGATCACCTCTGCAGTTTTTATTTTTTGTGCTATAAACAAAAATAGAGCTACAATTTTGAAAAAAATGCAATATTTTTTACTCTTTGCTATAATAAATATCCCCCAAAAATATAATTTTTTTTCCTCTGTTTAGGCCGATACGTATTCTTCTACATATTTTTGGTAAAAAAAAATCGCAATAAGCGTTTATTGATTGGTTTGCGCAAAAGTTATAGCGTTTACAAAATAAAAAATAGTTTTATGGCACTTTTTAGTTTTTTTTTTACTAGTAATGGCGGCGATCAGTGATTTTTTTTCGTGACTGCGACATTGTGGCTGACATAGTCGGGCAGGCTCGGCTCCTCTCGCGCTCATGTCCTAGACGTACAGGACGTGGGCGCGAGAGTAGCCGAGCCTGCCCGACTATACACGAGTGTACTGCGCTCGGTATATGTCAGCGCAGTATTCAAACTCGGCGCGGGGATCGAGCGTGGAGGACGCCGCAGAAGGACGCCGGACCCGACGAAGAGGACACCCGAAGCCGCAGCCGGACCCGACGAGACCGCCGATGGATGCCGCGCAAGACACCAAAATTGTAAGTACAAAAAACTTTTTTTCCACAGGAATGGGGGCCACTTTAGGGGTGCGCGCTATACCCCAATAAATACCGTAGTTTTTTTTTTTTTTTACTTTTACCTACAGGTAAGCCTATAATAAGGCTTACCTGTAGGTAAAAAAAATATCTCCTAAACCTTTACAGTTTAGGAGATATTCCCCATGCAACTAGCCGCTGAATACAGTGGCGCAAGCGCACAGGGGATGTTCGGCATAAGGCCTGGCAGCCGCCGGACCTTGCCAGACAGAAGTCTCCCAAGCGCATGCCGAGGGGAAATGTCATCTCCCTCGGCAAGGACCGGCAGCAGTAACGATGCCTCGTTCCAAAGTAAGTATTTCATAATGAGCTAGTATGTGGTGCATACTAGCTCATTATGCTTTTTCCTTTACAGGTGCCTATACAACCGCTTTGATACCCCTAAATCAGTTTAAAGAACGCAGTGCTAACTGTAAAATCTGAGGGTAATCAGATCGTGTTGGTCTGAACAGCCATGCGGTCTGATTCCAGTGCGGTCCGAAAGCGATGCAGATTTAGTCATACAAGCTGTATGGCTGAATTCACATTGCACAGATATCGCATGTGATGTGCACATGCATTGCCGCATCACACAAGTGTGAATCCAGCCTTAGTAGCAGAAATCTGAACGCACCAAAATCACATTTAGAAGAGAAATGTATGGGCAGAAAAAAACACCTAATATTCTTAAACGCAAGGCATGTTTACTGCTTGAGGGTTTATTAATTTCAATGGGCAGAATACATTTATATCCAGTCAGGAGAGCCGAGGCCTCGTTTAGGCCTGGTTCACACCTATGCATTTTTAGCGTGTTTTCAGTTTTTCAAAAATGCACTACAGTCCATTTAACATGGTTTCCTATGAAAGGGCCAGGGACTTTTTCTGTTTTTTTGGATCCATAGACTCCAATGGATGAAAAACGTTAAAAAAAAAAAGGCAAAATGCACCTGCAATATGCAAAATGCAACCTGCATAGGTGTGAATCAGGCCTTACACATGCAGCTGTCCTCTGAAAAAGGGATCCATGGTGGATTGCTTTTTAGAGGCACTTAACAGGCGGCTCATAGTTAATACATTGCCTCCTCGCAGCATATTAACTATTAAAAACTCAGAGCACCACAAAGCACTTCCCTACATTACATAGTAATGGACATGAATGGGACTGCATGCATTCAAATCTACGGATAACCTGGTCACGGTACACAGCCCTTGCATGCTCACATTGAGGCCTAAGAGGCTGCTAAACTTGGCATGGCTGCACATACATCCACCATAGAGAGGAAAGGTGCATTTCACTGCTGTTTCCCTTTAGCAACAAGCCGACCATTCATTCATCTCTATGGTCAGTACATTATTATTCAGTCTTCCTGCTCCCTGAAGGCTGTACATGAGGGAAGTGTGAGGTGTGTCTTCTGGTCACATACCATACTGTATATGGTAGGAAGGTGAGGGCTCCTATGAGGGGAATGTTGTTTACATGTACACTGTAATACAGGCCAAGCTTTGTGTCCATGAGGACATTCACTAGGGAGTAGTCTCATGTTTCTTCTCCAATTACTGTCCTATTGCCCTATACTCAGGGCTTTTTTTCTGGGGGAACTTGGTGGAACTCAGTTCCACCACCTTTGGCTCAGACCCTTTGGTGCCCGCTCACCACAATCACTTGTGAACACAGAAGTCTGGTTTCTGTGTTTACAAGTGACTGCTTTGTAACCCCCTGGACTCTGCACACTGTATGTAATGCAATTCTGGTATTTAATGCCCCTTTAAGACCCTTCTACTGTTTGTGAAATCTGAACGGGTCGTGGTTGAGTTCCTGCACCTATTTTCTGAGAAAAAAAGCTCTGCCTATACTACTCTCCTCCATTATACTGACTATATGCTTTGCCCCATTACTGCCTAATTTGTGCCCTCATCTGACTAGCAACACTATCGAGACCAAACCAACCGGGTTGCTCCTCCCCCTCACCCATGAGGTGTGTAATCTCGTTTTGGCGGGAAGCGCTGAGCAGTGAGGTGGCCGGGTATGTGAGGTGATGTCTGTACTCTGTCACCACAGAGAGCCCATGTCCCTATGGCTGTATTTACTTCATTAGCACAGATTTCAATTCTGAAGTGATGGGCGCAAAGCTTTTTATCGGAAGATAAACATTTTGTAACTTGGGGCAACCAATCCAGTGTCACCTTGATTTCACCGCAATATGGCTACCTCAGGCCTTGTGTAGCTACATGCACTTTTCTTGAAGTGGCAATAAAACTATCTATACAGTTTATTTTATTTTTTAGGAGTGTAGAACCAATGCTAGGTATTATGTCTGGGACCCTGTGTGGAAATTCTGACTTTGGGTTTCCTTATATCAGTCCAGTTGCGTGACACATTGACAATACATTTGCCGTATGTCTTCTGCAATGTCAGTGTTGCATTGATGTGTGCAGGAAAAACATAGGACATGTTATTTTTATACAGAACAGTGCTTGGAGTTGAATGAAATGTAATTTTGTGACATTTCAATAAAGTAAAAAAAGAAGGTAAACATTTTGTGAGGCGTTGTACTAAAGCAAGGCACCCCGTCTACACAACACACCCCATTGGTTGCAGGTTATCCAGAGCACAGCCTGTTCCTGCTGGTGTGAAGGGGCCCTTTCTGTCCCAAAGACACAAGGTAGGGGGAAAACTCTTGGAGTTGGTAAAATCAGGGGGTTGAGCCAGGTTTTTTTTTTCTCGTTATATGGCAGTGTTGCTATGCTTTGGCAAGTAGATGCAAAGCCTAAGGCCGCGTACACACGATCGAATTTGTCCGCTGAAAACGGTCCGATGGACCGTTTCAGCAGACAAATCCGATCGTGTGTACGGGCTAGCAGACAGATTTGTCCATCGGACAAATTTCAAAGCATGCTTTGAAATTTGTCCGCTACAAACCTGTCCTTCGGATATGTCCGCTGGTTAGTACGGGAAACCAGCGGACATATCCTCCCGCACATGCGTCGTATCCTGTGAATGGATCCGACGCATGCGCGCGGAAGTGTTTACTTCCTGGTGCGGTGACGTAGCGGTGACGTGGCAGCATCAACGTCACCGCCGCATCACCACGCTGTCTGCCGGCGGGGATTTTGATCCGATGGTGTGTACACGCCATCGGACCGAAATCCGATGAGACATGTCCGCTCTAAACTGTCCGTCGGACAAGTTTGAGCGGACATATCTCATCGTGTGTACGAGGCCTCATCCTTTTCTTTTTTAGGGCTAATTTACATCACAGTCCTGCATGTGCATTTACATGCATTTGCGATTAGTTTTCAAGGCATTTTTGGGATATTTTTGAGTTTGAATCCTTTTTTTTTTTTTCACCAAGTTGTATTTACATTTGTTTGCGTGCATTCACGGTATGTTTTGATGTTTTCACACGTGTTTGTGGTGCACTTATGTACGTTCCCATGCATTTGCTCAGGTGTGGAAAAATGCAGCATGTTGTTGTTTTTTGATAAGCACATGAAAGCCCCGCAGTGGTGTAATCTAGGCTCACTGTAATACACATTTATCATGCATATACATTTCTTCTGCATTCAGGGCTCCTTTACACTAAATGCAGTCAGGTGCATCTTAAAACGCAGTACAAAAACACATTGAGTGAGGGAAAAAAGCTTTTGATCCCCTTCTGATTTTGTATGTTTGCCCATTGACAAAGAAATGATCAGTCTATAATTTTTATGGTAGGTTTATTTTAGAGTGAGACTGAGAGACAGAATAACAACAAAAATATCCAGAAAAATACATTTAAAAAAAGTTCTAAATTAGCATTTTAATGAGTGAAATAAGTATTTGATCCCCTATCAATCAGCAAGATTTGTAGCTCCCAGGTGTCTTCTATACAGGTAAAAAGCTAAGATTAGGAGCACTCTTAACTACTTGCCGACCAGCCGCCGCAGTTATATGGCAGCAGGTCGGCTCGGCTGGGCGATATCACGTAGCTATACGTCATCTCTCCTTTCAGCCAATAGGACCCCCGTCTCACCCCTGATCCCGGTGCGCATGCCCGGCGGGGGCGATTGCCGCCGGGCACCAGCGATCGCTCGTTAGAGCGCCAACCGGGAGCTGTGTGTTTACACTCTCCTGTAAGGGGGAGAAATGACATATCGTCTGTTCATACAATGTATGAACAGCGATTTGTCATTTCCCCAAGTCAGTCCCATCCACCCTTCAGTTGGAACATACCCAGGGAACATACTTAACCCCTTCCTCGCCCCCTAGTGTTAACTTCTTCCCTGCCAGTGGCATTTTTATAGGGATCAATGCAAAAATGCCAATGGTCCCAAAAATGTGTCAAGTGTCCACCATAATGTCGCAGTACCAAAAAAAAATCGCTGATCGCCGCCATTACTAGTAAAAAAAATATTAATAAAAATGCCATAAAACCATCCCCTAATTTGTAAACGCTATAACTTCTGCGCAAACCAATCAATAAATGCTTATTGCGTTTTTTTTTTTTTTACGAAAAATATGTAGAAGAATACATATCTGCCTAAACTGAGAAAAAAAATAGTTTTTTTTATATATTTTTAGGGGATATTTATTATAGCAAAAAGTAAAAAAAGTAAAAGCTCTATTTGTGGGAAAAAAAGGACGCCAATTTTGTTTGGGAGCCACGTCGCACGACCGTGCCATTGTCAGTTAAAGCGACGCAGTGCCGAATCGCAATAAGTGGCCCGGTCATTGACCAGCAATATGGTCCGGGGCTGAAGTGGTTAAAGCCTGTACACACAAGCTGAAAATCAGACGACAAATCGTCCATTTTTTTTTTTTTTGCATGCTAGTCGTATACCGAAAATTCTCGTACGACAGAATAAAAAATAGAAAATGTTATGTGTTGTAGTGTATTTGTATTGTGTTTTTGGACAACAAATTGTACGATCTGGTATCATACGAAAAAAAAAAATTTGCGCTTGTCACATCGGATAATATTGGATGTGCTTTCATGATCAGCTCTCGCAAGCTCTGTACTAAAGATCTGATTATCATTGGATCGGGTCAAAAGCTGTATTTTTCGTCCGATTTTCCGATTGTGTGTACGGGTCATTAAAGGGAGTGCTCCTAATCTCAGCTTGTTACCTTTATACAATCAATTAAGCAGAAACTATATGGCTGAATTTGCATTGCACAGATATCGCATGTGATCTGCACAGCAATGCGATGTGAATCCGATGTCTGTGATTGCACCAGTGTGAACTCAGCTTTAGATGGAGCTCAGTCACCATGCTGGGGATGCCAAGTTGGCACACTCCTAGCACAGAACAGCAACGTCAGCTTTACACATATATGTGGCAGCACGGTATTAAAGCCCACCGCTGTGCTGCCACATATATGCCCGGCAGTAACAGGTCAGGGTTTATTTTGTTGTCTGCATCCTGAGATGCAGTGAAGAGTGAAATCCCCGCTAAGCTGTCGGCTGACAGGGTGGTCCCCGCACACTGTGCAGGGACCGCCCTGTTCTTTCTCCGCTATCCCCTATGGGGGAGCAGATGAAAACGGACCGTATGTCCGTGTAAATCCGATCCGTTTTGCAGACGGAAGAAAAAATTGGGTTTTCTTCCGTCCGCAAAAGTGGATCTTTGCGGAGGCGGATGATTACGGGTGTCAGTGGATGTTCATCCGCTAACATCCGCAATCACATAGGGACCGCAACGGATGGATGAAAATGCGGACATACGATCCGCACATGTGAAAGGGGCCTTAGAGGTTCCTTCAAAGCAAGTGGATATCCCTTCTTGGGTTTCTTTCACATGGGTGGCAGGCTCTGAAAAGTGATCAGTTGTGGATCACATTTCAGATTGCAATTTATGTCACAAGGCAGGCTGCATATTCCTGAACGCCATTTTTTTAGGGGATTTCACATTAAAATACCCCACTGCAACCATTATAGTTGCATTTAGTACACAATTGACTTTAAGAACCCACGAACACGAGAGGTTTTTAGAACTCTCCTAAAAGCCTTTCCTCCTGGCAGCAGCATTTTGGCAGAAAAAAATGCTTGACGTGTGTAAAAGTGCCTAAAGCCAATTGCATATGTAGCACTGACCCCCGCAGGAGCTGCTGATTAAATTTTGGGCCTGCACTCTAACTACAACCCCAATGATAAGGCTCAATCCCCCTTACACAGCTGTGGTGCAATACAATACTGTACAATGTGATACCAGATACCTGTTTGTAACTTCAGGATCCACGAGCGGCACCTAGAGTGAATAAAGCAATACGCCACAACCCTGGTATGCTTAAACAGTAGTATTCTTTTACTGTTGATAATTGGCAAGTAAAGAAACACCAGTACATAAACTGTGCTATCCTCCTAACATGGGATGAGAGCACAAAAAATTAAATCTATACAGCAATCAAATAACAAACAGTATACCTGCAGGTATATGAATAAGAAAATAAAACTAAGCCTAGGAGCTCCCCCTACTTTGTAAGGTAACCGTGAGATCTCACAAAAAAAACAGTCAGTTCTTGATCTTCTTTCTTCGCTAGCTAATAATGTTTCCCAAGTAATTTGTAATCCAAACAAAACGAATAAACTTCCTGAAAAAAATGTCTCCGCAATGAGTGGGTTAACTGCCTTGGCCTTCTGGAGAGCGTCCCGAACAACTAGGCCTTCAACCTTCCTAAAGGCAACCCCTCCGCTTCTTCTTGGAAGTATGTAGTGAGGCCTGTGTGTTAGTCTAATGGCGTGTGAGGCATAACAAACTGTGGGCCGTAACCCACTCGCCTAACTGGACACAGGCTCCGTACAGTCCGGCGACCTCCTCCCGTTGCTCCGTCAGCTGGATCAAACACCAGGCCAACTCTGCTGGGGGACTCCCGTCCTCCGATGCTCAATGGAAATGTCCGTGGGCCTTGTTGTTCGGTCCCGTCTCCTCACAGATCCTCTCCGGCTGCCCATGCGGTTCCAAAAAGGACCCAAGATGGCTGCTCCCACTCCTTATATAGCAAATCCCAGCATGCACTGCGCAAGAAATTGTTCCTGGGTCTTTGATCAACTTCCTATTTACAAAGGTCAACTCTGAGAACCAATAGTCTTTCTTCTTTATTCCTCAGATAGTGGAATGCTTCTTGCATTAACAACAATTGGCCACTAGATGGCTCCAAGCACTCAACAATCTCAATGTCCATGAATGCCATCTAGGGAATGCAATATACACATTTATGTACTATATATATACATCAGCGCTACACACTCCCCCTACTTTGTCTCTTTGGTCCCCCAAAGAGGTCCAAATTGCTAATCCTATCTTGCATTCTAGTTTCTATACGTTCACACAAAACGGACAGAGGAGCTTTCCACCAATCGTCATACAGTGGGAAGCTATCCTGTGCACCCACAGCTGATACTACCATGTCTGGTACAGATGTGTCAAGGGGTGAGCCGGGGCTGTCCCTTACTAAATCAAGAGTAGAGGGACCAGGCAGTTCAAAGTTTCTTCTGCTCACAAACTGTGAGGCTTCAGAGCATTCGCCCAATGTGTCATAAGTCAGTCTGCGTGGTGGGCGAATGTCTCTCTTTGCTCTGGGCACTTTTGGATTGTCCATTCCTTCTGGGCCAAGGTCATCATTCCGTTCAATGCTTAAGGGTGGGGAATGAATGGAAGCACTGGGCTCTCCTACAGAGTGAGTGGTCGGCACAAATTCCGGGGCCTCTGCCCTAAGAGTTCCATTATCATCCTCCTCTACCTCCGAAAGGACATCAGCATCTGTTTCTGAATCTTCAGGAAGCCACAGCCAGCTCATCTCCACTCCCTCATCCTCATCTATAGAAGGTGCAGGTTGGGACCTGGTTACTGGTCTACACACATCAGTGGGTGTGGATTCCTTCTCTGTGCTTGTCCTGACTGCCTCAGTGAGAGGTAAGAGGTGATTTCGGTGCCATGTTTTTACTGGCCCAGTTTTTCCTTCTGGCTTGATCTCATACACTGGGAGCCCTGGAAGTTTCCTGCACACAACAAATGGCTGTGATTTCCAGCGATCAGCCAACTTGTGTTTGCCTGGAATGCCTAAGTTCCTCAACAAGACCCGGTCACCTGGCTGAAGATCCTGGACTCTCACTTTCAGGTCAAAGTTCCTCTTGTTCCTCTCCCCCCTGGAATCCGAGGTGGCGTGAGCCTGCTCGTAAGCTGTCTTCAGGCTCCGCCGTAGTCTGTCCACATACCCTTTATGGGAGGCCTCGGAGGTGTGGTCCAAGGAGGAACCAAACGCCAGGTCCAATCTTGCTTCACGGCCGAACATCAGTCGGTATGGGGAATATCCAGTGGCATCACTTTTGGTACTATTATAGGCATGGACTAATGCAGCAATGTGTTTACTCCAGTGAGGTTTTTGCTCGGCAGTCAAGGTCCCCAACATGTTCAAGAGAGTCCTGTTGAACCTTTCCGGTTGGGGGTCCCCTTGTGGGTGGTAAGGAGTAGTCCTGGACTTTTGTATGCCTAACAGATCCAACAGCCTTTTGATTAGTCTGCTCTCAAAGTCCCTTCCTTGGTCTGAATGTATGCGTTGAGGCAGGCCATAGTGTACGAAGAACTTTTCCACGAGAGTCTTTGCTACTGTGGTTGCTTGCTGATCCCTAGTAGGGAAAGCTTGAGCATAACGGGTGAAGTGATCTGTCACCACTAAGATGTCACCTTGTCCACTCAGATCGGATTCCAGACAAAGAAAGTCTATGCAAACCAGGTCCATTGGGCCCTGACTCTCTAAATGGCCCATTGGGGCAGCCCTCTGGGGCAATGTCTTCCGTTGGATGCATCTGAGGCAGGAGTGACAGTAGCTCTCCACTTCTTTTCTCATGTGAGGCCAGTAGAACCTATCCCTTACTAGTTGGAGAGTTCTCTCGGCTCCCAAGTGTCCATGGTGATCATGTAAAGCAATCAGTACCGTCTCTCTGTGCTTTTCAGGCAAGAGTAACTGCCACTTTGCTTCTGGATCATCAGAGGGGCCCCTTCGGTAGACCACCCCTTGCTGCAGCTGCAAATGATCCCATTCTCTCAATAACACCTGGGCTTCCCTCTCAGGACTCTTCCGCAGTACATCAGGCTGTTGACATTCCAATGCTTCCAGCACCAGCCCACACAGTGGATCTCCCTGCTGATCTCTCCTGAGATCCTTCCTGGATAACTTGGGTAGGCCCTCCTGTGTGACCTGGGAGACGTTACAGTAGCACCTGGGTACTGCCGCTGAGGATACTCCTACTTCTTCAGCTCTGGCTCCACCTTTCTGGTACTGACTTGTGCCCTCCCATAGGGCCCTCACTCCTTCTGGGGTAAGCTGGGTCCATTCTTCCAAGGGGTCATGGGGTCTTCTTGACAGGGCATCCGCATCTCGGTTACCAACTCCTGGTCTGTACTTCAGGCTGAAGGTAAAGGCTGAGAGGGCAGCTAACCACCTGTGACCGGTGGCATCCAGCTTTGCAGTGGTGAGTAGATATGTGAGGGGGTTGTTGTCCGTCTTGACCACAAATTCAGCCCCGTAAAGGTAGTCCTTCAACTTGTCCACCACTGCCCATTTTAAAGCCAGAAATTCAAGCTTGTGAGTTGGATAGTTTCTTTCAGCAGGGGTCAGACTTCTACTCACATAGGCAACTGGCCGTAAGTGCTCTTCATGCTCCTGGTAAAGCACTCCCCCCAGCCCGTCGCGGCTGGCATCCACATGTAACTCATATGGTTTGGCAGGGTCTGCATAGGCCAACACTGGGGCAGTAGTAAGACTCCACTTCAGCCTCCTGCAGGCCTCTTCACATTCTGGAGTCCACTGATCCTGGATGGACTCTTTCTTCCTTCTAGACCCCTCTTTAGGCTTCTTCGGCTGACCCGCGCTTTCACCAGCTTCTTCCTGCTTCTTTAAGAGTTCAGTGAGTGGGTGGGCTATTTTTGCGAATCCCTCTACGAATCTTCGGTAGTATGAGCAGAAACCCAAGAATGACCTGAGCTCAGTTACGTTGGTGGGCCTGGGCCAGGAAGTGACAGCTTCTAGTTTCTTGGGATCAGTTGCCACTCCTTCTTCAGACACAATGTGTCCCAGGTAACTCACCGAGGGTTGGTAGAACTGGCACTTCTCCATAGAGAGTTTCAGGCCTTCATCATGAAGTCTCTTCAAGACCTTCTCAAGGCGTTCTTCATGTTCTTCCAACGTCCTCCCAAAGACTATGACATCATCCAGGTATACCAGGACTTCAAGGAGATTCATGTCACCCACTGTCTTCTCCATCAACCTCTGGAAAGTTGCTGGGGCCCCAGTCAGGCCTTGCGGCATCCGGTTGAACTCAAAGAACCCAACTGGGGTGATGAAAGCGGTTTTCTCCTTGTCTTCAGGGCACATAGGAATCTGGTAATACCCACTCTTCAGGTCCAGTACGCTGAACCACTTTGCTCCTGACAGACTCTGTAAGGCATCCTCAATTCGGGGTGTGGTGTACTGGTCTGGGATGGTCCTCCGATTCAGGGTCCTGTAGTCAATGCACAGGCGTAGGGACCCATTCTTCTTCCTGACCACCACTATAGGGGAGGCGTAGGGACTCCTGGACTCTCGGATAATGCCCGTCCTCTTAAGTTCAGCCAATTGTTCCCTCAAGTCTTCCAGATCTCCTAGGGGGATCCGCCGGACCCTTTCCCGAAATGGCTTGTCTTCCTCCAGACGAATTCGATGGGTGGCACTCTTTGCCAATCCTACGTCAAATTCACTTTTCGAGAAGGCTGCTCTCCATCTCAGCAGTTGGGCTTTGGCCCTTTCCCTCCATGCAGGAGTAAGAGGCGTATTTTTTGGGCTGAACTCTTCTTCAGGGATTTCTGGGGCTGACCCTCCTTTCAAACCTCCTGGTTCGACTGGAACAGCCGGACTGACCCGTCCCAACAGTAGCCTGGCTGGCACTCTCACTGGCACTGTCGCTGTGTTGCGGACACTGACTGGAACTTTGCCGTGAGTTCTCTCCAATACTCTGGTGGGCAACACTTCAGTGATGAGTTCTAGTCCGTTTCTCCCCTCTTTGCGGTTTTCCAGGACAATGAAAGGGCCTGGTTTCTTCCAGCTCAATTTGACCGAGGCTTTTAAGCAGATTACTTCACCCGGCTGGACTATTTTCTCTCCTCTGTTCAGCAGCCAGATTTTTCCCACTCCCTCTTCAGGAGCCTTCTCCTCCTGGATAAGGTCTCGGTATGTCTGGGCCAACATGGGATGTATTTCAGTGGGGCGGGTATCCTTCTTAATTACCAGCGGTGCAAGTAGTCTCCTCACTAAGTCAGTGTTTGTCCCAATGATAAGAGAGCTCTTGTCAGCTCCTGGAGGACGAGGGCACACTATGGCCAATGTGTCAAAGGTCTCCGTCTCTCCTACTGTACTTGGGTCGAAGGTGAGTCTGACTGGCAGGTAACCATCATATGGAAAGTTCTGAGTGCCCAAACCCCATATCTCCAACTCCTCCAATTTCCGTAGTGGCAGGTGCTTGAGATGCTTGTCATAGAAGTCCCTGTATAATAAGGTTACTTGGGCTCCAGTATCCAGCAGGGCTTTTGTGTAGATCCCTTCCACTTGGATGGGGACAATTGGGGAAGGTCCCACTAGCTTGGGAGGAAATCCACTGGTAGCTGTACCCTTAGCCTGCTTTGTGGCTCGGACTTTGGCCTTTGAGGGCCTCTTTTTCTTCTGCCCCGCCTTGTTGGTGGCTCCAGTGGGCCGTGGCACGTGAGTCGGTGTGGAGTTCGCTACTGCACCCGGGCGCCCAGTTGACTCCTTCACTGGGGCCCTCTGAAGTTTCCCTCCGACTGATGTGGGTTTTCCTCGGGTAGTGGGCTGGGGCACACTCGCCTGAAATGTCCCATCCCTCCGCATTTGAAACACTCTTTGTGTTTGTTTCGTAGGGCTGGTAATGGTGGTAGCTTTTGGGACCTTCCTTGGCATAACTCCTTCTGCCTTTAGTTTCACCAGCTGAGTCATCATCATGGCCATCATCTCCAGTATCTCTTTCTGGGTCTGCATAAGCCTCTCCAGCTCCGTCTGACTCGCGGGTGGGTGGTGTACAGATGAAAGCCATGATCCCTGGTCAATGGTTGCCGCCAGCACATTCAACTCCTGGGTGTCTAAGGGGACACCTACCTGCTGTATTTTAGCACTTGTGGTGTTTGAAGCTTGAAGCTTTCTCTGTTTCTGGTCTCTCTCAATCTCCATCTTATCCGCTTCGTTCACTTTTTCAAGAAGGACCTCGTCTGGAGTTAAGGGATCTTCCAAGTACTGCTTCAAGTGGAGCTTGACATAGTCGCTCCTCAGCCCCGTGGTCATGGATCTCCGGAATTTCTTCTGTACCAGCTCAGCTCCAAATTGTTCCCCGCTCCCTCTCTCTCCTGAGGTAAACAGCAGGCGGTCCTTGAGTTCAATGGCCCGAAACAGAAAGTTCTGAGGAGTCTCTTTACTGTCCTGTGCAATATTTATCAGTTGGTGGAATAGCTCTGTGGCATCTTCCTCCTCATAGTAACTTTTTAGAATCCTCTTAAGCTGGTTCAAAGTCAAATCACTCTTTCTCTCTAACATGCCCCTAACACTTGAGCCTGGGCTGATGGCGTGGATCACAGCCTCTCTGATTTCCGATTCCAGATATCCTTTTTGTAGCCCCAGCTCTATTTGGTGTAGGAGGCTGGTGTAAGACAGTTTGCCCTTCTGTCCCTTTTCTCCTATCTGGCCATCAATGCGGAAATCCTTCCTAATAGTTACTTCTTGCAGATAGCCCCTGCTGCGTCTTCTTGACTCCCTCCTTGGGTTTGGTGTCATCTGGCCAGCTCTCTGGTCTTCTGAGCCGACGCGCAGTCCATCCATGCGATCTGCTATGATGCTGGATGTCTCCTGAAACTTTTCCTGTATTTCACGGTATTGTCGCTGTAACTCAGCCAGTTGTTGTTCCACCTGCCGCTGGGCGGCGGCTCCTGCGTTCCTGTCTAGGGGTTCTAACTGCTTTTTGCAGGGGTGTGTCAGGTGGAACACTGTCTTCTCGGACAATTTTATGGTAGCACCGTGGAAATTTTCAGGGACACCCCGTCCCCACTCTATCAGGGCATAGGTGCAATCAGTCCCAAAGTCTGGTTTCACTGCAACCACGTAGGCCTTTCTGTCTGGAGACAATGTCTGTACCACCTCTTTGATTTGCTTCTTCTCCCAGTAGCTCCCTGGGAGTTCAATGGCCACGCTCGCTTCTGAGCGTGTCCCTTCTGCTTCGCACCAACGGACTACTGTGATGGCGTCCATGGTGACCTCAAGGGGGGGGGTGGGTTTCTTGTAGAGTGACAGGATCCAGGACGAGCCCCCACGTGTAGCACTGACCCCCGCAGGAGCTGCTGATTAAATTTTGGGCCTGCACTCTAACTACAACCCCAATGATAAGGCTCAATCCCCTTTACACAGCTGTGGTGCAATACAATACAATACTGTACAATGTGATACCAGATACCTGTTTGTAACTTCAGGATCCACGAGCGGCACCTAGAGTGAATAAAGCAATACGCCACAACCCTGGTATGCTTAAACAGTAGTATTCTTTTACTGTTGATAATTGGCAAGTAAAGAAACACCAGTACATAAACTGTGCTATCCTCCTAACATGGGATGAGAGCACAAAAAATTAAATCTATACAGCAATCAAATAACAAACAGTATACCTGCAGGTATATGAATAAGAAAATAAAACTAAGCCTAGGAGCTCCCCCTACTTTGTAAGGTAACCGTGAGATCTCACAAAAAAAACAGTCAGTTCTTGATCTTCTTTCTTCGCTAGCTAATAATGTTTCCCAAGTAATTTGTAATCCAAACAAAACGAATAAACTTCCTGAAAAAAATGTCTCCAATGAGTGGGTTAACTGCCTTGGCCTTCTGGAGAGCGTCCCGAACAACTAGGCCTTCAACCTTCCTAAAGGCAACCCCTCCGCTTCTTCTTGGAAGTATGTAGTGAGGCCTGTGTGTTAGTCTAATGGCGTGTGAGGCATAACAAACTGTGGGCCGTAACCCACTCACCTAACTGGACACAGGCTCCGTACAGTCCGGCGACCTCCTCCCGTTGCTCCGTCAGCTGGATCAAACACCAGGCCAACTCTGCTGGGGGACTCCCGTCCTCCGATGCTCAATGGAAATGTCCGTGGGCCTTGTTGTTCGGTCCCGTCTCCTCACAGATCCTCTCCGGCTGCCCATGCGGTTCCAAAAAGGACCCAAGATGGCTGCTCCCACTCCTTATATAGCAAATCCCAGCATGCACTGCGCAAGAAATTGTTCCTGGGTCTTTGATCAACTTCCTATTTACAAAGGTCAACTCTGAGAACCAATAGTCTTTCTTCTTTATTCCTCAGATAGTGGAATGCTTCTTGCATTAACAACAATTGGCCACTAGATGGCTCCAAGCACTCAACAATCTCAATGTCCATGAATGCCATCTAGGGAATGCAATATACACATTTATGTACTATATATATACATCAGCGCTACACATACTACTAGTTTTTTTTGTTTTGTTTACCCAGCAGTGCTGAATGAAAAACAAAACTGTCAGCTCAGGCGGAGCCTCTGTACTAACTATACGTTGTCAGTACAGCGCTCTCCTCTGCTGTGCTATTGTGTTCTGACAGGACGACACTGTCATGTCCTGTGTGTTGTGAGAGACACAAGACTGGTCTAGAGCAATGGATGTTTCAGTACAGGTTGTACACTGCAACATACATTTCAGGACAGTACATATCTCTGCTTCCTACATGTGCTCACTCTAAGATGGCCGCTATGCCCCTTGACCCTTGTCATCACTGCTGTGTGGAGCCAGCCTTAAAGTGCCAATACACGTGGAACCCTTTAGGTATAACACCTTCCATCCATCCCTAAAAAACACAACAAAACGATAACTGGCACAAAACATTAACTCCAAACACAGAATTATAGGACTTCAAGCTTCCAGGGACAGTTGCGGGGTTAATCCAATCACTTCCGTCGGCCCCGTCGAAAGTCTCGTAACCGCTCTTGCAACTGAAACTGGTCAGGAGGGCCACAGTGTCGTTGAGGCCGGGCATCCAGCGATTTGGGACTGGAGTAAACAGGGCTGGCCGGAATGGATACCGGCGAGGCCAAGAAGGGATCCCCCAGCTCAGAGGGTAAACAGACCTCCGGACCAGAGCTGGAGGGCTCTGTTGGAGCTGAGTTCAAAAGTTCAGAGTCCCCACAATCATCAGTCTCTTTGCATTCTGATCCGCTGGGAGCAGATCCTTGAGACACTGGTGGTTTAGCCGGCATCAGGGATTCAGGCAGTTGAGAACGAGGACGCAGTTGGTCCGCATGACATCTGCAAATGGAACCATCTTCCAGGCAGACCTTGTACATCTTGGGTCCCAAAGTCTTTGCAATGACAGCAGGAAGCCAACGGGTGTTGGAAGCCTTATAAGATCGGGCCCATACCTCTTGTTGGGCTGTGAATCGGGGGAGCTCATTGTGTTTGACCATCTTGTCTTGGGACTGTAGTACATGTTCCTGGACTGTTTGAGGGCGGAGCATATCCAAAACAGTCCATGGCTGCCGACCCAGGAGTTCTGCTGGAGTTTTCCCAGTGGTGGCATGTGGTGTGCTTCTGTAAGCAGAAGAGTACAGCTGCTGGGGTGACGAGGAGTGTTTACTTGCAGCCACTGTAGCTTTGAAATAGCATTTGAAAGTCTGCACAAACCGCTGCTTGACCATTTGTAGCTGGGTGGTAAGGTGCGGTCAACTTGTGCTTGATGTTGTGGGCAGTCAGGAAACGCTGAAACTCCTGACTGGTGAATTGTGCACCGTTGTCTGTGACGATTTCTCTGGGGTATCCAAAAGTAGCAGCGAGATCTAACAGTATGGAAACCGTTGCCTTAGTCGTTGGCTGAGTAACAGGAATGACCTCAGGCCACTTTGAATGGGCGTCCACTATGATCAAGAAGGTGTGTCCTCTGAGCGGGCCTGCAAAGTCCAAGTGTAGGCGAAACCAAGGAACCGTGGGCCAAGTCCAGGGCTGGACGCACCCTCGAGGAGGGTCTCTTGCCGTTTGCAGGGGTGTGTCAGGTGGAACACTGTCTTCTCGGACAATTTTATGGTAGCACCGTGGAAATTTTCAGGGACACCCCGTCCCCACTCTATCAGGGCATAGGTGCAATCAGTCCCAAAGTCTGGTTTCACTGCAACCACGTAGGCCTTTCTGTCTGGAGACAATGTCTGTACCACCTCTTTGATTTGCTTCTTCTCCCAGTAGCTCCCTGGGAGTTCAATGGCCACGCTCGCTTCTGAGCGTGTCCCTTCTGCTTCGCACCAACGGACTACTGTGATGGGGTCCATGGTGACCTCAAGGGGGGGGGGTGGGTTTCTTGTAGAGTGACAGGATCCAGGACGAGCCCCCACGTGTAGCACTGACCCCCGCAGGAGCTGCTGATTAAATTTTGGGCCTGCACTCTAACTACAACCCCAATGATAAGGCTCAATCCCCTTTACACAGCTGTGGTGCAATACAATACAATACTGTACAATGTGATACCAGATACCTGTTTGTAACTTCAGGATCCACGAGCGGCACCTAGAGTGAATAAAGCAATACGCCACAACCCTGGTATGCTTAAACAGTAGTATTCTTTTACTGTTGATAATTGGCAAGTAAAGAAACACCAGTACATAAACTGTGCTATCCTCCTAACATGGGATGAGAGCACAAAAAATTAAATCTATACAGCAATCAAATAACAAACAGTATACCTGCAGGTATATGAATAAGAAAATAAAACTAAGCCTAGGAGCTCCCCCTACTTTGTAAGGTAACCGTGAGATCTCACAAAAAAAACAGTCAGTTCTTGATCTTCTTTCTTCGCTAGCTAATAATGTTTCCCAAGTAATTTGTAATCCAAACAAAACGAATAAACTTCCTGAAAAAAATGTCTCCAATGAGTGGGTTAACTGCCTTGGCCTTCTGGAGAGCGTCCCGAACAACTAGGCCTTCAACCTTCCTAAAGGCAACCCCTCCGCTTCTTCTTGGAAGTATGTAGTGAGGCCTGTGTGTTAGTCTAATGGCGTGTGAGGCATAACAAACTGTGGGCCGTAACCCACTCACCTAACTGGACACAGGCTCCGTACAGTCCGGCGACCTCCTCCCGTTGCTCCGTCAGCTGGATCAAACACCAGGCCAACTCTGCTGGGGGACTCCCGTCCTCCGATGCTCAATGGAAATGTCCGTGGGCCTTGTTGTTCGGTCCCGTCTCCTCACAGATCCTCTCCGGCTGCCCATGCGGTTCCAAAAAGGACCCAAGATGGCTGCTCCCACTCCTTATATAGCAAATCCCAGCATGCACTGCGCAAGAAATTGTTCCTGGGTCTTTGATCAACTTCCTATTTACAAAGGTCAACTCTGAGAACCAATAGTCTTTCTTCTTTATTCCTCAGATAGTGGAATGCTTCTTGCATTAACAACAATTGGCCACTAGATGGCTCCAAGCACTCAACAATCTCAATGTCCATGAATGCCATCTAGGGAATGCAATATACACATTTATGTACTATATATATACATCAGCGCTACACATACTACTAGTTTTTTTTGTTTTGTTTACCCAGCAGTGCTGAATGAAAAACAAAACTGTCAGCTCAGGCGGAGCCTCTGTACTAACTATACGTTGTCAGTACAGCGCTCTCCTCTGCTGTGCTATTGTGTTCTGACAGGACGACACTGTCATGTCCTGTGTGTTGTGAGAGACACAAGACTGGTCTAGAGCAATGGATGTTTCAGTACAGGTTGTACACTGCAACATACATTTCAGGACAGTACATATCTCTGCTTCCTACATGTGCTCACTCTAAGATGGCCGCTATGCCCCTTGACCCTTGTCATCACTGCTGTGTGGAGCCAGCCTTAAAGTGCCAATACACGTGGAACCCTTTAGGTATAACACCTTCCATCCATCCCTAAAAAACACAACAAAACGATAACTGGCACAAAACATTAACTCCAAACACAGAATTATAGGACTTCAAGCTTCCAGGGACAGTTGCGGGGTTAATCCAATCACTTCCGTCGGCCCCGTCGAAAGTCTCGTAACCGCTCTTGCAACTGAAACTGGTCAGGAGGGCCACAGTGTCGTTGAGGCCGGGCATCCAGCGATTTGGGACTGGAGTAAACAGGGCTGGCCGGAATGGATACCGGCGAGGCCAAGAAGGGATCCCCCAGCTCAGAGGGTAAACAGACCTCCGGACCAGAGCTGGAGGGCTCTGTTGGAGCTGAGTTCAAAAGTTCAGAGTCCCCACAATCATCAGTCTCTTTGCATTCTGATCCGCTGGGAGCAGATCCTTGAGACACTGGTGGTTTAGCCGGCATCAGGGATTCAGGCAGTTGAGAACGAGGACGCAGTTGGTCCGCATGACATCTGCAAATGGAACCATCTTCCAGGCAGACCTTGTACATCTTGGGTCCCAAAGTCTTTGCAATGACAGCAGGAAGCCAACGGGTGTTGGAAGCCTTATAAGATCGGGCCCATACCTCTTGTTGGGCTGTGAATCGGGGGAGCTCATTGTGTTTGACCATCTTGTCTTGGGACTGTAGTACATGTTCCTGGACTGTTTGAGGGCGGAGCATATCCAAAACAGTCCATGGCTGCCGACCCAGGAGTTCTGCTGGAGTTTTCCCAGTGGTGGCATGTGGTGTGCTTCTGTAAGCAGAAGAGTACAGCTGCTGGGGTGACGAGGAGTGTTTACTTGCAGCCACTGTAGCTTTGAAATAGCATTTGAAAGTCTGCACAAACCGCTGCTTGACCATTTGTAGCTGGGTGGTAAGGTGCGGTCAACTTGTGCTTGATGTTGTGGGCAGTCAGGAAACGCTGAAACTCCTGACTGGTGAATTGTGCACCGTTGTCTGTGACGATTTCTCTGGGGTATCCAAAAGTAGCAGCGAGATCTAACAGTATGGAAACCGTTGCCTTAGTCGTTGGCTGAGTAACAGGAATGACCTCAGGCCACTTTGAATGGGCGTCCACTATGATCAAGAAGGTGTGTCCTCTGAGCGGGCCTGCAAAGTCCAAGTGTAGGCGAAACCAAGGAACCGTGGGCCAAGTCCAGGGCTGGACGCACCCTCGAGGAGGGTCTCTTGCCGTTTGTGCACATCCAGCACGAGCATTTACATATGTTGTGATATCTGAGTCTAGGTTTGGCCACCACACATAGCCTCTGGCCTTTTGTTTCATACGTGTGCCCCCGGGATGACCATTATTTGTAGCAAGTCCTCCAGAATGTGTCTCCAGAGGGTCTTTGGAATGATCACTCGGTCTCCCCATAAACCATAGTTGCCAGCCACAGTTAATTCCATACGCCTACGGAAATAAGGTTCATACTCCTGTGTGACTGTTGCAGGCCAACCAGACCGTACCCAGGAGAGTATTGTTTTCAGAAAGGTATCCTTGGTTGTATGGGCTGCTATCTCCCCAGAAGACCAGGACAGGCTGGTGTAACGACAACTCTTGACCGGTGAAGAGTCCATGGACCTCCCTGTCAGTCGGGACATTGCGTCCGCAATAGCATTGGCATCATGACCACGATACTCAATTTTGTAGCTGTATGCCCCCAAGAATAGGGCATAGCGTTGGAGGCGGGCCACAGTAGTCTGGGAGATGCCTTTGTCAGGGCTAAAGATCTGAAGGAGTGGTTTATGGTCCGTCAGTCTGGTGAATTCCCTACCATACAGGTAAAGATGAAACTTCTTAATTGCCCATATCAGCGCAATAGCCTCTTTGTCAATGTGTGAGTAATTGCTTTCTGCTTTTGTCAAAGACCTGGAGGCAAATGCCACTGGTTTTTCTGACCCATCTGGTAAGATGTGGGATAGTGCCGCCCCCAGACCATAGGGTGAGGCATCACAAGCCAAGGTGAGAGGCTTCTGGAGGTCATAGTGCACGAGCATGCGTGACGCCAACAGCTTCCGCTTAGAAACTTCAAAAGCATGTTGGCATGCAGCCGACCAGTCCCATCTGGAGTGTTTCTCCAAAAGCTTGTTCAACGGAAACAAGGTGTGTGCCAGATCTGGCAGGAATTTGTGGTAATAGTTCAGCAAGCCAAGGTATGATCGCAGCTGCTGGACATTGGTTGGGGCTGGAGCTTTAAAGCATCAACCTTGGCTTCCGTGGTGTGTATACTTCTGCATCCACAAGGTGGCCACAACTCCAATTTAGGCACCATGAATTGGCATTTTGCTAAGTTCACTTTCAGACCCTGTTCTTGAAGTCTCGCCAACACAAGCTCCACATTCTGCTTGTGTTCCTGGTCGGTCCGTCCTGTGATAAGCATGTCATCTAGCAGGCACTGCGTAAAAGGAATGTCCGCCAAAATCTCATCCATTTTTCGTTGCCAAATGGCTGCGGCAGAGGCTACCACAAACACCATCCGATTATATTCATACAGTCCCTTGTGGATGTTGATGGTCAGAAATTTGCGGGAAGAAGGATGGACCTCAAACTGTAAATATGCTTGTTTGAGATCAAGCTTGGTGAACTTTTGACCCCCTGCAAGAGAGGCAAAAATGTAATCTACTCTGGGTAGGGGATACTGGTCTATTTCCAGTTTGAGAGTTCAGTGCAATGCGGAAATTGCCACAAATGCGCAAGTCCCTATTTGCTGTCTTTACCGGTACAATTGGTGATGCCTACTCACTGTGCTCTACCTTTGAGATGACACCTTGTTCCTCCAGCCGACTTAGTTCTGCTTCCACACCTGCTCGGAGTGCGAAAGGTATTGTCCGAGCTTTGAAGAACTTAGGCTGAGCGTTGGGTTTCAGCTTGAGTCTCACACAGTCATGTTTTATTTTTCCCAACTGGTCATCAAAAATCTTTGGGAACCGCTGCTTCAGGGACACCACCCAACCCTCATTATCTCCTGATGGAATGGTAACGGTGTTACAGGGACTTATGGCGATGTCTGGCATACCAAAGTGAGCAATCCAGTCTCTCCCAAAGAGAGGGGGTGCCCAATTTTCTAGGCTATATAATGGCAGTCTCTTTGTCTGACCCTTGTACAATACCTTTACTTTTGCATAACCCAGTGGGTGGAGTATCTGCATTGAGTATGTCTGCAGTTTGATTGGTGTTGGGCGGACAGTTTTTCGGGTCTGAAGTAGTCTCCATTGTTTCTGGGTGATAACTGAAACTGCTGCTCCTGTGTCTACATCCATCTTGAGTTTCTTTCCCTCAATGGTTACACCGACAGTCATTGCGGAGGGTGCTTAATGCATATGATGTATGTCTAATCTGTGGAGCACTTCCTCACCCATTGACTCAGATGTATATCTTCCCACTATATATGTCTGTCTTGGGGTTCAGAGGTTGTTTATCTCGCACCTTCTTACTACGGCAAACTTGTTTCAGATGGCCGGTCCTACTGCAATTATGACAGGTCTGATCCTTAAACCGGCAGACTTTGTGATCATGGTCTGTATTCCCACAACGGTAGCAAGCTGACTCCCGGCTTGGTCGGGGTCTGTATTTCTAGTTTTCAGCAGTTGGCTTAACTGCTGTTCTGAAAAATTCCTGCTTCACCTCTTCCCTTCTGCTCTAGGGGTTCAATTCCTCTGTATCTTTCACAGCTATTTCCATCACTGAAGCTATCTCAATTGCCTTTGTAAGGGTAAGGTCTTTCTCTGTTAACAGTCTCTTTTGGGTTGACTCACAATTCAGTCCCATAACAAACTTATCTCTCAGTGCAGTAGGTAGTCCCCAAAAGAACAGGTAGAGGCTAGTTTGCGAAGGGCGAGCACATAAGCTTTAATCTCTTCACCTGTCTGCTGCTGCCTCTGATAGAAGCAAAATCTTTCTGCTATTTCTAGTGGTTTGGGCTGGAAGTGATCCTCTAGCAGTGTCAGCAGCTCTGCCAAAGTCTTAGTTGCTGGTTTTACAGGGGAGGGCAGATGTCTAAGAGTGTCATAAGTTTTGGCCCCAACCACTTTCAGAAATACTGCTACTTGCCTGTTTTCTGTGATGGCATTTGCACTGAAATACTGTTCCAGCCTCTCAACCCAGGAACTCCAGGATGTCTGTTCTCCATCAAACTCACTTAATGTCCCGATTAATGACATATTCCTGCTGGGATCTGTGATTGCTTTTATCCAGGTGACAATCCACAATGTCTTTGTCTCTATCTCTGACTGATAGACACTTTGTAAATCCCATTCTCGTGGCCACTGTCATGTCCTGTGTGTTGAGAGACACAAGACTGGTCTGGAGCACTGGATGTTTATTTCAGTACAGGCTGTACACTGCAACATGCATCTCAGGACAGTACATATCTCTGCTTCCTACATGTGCTCCCACTCTAAGATGGCTGCTATGCCCCTTGACCCTTGTCATCACTGCTGGGTGGAGCCAGCCTTAAAGTGCCAGTACATGTGGAACCCTTCAGGTATAACAGACGCCCCCCGCCAGAACACTGAGGCCAGCGCTGATCGGGAGCCAGTTGACAGACCTTTTTCGGTCATGTCCCTTTGACAGAAGCCTGACCGTCTGCAGTACACACAGGCCGAATGTCGGCTGGTTTCTTTTAAATTGGCCAATGCTGCCCAACATTCAGCTTGTGTGCACTAGGGCCTAGGCTTTAAGCTTTCACAAGTGTTTAGGCGCATTTACAGGCGTCAAGAGCTTGTGTGCTAATTTAACCACTTTAGCCCCGGACCATATTGCTGTCCAAAGACCAGAGCACTTTTTGTGATTCGGCACTGCGTCGCTTTAACTTACAATTGCGCGGTCGTGCGACGTGGCTCCCAAACAAAATTGGCGTCCTTTTTTTCCCACAAATAGAGCTTTCTTTTGGTGGTATTTGATCATCTCTGCGGTTTTTATTTTTTGCGCTATAAACAAAAATAGAGCGACTATTTTGAAAAAAATGCAATATTTTTTACATTTTGCTATAATAAATATCCCAAAAAAAGATATAAAAAAACATTTTTTTTCCTCAGTTTAGGCCGATACGTATTCTTCTACATATTTTTCGTAAAAAAAAATCGCAATTAGCGTTTATTGATTGGTTTGCGCAAAATTTATAGCGTTTACAAAAAAGGGGGTAGTTTTATGGCATTTTTATTAATATTTTTTTTTTCCTAGTAATGGCGGCGATCAGCGTTTTTTTTCGGTACTGCGATATTATGGCGGACACATCGGACACTTTTGACACATTTTTGGGACCATTGGCATTTTTATAGCGATCAATGCTATAAAAATGCATTGGATTACTATAAAAATGCCATTGGCAGTGAAGGGGTTAACACTAGGGGGCAGGGAAGGGGTTAAGTGTGTTCCTGGTGTGTTCTAACTGTATGGGGGGGGGGTCGACTCACTAGGGGGAATCACTGATCTTCCGTTCATACATTGTATGAACGGAGGATCAGCGTTTCCCCCGCTGACAGGAACGAGAGGAATGTGTTTACACACATACCTCCCGTTCCCCGCTCTGTAACGAACAAGCACGCGTGCCCGGCGGCGATCGCGCCCGCCGGGCACGCGCGCGGGACTCAGGGGCGAGCGGGGGGTTATTTACGAAAGGCAAATCCACTTTGCACTACAGGTGCAAACTACAAGTGCAAAGTGCACTTGAAATTGTACTAAAAGTGTACTTGGTAGTGCAGTCGCTGTAATTCTGAGGGGTAGATCTGAAATGAGGGGAAGCTCTGCTGATTTTATTATCCAATCATATGCAAGCTAAAATGCTGTTTTTTCTTTTCCTTGCATGTCCCCCTCGGATCTACAGTGCCTTAACTTCCAAGTGCACTTTTAGTGCAATTTCAAGTGCATTTTGCACTTGTAGTTTGCACATGCAGTGCAAAGTGGATTTGCCTTTTGTAAATAACCCCCATAGTCTAACACAGAGGGTCGTTTGGAAGCAGGAAATAAAATGTCTGATGCACTAAAAACTGGCAGTAAAAATGTCCTGTGTGCATGAGGCCTAAAAGGCACCTTTGCCAAAGTAAAACCAGCATGCTCCACTGCAAGGTGTTCTCTGATTTAATAAGGTGAAGAGGCAGGGCAGACATCACATTCTCTACCTCGTTGAACGCCTTGTATTCAGTGATAAAAATACAAGGTGTTCTGCAAAATGCACTAGTGCCGAGTGAGCGTCCGCCTGTGGTCAGTGTGCAGTGGGGGCAACCATTTGTCACAGGCAGATTGTAGTGATCACTGTAGTAGCACCATTGTCTGTTTCCCCAGCCTTCCCTCAGGTGCAAATAACGCACAATTACATTATGCCAAGCTGGACCAATGTAAGTATGCAGTTGCCCAGAGTTTACCTTAAAGGATCACTAAAGGAAAAAATGTTATTTGCTAAAATGACCTGCGGTATCCTATAAACTCATAATAGTTGAGTGATTTTTTTCAAAAAATTGTGAAAAGCGATTTAATTCAATTGGATCTCTTACCTGCATCTAGCTGGTTTAGTTTCTGCCTTTTACTTCCTGATTATCGCCGCTCGTTCATGAGAGCGACGTCGCCGTCATGCCGGGAACTACATTTCGCAGTATGCTTTGCTCATCGCGCATGCGCAGTTAAAATCGGGACGCGCGCTCTGCTCAAAGATTTGAATAGCCCGCCCACTATACCTCCCACTATACCGCCCAACGACGAATATTTAAGTTATTCGACCCACCCACATGGCCAGCCAGCCACAGCGATACCCTGCAGACAGCAAGCAGCACCAACAGAAAAACAAAGGGGTAAGGTACTCTGGTCTTAGCCACACAATGCTCACACCCCCTTCAATTCTCTGATGCACGGTCACACGCAGTGCTGTAATTCAGAGAACAGGGACGAGCACGGCTTGGACCACAGTGCAGAAGCTGCAATGAGATATTTACTATGGAGGTAGACAACCAGGAAGTGAGGATTTCAGCAAAGGATTACAGCTGCTTTAAAGCAAAAACGGACAATGAGGACATGAAATCAAGACAGCTATAAGGTAAAGCAAGCTATTTAGCGATCCTTTAAGGCATAAATGTCTAGTCTGGAAAGTTGGATCTGTGCGCCCACAGATATCACATCACCAGTAACTTGCCATTCGTCCTGTGATCAGACATCAGAGGGATGCAGAACCTTTAATATTGAAAGAAAGACTAAACCACTTTTGTTTGTTAAAGTATTTTCTGTTGCCTAATGATTAGGGATGAGCCGAACATACCCGCGTTCGGTTCGCACCAGAACAGTCTAACAGACCGCAGGTTTGCGCGAACATTTAGAACCCCATTGAAGTCTATGGGACTTGAACGTTCGAATTCAAAAACGCTCATTTTAAAGACCAATATTCAAGTTATTGTTGGAAAACGTCTTTGAGACCCCGGGTCTTGCCTCCAGGGAACATGTATCAATGGAATTTTTTTTTTTAAAAACTATTTTTTTCTGGAGCAGCGATTTTAATGATGCTTAAAGTGAAAAAAAAAATCCCTTTAAATATCGTACCTGCTGTGTGTCTATAGTAGTGGCACGTGTTTAGAAATGTCCCTGCACAACATGAGATTACTCTCAGAAAAAAGTAATTTAATACTGCTTGCGGCTTCAAAGTAATGTTTGGTCCCTGCAATATAGATAAAAATCATGGAAAAAAATAGCATGAGTTTCCCCGCCACCACTCCCCCCGGGTCTTTACAAGACCCAGTGCCGATCCTGACCTCCCTGGGGCCCTAAGCAAAATCTGATGACAGTGACATGTCACATTAAAGAAAGTTGAGAAGCGGGGGGAGGGGGTGTTCTGCTGTCGGAAATGACTCAGCCAGCGAGTTTAGAAGCCGGGTGAGGGTGCGAAAATGACTTCTCACCAGGCGGGGCCTCTAGTAATTTTGGGGGCCCTTTGCAGCTTTGCGTGGCCCTAAGCGGCTTGCATAGTGCGCCTATAGGGAGGATCGGCCCTGACAAGACCCTAATGGCCCTATATACTTTAAACAGCAGTATACAAGCGGTGCAAACAAGACAAGGACTGTAGGTTTGTTACGTAGAATCTGAACCATGTCATAATTTGCTGCTGCATGTTGCACAATTTCCTAAAGAGACGCTTAACAAACTACATGACACTTGTGCCTGGTGATGAGGCCATTGATGTTTCAGTGGTGGCCCGTGAGCCTGTGGCCATACAGGCTTGCCCCCCCAAAGTGCACGTGCTGTGTGGCAACAATGTCGATTATTTTAAAGGTGGTGGGGGGCCATTACAATGCCAGATCTTGGCTCAATCAATTATTTTTTTGTGAAAGAAAAATTGTAGAAAAGGGGGTTGCCATCTGGGGCCCCCTTTGAACAAATTCTGTGAAGAACTCCTGTTCTCTGAAGGCCTCCATTATTTCTTCAAAATGTAGCAGAAAAAAGTCAGTCAAGCCTTAGCTTTCTCCCCATATCTAACCCACAAACTCATCCACTGATCATAAAGTCTAAAAAACAAGTTTCGTATCGTCATATTGCACGATCGTTTTTCCGACCTTTTCTACCGACTGTAAACGACGTTCTCTATCCCTTTACACTGCGCATGTGAGAAGCTCTGCACGTTTCCATGCCCATGACGTTCGTTCTAGTGATTGCCACGCCGCTTTTTGTCGGTCAATGTGGAAAGGAGTCTAAAGACATGATACAGGAGAGACAGCAAGCTGCAACCAGGCAGGAGACAGGCCAGGCACACACCAGGAGGAGCAGGAGGTACACAGCCACCAACATGAGCTTTGAAGAGATGGTTAAGATGGTGGCTATTTAAAAAAAGGACTATGACGGCAAAAAAGGGCCTTACAAAAATGCCAATAAACTAAAGGCCCAGATCATGGATAAGGTACAGAGGAGTATCCATGCAAAATTCGGGGTGCAGAGGTGGAGTGATTTGAAAATCCGAGAGCCAGAGCAGATGGAGAGAATTCGAAAGAGTCCTCAGAAGACGTAAGTAATTTTCATGTGTACTCTGAATTTTTTTTTTTTTTATTATTTTGTGGCATGTGCTTTTTATCGCAGGTTGTGTATATATACAGTTCAAGAACAGATTTTTGAAGGTTCATGTTTGTGTGGGCATAATAATTGGTTGGTCATTCTATTTAAGACCTTTTTATGCGAGACCAATTTTTTAATTAATGTAGATGTGTTAAGTTGATTTAAATAATCCAACTTAAGTCAATATACATTAAAAGGACAGTATGCTCAGCAAAGCAGTTGATTACACATATGCACTCAGTAGCACAATGGTTGGCATGGCCGATCCGCCCTATAGGCTCACTATGCAAGCCGCTTAGGGCCCCGCAAAGCTGCGAAGGGCCCCCCAAATAACTAGAGGTCTCGCCTGGTAAGAAGTCATTTTCGCCCCTAACCCCTGCTTCTCAACTCGCTAGCTGCATGGGAGAAGAGGCAATAAGTCAGCACCCCTTGCTTCTCAATTTAATGTAAGATGTCATTTCAGACAGCAGAACACCCCCTACCCCCACTTGTCAACTTTCTTTAATGTGACATGTCACTGTCGTTAGCGCCCCCCGCTTCTCATTTTTAATGTGCCATGTCATTTGGCTTCGGGCCCCAGGGAGGTCAGGATCGGCACGGAGTGTTGGTCACAAGAACAACCTAGTTAGTTAGCATGTCACACAGGTGATCCAGTGTCAACTTGTTGTTTTGCCATGTAGGAAACTTGGCCAAAGATAGAGAAATGCAGCAGCTTTGGTAATGGATAAAATCCTGTGTTAAGCTTAGGATTGTAAAAACACACAATTGTACGACACTTTTTAAGAATGATTGATATTCCTCTTTCAGGCCTCTAATCTTTTTGATTTTTTTTTCCAAAGATATTTATTAAGGTTTACAACAGGAACAAAGTAGTACAGCGTAGTACAGCGGTTGACAGAGGAAATTAAATGCGGGCGCAGCCGCTACAGTTTTGCATGGTATGAAGAAATATGCAAACAGGGCATCTGGAGGCAGCTTTGTAGTTGCCGTAGGTAGTAATACGTGTATTAGACATCAAGGGAACCTTCAGGAAAATAAGAAATTAAACAACGTGGGCGGGGCATCCCGGCCAGGACCACCGGGGGTAGCACCAATGTAGTCCAGCTTGATGCGACATAGTGTAAGGGAAGCTATGCCCGAGTGAGTTACCTTCGCTTCCGACTCACAGTAGTCGCGCGGACAACTGTGAGAGACAGGGTACGAGTGGAGAGGTATCATCACATTTAACCTCTAAACTGATCCCCCCAGTGTCTGACTGCCGGACCGAGTGGTAATGACCGGCCGTACAGGGCCTTCAACTGTGTCCTGTAGACAGGGCCGCCATCAGGAATTATGGGGCCCCTTACACAGCTTCAGGCATGGGCCCCCTGGAGCAGAGAACCGGGGGGGGGGGGGGGGGTGCTGCCAAATGAAAATGAGAAGAAATAAAGAAATAAAGAAAAGGATATATATGAAAATAAATTACAATATTTCTTACAAAAAAGGGGGGGTTGCCATCCGGGACCTCTGGGCCCTTTAAAAAAAAAATATATATATATATAAAAAAAGGATGATTGCCATCCAGGTCCCTGGGGACCTCTGGGTCCTTTAATAAAAAAATATATATAAACAAAAATAAATAAATAAACATTTATATATATAAAAAAAGGGGGGGTTTGCCACATGGGGCCCTGGGGACCTCTGAGCCCTTTCATAAATTATATATAAGAAATAAAAACGAAAAAAAGAAATAAAATAGTATAAAAACATTTAATTTTTTTTTATAAAAAAGGGGGGTTGCCATCCGGGGCCCTTAATAATAATATTATATATATATATATATATATATATATATATATATATATATATATATATATATATATATATATATATATAATAAAAGAAATAAAAAAATATAAAAAAATGATTTTTTTTAAATATAAAAAAATGATTTTTTTTTTTAAATAAAAAAAATGTTTTTTTTTTTAAATAAAAAAAAAGGGGGGTTGTCTTCCGGGGCCTGCGGGCCTCCGGGCCCTTGGGGACCTCCGGACCTCTAAAAAAAAAAATTGGTCCTTTAATAAAAAATAAAATAAAAGTATATAATTTATTTTTTATAAAAATTAAATAAAAAAAGGGGGATTTCTATTTGCGGTCCTGGGGGTCTCTGGGCCCCTGGGGACCCCCGGGCCCCTTACAGGTGTACTGCCTGTACCCCCTTGATGGCGGCCCTGCCTGTAGATCGTGGGAAAGGGGAGGGGGGGGACAGTGGTCCAGGGTTGGAAAAAGGGAAATGGGATGAGGGTGGGGGGGGGGGGGGTAGGCAGACCGCCACAGCCCGGTAAGAAAGGAAAGAAAATCAGGAAATCGGGTCGTGATCGTCAGGGTCTGATTTTTTTGTAGTCGTCAGTCGTGGTGAAGTGAATCCAACAGGCCCAGGTCTCGGTGAACTTTGCAGGGTTGTCATTAGATTGGTGATGGCCAGGGAGCGACAGTAGCCCCTCGGGAGGGCCTGGGCATGGTGAAGAAGAAACATGGCTGGTGTGAATTCCAATTTGTCAGTCGTGATTTTTGCAATGAGTCTATGAACTTCTTCCCAATAGGGTTGGAGTTTGGGACAGGTCCACCAAATGTGGAAGAAGGAGCCAGTCTCCAGATGGCACCTCCAGCAATTTTTTAGTAGGGCAGGATTGATTCTGTGCAGTTTGAGCGGCGTCTTGTACCATCTGGAGAGGAGATTGTAGGCGTTTTTCCTGAGTTTGAACATTGACTGAACCCTTGTGGGCCAACCGGTAGACGGTTTCCCATTCCTCAGCCGTAAGGTCTAGTGCGAGGTCTCGTTCCCATTGTTGGTTTGCCCAGTGAAGTTTGGGGGGGTGTGTAGCAAATAGGCTGTAGATCGTTGAGACAAGATGTCTCTGTGGTTTGTTTTTGGAGCACAGGCTTTCAAAAGGGGAGCAGGGCCTGGACCAGCCAGAGCTCGGGGCCGTCCTGTCCAGAAAGTGTCGAATTTGTAAATAAGTCCAAAATGGGAAGTCGTCTCTGTTAGTGTAGGTGGCCAGTTCTGAATGTAGCCGGAGTCTGCCCCTCAAAAAGAATTGTCCCGCCCTTACGGTTGTGTGGGGCCAGCTGTCAGATAGGAAGGTAGGGTGCATGCCCGGCGGGAAGTCGGGGTTCAGTCTAAGGGGGGTCATGGGGCCATGTCGTTCCGATAGTTTGTGCTTGGAGCAGGCCTCTCGGAAGGCATGTAAGGAGGGGAGTATGAGAGGGTGTGTATTGCAGTCCCGTGGTATGTTGCCTTGTGAGACCCATGGTAGATGGGATAAGGGAAGTGGGGAGAATGCCTGTTCCAATCTCATCCAATGCTTTCGGTCTCCGTTGGCCGTCCAGTCGACGATCCTAGTGAGGCGGCAAGCCAGATTGTATTTACAGACGTCTGGCAGACTCAGGCCGCCTCTCAGTTTAGGGATCGTGAGCCTGGCGTAGCTCAAGCGTGGGCGGGCATCGTGCCATACGAATTTTGTGCAGGCCGAGGACGAGAAGAAAGCCGGGGGGAGCCTAATCAGGATCGCTTGCATGGTGTATAGCAGTCGGGTCAGGACGTTCATTTTGACCGCCGCAATCCTCCCGAACCACGATAGGTGGTTGAGGGACCATCCCTTTAAGTCCTTAAGAATGGTCTGGATCAATGAGGTGTAGTTGAGGGGGTATAGGTCGGTGAGGGAGGTAGGGAGTTGGATCCCCAGATATGTAATTGCTCTAGCATCCATTTGAAGGGGAAATTGGCCTGGCATAGGTTACATAAGTTCAGGGGTAGTGAGACGTTCAGGTCAGACGATTTGGAAAGGTTGATTTGAAAGTTGGACAAGACCTTAAAATCTGCGAGGTCCTTCAACAGGTTAGGGACGGTTGTGAGGGGGTCTCTGAAGAAAAGGAGAATATCGTCCGCAAATGCGGCAAGCTTACATGTGTGGCCATCAATGTCAAATCTTTTTGATACATCTATCCCTTTTTTTTACAATCTCATAGGCCGCAATCAAGCTGCAGCAGTGGAGCCGACCAACCCCACACAGTGCCAAGCCCCACCCTCGCCGGATGTGCAGGAAGTGCAAAATGCCACCACATCAGGTCAGTGTCATACAGCACAGCTTCAGGTAATACATGTAGGCCTGCATAATTGTAATACATGTTTTTTTTTTTTTCAAATTTCAGGTGTACCAGCTGTTGGGGGCGGCTCAGACACCGACAGCGCCCAGGTGCTAATTGGGGGGAAAATTTGCTGCATGGATGAAATAGAGGACACAAACCTCGCCCTCTTGAAGACCATAAAGAACAAGAAGGTGGTCCAAAACCTGAAAAATCTTGTTGACATTCTGGGGAGGGTTTAAAAAAATAATAAAAAATAAAATCATGAAAAATAAAATAAAAAAATAAACAGTAGATGTAGACAATTATTTAAATGCAAAAAATGATATTTAAAAAAAAAAAAAATTAAATCACACATTTTCAGTGTGATACAATAAATATTTTTGAATACTCAACAATGTCTGGCTTCTTCTTATCTCAATGCTGCCTAAAACAATACAACCCCTCACAGATACTGTAATTGGAGCGCAATAAAGAGGCACGTGCAAAGTATTGCATCAAAAATTATTAGGCGCCCCTGTTAAACAGGGGCACAAAAATTTGGCCTTAGGCACTGGTGGCGGAGCCCAGAAACACAACATTTCTTACTAGCTATCAGCAAGAAAAGTGAGGAGGAGAATGATATTCCATCAGCAGCATAAGAGGACAGTCACTCAGCATCTGCATACGCAGTCTCAAAGGGATCCGACATTTCAACAAAAAATAATTATTCAGTAACATCAGCATCAGGTGCTTGGTAGCTGGTGTTGATCCAAGCCTGATTCATTTTGATGAAGGTCAGTCGATCAACAGAGCCGGTGGAGAGGCGCACCCTGTGATCGGTCACAAAGCCTCCAGCAGCACTGAATGTGCGTTCTGAAAGAACACTGGATGCAGGGCAAGCCAAGTAGCTCAATTGCGTACTGTGCACGCTCTGGCCAGTGATCCATCCTCAAGACCCAGGAGGCCTTTTCGTTGGGGAAGGTGTCCAAGTCGGATCTTGTCCCTAGGTATTCCCGGACCATGTAAAGCAGACGCTGGCGATGGTTGCTGGAACCGGTCAGACCTTGGGGCTGCAGGCTAAAAAATTGTCTGAACGCATCGGTCAGATGGCCACCTTCTCCACCGCTCCTTCTGTGACTCACCGAAGCCTCAGCAAGACGTTGTCCAGGGCCAGGTTTTGGTAATCCCCCCGGTTCTGGGAACGCATTGCACAGACCCTTCTGCAAGGCCTCCCGCAGAAGTTTTATCTTCTGCTCCCTCTGCAATGACAACATAAGGTCCGCAACCTTACTCTTGTAACGTGGATCAAGGAGAGTTGCCAGCCAGTAATGATCCTTCTCCTTGATAGCACGTACACAAGGATCCTTACGCAGGCTTTGCAGGATCAGGGAGGCCATGCAGCGTAGGTTTGCAGAGGCATTCAGGGCACAGTCTTCTGGGTCACTGAGGACGACAGGATCCACAGGCACCTCATCCCAGCCACGTAAAACTCCACGTGTTCCTTGGGACTGTAAATGATCCCTTGAAGACTGCTGATGCTGAGTGCTAGGCTCCACCTCCATGCTACTGATACAATCATCCTCCTCCTCTTCCTCCTGTGGGCAAGCAGGACCACTGTCTGGGTAAAGGGGGCCTTGAGAGGTAAGGAAGCCCTCCTCTTCCTCCCTCTGTTCTGCCTCAAGGGCCCTGTCCATTATTCCACGTAGCGTGTGCTCCAACATGTGAATAAGAGGGACAGTCTCACTGATGCATGCACTGTCACTGCTCACCATCCTCGTGGCCTCCTCAAATGGTGACAGGACAGTGCATGCATCCCTGATCAAGGCCCACTGGTGTGGGGAAAAAAAACCAAGCTCCCCTGACCCAGTTCTGCTGCCATATTGGCACAGGTACTCATTAATGGCCCGCTGCTGCGTGTGCAGCCGCTGCAGCATGGCCAACATAGAGTTCCATCTGGTGGGCATGTCACAGATTAGGCGGTTCTTGGGCAGGTTGTATTCCCTTTGGAGGTCTGTCAGCCGAGCAGTGGCATATGACCTCCGGAAATGCACACACTTTCCTGGCCTGCTTCAGGACATCCTGTAATCTCGGGTACCTGCCCAAGAACCGCTGCACCACCAAATTCAGGACATGCGCAAAACAGGGCACATGGGTGAGTTTTCCCTGTCACAGGGCAGAGAGGTGGTTAGTGCCATTATCACTGACCACCATTCCAGGCTGGCGTGGCGTCAACCACCTCTGAGCCTGCCCCTGCAGAGCTGACAAAACCTCTTTCCCAGTGTGGCTCCTGTCTCCCAAGCACACCAGCTCTAGCACTGCATGGCATCTCTTGGCCTGCATTCCTGCGTAGCCCCTCGTATGCCTACTGAGCATGGCTGGTTCAGAGAAAACATCACCACAGGAAGAGGCCACAGAGGAAGGAGAGGGTGGAGGAGAGGTGTCTCACAACCAGTAGTAGTGCTTTGAAAGGCGTGGTGGCGGAACAACCTCCAAAACTACTGTACTTTGCCCTGTGTCCTTCCCAGCTGCAAGCAGAGTCACCCAATGGGCCGTAAAAGACAGGCAACATCCCTGTCCATGCCTGCTGGACCATGAGTCAGCGGTAAGATGCATCTTACCACTGACCGCCCTGTCCAGCGAGGCATGGACATTGCCTTCCACATGCCGGTAGAGAGCCGGAACAGCCTTCCGTGAGAAAAAGTGGCGTTGGGGTACTTGCCACTGAGGTACTGCACATTCCACAAACTCACAGAAGGGGGCAGAATCTACCAACTGAAAAGGTAGCAGTTGAAGTGCTAGCATTTTTGCTAAGCTAGAATTCAACCGCTGGGCATGTGGATGGCTGGGAGAGTACTTCTTTCGGCGCTGCAGCAGCTGGGGCAGGGAAATTTGTCTGGTACTATCAGTAGATTGCCCGCATGTACTACTACTACTAGGTTGTGACACACCTATTTCTACACCTTTACTGCAGGCTTCAGAGAGGACTGGGGGTCTAGTGGGGTTGGAGGTCCCAGAAGGGCAAGGGGAGGTATGCTTCGTGCTTTGGTGTGGGTCTTTCTGGTGTGCTTGCCAACGAGCTGCATGGCAGGTTGACATATGTCTGGACAAGCATGTGGTGCCCAGGCGTGTGATGTTTTGGCCACACGAGATACGCTTGCGACATATGTTGCAAATAGCAAAGGTACAATCTGATGGACATGTTTCAAAAAAGGCCCACACCAAAGAACTTTTACTGTACCGTTCAGACACAGCGGCGCCATGCACAAGCGTAGATGTGCGCTGTAATGCAGTTGGTGTGCCCTTAAGCTGACCCCTGGAGGGCATCCTCCCTCTTTGGAGATGTGCCTGTGCCTTTTCCTCCTCCTCCTCCTCTTCCTCCTCTCTCCTATCAGGCACCCAGGTAGAGTCAGTGACCTCATCATCCCCTCCCTCCTCATCACTGTCAAAAACCTGGCAGTATGCTCCAGCTGGGGGAACATCTCTGCCAGATTGCTGTCCCTCTCGGCCACCCCCTCTCCCTGGGCTTACATCAATGCCTTCCTCTATCTGTGTTCCATCATCGGAGCCTTCAAAACGCCGCGCATCTTCATTCAGCATGTACCCAACACTGTGTTGAAACAGTTCGGGGGACTCAGGAGGACACGGTGGGACTAGGGAAGGATTGTGTGATGCTATTGTACAGAGGGAAGAGGAAGCCTTGGCAGCTGCTTTGCCAGACAAACTAAGATCAGTCTGTGTGAGGGAGGATGAGGACGGCTTGGTCATCCAATCTACTATTTTCTCTGCATGTTGAGGCTCAACACAGCCAGCTCCCGAAAAGGACGAGCAGCCACATGCTGAAGAGGAGTCCACCACCAGCGTTGCGCTTACGTGGGATTACACAGCAAACTTGCACTTACACTAAATGCGCTTACGTGCGATTACACAGCAAAGTGCACTTACAGTAAATGCGCTTATGTGCGATTACACAGCAAACTTGCACTTAAAGCAAATGCGCTTAGGGGCAAATAAGCAGGACAATTGCAGTAACACCCAGTACGTTTAGGAGTAAACTAAACACAGCACACCTACAGGCAATACAACACGTTAGAGCACTGCAGCTATGCACAATCTCCTGCCTGACAAATACTAATAGCAGATCTAGCTAAGCTATACAGTGTATAAATATATGTACAACTCCTAAGGATGTATATATATATTCTCTACACACTGTAATAAAGCTAAACTGACTAGCCTGCTCCATCTAGCTAGCTAAAAAGATAATCTCTCTGTCTCTGACTGCTCTCTTTAACAAAGCCGGAACACACTACACGAGGCCGCCCGGAAGGCGGCCTTTTATAGTGTGGGGCGTGTGCTAAAGCCCTGAGCCATAATTGACCAAAGCACCCAGGCTTTGGCCAATTATGGCTCTTCGTTTTTTGGGCGCTGTGATTGGCCAAGCATGCGGGGTCATGGTGCATGCTTGGCCAATCATCAGCGCGCAGTGCCGCAGCGAATTATGGGCCGACGCGCATCACTCGAATTTGGCGCGAACGACCCGTTTTGTTCAATTTTTGACGAACGATCGAACAGGCAATGTTCGAGTCGAACATACGTTTGTATCGAACGCGAAGCTCATTCCTACTAATGATATTTGTTTGCATTGTGTAGGTACTGTTAATTATGGATAAAGATGAAGTAAAGTCAGAAGACGTTTGCTCTACATTAAAAGGGTCCACAGAAACACTGTTGCCTATCCAACTATTTGAGTTTAAAACACATTTATTGGAAGCTGTGGAAGAACTACGTATGTTGCGGGTAAGACATTTTGCATAAATGTGTTCAAAGGCATCTTTAGAATGTTTTAATATACTGTATTTTAACCACTTGCCGACCGCATAACTTATATGGTGGCAAGGCGGCTCTCCTGCACTAGGTATACAAGAATGAGGGTCACGATTGCATCTAAGGGCTTTGTAGGCTTCAAGTGCTGCCCATAATCGAGTCACTCTCTATACCAGCAAATCTCAACCAGGGTTTCCTTGGAACCCTAGGGTTCCTCCAGAGGTGGCTAGGGGTTCCTTGAGCTGTGGCTGATTTAGATTCTGTTTGATGGTGCCTACATAGTTGTGAGCCAATTCCACTTAGAGGAGCCAGTGGTATTACACCAATGATCTTCATAGTTCTCTGTAAGGGGGCATTCTTACCACTACTGTAAAAAGGGCATTCTTCTCACTGACCACCAAAGTAAGGGGCATTGTTCCCACTGACCCCCAATGAATGGTTTTATCAGGGGTTCCCCGAGACCTGAAAATTTTAGGGTTCCCCAGTGGTAAAAAGGTTGAGAAAGGCTGCCCTATACTATGGCCCTGCAAAACTGTTCAAAAAATACCCACCAGTAAACATATAATGGCTACATATCTGTCCTAAACCTTGTGGACAGCCTTTCCAGAAGAGTTGAAGCTGTTATAGCTGCAAAGGGTGGGCCAACTCAATTCTGAACCCATGGACTAAGACTGGGCTGCTATTAAAGCTCATATGCGTGTAAAGGCAGGCATCCCGATACTTATAATCTAGTGTGTGTTTTTATAGATCTAAATAAAAAATAAAAAAAAGCTGGAAAATACAATCCTTTTATAGATCCGATCATTATGTTGAATGGTTGTTACAAATCTTTAGAGTGTACCTCCACCTTAATATAAAAGTCAAGCTATATGTCCTACTACGCCATCTTATCTGGTAATCAAAAATTTGAATTCAGATGTAGCGTGGTGCCCATGCCCGGCTTTCAGTGGTGCTGGGTAGTATTTAGTGTAGCCCCCCCCCCCTATTTGGCGGGGCGTTACGCTAAAGTTAGTGGGGAATGGGAGAGTTAAGTTGCTCTCACTCACAAATTGGTTAAGTTTAGGCTGCTGTTGGTTTAGAACTGCATTCTAGGTCAGTCTGCATGCTAGGGGGGGGGGTGTTTTTACCCCTGGGTGACAGTTGGGGCTAGAAGGGGTTCTGACAGACCCACTTTCTCCCAGCAACCAATCAGAGGAGGATCTTCCCTCTGGACATACTGGCGGTAGAGTATATCTGTGGCAGATGCCTGAGAGAAGCGTGCGACGTTCTATGTGGGGCCCGCATTCCAGATGCGGCATCCACCGTCAGGATGCGCGCATTCCATGGGCCCCGCCATCGAGGCCTGACTGGCCAAAGCTATGCACCAAGCGGAGCTTCACCTTGACATTGAAAGGGGCCCCAGCGGCTTGCTGGGTCCCAGATCCTAAGCTGGGAGCTGTACGGTGGGGGATTGGCTCAGGAGACCCAAAGGCAGAGGTTGTCCGAGGCCTAGGCGAACCACCGGGGATCCGGTCATCACTACATGACAGGTACACTTCAACTGTCCTCTGACCCTAGAGAGTGACTTACTGGGAGGATCCATTAGTTCTACCCCTTAAAGTATGGAAATTCCTCAGGCCTGTGGCAGAGGCCCTAATTCCTCCCAGTGACTATTGCAAGTGACCTTCCGGCTGCCAGGCCCAAGTTAAACGCCTGTCCGGGGCACTTTACCCACTCTGATGGGAGTGGCGACGATTAAGTGTGACTGTACTGAGAGCAGGCTGCTCTTTACAATATCCAAGGCCTGATACTGCAGTTTTCTGCCGCTCATCAACCTTCCTCTATAGTGTGCCATGTTGATGTTGGCCATGTTGGGCCTTGGAATAAAACGTTGAAAACGCACTCTGATGTCTGGACACTCGCTTTATTTACTTTCCACAAGTATTCACCCCTAGACAAGTATAATTGGTAACTAAATACGCCGACCCCAAAATCAACCAGCGGCTCCTTCGGGGGTAGTGCTGCATTAGTTTCAGTTCTCTTTTTCAGTGTCTGCAATGATGGAACGACATGCTTTATAGAGATTGAAGAACGGGAGAGCAGAATTTTAGTGTGTGTACCGATAGGCTTCTATGAAGACATGGGTTTTCAGGGATAGCCCAAAAGTGCACAGAGTAAAACATTGGGATAGGGAGTCCCATAGAGTGGGAGAGGTTTAGGAGAAGCTCTGGAGGTGGACATGGGAGAAGATGACAAGGGAGCTAGAAGGCTCCATGCACACTGAAGCTGATTAAAGCTATAAAAAAAACGCCAGTAGCTTTGCAGGGAGCCCTGCAATCAGTGGCGTCACTAGGGTTGGTGTCACCTGATGCGGTATAACATGGTGTCATCCCCCCAATAATTTTTTTCCCCCCTAACACTGCATATATTGGCAACAGTAGTGCCGTTAATAACTATCGATCAACTAGCAAATTTGAATAACAAAATCATATGAAAATAGAATTCAAAGCTTAAACTGTTAAAGAACTGTATTTTAACTGTGCCATGCCAAACGCAGCCACTGTGCCATGCCAAACGCAGCCACTGTGCCATGCCAAACGCAGCCACTGTGCCATGCCAAACGCAGCCACTGTGCCCATCAATTGTTGCCACTGTGCCCATCAATTGTCACCACTGTGCCATGCCAAACGCAGCCACTGTGCCCATCAATTGTCACCACTGTGCCATCTCAAACGCAGCCACTGTGGCATGAATTACCACTGTGCCCAGTAATTGTTACCACTGTGCCCAGTAATTGTCACCACTGTGCCATGCCAAACGCAGCCACTGTGCCATCAATTGTTACCACTGTGCCCAGCAATTACCACTGTGCCCAGCAATTACCACTGTGCCCAGCAATTGTTACCACTGTGCCCAGCAATTGTCACCACTGTGCCATCAATTGTTACCACTGTGCCCAGCAATTGTCACCACTGTGCCATCAATTGTTACCACTGTGCCCAGCCAAATGCAGCCACTGTGCCATCAATTGTTACCACTGTGCCCAGCAATTGTCACCACTGTGCCATCAATTGTTACCACTGTGCCCAGCAATTGTCACCACTGTGCCATCAATTGTTACCACTGTGCCCAGCCAAATGCAGCCACTGTGCCATCAATTGTTACCACTGTGCCCAGCAATTGTCACCTCTGTGCCATGCCAAACGCAGCCACTGTGCCATCAATTGTCCCTACTGTGCCCAGCAATTGTCACCACTGTGCCATGCCAAACGCAGCAACTGTGCCATCAATTGTCACCACTGTGCCCAGCAATTGAGAAGGAAGGGGGGAACGAAAGGGGGAGGTGGGGGGGGGGGAGAAAGAAAGGGGGAGAAGTAAGTCTGGTCAGTGCTCACTTACTTGAATGGTCCCCGGGGGTCTCAGTCAGTGACTTCTCTCATTCTTGTGTTTTTTGGCTCCTTAATCTTCCCGCCCCCTTATCCACTTCAGACATAGCGGCTCACATGCAGGGAGAGAGGGGCAGGAGAAGGGATGTGGAGGGTACAGGACGGAGCAGTGTGGGGATCCCTTTCAGGACAGCCACACCTCCTGAGCAGCGTGTCACTCACTGCACATTGAGCAGTGAGGATGGAGCGGGCAGCTCAGCAGCCATGAAAGGAGGGGGAGGAGAGGAGAGGCTACGGGTTTCCCGGGTGTGCTACGGATGTTCCGCGAGCAACGTGTTTCTGAACTGTCTGGCGCTGTGGAGAACCTTAGTTAGCTGGTATCTTCGGCGTAGATGTGGAGCTGTACACTGCCAAAGACACCAGCTAACTAAGGCTCTCCACAGCACCAGAAACACCTTCCTCCGCTTGCAGAACATCCGCAGGACACACAGGAATCCTCCCATAGAGCGGCCGACTACTGTCATTCAGCGCACCTCGAGCGATAAACGTTTTTTTAGCGTTTTGCATTTTTTGCGTTTTTTCTAGGGTTGTCCCGATACCACTTTTTTAGGACAGAGTACAAGTACCGATACTTTTTTTCAAGTACTCGCCGTTATCGAATACCGATACTTTATTTTAAATGTGTCCCCCCCACGAATGCAGCCATGTCCCCCCGAGGTGGATCAAAAATGTGCCCTTCGGTCAATTTTGTAGGCTCAGACGGACTTGCACCCTGGAAAAAAACTACAAAGACCAAAGCCTTATCCTAATGAATAAGTTTAAGGAGAAAGGCTACGGCAACGAACACATAGATGAAGCCTACCAGAAGTATTTAAAATTATACGGAGAGGCTGATACAGGAGAAAAGGAAGAAGGAAAAACTAGGTGTGCAAAAGATGAACTTCCACAAATAAGATTTTGCAGTAGGTACAATAACAAAGTACCAACAATCCAAAAAATCTTTAAAAAAAATTGGAAAATTCTAGAGTCGGATCCTGTGCTGAACAAATGTTTACCGCCCCATCCCAATCTGATTTTCAGGAGGCCCAAGGACCTGAGGAGCATTATTGCTCCAAGTAGGGTAAAGATAAAGGGTTAAACAAGATTTGGACAACTATATTCGCCCAGCTACAAGTGCGGAGTGGGGAACTGTGGCAACAGTGCGCACATGTGTCATAGGATGAAAGAGGTGGTAGGAGTGGATGGAACAAGGCACAAGATCAAACAATTTATCAATTGTGGTACCTTTTATGTTGTGTATGGTCTGATTTGCCCATGTGAGCTATTGTACATTGGTCGTACCTCTCGACAGATGAGAACCAGGATGACCGAACATAGAAGCAACATTACGACAGAGAAAGGTAAGTGTTCGGTACCGAGACACTTTATGATAGCAATACAGATGGGCTCAAAGTGTTTGGCATAGAAGCTATGCCAAGCGACCTTGATAATGGTAAAAAATATTAGATCTTATGTAAGAGGGAAGCGTATTGGATTTTTACTCTAAAAACCTTGGCTCCGCTAGGCCTCAACGAAGAGATTGAGCTACACAATATAGTATAGATATGCTCGGTGGACATTGGCAAAATCAGCGGTGGCCCACTCTTACATTAGTAGGGTTTGAGTTGATGCCCTGGTAGGATAGGATTTATACAGGATTGCAGCGCTCTGGTGTCTAGATAAATTGATCAAAAAATAAATCTATATAACCATAATGTTATGCCATCAGATCAGGGTCCATATTTATGCATTAAAAATATACCATAGAGGAAAAGTCTTAAAATGAGTCCATCAGAGGTAAGTCCAAGGAACTTGGCCGTCAGTATATCAGGTGTGAAGTTGATTGCAGAAGCTCAGGGCTGCTCTCTCCAAGAGCGAAGTCAGCTCAAACCATGAATAGAGAAAAAAACAAAAACAGAAAGCGCCGCTGAGTGAACTGCATTTAATTAAAATATCAATAAATATCCAACACTTACATCTAGAAGAAGCATTGATGTAGTCTGGGGTGCTGGTGAACGATCTAAAGAAAAGTCTAGAAACCAGGATGGATGCTGAGGGAGCCGTCAGTAGATGTCATTCAGATGCCTGCTGCGGGGGGGGGGGAATTAGAAGAAGGAAAGGAGCCGACTTCCACCTCCGCACACAAGCGTTGCTGAGCTGTCAGCTCGTCCACTGGTCTGTGACGTCACTGAGACGGTGGCCGAGAAGGGACACAACGCGTTTCAGAGCGTGCGCTGGTTGAATAGAAAACCTGCGCGCTCCTTTGTCAAGTGTGGATGAAAGGAAAAATAAGGGATGTAAATATACATATCACATGGTAGTGCGTCAACCAATAGAGGAGCTAGAAATACGAGCAACATAAGGGACAGGTCACTCTTAGTGGAACTGTTTAAAACTTCATACAACATTAAAAATAAGAGGATTTACAAAGGAAATTGCAAAGGGGGAACCGCATTTCGGGAGGAACATATGTAATAGTAAAAAAACATATATTACCTATAGCACAATATGTGATATGGGGAATTAATCACACTATAATTTTAAAAACATATAAAAACATATATATATCACAATATGTAGTGTGGGGAATTATTCACGCTCTAATCTCAAAATCGCAAAATGCGCACAGCGCTACATAATAGAACACTGAAATAAATCATGTGACCTATCTAAATATTTCAATAATGTTACATGAATTTTTAAAAATATTAATTAGGGTTGTCCCGATACCGATACTAGTATCGGTATCGGGACCGATTCCGAGTATTTGCGGTAGTACTTGTACTCCCGCAAATACCCCCGATACCAAAATAGAATACTCCCCCCCCCCCCTCATATTGCAGTGATGGCCTGTCCCTTATACCTTTAGATATGATGATGCCGCCGCCGCTGCCGCATACCGCCATTAATCCCCTGCAATATCGCGTAGCGCACATTACAAGCTTTCATTCTGAATACTTGTAAATGCCTGCGCCGCCATGTACAGACACTCCCCTTCTCCGGATTGGTGGGATCCCTCCAATCCCGAGCAAGGGGGAGTGTCTATACGCGGATTCGTGCATAGACACTCACCCTTGCTCAGGATTGGAGGGATCCCTCCAATCCGGAGAAGGGGAGTGTCTATACATGGAAGCGCGGGCATTTACAAGTATTCAGAATGAAAGCTTGTAATGTGCGCTACGCGATATTGCAGGGGATTAACGGCGGTATGCGGCAGCGGCGGCATCATCATATCTAAAGGTATGAGGGACAGGCCATCGCTGCAATGTGGGGGACATACGAGGCTGCAATGTGGGGGACATACGAGGCTGCAATGTGGGGGACATACTAGGCTGCAATGTGGGGGACATACAAGGCTGCTGCAATGTGGGGGACATACATAACTGCTGCAATGTGGGGGACATACATGGCTGCTGCAATGTGGGGGACATACATGGCTGCTGCAATGTGGGGGACATACATGGCTGCTGCAATGTGGGGGACATACATGGCTGCTGCAATGTGGGGGACATACATGGCTGCTGCAATGTGGGGGACATACATGGCTGCTGCAATGTGGGGGACATACATGGCTGCTGCAATGTGGGGGACATACATGGCTGCTGCAATGTGGGGGACATACATGGCTGCTGCAATGTGGGGGACATACATGGCTGCTGCAATGTGGGGGACATACATGGCTGCTGCAATGTGGGGGACATACATGGCTGCTGCAATGTGGGGGACATACATAACTGCTGCAATGTGGGGGACATATATGGCTGCTGCAATGTGGGGGACATACATAACTGCTGCAATGTGGGGGACATACATAACTGCTGCAATGTGGGGGACATACATGGCTGCTGCAATGTGGGGGACATACATGGCTGCTGCAATGTGGGGGGACATACATGGCTGCTGCAATGTGGGGGGACATACATGGCTGCTGCAATGTGGGGGGACAGACATGGCTACATTATGTGGGGGGACATACATGGCTGCTGCAATGTGGGGGGACATACATGGCTGCATTATGTGGGGGGACATACATGGCTGCATTATGTGGGGGGACATACATGGCTGCATTATGTGGGGGGACATACATGGCTGCATTATGTGGGGGGACATACATGGCTGCATTATGTGGGGGGACATGACATGGCTGCAATATGTGGGGGACATACATGGCTGCATTATGTGGGGGGACATGGCTGCATTTGGGGACACATTTAAAAAAAGTATCGGTATTCGGTATCGGCGACTACTTGAAAAAAAGTATCGGTACTTGTACTCGGTCCTAAAAAAGTGGTATCGGGACAACCCTAATATTAATATACATATAAATAAATAGATTATAGAAGCAATAGAAAAAGATGGAAGTATATAAGAACGAGGGGGGTAGACCAATATGCCACTCCTCATATTACAAATTAATCTCATGCACAAACATGCATGCACACCCCATGTGCGCTCAAGCATGCATGTATACACATATGAATAAAAAGGGGCCAAAAAGGACCAAAAAAGACTGCAAGGCGCAAAAAGTTGTGCCCCAAACTATTGCAGTGCATTTTTGGACCATGTACACAGAATAGGTTTTTCATTTTTGATAAAAAATATTGAAGGTATATGTTAAAGGATAGTATTGACATCTAATTCTTCATTTAAACCCAGGGGTGCAAGACAATTTAGGGTAAAGATCCAGAATGTTTCTCACATAAACGCGAGAAACGTTTGGCCTCAGATAATTTTTTGGGGATCGATTCGATGACCCATACCCGCAGGCCTTCACTAGATTGGTCATGATGTTCTAGGAAGTGGCGTGGTACACTGTGCTCATCACAGCCCGCTTCGACAAGACGTCGGTGGGTGCCAAAGCGCTGTCTAAGGGGATTGATGGTCCGGCCGACGTATAATAGTTTGCACGGACACATAAGACAGTAGATGACATAATCTGTTGAACAATTATAGAAGTTTTCAATTTTATAAGTTTTGTTCCTATGAGAAAATTCTTTTTGACCATGAGTTATAAAGTTACAGGTTTTACAGCGAGATTTATTACATCTATACATTCCTACAATAGGAATCAGACAGGTAGCACTGATGGGTTTAGGGTCTTTTAATCTACTGGGGGCTATTTTATTTTTTATTGTAGGAGCCCTCCTGTACGTAATGTTAGGCCTATCACACAACACAGTATCTAGGTGGGGGTCTTGTTTCAATATATTCCAATGTTTATTTAGGATCTGTTCCATTTTTTGATGTTGTTGATGGAAACCGGTAATGAATCTTACTGTTGATTTTTCAGGCGATGTTTTTCGTTTTGTTTTTTTGCCTGAAAGAAACATCTTATGTGCTTGGTCTACTAATGATTCAGGGTAGCCCTTTTCTAGAAATTTTTGTTTGAGGTGTGCACTCAGGGAGATTTTCCTTCTTTGTGGAACCAGGACAGGTTAGCCTTTCTTGACCTTGAGCTTTGTCACGAAAACCACAATATCTTTGCCCGGAACTACACTAAGCCCACAGCGGGTAACTCTTACTTACATTATAAGAGTTGTCACCACCCATTGTGGATAAAAAACATACCGAAAGGCCAGTTCTGTAGACTCCGACAAAACTGCACTAGAGATAGTGACTACATCTCCCAGAATGCACACCTCAAACAAAAATTTCTAGAAAAGGGCTACCCTGAATCATTAGTAGACCAAGCACATAAGATGTTTCTTTCAGGCAAAAAAACAAAACGAAAAACATCGCCTGAAAAATCAACAGTAAGATGCATTACCGGTTTCCATCAACAACATCAAAAAATGGAACAGATCCTAAATAAACATTGGAATATATTGAAACAAGACCCCCACCTAGATACTGTGTTGTGTGATAGGCCTAAAATTACGTACAGGAGGGCTCCTACAATAAAAAATAAAATAGCCCCCAGTAGATTAAAAAAACCTAAACCCATCAGTGCTACCTGTCTGATTCCTATTGTAGGAATGTATAGATGTAATAAATCTCGCTGTAAAACCTGTAACTTTATAACTCATGGTCAAAAAGAATTTTCTCATAGGAACAAAACTTATAAAATTGAAAACTTCTATAATTGTTCAACAGATTATGTCATCTACTAGAAAAGGGGGCACAATAGGAGCCCACTTAAGTGGGATTGTGGCCACCCCGTACTGGGGTTAAGGTTGAAGGGGTTAAAACTTAATATAAGTATGCGAGGTGTTATATATACGTTTTGTGAATAATCTTGTAGTCCTGTGTCTTTAAGTGAAGGATCAGCAGCCAGCCAATAGGGTGCAGCCTGAAGATACAGGAAGCCAGGAAGGCTTTAAAAGGATTGGCTGGGCTGGGGATCCGCCTCTTTCTCCTCTGCAAGCACCAGTGAAAGAACCCCCTCGGGTATGGAGGCCCTCTTTAAAAAAATGTTAGAGAAGGCAGGCAGTGAAGGGGGCGAGGAATGGTTGAGGAAGTGCCTATCATGTGAGGAGACAGGGAATGTATGTGAACTGGGCGCTGCTAGCGCTGTGGCTGAAGGAGCTGTGGAACAGCAGAGAGCCCAACAGACAGAGGCACAGGACAACGTGCAGCCGGCACGGAGGAGTCAGCCTACGATAGGAAGCAAGGCAGCCGTGACAAGGGCGGGAGCGGAGCGAGGAAGGAAGGAGGCGGCCGCAAAGGACACTATGGAGGACGCGGGAGTGAGACGTTCGGGGCGGCAGAAGAGGACACATTCACAGTCCCCAGGGAAAGGAGGAGGCGGGCGGGGCAAGCCAGCGCAGCCTGTAGCAAGCGCAGAGAAGGGACGCCCGCCAGCCAGGCGGGCAGCAAGAACGAGTCTGGAGGAAGGCAGCGTGTCAGCGCAGCCTGCAGCAAACACAGAGAATGGACGCCCGCCGGCCAGGCAGGCAGCGAGCCAGGATGTAGGCATCATGGATTCTAGTCAGACTGCACTAGCAAGGCAGACAAAAGTACCAGGACCGCTGCTGGGAGTATCAAGTGGGTCAGACACTGCACAACCTCCAGCAGTAGGTGAGTGTGGTCAGCTTCAGACCTTAAACATGTTAATTGGTTCTTTGTCTTCACTAGTTAAAACACTGTCCCCTGCTGCCCCAGGGTATATTAATGCTGCTGTGCCTGAGGCTTTGCTTAGTCCCTTACCCAGCATATCAACTCCTTCCCCTTGCGCAAGCCTGCATCAGCCCACTTTGGCTATGAGGGTTCCGGGGGGGGGGGGGTTGGGGAGGGCGGTTTCCCTGCGGCAGGGGTTAATGTGCCTGAATCATGCATGAGAGAGGTGTTGCCGTGTGAGGTGTCTCCCTTGGGTTACCATCTGAGTGCAGCGGTAAAAGAAAAAATATGGCGGGGAGAGTTTATTGACATGTTATCCCTGTTACCCTCACAAAAAGAGTTCATGTCTAAGGTTGAAAAAAATGACAGACAGGAGGATGACAGACGCAGGCCAGTCCATAGGTCATTCAATAACTGGCTGCAGGCGTTTTGCATCTTTGCTGGAGTTATGTCAGAAAAACATCCGGGACATAGCGGAGGTTTGTTTCAGCATGTGGATCACATTCTGGAAGCATACAAGAGCTTCGGAGGGCTCGGCTGGTTTTATTATGATGAGTCCTTCCGCCAGAAGCTTTCTGTACACCCCTCACTGCGCTGGGGTATGAAGGACGTGGGGTTGTGGCTAAATTTGCTGGCCCCACAGAGGGCAGTCATGCCAAGACCAGTGGTGGCTTCCACTCCTGGCGCAGTGTACAGGAGGGGCAGCTGCTTTGCCTTTAATGAGAGTCAGTGCCGCTGGAACACGGCCTGTAAGTATAGGCACGAATGTTCTTTTTGCGCCGGCGCCCACCCGGCGGCAAAGTGCTTAAAGAAATCAGCTAATGCTGGGGGTCAGAATCTTAGGGATATTTTTCCAAAAAGCCTGCACGCCAGTGAGGCTGGAAAGCATGCGTCCATGGTTGGACAAGTATCCAGACCAGGTGACAGCGCAGTTCCTCTTTAAGGGTTTTGAATTCGGTTTTCCCCTACCTTCATTCACCGGGGTGGGGTGTACGGTGGTGGAGAATTTAAAATCGTTAGAGAAATTCCCACACATTCTCAGGTAGAAAATTGAGAAAGAAATTGCTGAGGGGCGAATTGCTGGCCCTTTTGGCCACCCCCCTTTGACAATTTCCGCATATCACCTTTGGGGGTGGTGCCCAAGAAGGAGCAAGGTACATATAGAATCATTCATCATTTATCTTTCCCCAAAGGAAACTCCTTGAATGATGAGATTGACGATTCACTCTGCTCGGTCTCGTACGCGACATTCGAGGAGGCAATTGTCAAGATCCGACAATGTGGGCCTGGGGCCTTAATGGCCAAGGCCGATATAAAATCAGCATTTAGGCTGTTGCCCATAGCCCCGGAGGCATTTAATTCTTTGGGGTTCTATTTTGACGGAGCTTATTTTTTCGACCGGTGTCTGCCCATGGGGTGTTCTGTATCTTGCTCTTATTTCGAAGCATTCGCATCCTTTTTGCATTGGGTAGTGTGTGTTCAATCCGGTTGCGATAAACTAATACACTACCTGGATGATTTCTTGTTCGTGGGCCCGCAGGGTTCTTTGATGTGTAGCGAGCTGTTGCAGGCCTTCCAGAATACGGCTAAGCTGTTCGGGGTCCTCTTGGCGGAGGAAAAGACGTATCCCCCCACGTCATCCTTGGAGTTCCTAGGCATTCAGATCGACACTTGCCGGATGGAATTTCGGTTGCCAGAAGAAAAGCTAGTGAAATTAAGGTCCTTGTTGAGATCCTTTCTGGTAAGAAAGAAGGTGTTGCTTAAGGAGATGCAGTCACTGTTGGGAGTTTTAGCCTTTGCCTGTAGGGTCATGCCAGTAGGCCGTATTTTTTCAAGGCAGCTTTACTTGGCAATCGCGGGCATGAAATCGCCATTCGCTCACGTCAGGCTGACCAGTTCATTGAAGGCGGATATGTTGGTCTGGTCACGGTTCTTGGATGTGTATAATGGGAGGTCCTTTTTTCAGGATGAGTTTATTGGTGCAGCGGATTTCAAACTATTCACTGACGCAGCAGGGTCGAAAGGTTTTGCGGCAATCTGGGGGTCACATTGGTGCTGTGCTGCATGGCCGGACTCATGGGTGGCTCAGGGAGTCACGAAAAATATAGTGCTATTAGAGCTTTTTCCAATTTTGGTGGCTATGGAATTGTGGGGTGCCCAATTTGCGAACAAAAGGATCCTGATTGAGACAGACAATAAAGGGGTTCTCTTTGCAATCAACTGCCTCTCATCTAAATCGCTGATGGTGGTGAAGGTCTTGCGAAAAATTGTCTTTCTATGTCTGCATTGTAATGTCTGGTTGAAAGCGAAACATACACCGGGAGTTGAAAATAATCTTGCCGATGCGTTATCTCGGTTTCAGATGGTTCGTTTTCGCCAGCTGCTTCCGGAGGCAGATGTGGAAGGGATGAGTTGCCCGGAATTTCTATGGGATGTGATATGGACGTAGTGTCAAGAGCCATACAAAGTTCAGTTGCTTGTTATGCATCTTCCTGGAATAGTTGGCTGTCTTTTGCAAGAGTCTTAGGAGCAAACGATGGCCGCCCGTCCGAGGGGGTCATTGTTGGAGTTTGTAGCATCACTAATGCAGCAGCAATTTTCTTTCAGCCACATTTCTAAAACACTGGCCGGGATTTCGTTTTTTTGCCGTCTAAAGGGGTACCCCCCGTGCACAGCTTACTTCTCAGTAAAGCAAGCATTGAAGGGTTACAGGAGGTTGCACTTTGTTCCTGATGATCGGAGACCGATATCACTGGAACTTTTGGGCAAGCTGTGTGGGATAACGGAGTCGGTATGTTTTTCAGGCTTCGAGGCGTTACTTTTTAGCACAGCGTTTGTTCTCGCTTTCCATGGGGCGTTGCGCATCTCGGAGCTCCTCCCACAGTCTAAATTGGGTGGCTCGGGGATTCAAGCGGACCACGTGTCGGTGTGTCCGTCCGGGGTGCATTTGTGGTTAGAACGTTCCAAGACGGACGCCTTAGGGAAGGGCACTAGGATTCAGCTAGCAGCACAGGCCGACAAGTCTGTGTGTCCCGTCGAGCTGGTAACTCGTTTTTTAAGGGTCAGGCCTCCGGTCCGGGGTTCATTCTTGGTCCATAAGAACGGGGGGCCCCTTACTAAATATCAATTTGACTTTGTTCTCCGCAAATGCCTACAGAAGCTGGGCCTACACAACCTTAGGATTTCCTCCCACTCGTTCAGAATTGGCGCAGCGTCTGAGGCGGCGCGAAGGGGGGTAGGTGAGTCGGCCATCAAGGATATGGGGAGGTGGAATTCAAATTGTTTTAAATTGTATGTTCGTCCTAATCTTTTTGTTTGAATCCCTCAGGTCGGCCATGTACAGTTTGGATTCTGGGACATTCCTATATTTATTGGGCGCATAAAAGAGCGGCCCTGCGTAGGTATTTCACCAACTTGTCTCTACGTCCGGAATCCTTTCAGGTATATTGGAAAGGGGTGCGGGGCCTGCAGTGGCACCAGCTCTATTTCCATTTATGTAAATTGTGTCAAAATTGGCCTAGGCCGGATGTTCTAGTTTTACATATAGGCGGGAACGATTTGGGGAACATGAGGACCCTGGATTTGCTTTTTTTGATGCAGAGGGATCTGCATCGTTTTGCTATCACCTCTCCAGGTACAATACTAGTATTTTCGGAAATTGTCCCTCGCCTCTCATGGCTTTCGGCTTGTCAGTGGAAGGCTATGGAGAAGATGAGGAAGCGCATAAACAGGGCCATGGAGAAGTTCATGCCTAGAATTGGGGGGTTGTCATACAGGCATGTGGACTTAGAAAGGGGTTTTCCCGGACTGTACAGACAGGACGGGGTTCATCTCTCAGAGGTGGGAATTGACATTTTCAATGTAGGATTACAGAATGGTATTGAACAGGCCGCGGTGGTGGGGTGGGGCCGGGTTTGAATTCAAGCCCGGCTTGTGGGGCGTGTTATTTCATGATTTAATTAATGCTGCTTGAGTCCTAAAAACTAAGCAGTTACACAGTTGGTTGTTTTTTTCATTAAAGTTGATGTTTGATATTGAATAATGAAAGTTTATATGGTCAATTTAATTCATGTTTTAAAACCAATAAAGTTGCCGCGGCCATTATTTGCCAAAAAAACTTGGGGTGGACATTTATTTATTATTTATTTATTATTTATTTAAGTATACCTCATTGTACCTGGAGTAAGGTTGTTGAACGGTCCATATGTGTGGCCTACAATCCCATGTCTTATGTGTCCGTGCAAACTACTATACGTCGGCCGGACCATCAATCCCCTTAGACAGCGCTCTGGCACCCACCGACGTCTTGTCGAAGCGGGCTGTGATGAGCACAGTGTACCACGCCACTTCCTAGAACATCATGACCAATCTAGTGAAGGCCTGCGGGTATGGGTCATCGAATCGATCCCCAAAAAATTATCTGAGGCCGAACGTTTCTCACGTTTATGTGAGCGAGAAACATTCTGGATCTTTACCCTAAATTGTCTTGCACCCCTGGGTTTAAATGAAGAATTAGATGTCAATACTATCCTTTAACATATACCTTCAATATTTTTTATCAAAATATTTTTTATCAAAGTTTATGTTTTGAAAAACCTATTCTGTGTACATGGTCCAAAAATGCACTGCAATAGTTTGGGGCACAACTTTTTGCGCCTTGCAGTCTTTTTTGGTCCTTTTTGGCCCCTTTTTATTCATATGTGTATACATGCATGCTTGAGCGCACATGGGGTGTGCATGCATGTTTGTGCATGAGATTAATTTGTAATATGAGTGGCGGCATATTGGTCTACCCCCCTCGTTCTTATATACTTCCATCTTTTTCTATTGCTTCTATAATCTATTTATTTATATGTATATTAATATTTTTAAAAATTCATGTAACATTATTGAAATATTTAGATAAGTCACATGATTTCTTTCAGTGTTCTATTATGTAGCGCTGTGCGCATTTTGCGATTTTGAGATTAGAGCGTGAACAATTCCCCACACTACATATTGTGATATATATATGTTTTTATATGTTTTTAAAATTATAGTGTGATTAATTCCCCATATCACATATTGTGCTATAGGTAATATATGTTTTTTTACTATTACATATTTTCCTCCTGAAATGCGGTTCCCCCTTTGCAATTTCCTTTGTAAATCCTCTTATTTTTAATGTTGTATGAAGTTTTAAACAGTTCCCCTAAGAGTGACCTGTCCCTTATGTTGCTCGTATTTCTAGCTCCTCTATTGGTTGGCGCACTACCATGTGATATGTATATTTACATCCCTTATTTTTCCTTTCAACCACACTTGACAAAGAAGCGCGCAGGTTTTCTATTCAACCAGCGCACGCTCTAAAACGCGTTGTGTCCCTTCTCGGCCACCGTCTCAGTGACGTCACAGACCAGTGGACGAGCTGACAGCTCAGCAACGCTTGTGTGTGGAGGTGGAAGTCGGCTCCTTTCCTTCTTCTAATTCCCCCCCCCCTGCCGCAGGCATCTGAATGACATCTACTGACGGCTCCCTCAGCATCCATCCTGGTTTCTAGACTTTTCTTTAGATCGTTCACCAGCACCCTAGACTACATCAATGCTTCTTCTAGATGTAAGTGTTGTATATTTATTGATATTTTAATTAAATGCAGTTCACTCAGCGGCGCTTTCTGTTTTTGTTTTTTTCTCTGGTAGGATAGGAGTACATTTTAATTCATTTTAATATTTTTTAACTTTTTTAATTGATAGGTACACCAAGTAGTAAAAAATAGTGAAGATCAAGTAGGTCAGTGGATGGTTGGGTTCCAATCCGTAGCGTAGGGCCCCCATATGGTAGTATAGATACACTGGGCAAGTACAGTGTTGTAACTCTATGATATATTCAAATTATGTGGTCTTTAAGTGATATATTTCTTCTCTCTCTTCTGTCCCATGGGATTTGTCCCATGGGACCCGTGTAAGGAGGGCTGGTATAATGCAGACGTTGGTGCATAGATACCAACCTCCTCAGACGTATATTACATTATGTGCAATAGTCCCCTATATGGGTCTTTTTGCTATATATATATATATATATATATATATATATATATATATATATATATATATATATATATACTCTTATGTAATTACCTGGAGCAATATTACTATTACTACTGCCAGTGTATTGTATTTTAGGATACTCATCTAGGATGCTTTTAATTAATTATATAGATTGGACTATTTAGGTTCTTCTTTCTATATATGCCTTAAGATGTGCTTTTTCTTTATATATTGTTTCTATTGTTTTATATTGCTTTTAATATTTTCTATATGTTTTATATAGTTCTTACACTGTTTATACACTGTTATCGCCTATATGGGATGTATATTAATATTGGGAAATAGTTATTATCTGTCTCCCACTGGGTATACATACTCCAACACGGCTGCTGTCATCTTAATATTTGTATGTGTAGGTGTGCGTATGTGGCGCAGGATATATGGTCATTTCTGCTTAGTCTTGTATATTTGGGTGGCTGGATTTGCTCCTTATAGTGATGTTCCAACTTTATTTGACCCTCAGAGCTCCAGACGCGGCTTCCTAGCTGGTCCCAAACCGGAAGCGCCGGGTGGAACGCAAACACCCACACTTCTTGGGTCTGGATAATCTAATGCAATGTGCGCGCACGGCGAAAGCGGAAATGCGAGGTGGAACGCAAACACCCGCACTTCCTGTGCTTGGAGAATCCAATACAGTGGATGTGCATACCCACGCGCATGCGCGAGTACGGCGAAACCGGAAGTGCAGGGTGGAACGCAAGAGGGCCCCGCACTTCCTGATTGAAGGTGGCGTGCGCTCCAGCATGCATGGGTGCTGGTGTAAGCCATCAAGACAGTAGCAGAGCGGACTGGATGTGGGCCATCCCCCGGGCACACAACGTTGTCAGGTGGGGAACATTGCTATGTCTGTACCTGTACACATGTATCTCTGTGCCCTGGTGTGGCCAGATTGGTTCTAGGTCCTGGTACACTGGCCTGTATATAGCTACACTGCTAATTGGTATATAGAGACAGTGACCCCAGAGATCTCACTATATTGTATACATAGATCCCCTTGATACGGTCTGACCCTCTGCACTAGTGTAATCTCCTCTAGGTGATGAGTGGGGTAGGCAGAGCCTCGCAGAAAAGGCGGGACTCGTCAGCCAGTGGCCAATAGTGTTGGGTTTTGCTGCGCCCTTATGTACACATGCACTTATAAGGACTTAAGGATGACATGCAGAAAGAGAGCTATCACAGACCACCTAGGCTTTGAGGAAGGGGGTACGCCCCAGAAACGCGTCAGCCATGTTGATGTCAAGGGTTTGACTGGCAGGTGCCGTGAGGTCCAGTCTCAGCTGTTTTGAAAAGCGCTTACTTCTGATTGGTTTGTGAGTAGGACCATTGCTTTTTTTATCTTGTCTAATAAAACTTTTAAGTGGTAATGCACAAGGTCGGTGCGCCCTCCTTTCTTTTCTTTTTTATTTTAGCCTTATGAACACCCTTTGTTCTGTGGAGGGCTGCAAGACTTCAGACTTTGCCATTGGATTATACTGACATACCCAGTTTGGCAATACACCAGAGCGCAGGAGGATTTTTGTGTTATATTGCCCCCACGAATGCAGCCATGTCCCCCCACGAATGCAGCCATGTCCCCCCATACCTAGATGCTGCCGCCGCATGGTTACTCAGCGCGTGGGGAACATCACAGCTTTCATTTGAATAGCTGTAGTGTTCCCCGCAGGGCTGTGTATAGACACTCCCCCTTGGATAGTATCGGATAAGGCATCGGGGGCATTTGCGGGAGTACAAGTACTCCCGCAAATGCTCAGTATCGGTCAACCCTAGTTTTTTCCTGCCAAAAAACTGCATTTTGAACGCAAATTTCGGGCGTTCAGAAAAAAGCCAATAAACTCCAAAGCTCATTAACACTGAAAAACGCCCAGGTGTGCATGGGCACATAGGCTAACAGAGTTCAGTTTATGGGCTTAAAAAAAAATTTGCCAAAACGCCAATAAACTGCAGTTTATCAGCTTCAGTGTGCATGGAGCCTAAGAGGTTGTGGGAGGAATGAAGAGAACGATTTAGTTGGTATTTTGAAACTAGGTTAGTGATGTAGTTGGATGTAGGCTGAGTAGCTTTGTAAGGTGTTAGTATTTAGAATTGAATTTGTTGAGTGAGCGGAAGTAAAGGGATTTGCAAAAAGTAGCAGAAACTGAATGGTTGGTTGGTAAGGTGGATGAGCCTGGCAGCAGTATTCATGATGGACTGAAGGGGAGAAAGCCTATGTAAAATATAGCAATTAGGGTTGAGCCGAACACCCCTGTGTTCGGTTCGCACCAGAACCTGCGAACAGATTAAAAGTTTGTGTGAACTTTAGAAGCCTATTAAAGTCTATGGGACTCGAATTTTTGAAATCTAAAGTGCTAATTTTAAAGGGTAATATGCAAATTATTGTCCTAAAAAGTTTTTGGGAACATGGGTCCTGCCCCAGGGGACATGTATCAATGCAAAAAAAGTTTTAAAAAAATGTCAGTTTTTTTTCGGGTTTGGTATGGATTTTAAGGGGAACTCCACCCCAAATAAAAAAAAAATGCCGTGGACCCCCACACATTTATTTTTTATGAATGACTTTTCTCTGTATTGCCAGGAGTCGACAATTCATTATAGCCGCGAGTGATTTTAAATTACTTTTTTTCCTTCAGAAATTACACTTTGTGCAGGGACAGTTCTAAGCATGGGAAACAAGCACTACTTTACAGGCATACTTTACACACACCCCAGGTACGAAATGTAATGGAATATTTCACTTTTATTGTTTCACTTAAAGGAATTATTGAAATCACTGCTGCCAAAAAAACTGCAGTTTTTAAAACTTTGTTCGCATTGATACATGTCCCCTGGGGAAGGATCCAGGTCCCCAAACACTTTTTATTACAATAACTTGCATATCAGCCTTTAAAATTAGCACTTTAGATTTCAAACGTTCGAATCCCATAGACTTTAACAGGGTTCTAAAGTTCACACGAACTTGCCGCGAACACCCTAAATAGTTCGCTGTTCGGCGAACAGGCAATGTTCGAGTCGAACATGAGTTCTACTCGAACTCGAAGCTCATCCCTAATAGAAATGCGGAGGGAGTTACAGTATTTGAGGCAAGTGATAACCAGGGAGTGAATTAGAAGCTTTGTGGTGTCATTGGTTAGGAAGGGGCACATTTTGCAGATGTTGTGTAGGTTGAGACATGGTAGGTAAGTCCTGGGCAGCCATCAAACTGGACATATTTCACAGAAGAGGATTTGCTTCTTCAAGCAAATATTGACAATGCTAATCTTATATTAGATCAGTCACAGTTTCATAGTTTCCCCAAAATGGGATCACAGAGAATAGAATAGAGATACAAAAGACTCCATGGAGTGAAAATCCCTCAGAAGCATAAGCCAAAAGGAACCATCACCACATGGCTTGATTTGTTTCAATAATCTTAAGAAACTACATGGAACACAGGGGTCCAGTTTCTAGGTGAAATTGCACCAGCTCTTGCACTGTTGGCTGAAAATCCGATCGTTTGTACTCTCCATTGGACAATTGATGTCGGATTTTCTGCGGACAAATGTAGGATGGCAGGCTTTAAAATGTTCTATGGACAACGATCTGTTAGATTTTGACAGACTTGTGTACACACGATCGGAGACAAGACCCCAAAGAACAAACACGCATGCTCAGAAGCAATGGTAACCATAACACAACATTAGCAGACGTTGCCCAAAGGGTGGTGCTAAAGAGCTGAAAAAACACGTAGTACGTCTAGTACGTCACTACGTTCGTATTTGTTGGCCGACAATTGTGTGCCATTTGTATGCAAGACAAAATCCAGGCACATGCCTTTCAGACTAAAGTGCAATGCTTTGTCTGTGGAAAATCTGATCGTTTGTACGAGGCTTTAGTATCTAATGGTTTATAGAAAAGTATTCTGCCTATTGGTGTATATATGTGTGTATATATATATATATATATATATATGTGTGTATGTATGTATGTATGTGTGTATATATATATATATATATATATATATATATATGTATTTATATATAATTATTTTATATACATTTACAATGTCATAGTAATAGAGTTAGTAATCAAATGCTGCTTTTGTTTTTCTTGTACTTCGGACACAGTTGCTGAAGCTGATTTTTCTGAGGGTATTTGAGAAAACAATTTAAAAGTCAAAAAGTGAAAGATGGAATTGACTAATCATCATGGAAACTTTTCTTATTTTGTAGGAGGCAGACTATACATTAGAAAAAAAAAAACGGAAACATCGAGAACACTAGTCATATGTATTCTCTTCCTAAATCAGTTCTGGGTCAGTAGTAGAAAGTACCGAACAATTCTGTGTCCAGCTTGTAAAACTACAGCCTGGAGCAAACATTTTAAAGAAGGCTTGACACTTTTTGTAAAGGTTAGAACTGGTAAATAAACCATCAAATTACTCATCTTTTAGTTTTATGATAGTGTTTATAGAAAAACACTTAAATGCTTGTAGTCCTAAGGCATGTCATAAAATAGAACATTTTAAAGGTCTTGTTTCCTGAATTACGACTTTTTCTGCCTTTACTGTATGTAAAAGAGTTTGGAAGCTTTGGCATTATTTTATCTTGGCAGGGAAAGTTTGTGTGGTGTTTATGATTTTTCTTTACTTGCTAAAAGGCTTCTTAAGGGGGGGGAGATTTGGATATAATTTTGTCTGATAAGCTCTTTTAGAGCTCTTACACACATTAGTACATTGGGTGATGTGCAGAGTAAAACATGCTTGTTGTGGCACACAGGAGCCACAGCTGCGGAGTCATTTTGCCCATTGAGATGCACCTCTCTACCAATCCCTCCACTAGCTTCCACTCACCCAATAAATAAAATTCAAAGTTCTAACAATAATTAACAAAGCCTTCCACAACTTGGCCCACAGCTACATCACTAACCTAGTCCCAAAATACCAACCAAGCCGCTCTCTTCGGTCCTCTCATTACCTCCTGCTCTCTAGCTCCCTTGTCCCATGCTCGCCTCCAGGATTTCTCCAGAGCTTCTCACATCCTTTGGAACTCCCTACCCAAATCTGTAGGGCCTCGTACACACGAGGGGATATGTCCGCTGAGAACGGTCCGATGGACCGTTTCAGCAGACATCTCCGATCGTGTGTATGGGCTAGCGGACAGATTTGTCCATCGGACAAATTTCAAAGCATGCTTTGAAATTTGTCCGCTACAAACCTGTCCATCGGATATGTCCGCTGGTTAGTACGGGAAACCAGCGGACATATCCTCCCACACATGCGTCGTATCCTGTGAATGGATCCGACGCATGCGCGCGGAAGTGTTTACTTTCTGGTGCGTGACGTAGCGGTGACGTGGCGGCGTCAACGTCACCGCCGCGTCACCGACACGTCACCGCGCCGTCCGCCGGCGGGGAATTTGATCCGATGGTGTGTACACGCCATCGGATCAAACTCCACATCGGACATATCCGATGGAAATGGTCCGCGGACCGTTTTCATCGGATATGTCCGATCGTGTGTACGAGGCCTAAGACTGTCCCCTAATCTATCCATATTTAGACGATCCCTGAAAACTCTTCTTTAAAGAAGCCTATCCTGCTTCTAACTAACACTGTTTTACTTCCTCCATCAGCTCATCCCCCACAGCTATTACCTTTGGTATCAATTGACCCTCCATTTTAACATTGTAAGCTCTAATGAGCACGGCCCTCTGATTCCTCTTGTACCAAATTGTAATGTAACTGTAATGTCTGCTTTTATTTTGTTAATTGTTGCGCAAACTGGCGCTATATAAAACCTGTAAAAATAATTATAAAAAAGCATCATACTTGGCTATATGCATGTAACCGCTGGCACTTTCACAGATGCATACATGTGGGCGTAGTTTATAAAATGTACAGTTTTATGTTATAAAAATATGCCCACATGAGTGCCAGTGGTTATCCACATGTAGCCATGCATTTTTTTCTGTAATGCATGTCAATAAGCAAAAATATGCTGTAGCTGTGGCTCTTGGGCAACACAACAAGCATATTTTATTCTGTACAGCTGTACCCCTAATCTACAGCTGTGTAAAAGCAGCCTTAGGCCTTGTACACACGATCAAATCTGTCTGCTGGAAACGGTCTGCTAGACCGTCCCAGCAGACAGATTCGATCGTGTGTACGGGCGAGCCGACGGATTTGGCCACCCGACAGATTTCAAAGCATGCTTTGAAATCTATCGGGTGGGAATCCGTCCGCCCGACATGTCTGCTGGTTAGTACACTTACCAGCAGACATGTCGTCTCGCACCGGCGCCGAATGGATTCGGCGCATGCGCGGAAGTGTTTTACTTCCTGGTGCGGTGACGTGGCGGCGTCAACGTCACCGCCACGTCACCGACACGTCAGCGCGCCGTCTGCTGGCGGGGATTTTGGTTTGCTCATGTGTACACGCGAGCAAACCAAAATCCTAGCAGACAGATTTGTTCAAATCGGTCAGTCCGACCGTTTTGAACAAATAGATTGCCTCGTGTGTACGAGGCCTTAGTGATTTGTTAATGTAATTTCCTTTGTACCAACGATTTACTTGTGCCTCTGAAACCAACATTACATGTGAACACTAAGCATCTCCAGGTGCCCATTGGTATCAATCAGTGGCGTAACCAGAGTTATGGGTGCCCGGGGCAGAATTTTTTTTTCGCCCCCCCCCCTTGTATAATCATCCACTCTGGTTATAAGGGTAATTAAACACATGTAAAGGGCATTACATTTTAATGGTGGTAAAGAGCAATACATTTTTTATGAAAAAACACTTATGAAAAAAACAATAGAAACGAAATGACTGATGACAACTAGGCGGCCTAAGCACAGACACACAGTACAGTACAGACTCATTACAGTAACAACATGCCTGTCCTGATGCTATTGCCAAAAGCCCCCTCCTGCTGCGGCCTACTACAATAATCTGATTATAACAGCGCATGAACTATAGGACTTTCAACATGTAAGGGGTGAAATGATTAATCCAATGTAATGCATCCCTCAGGACTTTCAGCATGTAAGGGGTTAAACGATTAATCCTGCAACAATTTAACCCCTTACATGCTGAAAGCCCTGAGGGGTGCATTACATTGGATTAATCATTTCACGCCTTACATGCTGAAAGTCCTATAGTTCATACGCTGTTATAATCAAATTATTGGCATTGGTGGACCACCAATGCCAATGAAGGTAACAAGGTGAATGCCATGGATGTCTGTAGAATTGTATCGTTAAATAAGTGAGGTCTATTGTGCAGGGTTTAGTACTTACATGGGCTCCAGTCCTAATGTGTATAAGGAAGGAGCTTTCCCAGGATCACGGTCGGACCCACAGGAGATGTGGCACTTAAATAAGTCCAGTAATGTCAGGTGTCGTCTCCTCCCTCCCCCTCATTGTCTCAACCGCCAAACGGCGGACATCATGTGGCTCCCTCGGCGTTCCTGTGAGCTATTGCTCCGGCCAGTGCCATCACCGATGTCGCAATGGCGTGACGTCATGACGCCTGAACGCATGTGGGACCAAAGCCGCATATGCGCACAGGGTCATGTGCCGCCTAGTAATGATCAGGAGATGCCGCCGACACGTAGTGATTTCCCTGGTGGCCAGTGGTATCAATGATTTAGAATTCATGGCATAATGTGCAACTCCATGGTTTTAGAAATGTCAGCCATTAGAAAAGCCACCAGCACATCTAACAATTCAGTGGAACGTGACCTGCAGAAAGTTGCTAAGCTCTGCACTGAACTGTTGGATGCAGTAGGGCTTGCTAAAGTGCTGACTCTGCTTTTAACTACTGCCTGCTCTCAGACTCTTAGGCTGGGTTCACACTATACTACATGACAGTAGTACAACTTTCATCCTACTTTGCTCTGTGACATCGGTCCTACATTGGTCCTACATTGAACAGGATACTACTTTGATCTGACTTTCTGATAGTCTGACTTGTTGTTTGACCAATCAAAACAATCCCAAAGTGAGATAAATTCCTTACTGCTGCTGTAATCACCATGTCGGATGTCAAAAGTCGGATGGTAAGGACAAGGGTCCTACTTTGATCCGACTTGAATGATATTCAATGGGCTGAAGTAGGATCAAAGTCGAACCAAAGTAGTACATGGAGTATTTTTAAAGTCTGAGTGACTTGTGTCAGACCAGTTAAGACAGGTCTTATAGGGAAACATTGATTTCCACACATCATGTGACATGAGCTCCCAATGTCGGAGCGTTTGGACCAGTGTAAACCCAGCCTCAGGGTGTGCTTGTAGGCAGGTGCCTACAAGGGGAATGTTCTACAATAGCAAGTGAATTTAGTCTGCCCTGGTTAGGGAAGAGTTAAGTTCTTACCACCGATTTTCCTGGCCTTTTGGATCCTGTCATCCTTCCCCTTTGAGATATACAGTATATATATATATATATATATATATATATATATATATATATATATATATATATATATATTAGAGCTTTTTGTGCGGTAACGCATGGGAGCTGGAGAGTCCATATCACCTGGAAGGATGTAATTTTTAATAAGTCATCCCAAGGGATTCACCAGTTATGGACTCAGACATCTACAGGTATGCCTGGGCAGTCACAGAGAAGTTAGCTAGGAATTAAACTGAGATGCACTTTGTTGTTGTAAAGTTCCTGAAGCGTTTTTAGGAAAGTTCTTGGATTGTTGCTTAAGCCTGGTCTGAATTCATTCAAAGGGTACTGCCATAATGACTTTTACATGAAGGCGTCCCATCTGGTCCCAGGCATTGATGAGCAAGCACAAAGGAGAATGGTAGCCCCACATGCACAAGTCACTGACACCTGAAGATGCTTAGTTTTTAACTATAATTACATCCTTGTGTTTGACTTTGTTGTAATACATGCTTGTTTAAAATGACTGTAAAGGTTCAAGGTTTATTACCTTCATATTAGCCCCCCTAATACTCACCCGAGCCCCATTCTGACCCAGCAATGTGCATGAGAGGAGAGGCTCTCCTGGGTCTCTTCCTCGTCATTGGCTGAGACAGCAGTGGGGGCCATTGGCTCCTACTGTCAATCCCAGCCCTTGAGCCAATGAGGAGAGCCAGGGCAGGGCCATCTGCGCTCCGTGTGTGAATGGACATGCAAAGCCAAGGCTTGGGAGTGAGCCTGCTCGGTTTGCACCCATAGCAAACTGCTTGCTTTGACGTGAAGGAGGGGCCAGGAGCATCAGCGGGGGACCTAAGAGGTTTAACAAAGCATCAGTTATTGATGTGAAACGTGTCAGCATTGTTACCCCACTGTTTGCTTTTTTACTGCTGTGGAGTGTCATTTTTTTACTGGTATTAAAGGCACCATTTTTTATATTTTTGGTATCGTGTTGGAGTGCGGCTGTCCATCTCCTTCTTTTCTTTGTTATTGCCTTGTGAATTGCCCGCACCCACTGGGTTTTTGGATCGTAACTACCACTGGGGAGCTCCTGTCTTGAGCGGCGTCTTTCTTCTACGAAGAGGTTTGTTTGTAGTAACACGTGCAAGAGGGCCATAGGATTGAATGGCAGCTTAAAGCAGAAATATAAGGCAGTGAGGGTTGCCCCTTCTATTCTAGGCATGTCAAGCATGAGACCACTGCTTATAGCAAAACCATATATACTCCAACAATTATTTAGCGTGAAATGTTACCCTCATAGGTGTTATATGAAACAAATACACACTGGTCTCCTATAAGACAACTTAGAAGGAGCAAATCATCATGCATAATAGAAAGTGTCTCAGCAATCAAAGATTAGCAAATCTTTCTGTACAATCTTTATTTCAAGAACATAAATAAAACCCTTGAATGAATGAATGAAAAACGTATATAGCGCGACACATGCAAACTTAATCGCCTATGGGCGCTTGTTGTTCCTGTCTCCTTTGATATCAAAAGAGATGAGTCTTGATCTTTCTCCTGAAGGCTAAGTGGTTCTCCTCCAACCGAATGGTGTTTGGTAAAGCGTTCCATAGTCTGGGACCTTGGACCGCGAATCTTCTATCTCCTTTGGGCTTGTATCTGGCTTTCGGTATCTGGAGAAGATTTTGATTGGTGGATCGCAGAACGCGATTGGGGTTATGGGCTTTTATTTTTTCGCATAGATAATGGGGAGCATTCCCATGGATACATCTATGCGTTGGACAGAGTGCTTTAAAAGCAATTGTCTTTTACTGGTAGCCAGTGAAGGGTTCTCAGTGAAGGTGAGATTGATTCCCAGGGCTTTTTCCCAGTCACGAGTCTGGTGGCTGTATTTTGAACGACTTGCAGACGAGCGATTTGGTACTTAGGGAGTCCGAGGTAAAGAGCATTTGCATAGTCCAGTCTGGAGTTCACAACTGCTCCTACCATGACCGCAATATCTTCTTTTGGAAAAAAAGGAGTAAGTCTGCGTAGTAGGCGCAGTAGATGGTGAGATCCGCTGACTACTGACCCTATTTGTGCGTCCATTGTCATGTAGGAGTCGAAGACTTTGCCGCTAGGGGTAATGATTTTGCCCAGAATGGGCGGGGGTGTCCACGTTGTTGCGGGTTGATTCACACGCTTGGCGTGAAACAGAAGTTCTGTTTTTGCTCCGTTGAGTTTAAGCTAACTCTTTGTCATCCAGTTCTCTATCAAAGAGAGGCATGTCTCTAGATTGAGGTGGTGATCCTTACTATTGCAGATGCGGAAATATAGTTGCGTGTCATCTGCATATGAGTGATAAAGCAGTTTTTGGCTGCTGATGATTTCAAAAAGAGGAAGAAGATAGATGTTGAATAGCACCGGCGACAGAGGGGATCCTTGAGAGACTCCGCATGATACTGTGCGTTTTTCAGAAGTGAAGGGTCCTAACTTCACTATTTGCGATCGGTTTTCCAAAAAAAAGAACCAAGATAAATCGCCTTCTGCGACTCTGGCTACTTCAGCTAGCCTTGTCAATAATAGTTTGTGGTCTACAGTGTCGAAAGCTGCGCTTAGGTCCAACAGAACCAGAAGACAAGATTCTCCTTCGTCTGTGGCTTCGAGAGCGTCGTCCCATATTTTGAGCAATGCTGTTTCCATTCCCGTGTCCAGGACGAAAACCCGATTGAAATGGATCAAGTAAGTTGTGGGTATCTAGATGCTGTTGCAGCTGTTATACCACTACTTTCTACATTACCTTTAAGAGTGCATTTAGGCCTGTTATGGGACGGCAGTGGACTGAGTCCTTGGGGTCTAGTGTGGGTTTCTTCAAGATGGGTTGGATTATGTCCTCTTTCAACTTGGAGGGCATTATGCCTTCCTTGAATGACTGGTTTATAAGCTGCTTGATAGGAGGCGCCAGGATGTCGTCGCATTCCTTCAGCAGCTTAGTGGGGATGATATCATTTGGCGCTGTGTCATTACGCAAAGTACCGATGATATTCTTTGTGGCATGGATAGAGATGGGTTCCAATGTGAACTTACCTGATTGTGGTGAATTGCTGTTGGTATTATGTGAATAATTGGGGGGGGGGGTTAAGGGGGGTATTGTTTTGCTGAATGCTTTCTTGGATTCCCTCGATTTCTATTAATGAAGTAATCCGATAATTCATTGCAAAATTCTTGGGTGTCCGAGTTGGGGACTTCAAGGCATTCTGGATTCATGGTCTGAGTGACCAGCTTGAAGAGTTCGCGGGGGCGGTTTAGGGCACTGTTGATAGCCTCGGAAAAATAATTTTTCTTGGCTTTGAAGATTTCTTTGTGGTATTTTCTTGTTATTGCTTTGTAGATGGAGCGGTCCTCCTCTGACGAGCTTCTTTTCCAGGCGGCTTCCGCCCTTCTGCGCTCTTGCTTCAGTAACGCCAGTTGGCTGTTGAACCATCTGGAGGTATTTTTTCGGATGCAGGTTTTTTTGTTTCGGCGCTATTAAGTCAGCTGACTGTAATAGTGCTGTGTTTATGGCATCCAGTGTTTCTTCGGCCGTTTGATGCAGCTGAATTGTTTTTATTTTTTCCCTTAAAGTGGTTTTGAAGAGTTCCGAGTGGAGCTTCTTCTGACATCTAGTCCAGTGTGTTGTCACTGGTTTTGATGTTTTTGTCAAGGGAGGGGTTTCGGAAATAATGAATTTAATTGCATGGTGATCTGTCCATGGCAACAGTTCATTTTCCAAGATTTTTATTTCCAGATCTTGTCTATAAAATAAGATCGAGTGTGTGACCTGAAGCATGTGTGGGCCCACATATTAGTTGTTGTAGCCCTAATCCTTCTAGGTGGTCGATACAGGTGTCGGCAACGGGGTCTTGTGCGGAATTGGGCCAGAGGTTGAAGTCTCCGAGTAGCAAAAGGTGGTTGCTGTTATGGGTATAAGTAGAGATGAAGTCCGTCAATGATAGTAAAAGCTGCGATTTTGGACCGGGTGGTCTATAGCAGAGTAGAATCCGGACGGTAGCCTGGGAGTTTGTTTGTAGTTGCAGGGTAAGGGTTTCCATGAATTGAAGAGGGTTTTGAAGGACTGGTTTGGTGATTGCAAGATGAGTCTTGTGTATCACCGCCAGACCTCCTCCTCTTTGCCCTATCCTATTTTCCGTTATAATACGATAATTTTCTGGCACCAGTTCTCCTAGAATGGTGTTGCAGTCAGCTGTGAGCCAGCTTTCTGTAATAAAGAGGCAGTCTAAATCGTATTGTAGGATGAAATCGTGGATTTCTAGTCAGTGTTTTACAGCCGACCTTGTATTGATTAAAGCACATGATATGGGCTTCGGCTGCGGTAAACGGCGATCGATCCTCAATAGTCGTTTAATTCTTAGGGCTTTTTTGGTGATGGCTGGCAATATTGCTGCGAATCGCCTTAAATCCCAAATGGTTTCTGCAGAATATTGCAGATTAACCATGGTCGCCAAACACCAGGGGAGGGGGGGGGGGGAGGATTTTCAAGGATTAACTGAATCCTCTATCCTGACTTGGTCCAGAGGAAGGCAAAAAAAAAACCTGGTCTAGCTATGCCAATATGCTGTGACAGGGAAAAAAAAATCCTTCCTGACCCCTTGAGAGGCGATCGGACGAACCCTGGATTAAGTTGTAAAATTATTGACAAGGGGAGAGTGGGGCTGGGTGTAGCAAGATGGCCCCCGATCAGGCAGTAGTAGCCAGGCTGGGGTCTATCAGAATAAGTGGATTGGTGCTACTGGGGGGGGGGGGGCAGGGATCGATGGCCGGGAGAAGAGGTGCTCTTCAGGGGTAGGGGGGGCTTTTCTGGGCCATTTGGGTAGTTTGGTGAGGTTGCTGGGGAGTGGGAGCAGCTGAAGCCGCGGCCTTTCCTAGATCGCGGCTGCCGCGATTCTACACAGGCCGGCGCGGTTGAATGAATGAATGAATGAAAACTTGTATAGCGCGGCACATGCGAACTGAATCGCCTCTGGGCGCTTGTTGTTCCTGTCTCCTTTGATATCAAAAGAGAAAAGTCTTGACCTTTTTCCTGAATGCTAGGTGGTTCTCCTCCAACCGAATGCTGGTTGGTAAAGCGTTCCATAGTCTGGGACCTTGGATCGCGAATCTTCTTTCTCCTTTGGATTTGAAGTTGGCTTTCGGAACCTGGAGCAGGTTCTGATTCGTGGATCGCAAAACGCGATTGGGATTATGCGCTTTTATTATTTCGCATAAATAAATGGGGGCATTCCCATGGACACATCTATGCGTAAGACAGAGAGCTTTAAAAGCAATTCTGTCTTTAACTGGCAGCCAATGAAGGGCTCTCAGTGAAGGTGAGATGGATTCCCAGGGTTTTTTCCCAGTCACCAGTCTGGCGGCCGTATTCTGAACGACTTGCAGACGGGCGATTTGGTACTTGGGGAGGCCGAGGTAAAGGGCATTTGCATAATCCAGCCTGGAGTTTACAATAGCTCCCACCACGACCGCTAAGTCTTCTTTGGGGATGAACGGAGTGAGTCTACGTAGTAGGCGCAGTAGATGGTGAGATCCGCTGACTACTGACCCTATTTGTGCGTCCATTGTCATAATGGAGTCAAAAATGACCCCTAGGCTTTTGACTTTGGCGCTAGGGGTGATGAATTTGCCCAAAATAGGCGGGGGGGTCCACGCTGTTGAAAGTTGATTCCTGCGCTTGGTTGTGTGAAAAAACGCCCGAAAGGCGGAAAATTAAGGTGGAGAGGTGGCGGAGGGATGCCTGGAGTGGGGGTACAGGAGAGGGGTGTCACCTAGGATGCGGCAGCTGCGATTGCGGGCGCGTTCCTAGCGGCGGTAGTTTTCAGGGCCCCAAAGACAGAGGATGGCCGAGGGGGTGACAAGAGATGGCGGGGGGGGGGCAAAGTATAGTGTTTGGGATACGGAGGGGGGTGCAGGTCGTCCGATTCCCAGGGCTGGAGACCGCGGCTTATCCTGAAAAGGACGGCCGCATTCAAACCTGAGCGGGACAGACCGGGAAAGGAAGCCTTGAGAGAGAGCTGCCGGGGGGCTTCCTTACCTTGGGGATGTTGCTGGGGGAAGGAGGGGGGCCCAAGGAGGAGGAGAGAGCAGCTGTCCTGGATCCTGGGTTCTGGGTCTTGGATCCTGGAGGAGAAAAAATGCCTGCCTGCCTAGCTGTCTGCTGCCCGGGGGGGAGCATGCGAGGAGGATGGAGTCACTGGAGGTCAGGTGAGAGGAGCTCTTAGGCACACGTCCGTCTGATAGACCAATGTGCCTACTGACTGTCTCCCCCCCCCCCCCCTCTAAAAATATATGCAGGTCCCTGCACGATCTATCAATGTCTATCATAGGCATGCACACAGGGTGTGCCAGGTGTGCCCAGGAACATCCTAATTGCCCTGTGCAGCACAGATTCCCCCTACTGCCCTGTTGCCTAATATTTCTGAGGCTCTCCAGTGCCCCCCACCTCTGGCCACATGCGGTATTGCATGCAATAATAGTCATTGACTTATATGGGGAAACTCACTTTGATACGCGAGTGCTTTGGATTACAAGCTTTCTCCTGGAACGGATTATGCTCATAATCCAAGGTTCCACTGTATCTGTTTTGAGAAGCAAATCTATGGGTTTAGTTTGCTTTATCTCCTGTTCTTGAGCCCTGCGGCTTTGAAGAGATTTGGGTGGGATAAAGTCTGTATTCCTAGGTCCACTTGTTAGTTTCAGCTATCTACAGGACTTTGTATATTTAAAGCCATTAACTATTCCAAAATGAGACAAGATAACTTCAACTTTCCAGCTATTAAACCTTTGTTATTTTAACTTTGGATAGTAAAACATATTTTTTTTCTGCCAGTAAATACATTATACAGCCCACTTCTTGTTTCTTGTATGGTCATTAGCCTAGGCTTATGACATTATGCATAGTTCTCTCTCTAACTGTTGTAAGAGTTTGCCAGGAAGGGAGGGGGGTGAGTCATAAGAGGGCCAATGAGAGCTGCAGGGCTGCAGAGCTGGAGGTTTGCCTCTGTGTGTCTGTGTAAATCCAGGAGGTGAACAGGCAGCAGATTCAGCTGCCCACAGTTAAAATGGATGCAGCCAGACTCAGTGGAGGGAGATTTATGCAGCATATTTGGTAAGTACAAAATCACAATATATAAAATATGCAGTTCCTCTTTAATGCAAGTGTAAAAATAGGATTTGTATGTGAGTCTGGCTTTTCTTTTCTGGCTAGCACCTGACCTACATACACTGGCGGTAGTGACAGAGGCGGCTCTAGGCTTTGTGAGGCATTAAGCAAAACTTAGACACGGGGGCCCCACTTGAGCTCAGCGGTGTCACAGCAGCAGGCAAACAAAAAGCAAATCTCCTGCGCTCCGGTATTTTTTGAAAGGTGCTATGGGGGGTGTAGTTCAATTTAAAAGGTATCTTCCAGAGTCTTGTAGCCCTCCTCAGAATCGTGGGAATTCATGAAACTAGGAAAAGAGAAAAGAACGGAGGGCGCACCGACCTAGGGTGATACTGCTAAAATTAATTTTATTAAAATGTTAAAATCAATCTTTATACTCACAATGTGGAGTTAAAACCAGGCAAGCCCCACGGCGAGGGAGCACTGCAGACCACCAAGCTCTGAAGAAAGGGGTACGCCCCCGAAACGCGTCAGCCCTAAACATCGATTATAGATTCAAGCGATTATTTTGTTCTGCTGATGTTGCTGGATTTCTGCTGTACTGTCTTTTAAAGCCTGGTTTTAACAGCAGCAGGCAGTCATTTCTTAAAGAAACTGAAGAGCCTGGCTGGAGGGGAGGAAAGCCAAGGAGCCTTGAGGAGAGGAGAGCCCAGGAGAAGAGGAAAGCAGGGATGTGGCGTCGGTACAGCGGCCGTATTGTAATTCCTGCCTTCTGGAGCTAGTGCAGCACCTATGATGGACATCACAAGTCCCGCGGTCGCGACATTGGACCAATGGGACGTCCATAATAAGTCGTTGTGCAGGCTCCACAAGGCGGGACCTGCTATGGGACTCGGCCGCACTCGGTTACATTTGTCGGCGCTCGGGATCAAATCGATCCCGACGCATGCCACTCGCTCGGCGGCTCAGGGCTAATACAGTCCTGCCACTGTGAGATTCGGGGCTTTACGGGGTCACATTCGGGGCTTCAGCCACGGCTAGCCACCCCCTTCTGACATCCCTGCTGGGAACAAATTATTTCAGGACTGCGTACCAATGGGAGCCGCAGGTTCAGGTGCACCGTTTGCGGCCTCTGGCAATTTAGGGGAAGAAATGCCAGATACTGTCTCTATAATCAGCCACTGACAGCCCTCGGGGACTAAGTGAAAAAACACTCAAGAAGTCCACCCTCCTTGCTCCCTGACTGGGGGGGGGGGTTACCAAGGGGACCACCCAGGAGACCGCTCAGCACCGCTGCCCGCCTTCCTTGTATACACAGCGTGTGTGAGGGAAAAAACTGAGGTGAATGAGCTGCGCGCCATTCAGAAAGCCAGTGCTAGAGGCCAAAACCCACTCCAAAATGGCTGCCAGATGCCTCAGATAAAAGGGCGTGGACCACAAGAAAGAGCAGGGAAAGGGAGGACAGGAGAACCCCTTAATCCCGGGAATGCCCAGCTGTTCCAACCTGCCGAGGCAGGAGGAACCGTACTTACCCATCCTTGCGAGGACTTTCCGGCGAGTCTCTGACAGACCCACAACCGAGTGGTATGGAGTAGCTGTCGGCCCGGTCCACTGTGAGTGAGACAGCAGCAGCCCAGTCATATGTGGACCCCGGAGCATATGCTCACCGGCCACCCCCAGAGCCATGGGGTATGTTGTGGCCGACCCAGCGCGTAGCTAAGGTCTGCTCACGCTCGATGGCCGGATTGGGGGGACTACAAGGATCTATAATATCCAGCCAGCAGTTAATAGAAGAATCACAAAATAAAATAAAAATTAAAAATGTCTTCAGAACTCTGGGCCCAAAGGGAGCCAGGTCCACCTCTTCTAGGCAGAAAAAAAACAGAGCTGCAGGGTGAGGGGTTATGACGGGATAGACCCCCCTCTGGGCAGGGCTGTTCAACTTTTGTTAAAGCGGCTGTATACCCATTTTTCTTTTCTTTTTTTTTTTTTTACACCTGAAAAGGAAAAGCCATAATGAGCTGGTAGGCACCGCTTACCAGCTCATTATGAAATACTTACCTTAAAACGAGGTGGGAACTTACCTGGTCCACGCCGAGCGAGACATCATCTTGCCTGGCGTGTCTTCCGGGTATCACCAATCCAGCGCTGTGATTGGCTGGAGTGGCGATGTCGTGGGAGTTTTCAATTCGGTAAGGTCCGGCGGCAGCCGAGGGACCCCCCTGCGCATTGCGCCGCTGCAATCCGCCGCGCATTGCGAGGGGAATATTTCCTAAACCGTACAAGTTTAGGAGATATTCTTTACACCTACAGGTAAGCCTTATTATAGGCTTACCTGTAGGTAAAAGTTGTAGTATAGAGTATACTACCACTTTAGTTACATGTTTTAAGATAACGAACATGTCTGCCTAGTCCTCTCCTAGTAGACGAAAAATAACCCACTTGTCGAGATTTAAGAAACTGTGTTTGTCCATGGACGAAAAGAGAAAATACATTTTGCCCCTCACCCCCCCTAATACTTACCTAAGCCCCATTTGATCCAGCGCTGTGCAGGTCTACATTACTTCTCTCCCCTCACTTCTGGGTCTTGCTGGCTTTGCCAATTGGCTCCCAGTGTTGTCAATCCAATCCAAGGGAGCAGGGGGGTGGGGACGAGTCATGCTGTCTGTGTCAATGGACGCATCAGCGGGGTCGGGAGCAAGCATGCACAAATGCCCCCATGGCAAGCGGCACCACATAGGGGCACTGGACGTAGAGGAGGCGCCAGCAGCCTCTGTGGGGGACCCGAGAATAGGGGGTTCGCGGCAGCTCTGTGTAATTCTATTGCACCGAGCAGGTAAGTATAGACATGTTTTGTTATTTATTCAATTAGTTTTTTAAATATCCTTTACAATCGGTTTAATGTAGGAATTTTTAATTTCGCTTTCCCCTTCAAACATTTCAAAACTGTTATGTTCTAAAATAAGTATATATTTATTTGAATGGCATATATTTTAGGGAAGGTTGGTCATTTTTTTTATTCTTTGCCTTTTTGTAGTTAGTTTGTGGTTAGTAACTAAATATCAGAATTGAATAATATTTGTACATTTATAAAACTTACACCCACAATGTGTTTTTAGGACACGCAAAACAATTTCAATTTTGTCAAATCATGTAGGAGTAAAGAGACTCTTTGTATTGTCATTTTTGCACATTAGTGATGGGAAATTATTCGACTTTAATGATTTAAATTTTTTTTCATATGATGTTTGTGATTTTTGTAATTGCCTAAAACTCATTTGCGCGTTTTCAAATAGTGTTTGGTCATGAGGAAAAATGAAAATGACTTAGGAGATACAGTTTATCGTTTACTCCCAAAGTGTTTTAGTTTGAAACGTAAAAGATTATGCCATGTCAAATTGCATACTATGCTGTACAAACAAACCCTCTGCCATGACTTATAAAAAGATAAATATACATTATAGTTACTAAGTAGTTAGCTAAAAGTCAAACCCACAAACATTCTCTGATTTGAGATGAGAATATTAAAGTGTATGTCAGAGCAAAAAAGACTGCAGTACTGTCAGGTCCGGATTAACATAGGGGCTATTGGCGCTGCAGCTCCCAGCCCTTACCATAATATCGGCTCAATACATTGATTCTAGACACAATTACATTGCCTTGCAGACACCGGAGATCGGAATTATAGGCCCAATACAGACAGTAAGCCGGCCGGAGGCCACTACATATGTTGCCTTGCAGAACGGCCTCTCGCAGCACGGTACCAGTGTGCTGAGTGTGGGCGCGCTCCTCCCCTTGAGTCCAGCACACTTCCCTGTTGGGTGGAGCTTGACGTCCCGGCTGGCGTGACGTCTTCCAGAAGCCGGCTCGAGAGGCGCGATAGGAAAGGAGTGCAGGTGCCGCTGCTGCGAGCAAGGAGTAGGAAGCACTAAACTGTAAGCTCTGCATGGGGCTGGGGAAGTTGGGCAGATGATAAGTTGCTATCTCTTTGTGCAGCTCAGTGCACTGGCTGAAGTGGGTTAACTCTTGGGGAGGGTAGGGGGGCTATCAGTGCTGACTATCAGTCCCAGTTCCACCTATCAGTGCAGCTCATCAGTGCCCATTAGTGCAGCTCACCAGTGCCACCTATCAGTGCAGCTTATCAGTGCCACCTATCAGTGCCACCTATCAGTGCCTATTAGTGCAGCTCATCAATGCCACCTATCAGTTCCCACCCATTAGTGCAGCTCATCAGTGCCGCCTATTAGTGCCCATTAGTGCAACTTATCAGTGCAGTTCATCTGTGCCGCATATTAGTGCTGCCTCATCAGTGCCCATAAGTGCTGTAAATCAGTGCCCATCAGTGCAGCATATCAGTGCTGCCTCACCAGTGCCGCCTTATTAGTGCCCATAAGTGCTGCCTATCATTGCTCATCAGTGCTGCCTATAAATGCAGCTCATTGGTGCCATTTATCAGCACAGCTCATCAGTACAGCCCATCAGTGCTGCCTCTTCAGTGCCCATCATTGCTGCCTATCAGTGCAGTTCTTCAGTGCTGCCTATCAGTGCCACTTATCGGTGCCCATCATTGCACCCCTTTAGTGCGGCCTATCAGTGCTGCCTCATCGGTGCCACCTTACCAGTGCCCATAAGTTCTGCCTGTCAGTGCCCATCAGTGCTGTCTATCAGTGCACATCATCAGTGCAGCCCATCAGTGCCGCCTTATCCGTGCCCATTAGTGCAGCTCATCAGTGTCGCCTATCAATGCCAGTGCCACCTATCCGTGATGCCCATCAGTGCTGCATATCAGTGCCTATCAGTGCTGCCTACAATTGCCCATCAATGCTGCCTATCAGTGTAGCATCATCAGTGAAGAAGAAAAATTACTTATGTGTAAAATGTTATAACAAACTAAAAAAATTTTTTTCAAAAATGTCAGTCTTTTTTTTTGTTTAGCAAAAAATAAAAAACCTCAGTGGTGTTTAACCACTTCAGCCACAGAAGATTTTACCCCCTTCCCGACCAGAGCTTTTTTTTAACACTTTGACACTGCATCGTTTTAACTGATAATTGTGCGGTCATGCAATGTTGTACCCAAATTACATTTGTGTCCTTTTTTTTCCCCCACCAATAGAGCTTTCTTTTGGTGGTATTTGATCACCTCTGCGGTTTTTATGTTTTGCGATATAAACGAAAAAAGAGGGAACATTTTTAACAAAATTATATTTTCTGCCTTTTGTTGTGAAAAAAATACAATAAACTCAATTTTAGCCACGTGTCTCTGGTAAAAATAAATCAATAAGCGTATATTGGTTTGCGCAAAAGTTATAGCGTCTACAAACTAGGGCACATTTTTGGGAATTTACGCAGCTTTTAGTTTAGCCCAGGGGTCTCCAAACTTTTTAACACTAGGGCCACATTGTAGATTTTATAAGTATTCGGGGGCCGAAAACGTCTGCATGTCTATGTCCATCAGAGTCCCCCCATTATATCAGTGTCTGCCATCAGAGTCCCCCCATTATATCAGTATCCGCCATCAGAGTCCCCCCATTATATCAGTATCTGCCATCAGAGTCCCCCCATTATATCAGTATCTGCCATCAGAGTCCCCCCATTATATCAGTATCCGCCATCAGAGTCCCCCCATTATACCAGTATCCGCCATCAGAGTCCCCCCATTATATCAGTATCCGCCATCAGAGTCCCCCCATTATATCAGTATCCGCCATCAGAGTCCCCCCATTATATCAGTATCCGCCATCAGAGTCCCCCCATTATATCAGTATCCGCCATCAGAGTCCCCCCATTATATCAGTATCCGCCATCAGAGTCCCCCCATTATATCAGTATCCGCCATCAGAGTCCCCCCATTATATCAGTATCCGCCATCAGAGTCCCCCCATTATATCAGTATCCGCCATCAGAGTCCCCCCATTATATCAGTATCCGCCATCAGAGTCCCCCCATTATATCAGTATCCGCCATCAGAGTCCCCCCATTATATCAGTATCCGCCATCAGAGTCCCCCCATTATATCAGTATCCGCCATCAGAGTCCCCCCATTATATCAGTATCCGCCATCAGAGTCCCCCCATTATATCAGTATCCGCCATCAGAGTCCCCCCATTATATCAGTATCCGCCATCAGAGTCCCCCCATTATATCAGTATCCGCCATCAGAGTCCCCCCATTATATCAGTATCCGCCATCAGAGTCCCCCCAGAGTATCCGCCATCAGAGTCCCCCCATTATATCAGTATCCGCCATCAGAGTCCCCCCATTATATCAGTATCCGCCATCAGAGTCCCCCCATTATATCAGTATCCGCCATCAGAGTCCCCCCATTATATCAGTATCCGCCATCAGAGTCCCCCCATTATATCAGTATCCGCCATCAGAGTCCCCCCATTATATCAGTATCCGCCATCAGAGTCCCCCCATTATATCAGTATCCGCCATCAGAGTCCCCCCATTATATCAGTATCCGCCATCAGAGTCCCCCCATTATATCAGTATCCGCCATCAGAGTCCCCCCATTATATCAGTATCCGCCATCAGAGTCCCCCCATTATATCAGTATCCGCCATCAGAGTCCCCCCATGTTATCAGTATCCGCCATCAGAGTCCCCCCATTATATCAGTATCCGCCATCAGAGTCCCCCCATTATATCAGTATCCGCCATCAGAGTCCCCCCATTATATCAGTATCCGCCATCAGAGTCCCCCCATTATATCAGTATCCGCCATCAGAGTCCCCCCATTATATCAGTATCCGCCATAAGAGTCCCCCCATTATATCAGTATCCCCAGCATAGAAGTCCTAATTATCAGTGTCCCCAGCATAGATGTCACCATTATCAATGTCCCCAGCATAGATGTCACCATTATCAATGTCCCCAGCATAGATGTCCCCAGCATAGATGTCACCATTATCAGTGTCCATAGCATAGATGCCCCCAGCATAGATGTCCCCATTATCAGTGTCCCCAGCATAGATGTCCCCATTATCAGTGTCCCCAGCATTGATGTCCCCAGCATAGATGTCCCCATTGAGGAAAGAATGGGGGAGTCTCGCGCCAAAATAAGTTGGGAGGGGATAATACAATAACAGTGCAATTGATATGAGCTGCTCCCTAAATAATACAGAGTGCTGGATTATACGTTTGAACAAGTGAAATAAGGGGCGCTAACTAGTGATATATTTAGCATAAATTTCTATGCAACAATACTGTGAATAAAATATATGTGAAAATCGTGCCACAAAATTATAACAGCAAAATAGCAGCAAAACATTAAATACAGCAATCGTGCAAATGACGGTGGACAATGATTTGTCTACCCAGAGTCCATATAAATTAAGATGTGCAATAATGTGCTAAAAAGCAATAGTGATCTTATGAGGTGCTCCGTGCTAAATCTTCCAAATAATTGATTCCACCTTCACCAAAGTACCACCTCAAGTGGGGATAGATGGCTCCTTACCCGATGGTGTTGACCTATTAGTTATAATAAGGTCAAATGAGCTCAAGAATCAGCTGCTTCCCATGGGAAACTCGATTTCAAAACAGGTTGATAACAGATCTCATAGAAAAAGAAAAACAGCTTCCATAGTGTAAAAAGTTTTAATAAAGTAGGAATGCTAAAAATACAGTGCCGAGTGGCCTCTTACTTGAAGTGGTGCCCGTAATCCCGGCACTGAGGCTGTAGGTTTGTAGGGATATGGAGAGAGATGGTGTGGTAAGCTGGTGAAGCCGGCGTGCGTTCCACCACCGTCAGCTTGGAAACCAGGAAACCGGAAGTGGGTTTGTAGTGCGTGCCCAGGTACCGCCTCGACGTACGTTTCGTTATTGTCGTCATCAGGAAGCGTATCTGGTACACGCTAAGGGCTACTGTTAAAGGTCTGTCAATCGACAAGTGGGAGGGGCAATTTGATCGAAAGACAGCCTCTGTCCCGGTCACTGCAGCAACCATATATACAATTGCGATATACAACAGCAATCTCAAATGTTGATCAAGTCAGCAGTTAAAACGTATCAAATGGTTAGAAATGCAGATTGATGAATAACAAAATAGGTTATTAATTCTATTTTAGACCAAAATTCCTCATATCTTGCTGGTCTATTTTGGAGACTCAATATATTATAAAAACCAACCTATTAGATGAAAATTAAAAGATAATAATTAATAATAATAATAAAATTAAAATAATATTAACTTGAAATTATAAAATTAATAAAATTAATAAAATTAATAAAATTGTTTCATATTGACTATATTGATAGTCAGTTTTACACCTGGATTAAAACTTATGGGCAATAGTATTGGACATTTAACAACTCAACATTGTCTTTAATTGTCAGTTAGAAAACAGTTGAGGTCCAATTCTATGTTGAGGCCCTGTGGCCTCATTGTTCTGAGGCGATGGATCCACTGGGTTTCGTTTTGAGATATTGCCTTAGTCAAATCTGTTCCACGCCAGTGGTTGGTAATTCTGTCTGTTCCATAAAATGTTAGAAAACTGGGGTCTCTGTTGTGATAAAGATCAAAGTGTTTTGACACACTATGGTCAGGGAACCCCTTTATGATATTGGCCACATGTTCATTAATTCTAATTTTAAGTTCTCGAGTAGTCCGGCCTACATATTGGAGTTTACAGGGACATACCAATACATACGTGACGTACCTAGTAATTTATGCTAAATATATCACTAGTTAGCGCCCCTTATTTCACTTGTTTAGATGTCCCCATTATCAGTGTCCCCAGCATAGATGCCCCCAGCATAGAAGTCCCCATTATCAGTGTCCCCAGCATATATGTCCCCATTATCAGTGTCCCCAGCATAGATGTCCCCATTATCAGTGTCCCCAGCATAGATGTCCCCCATCAGTGTCCCCAGCATAGATGTCCCCATTATCAGTGTCCCCAGCATAGATGGCCCCATTATCAGTGTCCCCAGCATAGATATCCCCATTATCAGTGTCTCCAGCATAGAAGTCCCCATTATCAGTGTCCCCAGCATAGATATGCCCATTATCAGTGTCTCCAGCAAAGAAGTCCCCATTATCAGTGTCCCCAGCATAGATGTCACCATTATCAGTGTCCCCAGCATAGATGTCACCATTATCAGTGTCCCCAGCATAGATGCCCCCAGCATAGATGTCCCCATTATCAGTGTCCCCAGCATAGATGCCCCCAGCATAGATGTCCCCATTATCAGTGTCCCCAGCATAGATGTCCCCATTATCAGTGTCCCCAGCATAGATGTCCCCATTATCAGTGTCCCCAGCATAGATGCCCCCAGCATAGAAGTCCCCATTATCAGTGTCCCCAGCATAGATGTCCCCCATCAGTGTCCCCAGCATAGATGTCCCCATTATCAGTGTCCCCAGCATAGATGCCCTCAGCATAGATGTCACCATTATCAGTGTCCCCAGCATAGATGTCACCATTATCAGTGTCCCCAGCATAGATGTCACCATTATCAGTGTCCCCAGCATAGATGCCCCCAGCATAGATGTCCCCCATTATCAGTGTCCCCAGCATAGATGTCCCCATTATCAGTGTCCCCAGCATAGATGCCCCCAGCATGGATGTCCCCCATCATCAGTGTCCCCAGCATAGATGTCCCCATTATCAGTGTCCCCAGCATAGATGGCACCAAAACGCAAAACTTGCATTCGGAAAAACAACGCTGGCTGGTTTAATGACCAGTTGACATTGTTAAATCAAGAGCGTAGAAGAGCAGAAGCTGCATGGAAAAGGAGCTCTTCAGATAGAAACTTCACTATTTATAAGACAATAACAAAGAAATATTATAAGGAAATCTTTATGGCGAAAAAAAATCATTTTGCCAACATCATCACCAAGGCCATAAAGCTAGGGTGACCAGACATCCCCAGTTTCAGGGGACAGTCCCCTGATTGAGGACACTGTCCCCGGACCAAGTCTGTCCCTGGTTTTGTCCCCAGATTGGATTTAATAGGGGCAGGGGCAATTTCAAAGACAATCAGTAGAGCATTAAAAGAAAAAAAATTAGAACTACACACCCCCTGCTCCACCGTGCCTACCAGGGTTGGAGTGGGACAAAAATGTGGCCCTGGACTTCATTCAGGCTGGCCCAGGGCACAACACATCAGGGTACAGTGCACATCAGGGCACGGTACAGAGCTCAGCACATCAGGGCACAGCACATCAGGGTACAGAGCCCAGTACATTAGGGTACAGGGCAAAGCACATCAGGGCCCATCACACCACATTGAGGCTCAGCACATCGGGGCAAAGGGGCCTTTCAGGGCACGGGGCACATCAGAGCACATAGCACATCAGGACACAGAGCATAGGGCACAACAGGGCACGTTATGGGGCACATTGTTTACCAGTAATGCATGCAGAGTAGTGCAGAAAGCGTGTGTAATAAGTTGTCTCACGTGTCACGCTGCGGCTGCTCCCCGCCCCCGGCAGCCCCTCCTTTTTTCTTGTCCATCCCAGATGATGTCACAAGCAAATGGGAATGGACGAGGAGAGAGGAAGGGCCGCCGGGGGGCCGGGAGCAGCCGCAGCGTGACACGAGAGACAACTTATTACACACGCTTCCTGCGCTACTCTGCATGCATTGCTGGCTAAATATCGATCTACCTGTCAGGCGCAGTTTTCGGCGATTGACAGGTAGATCGCCGTGGACCTCCGACCGGCCCACTGAGCCATCGGCCCACCGGGAAACTCCCTGTAGTCTCGATGGCCAGTCCATCCCTGGTGCCTACTAGCATAGGGGGTTGTATTTTTCCCATTATCTGTGCCCCTTTCTGATGATCATGTGCTGGTCGGAGCGGAGGGAATATTTCTTCAGTTTCGAGCGCATGCCCATTCAGCTTCGCTCGCATGTTCTTCTGCCTTGGCTCAAATCCTCGCCAGCCACCTGTTTATCTCCTTGCATTCCCTGGTGGAGTGATCTTCCTCCGCTCCCCATCCAGTAGTAGCCGGGGCCCGGAGAGTAAGACTTGAGAGGCTGTGAGGTGGGCGGCGACGGGCAGAGAGTCGCTGATTGTTTCCATTACTGGTAAAGAAAAAATATGTCCCCGGATTTCATTTTAAAAATCTGGTCACCTTACATAAAGCGCCTTCGCGAACTCTTCAAGCTGGTTTCACAATCGATGAATCCAGCCTGCCTAGAGCCCCCCAAGGCTGATTCACAAGAATTTTGCAACGAACTATCAGATTATTTCATAAATAAAATTGAAAGAATCCGACTAAGCATTGAGCAAAATGGAATCTGCATGAATCCCAACCCCGATACTAGTTTACTAGTTTACACCCGCCTCAAGCACAGAAATTCACCTTAAAACCCATCTCCATCGCTGCCACTAAAAATATTATTGGGGCTCTGCACAACAGCACAGCACCCAATGACATCATTCCCACTAAACTGCTGAAAGAAAGTGCCGATATACTTGCACCAGCTATCATGCAGCTTATAAACCAATCATTCAAGGAGGGCATGGTGCCTGCCTTGTTGAAACAAGGTACCATAAAACCTATCCTGAAAAAACCCACCCTGGACCCGAAAGACCAAAACAATAGGAGACCCATAACGGGTCTAAATGTTTTCTCCAAAATAATGGAGAAATAAGTTGTACAACAGTTACAATAGCATTTAGAAACCCAAAAATTACTAGATACGTTTTAATCAGGCTTCCGCCCCGTGCACGGAACTGAAACGGCTCTGGTAAAAATATGGGATGACGTCCTAGAGGCAGCAGATGAGGGAGAATCTTCTCTCCTGATCCTGTTGGACCTAAGTGCGGCCTTTGACACGGTAGACCACGGACTAGCGGATCTACCTTGGTTCTCCTCTTTCTTGGAAAACAGATCACAAACAGTGAAATTGGGATCTTTCACGTCAGAAATGCGTACGGTATCATGCGGAGTCCCTCAGGGATCCCCCTTGTCACCGGTACTATTCAACATTTACCTCCGTCCCCTCTTTGAGATCATCAGCAACCAGAAGCTACTTTACCATTCCTACGCAGACGACACACAGCTGTATCTCCGTGTTAGCAACGGAAAGGATCATTCGATGGGATTAGAGAGTTCCCTCACTCTTATAGATAACTGGATGACATCCAGTTATCTAAAACTCAACGGTTCAAAAACAGAGCTTCTCCTGTTTCACACAAACAGGAAAAGTCTCCCCACCTCAACTTGGATCCCACCGCCCATCCTGGGAAAAATTATCGCACCGAGCTCCAAAGTAAAAAGTCTCAGAGTCATTTTTGACTCCCACATGACAATGGATGCACAAATAGGGGCGGTAGTCAGTGGATCCCATCATCTGTTGCGCCAGTTACGCCGACTCGCCCCTTTTATTCCTAAAGAGGACATTGCAGTCTTGGTGGGAACAATCGTCAATTCCAGACGCGACTATGCAAATGCCCTCTATTTAGGACTCTCCAAATACCAAATCACTCGTCTGAAAGTCGTTCAAAATACGGCCGCTCAAATAGTGACTGGTAAAAACCATGGGAGTCGATCTCCCTTTCGCTAAGATCTCTTCACTGGCTACCAGTGAAAGACAGAATCACTTTTAAGGCACTCTGCCGTACACACAAGTGTATTCAAGGAAACGCTCCCCAATATCTATGCGAAAAAATAAAAGCCCATAACCTCAATCGCACTCTGCGATCCACAAATCAAAACCTACTGTACATCCCAAAGGCAAGATACAAATCCAAAGCAGATCGGAGATTTGCTGTCCAAGGACCGCGACTGTGGAATTCACTACCAAGCACCATCCGACTGGAGACGGACCACTTGGCCTTCAGGAGAATGATTAAAACTCATCTCTTCTGAGGCAAAGCCTTCCTTTATCTAGGAATGGAAACGGCGATGGAGAGGCGATTCAGTTTGCATGTGTTGCGCTCTATGGGCCAGATTCAGGTAGATGAGAGTATCTTTCCTCTGGAGTAACGCTTCTCATTTACGTTACTCTGAAGACCCTTTCAGCGCAAGTCCTGTAATTCACATAGCAGTTGCGCGTAAACTTGCGCCAGAGTAACGATAATGCGCTGGCGTAACCCGACGCAAGTGGAAGTGGGTGTGATCATATGTAAATGATGGGCGGAGCCCAGCGCAGAGGCTTACGTTCAGCGCATCATCCACGGAGCATGCGCAGTGAGTGCGGCTCCACTCGCCCCCTTGTGCGCATGCTCACAACTTCCGTCGGCACCACTTCCTGGGAAACGTCAGCGCAATGCGTTCCGCTGGGCGCTTAAAAGCGCTGGCGGAAACGCCATTCCGGCGCAAAAGTATTTCCGCTTCCCCCCACCCCAGGGAAGATACTTTTGTTTGGTGATGGCTGCTCCCGCTACCCCCAGAGAGAGGAGGAACCTGAATTTTAATGCCCAGGAGGTCTCGCTCATCATTTCGGCAATGGAGACGGATAATGCTTTTCTCCATGGCAAAAAAAGCCGGAAGACCAGCCGGGAGAGGAAGCAGGGCATCCTGGAGTCCATTGCTGCCAGGGTCAATGTCTTGGGCTACTCCACCCGGACTGCTGGGGACATACAAAAAAAAATTAATGATCTGCGGCGCAAGGTGAGGGACAAGGTGGCCTCCATCAGGAGGTATGAGAGGGGCACAGGTGGTGGTCCCCCATGTCCTGTCACCCTGACCGCAGAGGAGGAGGTGGTCGCACGCTGCCTGGAGAGGGAGCAGGTGGAGGGGGTCGCAGGCTATGACTCCATGGAGGAAGGCACAAGGACAGGTAAGTGTTTTATAATCCCCTATTTGTTGTTTTGCATTTGGGGGGGGAGGGTACATGTGCCAAGTGTGTGGGACCACCAACATGTGTCTGCTTTGTATCATCCACAGATGACGGAGCTGGGCCATCATCTGTCAGCGTGCATTCCACCCCATCCCCCCCACGCCATCGTGTGCCCGAGCCACTGGGTGGTGAAGAGGTTGTGGAGGAGGAGAGTGGCCACACCACACCTGCCGAGGTGGTTGTAGAGGATCCTGCTGTGGCAGAGCAGGACTTTACCTTAGTTTTGTCTGTCTCCTCCCCTTCTCCTGGGCCGTCTGTCGTCCCCTCCCCCATCCTTGGAAGCCCCTCAAGGGCGACTCCTTCCCCCCGAGGACAACCATCTTCTGGCCCCAGGAAGTCGACCCAGAAGACCAGGGGGGTGTCTGATGGTGTCCAGGACCAGTTGGCGAGGGATCACGCCAGGCAGACGGAACAGATGGGGGCCATAGTTGGGCACTTACAGAAAGTGTCTGACAGCCTGGGCTCCGTTGCCAACCTCAGCAACGCAGTGCAGGATGTAAGCTGCAACTGCGCTGCAGTGGTCACCACTTTGGGGGAGGTGCAGGGGGATATTCGGCACCTTACTGCAGCCGTCCAGGCCAACAGTGCTGCCATCCGGGACCAGGGGAGGCTGAGTCGGCGGGCCCAGCATTATCAGGTCACCCGTCAGCTCTGGATGCAGGCCCAGACGAACTCCTACCTTGGACGGATAGCCAGGGCCTTGGAGGGCATGCAGGCCACACCTGCCAGGAGTGGCCCACCTGGGGATCAGCCACCTCCAGATGCCCCCCCACCCCCACCCACTCCATCCAGGCAGCTGAGGAGCCAGAGAGGGGCCCCCAGAAGAAAGAAGCCCCCGGCATCCTCGATGAGGCCTTTTTTTTTTTTCTTGTTTTATATTTTTTGTTTGGACATACTCAGGTCATGAGTTTTTTTTTTCCTTTTTCTCAGGTTATGAGATTTTGTTTATTTTATTTATCAGGATATGATATTTTTAATTTCTTTTTGTACTGCACACGGTCAGGAGTGCAGGGGACAGTGTAAATGGTGTGTGAATGTGAGGGGGTGGCACTCCTGAAAGTAAGGGGTGTCACCCTCGGCCGTGGTGGTGAAGTTAACCCCACGGCTGTATGAATGACGTGTGAAAGGTGTATGAATGGACAGTGACATCATTGGGGCCTTGACGCGGCGTTACTGCTCCCAACTCCTACATGCTGGACTTGGGCTAATCCAATGTGATGTGCATGTGGTGTGTGTGATCTAGGGACATCAGTGGTGTACATGCGTGCACTGTCTGTGTTATTAATGTTTTGGTTTAGTGTCCAAAGATGCCTACGGCGAGGACCCTCCTGACTGCTCTTCCATCAGCAGACTGGGTGTCCTCTGGCAGGTGGGGACTGTGTGGGTCAGGGGTCAGGTCATCACGTATGTCAATATGCAGGCCTTTTTTCATAGCAAAGTTATGTAGTATGCAACATGCACCGATGATCTGACACACAAAGGTAGGGGAATACAATAGGGTCCCCCCAGACTTATCCAGGCATCGGAAACGGGACTTCAGGAGCCCGAATGTTTGCTCCACCACTGCACGGGTTTTGATGTGTGCTTCATTGTATTTTCTCTCTCCTCTGGTTTGGGGGTTCCGGAAAGGAGTCATTAGATGGGGTCCCAGTGCATATGCAGAGTCACCTGGAAGGGAAAAGACAGGAGAATGTTAGTCATGCATGTGCGACTTCTGTTGTGCATCACGGGAGGGGATAGTCATGCCTGACTCCCTTGTCACTCACCAAACAGCCAGCTGTCCCCATACATGTTCTGGTTAAATTCTGCTGGGATGGGGCTCTGATTGTATATGAAGCTGTCATGGCTGGACCCGGGGTGTTTGGCACGGACGTGCCATATGAGGCGTTGGGCATCAGCTATCACCTGTACGTTGATGGAATGCCAATGCTTCCGATTGCGGTATATGTGCTCTGTGGCACTGGGGGGCTGTAGGGCCACATGTGTGCAATCAATGGCCCCCACAGTGCGAGGGAATCTGGCAATGTTGTAGAAATCTGTCATTGCCTTCTGCCGCAGCTCCTCAGTGGTTGGTCTGATGAACTGGTTGGACATGCGTCTGAGGATTGCAGGGACAACCTGGTGCACACATCTGCTCACGGAGGATTGTGACATCCCAGCCACCACTCCACTTGTACGCTGGAATGATCCACTTGCAAGGAAATGGAGTGTTGCCAGTACCTTCACCAGTGGCTGCACTGCTTGTGAGCGGTGTGTCTTGCTGGTGATGTCATCCTGCAGGGTTGTGGTTAGTTCAAGTATTGCATCAGGGCTGAATCTGAAGAGGCGATACACCTCCTCATCCCCCATGCCAAAGAGGTTCATACGAGTGCGGTATATCCTCTCACGTGGCCGCCTTCTTGGTTCCAGGGGACCCATCAGTAGTTCTAGGACCACAATTGCCCCTGGCATGTTGGCACACAGAGGTGTTGTCCTTGCAAGTGTTGTTGTTCAGCAAGCTCCTATCGTCGGTAACGCTGCTGTAGCTGCTCTCCTGCTGACCTGTGACCGTCTGGAGTAAAGATAAAGCAGCCTTTTGTAGAAATAACTTTGCGCCGGACGGACCAGATACGCGCGGCGCATGTAGCCAGCGTATGGTGCTAATCCGAATTGGGAAATCTCCCTCATTTGCATATTTGCAGGGGAAATCAATGGGCGCGACTGATGCGCCCAGCGAAAATAAGCGCTGACGATACTCTGGCGTCGGAACGTTCCGCCGGTCGCAAATGACCCGTTATTGGGCGCATCTAGTTTGGTGGGTACGGGCACATAGAAACGACGGCGCATCATCACAGTTACGCGGCGCATATCCAAATACTCCAGCGCAAGTGTTCGTGAATCTGGCCCATAAGTTTTTCACTCACTCACTCATTATCAGTGTCCCCAGCATAGATGTCACCATTATCAGTGTCCCCAGCATAGGTTCTCCCAGCATAGATGTCCCCAGCAGAGTCTCCTGTACATGTACAGTATGGGCCAGATTCAGGTAGATGGGCGAATCTTTATGTTGGAGTAACGTTTCTCATTTACGTTACTCCGACGAAACTTTAGGAGCAAGTACTGTATTCACATAGCACTTGCTCCTAAAGTTGCGGCGGCGTAGCGAAAATGAGCCGGCGGAATTCAAATTGGGCGGGTAGGGGGCGTGTATTATTATAACTAGGCGCGATCCCGCGGCGAACGTACTGCGCATGCGTCGACTGTCAGTGCGCATGCTCCAAATTCTGTCAGTGAACGTCAATGACGTCAATCCCCATTCACGGACGTTTTACGCAAACGACGCGATGATGACGGCCATACTTAACATAGGATACTCCACTAGGGGGCTGCTTTATCTTTACGGCGCGTATCTCTTACGGAAACGTCGGAAAGTCACTGCGTCGGGCCCGAATACGATCGTGAATTGCCGATTCTCGCCGATTAACATATTCTCGCCGTTAATTAGCGGGAACGCCCCCAGCGCCATTTTTAAAATTGCAGTTACGATACGACGGCGAAATACAATTACGCCGCTCGTATAGGAACTCCAACCCGGCGTTTCTTGTTTTCTGACTACAGAAAACAGAAACGCCGGCTCAAAGTGAGAGTTAGGCTGGAGTATCACTGATACTCCAGAGTAACTCTACCTGAATCTGACCTGAATCTGGCCTTATAAATGCCCATTTTACTCTTGCCTGTACAGCTCTATTTCTTCACTGTAGGAGCCGACTTCAGCTCTCCTGCACCTTCCGACTCCCGCCCACTGCTGCACATGCAGGCTGTAAGTTAGAAGGATTCATAATGTAAACAGCAGGCAGGAAGTCGGGAGGACCATGCTGATGATGTTATCTTCTACCAGCCAATCCTCAGCTTAGCACAGCAGCCAATCCTCTGGCAGCACGAGAGGGTGTGTGGGGAGTGGCTTTTTGTCCTGGACCTGCTAGACATTTACTGCCGATAACAGCAGCTGCTTTTAAAAGCCAGCAGATCGGCAGTGCTGTGTTGGCATAGTCTCCGGGCAAGCTGGGGGCCGGACAAAAGACACCCCTTTGGAAACCCCTTTAGATCATATAACCGTTTTACATCAGGCGTTATATAAGTCCCAAGATACGATAAAGCGTCTGTTCACCATTCCAAGGGGAATTTTTTTTTCAACCTCAGGGATACATGAATTGCCATAACTACCGACTTTTCAATATTTATTTTGAAATTTGATAAACAACCAAATTTCTCTATCTCCTTCATTGATTCCATCATGGATTCCTGAGGCGAAGAAAGGTACAGTAATAAATCATCTGCGTACGCTGCTATCTTATGTTCCGTAGATCCAATTTCTATCCCCTTGATCTTCCTATTTCCCAAATTGTACATAAAAAGGGTTCCAGCACCAGAGCAAATAACAGTGGGGACAGGGGGCACCCCTGCCTAGTCCCATTCCTTATCTAAAAATAACCTGATAGTCTCCCGTTTACTTTTACCCTTGCTCTGGGATTTTCATACAATGCCATCACCATAGCCGTACGCACGGGGTGTGCCTGGGCACTCCCTAATGCCCAGGCACACCCCAGGGTCAGAATGTGTTTGTGAGAACTCCCTTTCGGCACCCTTATTAACTTGCAGTGGTGCCAGTGGGACTATCTTTCAGATGAATGCCAGATTTTTGGGAGAACTGCAGACACTGGCTGCGGAGTAAGCAGTCAGGAAGCCGCCTTTTCCGATACTGTCTCTGTAGTTCCGGTTACAGAATCACTGACAGCTGAATATCACTCCGCCGACCTGCTATCAGAGATGCAGTAACCAGGACCTGCTTACTCCACAGCTGGTGGCTTCAGTCTTCACAGGAACAGAACCCATCACCCTATGCTGCAAAAAGTTTGAAAATGGAAGGTTGTTTCTCCTCTGTATTGTTTTTTTCTGGGCAAGTCGGGGCTTTTACAGCTGCAATGCACGTTGGCGGAGCAGGAAGAGATCATCACAGTGCAGCTCCGTCCACTGCTTCCTGCACAGCACAGCTCTCATTGGGGCAGAGTGAAGACCACAGAAGAATGATGGCAGCCTTAATCTTCTCCAAATGTGAGTTCTGACCTGCTCTGCCTTCTATACAAAGCTATGCTGTGCTGTACACCTGCTCTGCACCTTGCAGGGACCATTTACTGAAAGTGAAAGTACCTTTCTTGAATAGGATAAGACTTCTGTCACATAGATATATTCAACATACACATTATGGGCCAGATTCTCATAGAATTCCGGCGGCGTAGCCTAAGCCATTTACACTACGCCGCCGCATCGTACTAGAGCAAGTGCTTTAATCTCAAAGCACTTGCTCCGTAGTTTTCGCCTGCATCGCGTAAATCGCCCAGCGTAAACCCGCGCAATTCAAATGGGGCGGCTTGTATTTAAATCAAGCGCGCCCCCGCATCGAACGAATGCGCCGGCCGGGGAAAAAGCCCAGTGCGCATGCTCCAAAGGACGTCACATTTTCTCAATGTAAACGACGTAATCGCAGCATACGCCAGCCCCATTGAGAATCGACGTACGCAAACGACGTTAACGACGCACAACACGACGCGGTCCCGAGGCCATACTTAACAGTACTTCGTAAGGTTACTCCTCATCGAAGCTGGGGTAACCTTACGCGGACGAAAACGACGTACGCGACGACGGGGCGGCGTAAAAGCGATCGGGAATCGGCGTACTACCTCATTTGCATATGCAAATGAGAAAACAACGTAAAGGCCACCTAGTGGCCGGAGTTGTCATTACACTTGTCGGATGTAGAAGCGTATCTATGCAAAAGTGATGCTAAGCATCACGCGCATAGATACGAGGCAAAAAAAAATGGCGATAAGACGGGGTATCTGAGATACTCCGTCATAACGCCGCTGAGAATCTGGCCCTATGTCTTATTAAAATATATATATATTTTTAATAAGATATAGGGCCAGATTCAGGAACACTTGCGCTGGAGTATTTCAATATGCGCCGCGTAACTGTGATGATGCGCCGTCGTTTCTATGTGCCCGTACCCACCAAACTAGATACGCCCAATAACGGGTCATTTGCGACCGGCGGAACGTTCCGACGCCAGAGTATCGTCAGCGCTTAATTTCGCTGGGCGCATCAGTCGCGCCTATTGATTTCCCCTGCAAATATGCAAATGAGGGATTTTTCCCAATTCACGAACGGATTAGCACCATACGCTGGCTACATGCGCCGCGCGTATCTCGTCCGTCCGGCGCAAAGTTATTTCTACAAAAGGCTGCTTTATCTTTACTCCAGATGGCCACAGGTCAGCAGGAGAGCAGCTACAGCAGCGTTACCGACGATAAGAGCTAGCTGAGCACCCCCACTTGCAGGACAACACCTCTGTCCATGCTTGTCTGTCAAATTTTACAGCCATGGAGGAAGACATCATAGGTCTCCATAGCCGAGATGATGGCTGACAGCTCCTGGCCATTAAAGTTCAGCTTTCTCCTGTGTGTTTGCGGGGAACGGGAGCAGCCATCTCAAAACAAAAGTAACATCACTGCGGGGAGGGGGAGCAGGATATACTTTAGTGCCGAAATGGCGCTTCTACGGGCGCATTTAAACGCCCAACGGATGGCATTGCGCTGACGTTTCCCGTGAAGTGGTGCCGACGGAAGTTGTGAGCATGCGCACAAAGGGGGCGAGTGGAGCCTCACTCACTGCGCATGCTCCGTGGTTGATGCGCTGAACGTAAGCCTCTGCGCTGGGCTCCGCCCATCATTTACATATGATCACACCCACTTCCCCTTGCGTCGGGTTACGCCAGCGCATTATCGTTACTCTGGCGCAAGTTTACGCGCAACTGCTATGTGAATAACAGTACTTGCGCTGAAAGGGTCGTCAGAGTAACGTAAATGAGAAGCGTTACTCTGGAGCAAAGATGCTCTCATCTACCTGAATCTGGCCCATAGTGTATATATATGAATACATCTCTATGTACAGTAGCACCTCCAGAAGTCCAAGTGATTTCTAACCTATCAAAAAATGTTAGCATGAACCACAAGGAATGTGATTTTATAATGCAGCCCAACAATTGCAGATGGTGTTTTTTTTTTGGGGTGGGGGGCAAACAGCACCCACGCTAGCGGCCTAAGGAGAAAAAAGCCCCTGTGTTGCAGCGCTTCCGAAGCAATTTTCAGGCGCTTTGGAAGCGCTGCCCATTCATTTAAATGGGCAGGGCGTTTTGGGAGCGGTGTATACAGCAGCACTCCCAAACAGCCTCTAAGATGCTGCTTGCAGGACTTTTCTTAATGTCCCACAAGAGCACCGCCCCAGTTTGAAAAGTCACACTGAAATGAATGAGGCGGTTTTCAGGCACTTTATAGATGCTATTTCTAGCGCTAAAATGCCTCAAAACCACCTCAGTGTGAAAGGGGCTTTGAAACATTGTTCAGTCAACAGCTTGCATCAAATCATCTGTAGCACTAATCAGTGTATACTGACAGTGGATAGTCTCCGCTGTCAGTCCTTGCATCCACATCGCTTGTCTAGATGCAAGAACCTGTCAGCTAGCAAACTGAACAAAAAAACCTGTGCACATGTACCAACTTAAAGCGGTTGTAAACCACAGCAGTTAAAAAAAACATCCCATTGAAGACAATTGCACAATGTTTTAGTATGCATCTCATACGAGCACATTATGAAATGCTTGCCTTAGGAGGTACTCTAACAGGGCTTTCCTCCTCCCCTGGCATTCCTTCCTTGTTTGCAGCTCTGGCTGTATGAGTGGCTGGAGCACAATGACGTCACTCCCGCTCATGCAGAGAGCATTTGAGAGGTGGTGAGAAGAGTATCGGCTCCACCCAACCTGCTTTAACCCATTGAACTCCATGCTGCACGCAGTTGTGGACTGCTTGCAGAGTGCCGTCTTTCACTTGAATGGGTCACTGTCAGTGGGTGCTACACCTGCTAAACGCAACAGGGGGTATAATTGCAGTCGCGGCATGTGAACATGCCCAGCTGCTGCCTCTAAAGCTAAAAAAATGGTAGTTGTTAAGGGGTAGTAAAAGCACAGCTCAACAGCAGGGTTTTACTGCACCTCAACCACTAGTGTGAACAATTAAATGTTTTCATACGGGGTGTGGCCTGGACATGGATCTGTGAAGCTGCTTTTTCTTTATGCTCCCGGCCAAGACTCCCCTAAAACGGCAAAAACACGCCTAAATACCGGCATGATCCCTGCGAGAAGGTACAGCACCAGGGCAACATCAAGCAAGATACCCTCAGGAGCGAAATCGGGGGAAATTTTCTAATTATTTCGTAGTTTACAGGGCAAGTCCCCCGGAGCCCAGGCGACCACACCACGTGGCACGGCCGTGGATCCCTGGCTGAGGCCTACGCCTTATCTGCCGCCGCTGACCTACCTGTTGCGGACACATCCCCGACAGAGCTCCCTGGACCACACCGAGACCGCTCCGGAGCTGAGACACCCACGGTGCAGCAGCCTGATGCTGAGATGCAGGACCAGGAGATCAGGTCCCTGCTGCTGGCGCTGCCGACGCGCGCGGACATTGAGGCCCTCCCCACGTGCTCGGATATTGAGTCCCTCATCCTCCGGCTGGAGGAGACACACAACCGTGACATCCAAGAGGTTCGTGGGGAGGTCTCCACGCTGTCGGAGCGAGTAACGTCAGGGGAGGCGTCCCTGTCATCACTGGAGGCCAGAGTGGCGGCGCTGGAACAATCGAGGGACACACACCGTGACACGGCCATCGATCTCCAACTCCACCTGGAGGATATTGAGGACCGCAGCCACCGTAACAACTTGCGGCTGCGGGGAGTGCCAGAGGAAGCAGACGGCGAGGACCTGGGGGAAGTGGTCACGGAACTGTTCAGAGAGGTACTGGGAGCGCCGGAGGAAACTATCATCCTGGACCGCGCACACAGAGCCCTGGGCCCAAGACCGACGGATGAAGATAGGCCGTGTGACATATGTAGGCTGCATCGGTACGCCCAGAAAGAAGCCATCCTTAGAGGAGCCTGGGACCGTGGCGACGTGGAAAACAAGGGCGCACGGATTAAAATTCTACCGGATCTCTCCAGGGCGCCACTGCACCGCAGGGCCCTGCTGCGCCGACTACTGGATCTGGCCAGGCAGAAGAACCTAACCTACTGCTGGGGATACCCAGTATCGGTGACTTTCCGTGGGGAATCCGGGTCCTTCGTCCTGCAGACAGCGGCGGACCTCCCAGAGCTCTTCCGCTTTATGGATGCGGACCCCATCCAGGTCCCCAACTGGCTTCAGCTGCTTCCTAGGCCACCTGGAAGCAGGGCTGTCTTTTCCATTGGGCACACTGGGCAGTTGCCCAGAGGCCCCACTTGCCTGGGGGGCCCCCATCGGCTGCCCAGCGACCCCAGTAAAAAATGGTGGAGAATGGCGGGTCAGAACTGTAGAACTGTATCGTGTCTACAGTCTCTGAGGAAGAGTCTAGAGAGGAGTTAAGAGTGGGAGCGCCGCTGGGATGGGGGTCACAGGAGAAGTCAGACATGAAGAGACTATAGGATAAAACCAGAGCAGCCAAGCTGGAGCCATCTGACTGAGCCTTGCATGGTGCACCTGAGAGGAGGTCAGTGATAGCACCACCAGTCCAGTCTAAGGGCAGGTGGTTGCTAAAGAAAGGGGGGAGTGAATACAAAAATATTAGTGCCCCCCCTTACCTTAGTGTATTTACTCTACGGAAGGTGGTTCCCCTTTACATCTGCAGGATTCCCCCTTACAGTGCTAGGGGGAACTCAGTCTGAGGACCGTGATGTAAGTGGGAACTCTGATGTAAAGAGAAAGCAGTGGATTCTGATATAAGGTGGTCTCTGGTCACCAGAGCCCCCCTCCACATCAGAGTTCCCCCTTACATCATGATCTGCAGTGTTCCCCTTTACATAAGTGTTCCCTTTCACTGTAAGGTGCCGTACACACGGCAGAGAACCTCGACGGGCAGAACACATCGTTCCGCCCGTCGAGGTTCTCTCCCGGCCGTCGGATTCGGCGACCCGCCCGTCGGGAATGGCAACCAGCCATTCTTCCAGGCGGGCCGTCGAGGAAATAGAGAGCGTGCTCTCTATTTCGGCTCGACGGGCTTCCCGTCGGGAAGCTCGCCGAGACCGTACACACGGCCGAGGTCCTCGCTGGAATGTGCATTCCAGCGAGGTTCTCGCTGATTTTCAGCGAGAACCTCGGCCGTGTGTACGGCGCCTGAGGGGGAATCCTGCAGACTCTGATGCAAGAGGAAACTCTGATCAGGCTGGGTTACAGTAACCTAACCTTCATGCCAATGAAGAAATTTGTAAAACTGTCATTTTAGGTACTTTTTTGCAGTGCCAATAAAAAATTGTGGTTCTGCCAGTAAATTTCATGATTTTTGGCAGTAAATTCTTGTGCGTGGTTGTGTAGACAGGGCCCCAGTGCACTGTATTGCCCGGGGGCCTATAATGCTCTTAAGATGGCACTGCCTGGAAGATCTGGCCCCTCGGCCCCCCATAGACCTGACAAAGGGAAAGGCAAGAACATGAGACCCCCACACTCAGGGGGGTGGCGGGGGGGGGGGGGAGGGTGGGATGCTTGATGTGATTTTGAGGGGAGGGGAGACCTGCCGTCTGTTACCAGTCATACGTTCTCTGTTGCTCTTGACAGCCCATGGCTGCTGCTGTTGTTTGCACTATGCTCCCGTGTGCACTTATGCTTACCTCTGTTCTATTCATTTATACATTATGCTTGCTGATCTGTTTGTACCCTAAAATGTTATTATGATTATTTGCTCTGCCGATATGTGTTACGCACCATTGATTTATAAGTTGGGGGGTAGGCCGGGTAGCCTGACCTGGGTCCCTGTCCACTCGCTACCCCATATAGGCCGGTGCTCAGTACCCCGACACCTTCTCTGCGAGGAGGCGCCGGCAAGCGCCATAGCCGCTAGGGCTACTTTAGAACCTTCTTAGAGCTGCACGCCCTAGTGTAAGCTTCTGAACCTTTTCACTTCCCCTCCTCCTAAGGGAGACTGAACTACATTTCTCTCTCTGCTCTATACAATCCTGGTCTTGTGTTTCCACGAGACCCCTTCCTATCTCCCAAATCTTCACACTACCCCCCGGACCCCTAGAGTCCACCCCCCCCCCTCGCGGGTATGGACACGCTGACTGTAGTGTCCTTGAACGCCAAGGGCCTGAACATCCCCGAAAAACTGAGAATTCTCCTTCATGATATGCGCCGCCTGAAGGCGGACGTAGTTCTGCTTCAGGAAACGCACTTCAGAGATGATAACCTGCTCACGCTTAGAAACAGATTCTACCCCAGATTCTACCCCACGGTCTACCACTCCCTAAACGCCATGGCTAAATCCAGGGGGGTTTCAATACTCCTGTCCGCTAGAGTCCCGTGGTCACACATAGATGCGAGGCTGGATGATGAGGGCAAGCGCCATAGCCGCTAGGGCTACTTTAGAACCTTCTTAGAGCTGCACGCCCTAGTGTAAGCTTCTGAACCTTTTCACTTCCCCTCCTCCTAAGGGAGACTGAACTACATTCCTCTCTCTGCTCTATACAATCCTGGTCTTGTGTTTCCACGAGACCCCTTCCTATCTCCCAAATCTTCACACTACCCCCCGGACCCCTAGAGTCCACCCCCCCCCCCTCGCGGGTATGGACACGCTGACTGTTGTGTCCTTGAACGCCAAGGGCCTGAACATCCCCGAAAAACGGAGAATGCTCCTTCATGATATGCGCCGCCTGAAGGCGGACGTAGTTCTGCTTCAGGAAACGCACTTCAGAGATGATAACCTGCTCACGCTTAGAAACAGATTCTACCCCACGGTCTACCACTCCCTAAACGCCACGGCTAAATCCAGGGGGGTTTCAATACTCCTGTCCGCTAGAGTCCCGTGGTCACACATAGATGCGAGGCTGGATGATGAGGGCCGCTTCCTATTCTTGAAGGGCCGCATTGGGACTGCACTGATCACAATTGCGAACCTATACGCCCTGAATGATCAACAAGCTAGATTCCTGACAAGACAAATAGACCAACTGACGCTCTTCGAGGAGGGCCAACTAATTTTGGGTGGGGACTTTAACATCCCCCTTATACCGACGGAGGATACCTCTACTGGAATGTCCTCTATCCCGGGAGACTTTCGCAAGCGCATCCATGCGGCATTACATACTGCACAACTGGTGGACGTCTGGCGCCTCTTCCACCCAGATGAGAAGGACTATACCTTCTTCTCCAAGCCCCACCAATCCTACTCCCGTATCGATTACTACATGATCCCCCATAGACACCTTGCGACGGTTAAGCATGTTTCGATCGGGTCAATCACGTGGTCGGACCATGCCCCGATCACGCTGGTCTAGGGTTTGAGGGACGCCTAAACGGCCCAGAAGACACCCCTGGAGGTTAAATGAAAGCCTGCTGCAAGACCCAGACACAATGACAGACGTAGTGAAAGAAATAGGACATTACTTTGACTCCAATACCACGCAGGACATTGACCCGGGAGTAGTGTGGGAAGCCCATAAGGCGGTGGTGAGAGGGTTACTCATCAAGCATGGTGCTCGTCTGAAAAGACAGAGGACTGAGCAACTCGACTCACTACTGGCTAAATAAAAGATATGGTGCTAGCGCAAGTGGTAAAGCATAACATAGGATGTACACTATTAAATAAACACAAAGTGCACAAATGTGTGCTACATCAGTGATATCAGTGACAAAAACAAAAAAGGAGAAAAACAGTCCAAAAAGTGCTGAATCACAAAAAAACTCTATAAAGTGCACTATAGTCCTTGATGTGGATAGTGTAAAACAGGGGTGTCCACCGGTTGAAGAGGAGTGAGGAAAGGAGAAAGCCCCACCACACAGCACGTCTAGTCTCACAGAACTCTCACCTCCAGCAAGACACAACCAGCATGTAGGATAATCCTTTGTGCAGGCAGCCTCCCTCAATATTGCTGTGACTCCCCACGGATCAATGAAACGATAGGTGTCTGTATACTCAGGTGTTTTCAAGTGCCACAAAAATTGGAATCAGAGAAGAAACAGAGAAACCTCCAATAGTGCGTTATCTTTGTAACAAGGGAGTTTTAATAAAAAATTTCACTTACAAATAATGAAGATAAAATTTGCATCAAAACATCGGGATCGTAGCGCTTGCAGCACGTCACTCATCTGGTGCCTGGATATATGCTTGAAGTACAATTATTTTTGGTACGATCAAGCATATTATAAACAAACCATTGACATCGCGATGGGAGCTAAATTTGCCCCTAGCGTAGCCAATGCATTTATGGCAAGGTGGGAGGAGTCAGCGGTATATGAAGATATGCCTGCCGAGCTCACTCTATATAAGAGGTACATTGATGACCTCATTATCATTTGGAATGGAAGTAAGCAATCACTTGAAAACTTCCTGAACAAACTCAACACCAATGAGCAGAATATTAAACTGATCTGGAAGATCGATGAGAAATCTGTCGACTTCCTTGATCTAAATATCAGTATAGAAGGGGATAAGATCACTACGAAAACCTTTTTTTTAAATGTGGATACTAATAGCTATATATCCACAGATAGCTGTCACCATAAACCTTGGTTATTTAATATCCCAAGGGGCCAACTGGTTAGAATGAAGAGGAATTGCACGAAGGAAGATGATTTTATGAATCAAGCCCAATTGATTGGGTCACGGTTTACCAGTAAAGGATACGATGAACTATCTATTTCCAAGCAAATTAAAGAGGTGGTCTCACTAGATAGATCTAAAATGTTACTATCAAAGGCTCCAATACAAAGAGAGCAGAAAGCTCCTGCTCTGATCTTGAACTACAACTCTCAGCACAAAGATGTGGAAAAGATCATCAAGAAATATTGGCATATCCTACAGAGCGACAAAGATCTGTGTCAAATACTTCCGGAGAAACCACAGATTATGTATAAAAAGGCGCCTACGTTTAAAGATCTAGTGGTCAAGTCGGTTGTGGACCCTCCACCTAAACCCCCGTTTTCATTTTTCACAGGGAAAGGTTTTTTTCCTTGCAGAAGCTGTTTTGCATGTGAAAAAACAAGAAAACCCCAAAAGAAACGGACTCAGTTTATAGCCACCAATACAGGAGAAACCTTTGATATTAAGGAATGTATTGGATGCTACACTGAGGGAGTGGTCTATGTCCTACAGTGTAGTTGCAATTTGCAGTACATTGGTAGAACAAAGAGAGCCCTGAAAGTCCGGGTTAAGGAACACGTGAAAAATATCATTAAAGGATCCTCCAAACACAATGTGTCAAGACATTTTGAGAAAGTACACAATAAGGACCCTACCTGTTTGGAGTTTTGGGGTATCGATAAATATACAAAAAATTGGAGGGGAAGCCACAAAATAAGGACTATAAGTCAAAAAGAGTCACAATGGATCCATAAGATGAAAACTTTAGTTCCTGGAGGGATGAATGTAGATTTCGATCTAAACTGTTTTTTAAATAATTTTTAGCTATTTTAAACTGTTTAAACATTCGAGCTGTTCTGTATTATGGAAAATACTCCGGCTATGTGCAATAGAATTTGTTTGTGCTGTTCCCCTTGTCCATATGGATAAGAGGCAAACGATTAATGCAAGCTGCATATTTTGTTTTTTGTTTTTTACAGAAGACAGTTCTCTGAAATAGCAAATGTTTTAGTATGCTTATATTTAACATGATGTGAACATGACACTCAGATGCCCGATCACCCATCATTTTTTGAATACATAAATGGCACTATGTCCATGGTCTGGACAATATGTGGTAATATTCAAATATAAACACTAGATGGCGAGGTATTAATATACAGAATGATGTGAGAAACATATAGGTAAAATCAATTCTGGGGTGTCGGTTTATGTTCCAAACTACCAAATATACATAATATAAAGTCACGCTGTAGCAAGTTTAAATCCATGTTCAATCCATCTGAAATGGAAATAGCTACAGCATATTGTTCTCGAGTGCGGCGGGCTACGGGAAAATGGCCGATGCAAACCTTCCGGTTTTACAGAAATAAGCTGTACTTTTTTATATATTTTTATATATTTTTATATATTTTTACATTGATGTTTTAGTTGTTATAAATAAAGATACAATAAGGCTACCACTTAAAGTCACGCTGTAGCAAGTTTTAAATGTCTAATCTACTCGCAATGGAAACAGCTCCAGCGGACTGTCCTCGAGTGCGGCGGGCTACGAAAAAATGGCCGATGCGAAACTTCCGGTTTTGCATAAATATGATGTAGCTGTACACGACCAATAGCATTCCCCAGATGAAGACACGTGACCCTGTGTCGTAACGCGTAGGGAAGGGAAGGACGGGCAGATGAGTGACGTGCTGCAAGCGCTACGATCCCGCTGTTTTGATGCGAATTTTATCTTCATTATTTGTAAGTGAAATTTTTTATTAAAACTCCCTTGTTACAAAGATAACGCACTATTGGAGGTTTCTCTGTTTCTTCTCTGATTCCAATTTTTGTGGCACTTGAAAACACCTGAGTATACAGACACCTATCGTTTCATTGATCCGTGGGGAGTCACAGCAATATTGAGGGAGGCTGCCTGCACAAAGGATTATCCTACATGCTGGTTGTGTCTTGCTGGAGGTGAGAGTTCTGTGAGACTAGACGTGCTGTGTGGTGGGGCTTTCTCCTTTCCTCACTCCTCTTCAACCGGTGGACACCCCTGTTTTACACTATCCACATCAAGGACTATAGTGCACTTTATAGAGTTTTTTTGTGATTCAGCACTTTTTGGACTGTTTTTCTCCTTTTTTGTTTTTGTCACTGATATCACTGATGTAGCACACATTTGTGCACTTTGTGTTTATTTAATAGTGTACATCCTATGTTATGCTTTACCACTTGCGCTAGCACCATATCTTTTATTTACTCATTCACAAATGCTGTGTATGCATTTTTTGTGTTTGCTGCAGACTGTCATTGTTTAGAGATTTACTTAGTAGCGCAGAAGTCCCACTTGAATATATCACTACTGGCTAAGCTGCAGGTCCTAGAGGCCCAGCACAAAAAGGCTCCGACAATACAGGTGTTTTCTGACTTGAATATCGTCTGCAAACAAATTACTGACATACTTCAGTACAAAGCCAAGGCCGTGTTACAAATTTGTAGACGTAATGTTTACGAATCGGGTAACAAATGCGGGAGAATGCTTGCCCAGGAGATCCGAACACAAAATATGGCATCGTACATACCGCACATTATGTCGCGCGGGGGTCGTAAGATTTCGGTGCCCCAACAAATTTCGCAAGAATTCAGGTCTTTTTACCATTCTTTGTACAACCTGCCCTCCACACCCTCGGGCCCTAGTTCGGACCAGACATTAGAATACCTTGCAGCTTCTCATATGCCGGCCCTCACCTCAGAAACAAGAGAGCTATTGGATGAACCGATATCCTTACCCGAACTCCAAGTGGCACTGAAACATTCCAAACCTGGCAAAGCCCCCGGCCCAGACGGACTTACCACCTCGTATTTTAAGACCCTGCTCCCACATCTGGGGAACCGCTTGGTGAGCCTACTAAACACCTTAGGCTCAGGAACAAAACTGCACGCTGACACCCTGCAGGCACAGATAGCTGTGATTCACAAAGACGGAAAGGACCCGGGGCAATGCGGGAGTTACCCCCCGATTTCACTGCTAAACACTGATGTTAAGCTGTTCACCAAAGTAATCGCATCCAGGATCCAGCGATATCTCCCAGACCTGATACACCTCGACCAGGTGGGTTTCGTCCCAACCAGGGACAACACATCCAAGGTGTTGAACCTGTTAGATGTCGCAAACACTACAAAGATCCCCTGTGTCTTCATAGGCACAGACGCCGAAAAGGCGTTCGATCGGGTTAGCTGGCAGTTCATGTTTTCCACCCTGAGACACATAGGTATTGGACGGACGATACTTAACTGGATAACTGCGGCCTATACAAACCCGACGGCTAGGGTCAGGGCAAACGGAACACTATCAGACCCATTCCCAATTGCCAACGGGACCAGACAGGGTTGCCCTTTATCGCCCCTCCTGTTCGCACTGTTCCTGGAGCCGTTCTTGCAACGCATATGGCTGTGCCCCGACATCACGGGAATAGTAGTGGGGAGTGACCAATGTAAAGTCTCGGCCTACGCCGATAATATGTTATTCTCCTTGACGAACCCATTGACATCCCTGCCGGGCCTGATGCGTGAATTTGACTCTAACGGGAACCAGTCCAAATCTGAGGCAATGGGAATGCCCAAATCACAGCTGTCCCGCCTCCAGAACAGTTTTAGTTTAAAATGGACGGATGTGGCGCTGACGTACTTAGGAACGCAAATCCCCTCAAAACTATCTGAGGTCTTTAAACTTCCCGCTCTTGCTTAAAACAGTCCAAAAGTTGCTAAGCCTCTGGACCACTAGTCTCCATTCTTGGTTTGGCAGGTGCAATATCCTCAAAATGACCATTCTACCGAAATTCCTGTACCTCCTGCAAGCCCTCCCTATACATATCCCGCCAGCGTATTTCAAACAAGTGCAATCCATGTTTGGGACGTTCCTGTGGGCGGGAAAACATCCTAGAATACACAAAACAGTCCTCGCCCTACCCAAGCAATTCGGTGGCCTAGCCGTGCCAGATATTTGGACGTACTACCACGCGGCGCACCTGAATCGCCTTATTGACTGGTGCCGACATGAGTCGACCAAACTCTGGCCACGACTGGAGCAGGCGCAATGTGGGATTCTGCTGCGACGCGCTCCCTGGTGTCACTCCTTAAAACAAAAGGATGTTCACCGTCATCCCCTTATAGGTAATACCATCAGGGTCTTCACACGGTTAAGGTCACAGACCCGACTATCATCGGCAGCTTCGCCGTTGCGCCCAATTCTGGGCACCCCCCTTTTCGAACCTGGGATTTGTGACGCTAAATTTCGCACATTACGGGAATCTGGTATTTACCAAGCCTCACATTTTGGCGAATCGGGTCGGTGGAGGACCATAGCTGAGCTGATGGACGAAGGGGGCCGATTCCAGCTGGATTTCATGAGGGCCGGCCAGCTCGGCCACTTTCTGAAAACCGTCCCGCCCCCCTCCAATACAGGCCAACCCCTCACGACCCTGGAAGAGCTATGCTCGGAGTCGGGCACGTTACCGCATGCCCTGTCCATAATGCACACAATGTTAATTACGCCAGTGGAGGGATATCGGATTCCGTGCTTCCATAGGTGGGAACGAGACCTGGACTGTCAGTTCTCTGCCGACAAGCGACAGCGGATTCTGACGTTCACTCACAAATCGTCGGTCTGCACTAAAATACAAGAAACCAATTACAAAATCCTGACAAGGTGGTACAGGACCCCTGCCCTGCTGAGTAAACTGTTCCCGATGGTGTCGGACCTCTGCTGGAGGTGCCAGACGGACAAAGGGACACTGCTACATGTCTTCTGGTCATGCCCGCGTTTGCGGACGTACTGGAGAGAGATCAGGCGAATCTCACAAAAATGTACAGACCGCATAATCCCTGATGACCCAGCGTACTTTCTCCTGCATGCGACCGACACCCCCACACGCACATACAAAACATCTGTCATTCGCCACCTATTGGACTCTGCCAAGGCATGTGTTCCGCTTTGCTGGAAATTGCCGCATCCGCCAACGGTAGTCATGTGACTGCGGAAGGTGGATGAGATTAACAGGATGGAGGACCTTATCCTGACAAAACAGGACAGGAGTGAACTCTACTCCCAGACCTGGCAACTGTGGAACATTTTCACATACTCAGAGGAGGGCCAGGCCCTCAGGGGAGGTAGTTGCTCGGCTGGCCGCCCCGTTGGGGGGTTCAGCCTGGAGGGGGCGGCTGTCCATGCTCGCGAGCTCCGCCCCCATTCTCCTCTCCCTCTTTCACCCTCTATCCTTTCTTCCCCTCCTATTGTCCTCCGGACATCTACTGCGCTCCTATTCTCTGTTCTCACACTTAGTAAAAGGAAAATGAGGGAGGCTGGGCCCGCAGGACCGCAGTGACCCGAAGCACCTTACGAATGCACATGGCTCACTCGGGATCGTTCTGAGGGCTTTGGCGGGGGCGCAGTGAGAGCGGGGGTTGATCCCTCCGCTGCCCGCTTGCCCGCCCCTGGCGGAGTATGTTATTGCACATGTTAAATACCGACTAAAGCTGGAATCTCTGCATGTTTACCTCTTTTGTGATTGTGTTTTGTAATGCTAATCTATTGTACCATTGCTGTGGTTCGTGTGGACCAGTCTTCTGTTATGAATAAATAAACAATTAAAAAAAAATATATGTTTTCATACATAGGAGAAAATATATATTTTCTCCTATCACCTTCCAGGACGGCACACCTGAGTGATGAGGGCTCCTCCCCACAGGAAACACAATCAATTGACAGCTTGTTATAAGTCCCCACCCTTCCCCCTGATCCCCAGTATTGATTGTGTTTCTCCCGAACACAGCGACATGTTTGTTTTGTTTGAAAGACCTAAAAATCGGGGAGGGTCGAATGGTACCCCTGTTGAGGTTTTGGGGAGGCAGGGGAGGTCTGAACTAACCTGTAGGCTTTGGCCTTCTCACAGGTCGCCCCAGGCGTGCATCAGCGCTCTGAGCCGTAGGGAGGGAGAGCCATAGCTGTGATGCAAAAATACCGCCACTAAGCTGCTCTCTTCACTTCCGGGCTTTTTCTAGGGTGAAGCACTAAGCTCCAAGCCTCTTTCTGAACACGGCCGCATCACAGGAAGTGGGTGGCGCCGCAGACACCGTGCAACCCGGAAGTGTTAGAACGCCGAGAGACAGCGTGGAGAGTGGTGGGGAAGTGGTCGGCTTGCTGTACCAGCCCCCCCCCCCCCAGCGGTAACAGCAGCCAACCTCCTCATGGAACAGGAGGATGGGAAGGCAAATGTGACTGCAGGCAGATCCAGGTTGGGGATCGGTGAGTACAAACCCCCCTTGGAAAGAGAGGAGGAAAGGGAGTGAGAGGTCCTGGCTTTCAGAGGTCTGAGGTCCCGGGCCAGCCAGAACAGGAACTGGATTTCACTTCTCACCTTACCCTTTCCCCTCCCCAGTACAAACCTGCAGTCTTAGGGGAAGACAGAGTAATGTTATGCATATGTGTTATATCTCTTGTCTTACAGAATCCCCCCAGCGGAACCCAGGAGGCCCCAGATAAACAACCTCCTGCCGCTACAGGGCATAGCTCCTCTTAAAATAAAAATGTGGGTACTGCAAGGATAAACTCCCACTCAAAGCCCTTTTGCTAAAAATGCATTAATAATTTAGCAGGGAAAGGAGCTGTTGCAATGATAAGATCTCATCTATGCAGACGGAAAGGCCGGCAACAGTCAAAACTTTCCATTAAGCCACCAGGCAGTCAGTAACCCAAGGTCTGACATAGAGGAGCTTATCCCTAGAGAAGGCACCCCCCCCCCAGGAAAGCCTCTTCTGAATGGGATCTAGTGCCCATCCCCCACCTTCACAATCACTCCCTCTAGCCCAGGTAGAGGAAGCAAAGGAGGACAGGAAGGATATGGAAAGCCAGGCAGAACACAGCTCAGAGGGGGAGTTGGATCTAGACCTGTTAAACCAGATTCAGGAGGATGCATGGTTACCCTAGAGGGTCTGGATGGACTCCTGCAGGCAATATAGGCCACTGAGGAGATTACAGAAGCCCCTAGAATAACTTCATATAGGGGGCTGAGCAAGGCTCAATCCATGGTGTTTTCTACTCCATCAATCCCTAAAGGATCAGAGCCAGCTGCTATGAATCTGGCAGGTAGCTTATGATGATGCTTTTAGATGTTTTTAGCCCCTCAAAGCCTGCCTCCTAAACTTTTACCCATAGGGCGTGTGATGGATGTGAATATGGAAAAATTCATATTTTTGTGTTATGAATAAGAGCCACTTAGATATTGCCTTGTAAATGTTACCATTTGAAATGAAGTGTGTATATTCCTTGAAAATATATGTCCAGATATTGTTCTGAAGATGCGACTACACATCTGTTTGAAATGAAGTATCCGATGTGTGTTAACGAAGATTATTAAAGAGCATTGGGAATTAAGTATAAAAAGGACTGTGTTTTAAAGTGCCTTCACTTCAACCTTCCCTTCCCCCCCACATCCTGTGTTAATGGAATGCAGACCTTGTGTCCGGAGGAAGCTACATTTGAAGGGACTGATCGAAGGAGCTGACAATTGACTTTTTTTCTGCCTGTATGAACTGGCCAATGAGAGTTACATGCTGAGTCCAAGGGGGTGGGAGACCTGGGGAGATGTGTTTTTATCATGTGAGGGTGTGTACTTTTTTATGTGAACCAATCACGTGCCTGTGTTTTGGGATGTCCTCTAGCAAATAAATTCCTGGGAGCTGCCTGAATTCAGCCCCTTTCTCTGCTGGCAATCAGTCTCTTTTCATCTCTTCATTCATTTTCCTTTTTTCCCCTCTACTGAGAACGTTCCTGTCTTTTTCTTTATTGCAGTAAGATAATGCCAGCCTTCCCTGAGTTTGTCAGGAAATTAATTATTTAATCAGAGTCTTTAGTAGTTCTATTTCAGGTGGGGCACCCTAGTGAACATATTATCCTTGAGGGGGTTGCTTATTAGGTGCAACATCTCCCCAAGTTCCAACCTATCATTTCCTCCTTGCACTGCTGCTATATCTTTCAGTGTGTAAGGGCTCTTTCACACGTCCGTTCCGTTCGTCCGTTTTTTGGATGTCCGGTAACGGACCTCAATGCTTCCCTATGGGAGCGGATGCGTTAGCGGATGATGCATCCGCTAACGTCTGCCAGATCCGCATCCGTTTTTTCGGACGGAAGAATGTCCTATTTTTCTTCCGTCCGGCCAAACGGATCGGATGCAAACGGACAGACGGTCCGTTTCCATCCGATTCCCCATAGGGGATAGCGAAGGAGAGACAGGGCGGTCCCTGCACAGTGTGCGGGACCGCCCTGTCTGCCCGACAGCTCAGCGGAGACCCCCCCGCTGAGCTGACGGACACACGGAGCGGACCGAAAAACGGAACGCACGTGTGAAAGAGCCCTAAGAGTTGATCAAAACCTGTTGTGGCTTGGGCTACAAACCACCTTAGAGCTGTATGAGAAGCATAAAATGCTAGCCTGCAACCATTAATTGAAGGTTTCCTGGTGCAAACTTCTATGCTAAAGCTACGTAAACGAGCCTGTATTTAGTGTGAAGCCCTACAGGTGTCTGATTGCCCCCATGCTAAGATTGTGATCATCTCTTCCTGAGAGACTTAATTGATCTCCTGGGTCTGTGCTCGTTAAGACCTTAGAGGCTTGGACTCGCTCCCACCTGTGTGTGGACTAGCTACACCTACTCAGACCTATGCAGTAGTAGAATAGCAGCTACCACTACTGTGGTATAGTCACACACCTCAGACTTTCATTATTTGGAATTATCATGTTCCTCCACTGGTGGGTGAAGGGTTATTATCTGGAGTTCAGGCTATGCCTAGGATAGATTGTTGGTCTGACCACACATCAGAAATGCACAACATTGGAAGTTTGTCTTGTGTCTTTTCTGTTTTATAACTATCTTATGGCTCACTAGAAATGCATAATATTGATTATGTGATGGTACTCTGTTGCTTATCAAACGCATAACATTGAATTGTTGGGGACACTTCTATTATATAACCGTACACTATTGCTATTTAAAAATGCTCAACATTGAATTGTCAGCGACATTTCTGTTGGTCATATGACTCTACAAGGTTGCTAATCAGAAATGCGCAAAACTATTATTGGTAGTGACATTTCTGTGGGTTATGCGACTCTACAAAGTTGCTATTCAAAAACACACAACATTGAATTACTGTTGGTGAAATTTCTGTTGGATACATGACTGTACACTATTGCTTATAGGAAATGCATGACATTGAGTTACTGATGGCGACATTTCTGCTGGTTATATGACTGTACAAGTTTGTTAATCAGAAACGCACAACTTTGTATTATTGGTAGTGATATTTGAATGAATGAATGAAAAACTTATATAGCGCGGCACATGCAAACTAAATCACCTCTGGGCGATTGTTGTTCCTGTCTCCCTTGATATCAAGAGATGAGTTTTGATCTGTCTTCTGAACGCTAAGTGATTCTCCTCCAACCGATTGCTGGTTGGTAAAGCGTTCCATAGTCTGGGACCTTGGATCGCGAATCTTCTTTCTCCTTTGGACTTGTAGTTGGCTTTCGGAATTTGGAGCAGGTTTTGATTGGTGGATCGCAAAACGCGATTGGGATTGTGAGCTTTTATTTTTTCGCATAAATAATGGGGAGCATTCCTATGGATACATCTATGCGTTAGACAGATTGCTTTAAAAGCAATTCTCTGTCTTTTACTGGAAGCCAGTGAAGGGCTCTCAGTGAAGGTAAGATTTATTCCCAGGTTTTTTTCCCTGTCACAATTCTGGCGACTTGCAGACGAGCGATTTGGTACTTGGGGAGTCCGAGGTAAAGTGCATTTGCATAGTCCAGTCTGGAGTTAACAATTGCTCCCACCACGACCGCTAAGTCTTCTTTGGGGATGAAAGGAGTAAGTCTGCGTAGTAGGCGCAGTAGATGGTGGGATCCGCTGACTACTGACCCTATTTGTGCGTCCATTGATATAGGAGTCAAAAATGACCCCTAGACTTTTGACTTTGGCGCTAGGGGAGATGATTTTGCCCAGAATGGGCGGGCGTGCCCATGTTGTTGCAGGTTGATTCGAACGCTTGGTGTGAAACAGGAGAAGTTCTGTTTTCGCTCCGTTAAGTTTAAGATAACTTTGTCATCCAGTCCTCTATCAAAGAGAGGGATGTCTCTAGATTGAGGTGGTGATCCTTTTTGTTGCTAATGCGGAAATATAGTTGCGTGTCTGCATATGAGTGGTAAAGCAGTTTTTGGCTGCTGATAATCGGAGGACAAAGATAGATGCTAAACAGCACTGGTGACAGAGGCGATCCTTGAGGGACTCTGCATGATACTGTGCGTTTCTCAGAAATGAAAGGTCCCAACTTCACTGTTTGCGATCGGTTTTCCAAAAACGAGGAGAACCAAGATAAATCGCCTTCTGCTACTTCAGCTTGCCTTGTCAATAATAGTTTGTGGTCTACAGTTCTGAAAGCTGCGCTTAGGTCCAACAGAACCAGAAGACAAGATTCTCCTTCGTCTGCGGCCTCGAGAGCGTCGTCCCATATTTTGAGCAATGCGGTTTCTGTCCCGTGTCAGGGACGGAAACCCGATTGAAATGGATCAAGTAGCTTGTGGGTATCTAGATGCTGTTGCAGCTGTTGTACCACTACTTTTTTCATTATCTTTGAGAGTACATTTAGGCCTGTTATGGGACGGTGGTGGAGTGGGTCCTTGGGGTCTAGGGTGGGTTTCTTCAGGATGGGTTGGATTATGCCCTCTTTCAACTGTGAGGGCACTAAGCCTTCCTTGATAGACTGGTTAATAAGCTGCGTGATGGTAGGCGCCAGGATGTCGGCACATTCCTTCAGCAGTTTAGTGGGGATGATATCATTTGGCGCAGTGCCATTACGCAAAGTACCAATGATATTTTTTGTGGCATAGATAGTGATGGGCATCTGGGTGACCTTACCTGAAAGTGGTGAATTACTGTGGGTATTGTGTGAAAAATTGCGGGGGGGGCTGAGGGGGGGAAATGTTTTCCTGAATGCTTTCACGATTCCCTCGATTTAATTAATGAAGTAATCCGATAATTCATTGTGTGTCCGAATTGGGGGCTTCAAGACATCCTGGTTTCATGGTCTGAGTGACCATCTTGAAGAGTTCGCGTGGGCGGTTTAGGGCACTGTTGATAGCCTCGGAAAAAAATTTTTTTCTTGGCTTGGAAGATTTCTTTATGGTATTTACTTGTTATTGCCTTGTAGATAGAGAGGTTTATCTCTGAAGAGCTTCTTTTCCAGGCAGCTTCCGCCCTTCTGCGCTCTTGCTTCAGTAACGACAGCTGGTTGTTAAACCAGCTGCCGTTGTTTTTCCGGATGCGGGTTTTATGTTTCGGCACTACTAAGTCAGCTGACTGTAGTAGGGCTGAGTTTATGGCCTCCAGTGTTTCTACGACCGTTTGATGCAGCTGAATTGTTTTTATTTTTTTCCTTAATGTGGTTTTGAAGAGTTCCGAGTGGAGCTTCTTCTGGCATCTAGTTCAGTGTGTTGTCACTGGCCTAGAAGTTTTTGTTGCGGGGGGGATTTTGGAAATAATGAATTTAATTGCATGGTGATCAGTCCATGGCAATGGTTCATTTTCCAAAAATTTTATTTCCAGATCTTGTCTGAAAATAAGATCTAGTGTGTGACCTGAAGCATGTGTGGAACCACATACTAGTAAGGGTTTCCATGAATGGCAGAGGGTTTTGAAGTACTGGTTTAGTCATCGCAAGGTGAGTCTTGTGGATCACCGCCAGGCCTCCTCCTCTTTGCCCTATTCTGTTTTTTTTGAGGCAGGGGGATGGCGGGGAGATGCCTCAATTGCGGCTGGCGGTGTGGGGGGATAAGAGAGCTGGCCGTTGCTCCGCTATGTTTTAGGCCACCGCCGCGGCTTGTTCTGAAAAGGACGGCCACAAACGGCCCCAGGTGAGGTGGATAGCCCTGAAAATCAGGGGCTTACCTTGTAAGGCGTCCGCGAGGTGATGCCTGTAGCGGATAGAAGGATGCCAAGAGGTAAGGGAGAAGCGCTGATCCTCGGTGCTGAGATGTTTGTGGCAGGGGAGTTGGAAGAACCCTGCCTTTCTGGACCCAGGAGCCACACGTTCTACTGCTAGGAGCGTGCGCCGATTACTAACTGGGACCAGTTCTAGCCCTAGTGCCACCTAGTGTTCAGACTATTTATGTCTCTCTCTCTCTCTAAGTATCTATATATCTGTATGTCTCTCTCGCTCTCAATGTATCTCAGTATCTCCATTTCTCTGTCGCTCTGAATGTCTCTCTCTCCTCCCGCTCCATCTATGGCAATACGTCACTTCCGTGACAAATTCAGATGGGTTCAGTGTGTCTATCTCTCTGCCCCGTCCCGCTCTGCTGTGTGTATGGATTGTAGTCGCTTCCGTGACCAATTTTGATGGGTTCACTTGAGTGTAGTGTTGGAAGAACCCTGCCTGTCTGGACCCAGGAGCCACACGTCCTACTGCTAGGAGCGCGCGCCGATTACTAACTGGGACCAGTTCTAGCCCTAGTGCCACCTAGTGTTCAGACTATTTGTCGGTTACGTGACTGTACACAGTTGCTATTCAGAAACGCACTCCATTGAGTTTTCTTTTTGCTAGTGACATTTCTGTTGATGAGATGACCCTTCAAGTTTGCTATTAACCACTTAAGACCCGGACCAATACGCTGGTAAATGACCCAAGGTGTTTTTGCGATTCGGCACTGCGTCGCTTTAACAGACAATTGCGCGGTTGTGCGACGTGGCTCCCAAACAAAATTTGCGTCCTTTTCTTCCCACAAATAGAGCTTTCTTTTGGTGGTATTTGATCACCTCTGCGATTTTTATTTTTTGCGCTATATACAAAAATAGAGCGACATTTTTGAAAAAAAAACACTATTTTTTACTTTTTGTTAAAAAAAAATCAAATAAACTAAATTTTAGTCAAACATTTAGGCCAAAATTTATTTAGCCACATGTCTTTAGTAAAAAAAAAAAATCGCAATAAAAAAAAATAGCTACCTAGCGGGAACAGCGACACTAATACAGCGATCAGAAAAATGATCGCTTAGTGACGCTGGCAATAGGGAGTGAAAGGGTTAACTAGGGCGGTGATCAGGGGGTTAAAACTTTATTAGGGGGGGTGGGGGGGCTATCCTGAACCTAACACTAACTGTTTTTTACAGTGCCTGTCACACTGACACTAAATGCAGTGATTAAATCACTGCATTCAGTAACACTGTGACAGGGGGGTGGGGGGGGGCGATCACAAGGGGTTAATATGCCTATGTGAGTGTGTGTCAGTGTTGTGTTGGTGCACACTTACTTGGCATGTCTTCTCTCATCAGCAGCGCTGGGAAACAGCGCTGCGATGAGAGAATACATCATTTCCTCCTTCCTGTGTAAACACAGGAGGAGGAAGTGACAGGCTGGGAGCGCGCTCCCATTGGCTGGGAGCGATCGCGGGGGGGGCGGAAAACACAGACATCCGCCCGCAGATCCCGGATCGCTCCCAGAGGTAGGGAGACCCCCGCACGCCGCGGAGGGGGTCCCGATGGGACCCCCGAACCGCACTCAGGCGGGGACGTAAATTTACGCCCTTGTGCCTGTACGAGCCATGTTGTGGCCGTATATGTGCGTGCGGGGGTCTTTAAGTGGTTAAGAAACACATTGAGTTGTCGGCAACATTTTTGTTGGTCATATAACTTTACAAGTTTGCTAATCAAAAATGCAAAACATTGTATTACTGGCAGTGACGATTCTGTGGGCTCAGTGACTGTATACTGTTGCTATTCAGAAACGCACAGCATTGAGTTTTTGCTAGTGACATTTCTGCCGGTTATATGACTGTGTGGTGTTGCTAATCAGAAATGCACAATGTTGAATTATTGTTGGTAACATTTCTGTCTTATGTCCTATACCCTGTTGTTTATCTGAAGTGTGTTAGTGCCACTCTCTGCCGGTTATCACTGCACGTAGTCTAGCACCAGCAATACACATCTGAGGTCGCATGTGTCTTTTTCTATTGTCATACTGGCTATGCGACTGCATTTGCGTGATCATCAGAAATGCACAATAGGTGTTAGTATAATTTGTGTTGGTTATATGACTGTACTGCGTTCGGTATCAGGAATACACAACACCAAAGTTGTTCTTGTCCTCCTGTCTTGAATCTATTACCTTAGTTTGCTGTACATCAGAAAAACACAGCAGTGGAAGGTGTCTGTGTCTTCTGTGTTGATTCGCTCAGAAAAACACCATATTGCTAGTGTCCTTTCTGTTGGATGTATTACCTTAACATATTAAGCATCAGAAGCACACATTTGAAGTTTTGTGTTCTTTCTCTTTGCTTAGGTTATATGGTATCTTAAAGCGGAGCTCCACCCTCAATTAGACTTTCGATTAATATTAATATGGCTCCTAATGGATGCATAATCGGCTATTTTTATAAAAATAACTGCTAGAGTACCTTATTATAGAGCAGCGCTTCCGGTCTGCACCCCCTCGGGTTAAAGTTGGGTTTTCCTCTGCTTCCTGTCCCGCGCTGTGTCTACTGGGAGCGGTTTCTCAAAGCTCCCTAATTATAATATCTCTCTTTGCAAAAACATCGCGCGACTTTTGTATTAGACGCTCTTGACGCTGTAGCGTCATAATCTGCTCCCCATCACACAATGCTGCGGAAGTAACCTGGCGACGAACTGCGCGATGCGTTCCAACGCCAAATGCGATGCGTTCCACAGCATTTACGACACTACACTCAAGTGAACCCATCAGAATTGGTCACGGAAATGACTACAATATATACACACAGCAGAGCGGGGCAGGGCAGAGAGACACATTGAACCCATCTGAATTTGTCACGGAAGTGACGTATTGCCATAGACGGAGCGGGAGGAGAGAGAGAGACATTCAGAGCGACAGAGAAATAGATACTGAGAGACATACAGATATATAGATACTGAAAGAGAGAGAGACAGACAGAGAGCGGTAACAGACAGCGCTAACCGTAACCGGGGATCAGGGAGGGGGATTTCCTCCCCTATGTGCATTACTTGCTTTGTATAAAATATATGTACATGATCCCCCCAGATATATTAACATCCCACAATGCTGGGACTTGTAGTGCCTATGCAGAGTAACCTTATGTGCAATGCTGGGACTTGTAGTGCCTATCCAGAGTAACCTGTAGTGCAATGCTGGGAGAGAGAATGGTGTCCCCGTCCTCCGGGGGAGAGAATGGTGTCCTCGTCATCCGGGGGAGAGAATGGTGTCCTCGTCGTCCGGGGGAGAGAATGGTGTCCTCGTCGTCCGGGGGAGAGAATGGTGTCCTCGTCGTCCGGGGGAGAGAATGGTGTCCTCGTCGTCCGGGGGAGAGAATGGTGTCCTCGTCGTCCGGGGGAGAGAATGGTGTCCTCGTCGTCCGGGGGAGAGAATGGTGTCCTCGTCGTCCGGGGGAGAGAATGGTGTCCTCGTCGTCCGGGGGGAGAGAATGGTGTCCTCGTCGTCCGGAGGGAGAGAATGGTGTCCTCGTCGTCCGGAGGGAGAGAATGGTGTCCCCGTCGTCCGGGGGGAGAGAATGGTGTCCCCGTCGTCCGGGGGGAGAGAATGGTGTCCCCGTTGTCCGGGGGGAGAGAATGGTGTCCCCGTCGTCTGGAGGGAGAGAATGGTGTCCCCGTCGTCTGGGGGGAGAGAATGGTGTCCCCGTCGTCCGGGGGGAGAGAATGGTGTCCCCGTCGTCCGGGGGGAGAGAATGGTGTCCCCGTCATCCGTGGGGAGAGAATGGTGTCCCCGTCGTCCGGGGGGAGAGAATGGTGTCTGTCCCCGTCCTAAGGGGAGAAGGGTGGCACCCTCTCCTCCTCCAACCACCCAAGGATCAGCTCTTCCAATTTTGGCCAACACTGTGGCCCATCTCCTCCTCCTTCAAACAGCCAGGGGCCCACTCCTTCTCTGCCAACCACCCAGGTTCTCTCTCCTTCTTTTGTTTGGGATTATTGAAGTGACAGCCGGGGGATGCGCCTGACTGCATTTGATAGCCAGAAGTGGCTGCATATGATGGGCACAAGTGGCTCCAATTGATTGGCACAAGTGGCTGTGTATGACGGGCAAAAGTGGCTTCAAATAGTGGGCACAAGTGGCTGCGTATGATGGGCACAAGTAGCTGCATATGACGGGCAGAAGTGGCTGCATATGGTGGGCACACTGGCTGCGTACGACAGGCACAATGGCTACATTTGACGGGCACATGGAGACTGCAATTGCTCCCCCAAATTTTTGAGCACCAGCCGCCACTGTTGCAGACACTGCTATAGAATTTTCCTTGACCTCCTGTGTATGTATTTTGCTCCCACAGGCAAAGTTCTATATTTTCCTGGACCTGCCATTGATATAATCAGGGCCGCCCCCCCTTCAGCAGAGCAGGCTAGGGGCGGGGCTGCTCTATATTTGAGATACTGAGATACATTGAGAGCGAGAGAGAGAGACAGAGAGCGGTAACAGACAGCGCTAACGGTAACCGGGGATCAGGGAGGGGGATTACCTCCCCTATGTGCATTACTTGCCTTGTATAAAATATATGCACACGATCCCCCCAGATATATTCACATCCCTCCTACCAGAGCTACCTGCTGTGCAGGCTAGGGGCGTCTCTATATTTTTTCTTGAAGCCGGGAACATTGATTTACAAGGGGCACACCCCCTTCTCCAGAGCAGGCTATTGTGTTTTAGGGACGGGGCTGGAGGCGGTACTGGCGATATCATTAAGAATCTTGCTCCGCCTCCACCCGCCCACACGAGTCTATGATTTACCCTGACTAAAAAAATTGTTTGCGCATGTGCGGCGCATGCGCAGTGGACACGTGATCAGCTGTGCGAATGAGGGAGGAGCACCAGAAGTGACGTGGTCCGATTTCCACATATGTCTGAGGTTGCTCTGGATAGGCACTACAAGTCCCAGCATTGCACTACAGGTTGCTCTGGATAGGCACTACAAGTCCCAGCATTGCACCACAGGTTACTCTGGATAGGCACTACAAGTCCCAGCATTGCACAGAAGGTTATTCTGGATAGGCACTACCAGTCCCAGCATTGCACAGAAGGTTACTCTGGATAGGCACTACAAGTCCCAGCATTGCACTACAGGTTGCTCTGGATAGACACTACAAGTCCCATCATTGCACTACAGGTTGCTCTGGATAGGCACTACAAGTCTCAGCATTGCACTACAGGTTGCTCTGGATAGGCACTACAAGTCCCAGCATTGCACTACAGGTTGCTCTGGATAGGCACTACAAGTCCCAGCATTGCACAGAAGGTTACTCTGGATAGGCACTAGAAGTCCCAGCATTGCACCACAGGTTACTCTGGATAGGCACTACAAGTCCCAGCATTGCACAGAAGGTTACTCTGCATAGGCACTACAAGTCCCAGCATTGCACCACAGGTTACTCTGGATAGGCACTACAAGTCCCAGCATTGCACATAAGGTTACTCTGCATAGGCACTACAAGTCCCAGCATTGTGGGATGTAAATATATCTGGGGGGATCGTGTACATATATTTTATACAAGGCAAGTAATGCACATAGGGGAGGTAATCCCCTCCCTGATCCCCGGTTACGGTTAGCGCTGTCTGTTACCGCTCTCTCTCTCTCTCAGTATCTGTATGTCTCTCTCGCTCTCAATGTATCTCAGTATCTCTATTTCTCTGTCGCTCTGAATGTCTCTCTCTCCTCCCGTTCCGTCTATGGCAAAACGTCACTTCCGTGACAAATACAGATGGGTTCAGTGTGCCCATCTCCCTGCCCCACCCCGCTCTGCTGTGTGTATGGATTGTAGTCGCTTCCGTGACCAATTCTGATGGGTTCACTTGAGTGTAGTGTCGTAAATGCTGTGGAACGCATCGCATTTGGCGTTGGATTGCATCGCCCATGCGCAGTTCGTCGCCAGGTTACTTCCGCAGCATTGTGTGATGGGGAGCAGTAGTGCGCATTCGCGAGATCGAGCGGTGGATGCTGGGACAGCATCCACCGCAGAGAGGAAGTCTCTGTGTCTGGTATCAGAACGCCCAAAGCTAAGATGGCTACGGGTGGAAAACAAGATTATAACTCTTCATTAGGGACAGGATCCGAGCGGAAAGGCGGAGGGACACCGGAAACGTGAGTTTAGCACAGCAGTGCTATTACTTATATAAAGAGCCAATAAAGAAAAAATTGATTTTGCGTGGGAGATCCGCTTTAATGCATATTAGAAACACCCCCCCCCCCCCCTCAGTTCTCTGCTCCAGGGGGCCCATGCCTGAAGCTGTGTAAGGGGCCCCAAAATTCCTGATGGCGGCCCTGTTCCCTAGACCTAAACCCAGTAGGGTTATAGTACACCGGAAGGTCATCAAATCACCTATCATGATTTTTTAGTAGGAACTAAGGGGTTATTCTCATAGGAGTTGTTTGCTTGAAGGTTCAGCATCAGAGCTTTATTTGACTGGTTCACCCAATCCGATAAGTTCACAGCTCGGTATGTATCCTTCATGTCAATATTCGTCTTTTACTCCTATAGAATTAATTCCCTGTAGTAGGGATCTGCTTAACATAACACTTTTTGGTACCAAGAGGTACTCATTGGTGCTTGGAGTGGATTATGGTCTCAAACACCGGATATTTATAAAATGCTATATTTATTGGCTCATAACTCTCACTTCTTAACCTGAAAATAGAGGGTAAACTGTGCCTGCGTGTTATACGCAGGGGGCTGTGGAAAGTTATTTTTTCCCAGAAACTTTCCTATTAAAGTTAGGGTGCGTGTTATACGCCGATAAATGCTATAGTTACTCTGTTCTTACCAGGCTTCTACCCGCAGGGTTATAGGGAGCCTGGGGATATAGAACGCTTTCACATCTGACATGTCAGCATTCAGATGGGAAGAAAACCAGAAGTTGGGTATGCCTGGTTACATAACGGAGCCTGGGGAATGCCCAGGGGGAGACCGAGCCTACTTGCCGACCAGCTTGCAGAGCAGCCGGTTGACCTAAGGCCAGGGGTTTTGTCTGCAGGCACATGCGTAAGCCGCAGAGCCGTGCCAAGGCACCCTGTGATCTGTGGCCCTGGTACTGAATAATGAGTGTCCCGCAATGGAGGCACATGCATTCTGATGAATGGATGGGGGCAGGTGGACTGAAGGGGAGCCACCTCTCCTTGAAGGTGCACACCAAACTCCCTGCTTGGTTACATACCTGCCCAGTCCTTTGAACCCAGGGAATAAGCTTCCCTTAATCTATTATCCTTAAGTGGGTTTCTTTCCTTTTCACCATGGCTATGGCAAACAAAAAGGGGATCCACAAGGGTTGTCCGTCAGGAGGACTTTTTCTAAACCATTCTCCTGACAAACTAGTGGTTTAAAACCAGATGTACTTTGTTGACCAAAGTAGTTCCTTGTTTCACAGAACAAATCTCTGATTAATCTTTTTGGTGGTCCTATGCAGCAGTTGCAGACATTGACCATGATTGCTAGAATGTTGGCACAGTCAATCTTTCTTAAAAAAATTCACAGGCTCTCAGATTTTATCTTTAAGAGCCCATGCCACCTAGACCCTGTATCCAAAGAGAAGGCAGGGGCATAGGTGGAGCAGACCTGCAGGTCAGTTACATGATCCAGCTAGAATACCTTCATCACACACTAGGGAGTTGAGATTAAAAATAAAATTCAAGTCAGAATCTGACATTTAGCAGAAAGGCCTTGCAGGCAACTTATAACTAGCTGTCAATTGATTGTGTTTCCTGTGGGGAGGAGCCCTCATCTCTCAGGTGTGCCGTCCTGGAAGGTTCATAGAAATACCGTTACCGGTAAGTCTAACGTAGATTTTTTTGTTTTTACTTTGATAAGTGTTTATTTAAAGCGGAGCTCCACCCAAAAATTGAACTTTTGCTTTTCGGATTCCTCCCCCCTCCAGTGTCACATTTGTCTAATACAGGTATTTGCTCCCATTTCCGGCGATAGATCACCGCAGATTCTGCAGCGTTCTATGCCATGTCTGGCCCCTCCTCTGTCTCCCCGCTGTCTTCTGGGGGAGACACAGGTCCCAGAAGATGGCAGGGACCAGTGAGGACAGGCAGTGTGACTCACGCATGTGCAGTAGGGAACGCATGTGCAGCTGCTGCTGGCTTTAATTAAAACATGCTTTAATACATTTTAAAATGTTTGTTTACATTTATTTATAAAAACGTGTGTGTGTGTGTGTATATGTGTGTGTATATGTGTGTGTATGTATGTGTGTATATATTGTGGCAGAGCGTGGCTCTGTCACTATAAAAATGATATGAAATGGACACACGGTCTGCATATAGCCAGATTGCAGAGGGTAAATTTAAAAACAGAGAAAACTGCGCTGGCAGTTTTCTCATATTTTTCCTATTGCTACACGGGATCTCCAACCTGTGTCTCCAGGTTTTTAAGATGCAGGTGCAGACAGCTCATTAAAGGAAGGGCTGGGGAGAGCAGATGGAGAGGAAGGTGGAGTTGGAGCAGTGGCTGCTAAATACAGTGTCTGGTATTTAGACATGGGTTGCATAGAGATGACACAAACTTTATTAGAAATGTTGGAGTTGATAAAAATGCACTCGCTGTACACTTCGGTGTCTCCACCACAGACGGACCAGGTTGTGCTGCGTAGTACCAATAGGTGGGGCCAAGTGGTACAGGCTGTGCAGGGAAACTTTGATCAAGAGGTGTATTGGTGGGTCCAATGCTTATTAACAATGTGGCGAATAGTCCTGAGGTTCTCTAAGAGGGTAACCCCAGTTACTGAATGGTATGGAAAGTGGTCCGAACTGTTGGAGACATCCAAGGTCTCTCCGGCTGGTGTAGTGACTGGAAACATCCCTGCTGGTGTGGTCCGAGGTGCAGCTGAGCAGAGGTCAGTGGAGGGCGCAGATACTGTCTCACCAGCTGAACCTCATGAGAAGGAAGGGTCCAGAATAGACGCAGCACTAGCAGAGATGCTTTCTAACACTCAGAAAGAGGTACAACTTAAAGTACCCGGAGATGCTGTGAGAAAAATGACTAATGTTGGTTTCTGCAACAATGTAATGTGTACGTCAGAAAGAAGTAGTTTATGCATGGATCAGTGTCATTTGTTAGATCAGTTGCCCATGGAGTGTTGGCCAACAGGTGAGGTGGAGATGTGCTATGGACCAGTGGGTTGTAGTCACTTACCTGTGTGTGGTCCCTCCTCGGGTCTAGTTCTAACAAACACTGAGATGGATGACACTGATTGTGTTGGACTGGGTGACATTAAAATGTCTGATTGGCTAATGAGTGGTGCTGTTAAAAGTGATGTGGTTGCAGTGGGTAACCAGAGAGAGGTTCTTGAACCTGAAAGACCTGTGGTGAAAGATAAAACTTGCTTCCGTAGACTAAAAGGTAGGATTAGGGAAGGCAGAGTTCCCCCAAGAGAGGAGTGTATGCTCAGGGACCCCAAGAGAAGAGCGAGAAGGCAGAGTATACAAACTTATAGGACCATGTTAACCACTTAAGGACCCCCGCACGCACATATACGGCCACAGAATGGCACGTACAGGCACAAGGGCGTAAATTTACGTCCCCGCCTAAGTGCGGTTCGGGGGTCCCATCGGGACCCCCTCTGCGGCGTGCGGGGGTCCCCCTGGCTCCGGGAGCGATCCGGGATGAGCAGGCGGATGTCGGCGTTTACCCGCCCCCCCGCGATCGCTCCCAGCCAATGCGCGCGCTCCCAGCTCCTGTCACTTCCTCCTCCTGTGTTTACACAGGAAGGAGGAAATGATGTAATCTCTCATCGCAGCGGTGTTTCCCACCGCTGCTGATGAGAGAAGACATCACAAGTAAGTGTGCACCAACACAACACTGACACACACTCACATAAGCACATTAACCCCTTGTGATCGCCCCCCCCCACCCCCCCTGTCACAGTGTCACTGAATGCAGTGATCTAATCACTGCATTTAGTGTCAGTGTGACAGGCAGTGTAAAAAACAGTTAGTGTTAGGCCCCCCCACCCCCCCTAATAAAGTTTTAACCCCCTGATCACCGCCCTAGTTAACCCTTTCACTCCCTATTGCCAGCATCACTAAGCGATCATTTTTCTGATCGCTGTATTAGTGTCGCTGTTCCCGCTAGGTAGCTATTTTTTTTTTTTTATTGCGATTTTTTTTTTTTTCACTAAAGACATGTGGCTAAATACATTTTGGCCTAAATGTTTGACTAAAATTTAGTTTATTTGATTTTTTTTTTAACAAAAAGTAAAAAATAGTGTTTTTTTTTCAAAAATGTCGCTCTATTTTTGTATATAGCGCAAAAAATAAAAATCGCAGAGGTGATCAAATACCACCAAAAGAAAGCTCTATTTGTGGGAAGAAAAGGACGCAACTTTTGTTTGGGAGCCACGTCGCACGACCGCGCAATTGTCTGTTAAAGCGACGCAGTGCCGAATCGCAAAAACACCTTGGGTCATTTACCAGCGTATTGGTCCGGGTCTTAAGTGGTTAAAGTCCAAGCTGGGACGTACCTGGAAACACACCCGGAAAAAAGGTTGGGCCTACGTGGCTGATGGCAAACACAGAGGTGTCCCAACTGCTATGGTGGATGCAGGTGTTTCTCCCTCCGGATCAAAACAAGAGGGGGGGGGTATGTGGCAGAGCGTGACTCTGTCACTATAAAAATGATATGAAATGGACACACGGTCTGCATATAGCCAGATTGCAGAGGGTAAATTTAAAAACAGAGAAAACTGCGCTGGCAGTTTTCTCATATTTTTCCTATTGCTACACGGGATCTCCAACCTGTGTCTCCAGGTTTTTAAGATGCAGGTGCAGACAGCTCATTAAAGGAAGGGCTGGGGAGAGCAGATGGAGAGGAAGGTGGAGTTGGAGCAGTGGCTGCTGGTGAGTGTCTCTGTGTGAGGACAAACGCTGTGTGCGTTGAAGGGCTTCAAAGCTGTGTGCGCCCAAGAAGCCTAAAGCTGTGTGCATTAAGGGACTTCAAGCTGTGTGCGTTTAAGAAGCCCAAAACGTGTGCATTCAGGACTGTGGGTCTGGAGGAGCTTATGGTTTGAGGAACCAATACCTATAACAGCAGTGCTGTTGAAGAGTAGCCAGGTGGGCTGGTATTTTCATTTATTTTTGGATAACGTTTAAACCCCTGCGTGGGATTCCTGAATGGACTTTTGTTTATTTTTTCTCCTTTAATAAACGTGGGCTACCAGGCCCTTAACATCATATGCCTGTTTGGTGTTGACTCACTGCACAAAAAACGCATCTGCCACAAGAGTTATTTACCCCAAAGGGTAATTACCCTACTCACACCAGGGATAACGCTACCACCTGGCGGACACTTCGAGACAACTGTCCTATTTTGTATGATCCGGAGGGATCACGTGACAAACCTCACACAGAACCTTAGGGGGCGTCTTTGAAAGACAATTTTCCCCCCTCCCATACCGGGAGTGTGACCACTGTTATAGGAAGGGTCTCTACCCCCCAGCTGATCGGTCCTCGAACCCACTCATGACCACTACTCATGACCACTACCATCCCAAATAGGGACTTCTCTTTCCGCACAAGCCAGCGAATTGAGAAATAATTTTTATACGGTACAACTCCCTGGCCCCTGATGACGGTTCTCTTCTAAACCAAGAGACCAGAAACGCGTCGGGCATTCTCCATTTTGTTCCATGGAGATTGTGCTTATTTTAATATGTTGTATCATACACTGTATTGTTATGTAATTGTAATCTTTCTTTACTATTCTCACTGGGTGCTTTTTTCCTATCCCTGATGCTCCTTGCCTACTGTGTGAAACTCACAGAGGGGCAACGGACCACACAGGTCACCTTCTCTACAGATACCAATATTGATATATGTGACTGGGTCCGTATTATAACCCATGCAATAAAGTGTATTTTATCTGAACTTGGCCTTAAAAGTCCCACTCCTTGGGGGTTTTCTTCATAATTTTTTATAATTACCCCAAACGTTTACAATATATATATATATATATATATATATATATATATATATATATATATATATATATATATATATATATATATATATATATATATATATATTGTAACGTTTGGGGCTATAGCTCAGCAGGGATTCAGTGCTTAAACCGTTGTTTTGGGAAAAAAAAGGCTTTTATTCACCGGAAAGAAAAACAAGGCTTTCTCAGCATGTCAAAAAACTATAACATAAAAGTCTGCTTGGCTCCAGCGTCAACAAAAAGTCTGCTTATATCCAGCACAAAACAGTGAAAGTAAAATGACATACGGTTTGTTGCAAAACCAATCTTCATCCCCTGCACTTCAAAAGTCCTCACTGTGCAGCCAGCAGACTTCCATCTTCCTCACAGGTGCACTCTCCAAACTCACTCACTACCTCCAGCACCACATCCTGCTTTAATGGGTGGTTCTCTGTGAGAGTTAACACCTTGTGCGCTGACTCCCAAGGTTTAGGAGTGGAGGCTCCGTCCCACCCAAATAACACTTTGGAGCCTCCAAAATTCCAGGCCCCAAACTACTTTATTAAAGATAGAGAAGACTGCAAGCCAGTCCTCTCTGAATTAGCGCCTGCCTGAAACTTTTCACCCACTTTTGGGTGACCCCCTGAACCTGCTACCTCTATTTAAATGGACCATAGTCCAAATAGTGGTGCCGTATAGCACCCATCCAGGACCCAACCCCGGCGTCCTGTACAATATATATATATATATATTATACACAAATGTGTGTTTGAGCTTTTGGGTGCACACCCTAATGTAATGGGCTGCGCACGCCTATGGCCATCACCCATCCCATCATCCTTTCTTTCAGGCCCATCTTCCTTCAGAACTCTGACCATGAACCCCCAGCCCACTCTGTCGAATGCTTTCTCTGCATCCATTGAGAATACTACACTCAGTTTCTGGTTTGGCCCTTTATGAATCCAGTGCATAACGTGGAGGGACCGGATGGTATTGTCCCTCGCCTCTCGACCCTTCATAAATCCTGTTTGATCTAAATGGATCAACTTAACTATGTGTTTCTGTAGCCTCAGGGACAATATTTCCAACAGGAGCTTCACGTCGGAGTTCAAGAGGGAGATGGGCCTGTAGCTGGAACAACTCTGGGGATCCTTCCCTTCTTTTGGGAGAACTGTCACATATGCCAGCAGAGCCTCTGCGGCAAAGGTTTGGAGTTTGAGACTTCATTGAAGTATCTACTAAGCGGGGTTAACAGGATTGGGGCAAACTTCCTATATTAAATATTTGTGAAACGTCTGATCCTGGACTTTTGCCCAGGCATACATACAGTGTTTCAAGTAGTTTGTAATTTTCTCTGATTTGCTAATGATGTACATTATATTTTGCATAAAATGTAATACAGTGCATATATGCTTTTAAAGGCAATTGGCAGTGGCTTGGTTTAGTTATACTGTATATATTATTTTCCCTTTCCCACACCTAGTAGTGATGGTTTGTGTTGAGCCAATTCTTGGGTAATTAGGCAATTACATATTATATTGTTGACATTGCGCTTGTGTGTCTGCTGCAATCATTAAGAAAATGATTTACATAAAGCTAATTACACATGCATGTATACCTATAATTAGGGTTGTCCGGATACCACTTTTTTAAGACCGGGTATAAGTACCGATACATTTTTTACCGATACAAGTACTCGCACAAATGCTCGGTATCAGTACTGATACCGATACTAGTATCGGTATCGGGACAACCCTACCTATAATATATACCTTACACATAAAACTGTATTGGTTTCATTTTAAACAGGTCAGGATATGATCTTCCAGTGATGGCTAAGATTTTTGGCTTTGGTTGTATTATTCTTTTTTGTTTTGTTTTTCAGCTTGCCAAACTTCAGTATGAAGAGCAAATTAGCAAACTTCTTATGGAAAAACAGGAACTTGCATGGAAAAGCGTATGTCGAAAAGATTTATACTTGTAGCATAATGTGTTCATGGTGACCCCTTCCTACGCCTCAGGGAAAAGTAAAAAAAGTAATTTATCCCCTTGATACTCCCCAGAAGCTCATACTGCATACTCAATATTCTTTACTCCTGAGCTTGTTGAGCTATAAACCAACTTTTTGGAGCTTATACAGGGCTATGGACTTCCTGCCCCAAGACATTACTGGCCAATCTCCAGCTGACAGCATTTTCAAATTTGAGAAGGGAAGTCAGTCACATGCTCACCACATATGGAGGCAGAGGTCGCTACGATTAGCAGCGAGGATGAATCTCTGCAGACAACAATAAAAACCCAACAGTTGTTCTAATCCTACCCTACTCTATCCAAAGCTAAAAAAAAAAGGTTTGCCCGTACATACACTCTGAGGTCAGTTTGTGACCATTCTCTGCTTTTGTTTTATCATTCCATACAAAGAAATGTGAATGATAATTGTGTACACCAAGGCCTCATTTAGACTTGCAGTTGGAGGGCAAAAAAAATGTGTGGTTGAGCAATGTTTTTTCTGCCCCCCCCCCCTTAAGCTGTAATAGGCAGCGGACAGGGGTGTTTAAATCCTGCTGCCATGATACTTTGCTTTTTGCCCACTGCAAAGTTAACCTGACTTGTAGCAATCGGCAGGCGTCAAGTCTTCCAAACTCTACACATGCAAGTAAATGAGGGAGCGCCACAAAAACGCCTCGCAACCGCATACAATGCGTGCAGTTGTGGCATGATTGTCTGCAAAAATTGGGTTAAAACAGGCAGTGAGGAGGCATTGCATTACTTCCTCACCGCCTGTTAGTAGGCTCTGGATCTCAATGCAAATGCATATCAGGCTTCATAGGTAAGGGAGATTTAGACGCACGCTTTAGAAGGCCCTGTACACGCGTTCGGTTTGTCCGATGAAAACAGACCGATGGGCTGTTCATCGGACAAACCGAACGTGTGTGGGCCCCATCAGTTTGTTTTCCAACGGTGAAAAAAAATAGAACATGATTTAAAATTTTTCCTATGGATAAAAAACCAATAGAAAAAAACGATCGTCTGTGTGGAAGTCCATTGGTCAAAAATCCACGCATGCTCAGAATCAAGTCGACGCATGCTTGGAAGCATTAAACTTAATTTTTCTCAGCACGTCGTAGTGTTTTACGTCTCAGCGTTTTGGCACGGTCACATTTTTGACTGATGGTGTGTAGGCAAGACTGATGACAGTCAGCTTCATTGGATATCCGACTAAACAATCCATCGGATTAGATTCCATCAGATATCCGATTGTGTGTACAGGGCATAAGATTGACAATTCGCAGCACCCCTAAGTAATTGGTAAAAGCAAGCTATTGTGTAATTGACAAGACTAATGTAAGTTCAAAAAGTAAATGTCAAAAACTGGCAAAGGTTTGCTACATAGTAGTTTGACTCTCACAACAATGTCAAACAAGCACATCTTTATTCCATCTTTGACAAGAAGAATATCAATACTTCTACATTTTACTGTTCAGTAATTCCAGCTGTCTGCTGGCACACCAGTAGTTCAGTTCAGTAGTTTATAGAAATGTATTAGTAGTGAATGGTAGAGGTTTATATAAAATAAAAAAATATGTAAAAGCAGTTTTTTATTAGCAAGATGTAATGTTGAAACTAACAAATAATGTCATCCTGCATCATAACAGCATAAATGTTCATCAGAGATATTCCAAAAGACTGAGTCACTGTAGGAAGAGAAAATCGCACAACATATAAGCAATAATGTGTATAGTCCATTGGTATGTTTCCGAACAGGTGAGTGGAACACTTCACAGGTGCAATAAGCAATAATGTGGATAGTCCATTGGTATATTTCCCAACAGGTGAATGAAACACTTCACAGGTGCAATGATGTCAGTTCAGATGAGTTAAATGGATACAAAATACATGGCTTGTCTGTAGTAATCTTCCAAATACCAAAGAAAAGAAATGGGTACTTTTACCAGCTATGGTGGACTTACAGTATTTATCGGCGTATACTGCGCACTTTTTTGCCCTGAAAATCAGGGCAAAATCGTGGGTGCACGATATACGCCGATACCCACTTTCCCGCGCCGAGTTTGAATACTGCGCCTGCATATAACGAGCGCAGTACACTCGTGTATAGTCGGGCAGGCTCTGCTTCTCTCGCGCTCACGTCCTGGACATACAGGACGTGAGCGCGAGAGTAGCCGAGCCTGCCCGACTATACACGAGTGTACTGCGCCAGCATATACCGAGCGCAGTACACTCGTGTATAGTCGGGCAGGCTCGGCTCCTCTCGCACTCACGTCCTGGACGTACAGGACTTGAGCGCGAGAGTAGCCGAGCCTGCCCGACTATACACCAGTGTACTGCGCTCGGTATATGCAGGCGCAGTATTCAAACTCGGCGTGGGGAGGACGCCGCAGAAGGACGCCGGACCCGACGAAGAGGACACCCGAAGCCGCAGACGGACGCCGGACCCGAGTAGTCCGCCGATGGACGCCGCGCAAGACACCAAAGCGAAGTACAAAAATCTTTTTTCCACAGGAATGTGGGTCCACTTTAGGGGTGCGCGCTATACGCCGGAGCGCGCAATACCCCGATAAGTACGGTACATGTTAGTCTTAACAGCAAGTCAGAGAAAGCGTGATGGTCTCAGTAGACCTGGGGCTCTGTAAGGATGGTCCCTCCGGCTTGGATGGTGGAACCACTCTGGTCAGACACCTCCCTTCAGAGGTGTCTGACCAGATTGGTTCCACCATTCAAGCCGGAGCGACCATCCTTACAGAGCCCCAGGTCTACTGAGACCATCACGCTTTCTCTGACTTGCTGTTAAGACTAACATGTAAGTCCACCATAGCTGGTAAGAGTACCCATTTATTTTCTTTGGTATTTGGAAGATTACTACAAACAAGCCATGTATTTTGTATCCATTTAACTCATCTGAACTGACATCATTGCACCTGTGAAGTGTTTCATTCACCTGTTGGGAAACATACCAATGAACTATACACATTATTGCTTATATGTTGTGTGATTTTCTCTTCCTACAGTGACTCAGTCTTTTGGAATATCCCTATTGGATTTCACCTATGTATGTGATTTGATTTGGTTGCAATTCCACAGATTAATTTGTTTTAGCGCTGCACTTATTGCCCTTCATCTGTTTTTGACTTTGTGTGCTGGCTGTTACATTGTTTGCTTGTTTTTTTAGCTAGCACAGTTTTTTCCCCCACACCCTCATAAATGTTCATCAGCCATAAAAAATGATTGCTCAATTTTACTTATACTTCAAGGGAAGACACACAGGAGCAGTACACTGTGGTGTATTTTGTTTGTTATTTATTACGGGTACATGTAAAATGCTGTACATTTTCACATTAATCCCTGCCCTCAAGGAGCTTACAATCAATGGTCCCTGAATCGTATACATAGTCATGGCCAAAAATATTGGCACCCCTGCATTTCTGACAAATAATGCACCACTTCCCCCAGAAAATTGTTGCAATTACAAGTGTTTAGGCATTCTCATGTTTCTTTTGTTGGTATTGGTGTGACACAAAAAAGTGAAGAATCAAAAAGCCAAATCTGACACATTCCACATAAAACTCAATGGGGTAGATTCACGTACCTCGGCACATCTTTATGCGGGCGTAGCGTATCTTCTTTACGCTACGCCGACACAACGTTGAGAGGCAAGCATGGAATTCACAAAGCAAATGCTCCCAACGTTGTGCCGGCGCAGAGTATATTTGTCGGCGTAAGCCGACGTAAGTCAAAGTAGGTGGAAGTGGGCGTGTAACATTTAAATGAAGCGTGACCCCATGCAAATGATGGGCTGAGATTCAAACAAGTACTAAAAACGAACGGCGCATGCGTCGTATCTTGGACGCATCCCAGTGAGCATGCTCAGTCACGTCGAAATAACTGGCTAAGATATGTCAAAACACTGCCTACAACGTGAACGTAACCTACTCACAGCCCTATTCACGTACTACGTAAACGGCGTAAAAATCGACGGTGTTCGTTCCCTGGTCCATACCTTTGCATGGGTTGCGCCTCCTATATGAGGAATAACTTTACGCTGGACGTAACCCTTACGCAAATCGCTTAAAACATGCGCCGGGCGCAAGTATGTTCATGAATCAGCGTATCTCCCTCATTTGCATATTTGCATTGTAAATCAATGGGAGTTCCAAATGCGTCCAAGGTAAATATGCGCCCACTCTACGCCGGCATAGGCAAGTTCCGTTGGTCGGATGAAGTCAGTTTTTTGGTGTATCTTAGTTCTATGGGTACGGCGCATATGTACACTTACGCGGCGTATCTCGAGATACATCGGCGTAAGTGCTTTGTGAATCCGGGCCATTGGCATTTGGCACCTTCTCAAAACTGTAAGAAATAATTGCATTCCTAGATTGTAATGCTCTTGTAATTTGTAGTTACACTCACCTGTATCAATTAATAGGTGCTGACAATATAAAATTCACAGCGGCAACCAGTTAAATTGGTGAAAAATTTACTAAGCCCTTCTGTTGTTTGTTTCGTTGTGCCACACAGAGAAGAGAAAAAACAGCAAAGAATTGTCTGGGGATTTGAGAACAAAAATCGTGAAAAAGCATGGGCAATCTCAAGGTTTCAAGTCCATCTCGAGAAGTTTTAATGTTCCTGTGTCCATGTGCGCAACATTGTCAAGAAGTTTACAGTCCATGGCACTGTAGCTAATCTTCCTGGATGTGACGAAAGAGAAACATTGATCAAAGATTGCAACGAGCATACTTGTACTCGGGGGAAGTGCTCCGATGCCTCACTCGATACCTGGGCAGGCAGGGGAGTTGCAAGTCTTCTCCCCCGTGCTGTCTTTCCCTGTGCTCCGTGCTGTCTTTCCCTGTGCTCCGTGCTGTCTTTCCCTGTGCTCCGTGCTGTCTTTCCCTGTGCTCCGTGCTGTCTTTCCCTGTGCTCCGTGCTGTCTTTCCCTGTGCTCCGTGCTGTCTTTCCCTGTGCTCCGTGCTGTTTTTCCTTGTGCTCCGTGCTGTCTTTCCCTGTGCTCCGTGCTGCCTTTCCCTGTGCTCCGTGCTGCCTTTCCCTGTGCTCCGTGCTGCCTTTCCCCGTGCTCAGTGCCGTCTTTCCCCGTGCTCAGTGCCGTCTTTCCCCGTGCTCAGTGCCGTCTTTCTCCGTGCTCCGTGCTGCCTTTCCCTGTGCTCCGTGCTGCCTTTCCCTGTGCTCCGTGCCGTCTTTCCCCGTGCTCAGTGCCGTCTTTCCCCGTGCTCAGTGCCGTCTTTCCCCATGCTCAGTGCCGTCTTTCCCCATGCTCAGTGCCGTCTTTCCCCATGCTCAGTGCCGTCTTTCCCCGTGCTCAGTGCCGTCTTTCCCCGTGCTCAGTGCCGCCTTTCCCCCGTCCATGCCTCTCTCCCCCTCCCCGTCCATGCCTCTCTCCCCCCTCCCTGTCCGTGCCGCTCTCCCCCCCTCCCTGTCCGTGCCGCTCTTCTCTCTCCCTGTCCATGCCACTCTTCTCTCTCCCCATCCGTGCCGCTCTTCTCTCTCTCCCCGTCTGTGCTGCTCTTCTCTCTCCCCGTCCGTGCCGCTCTTCTCTCTCCCCGTCCGTGCCGCTCTTCTCTCTCCCCGTCCGTGCCGCTCTTCTCTCTCCCCGTCCGTGCCGCTCTTCTCTCTCCCCGTCCGTGCCGCTCTTATCTCTCCCAGTCCGTGCCTCTCTCCCCCCTCCCCGTCCGTGCCGCTCTCCCCCCTCAATTTGTCAGGATGGAGAGCGGTGGGTAGGAGCCGCTAAATCCGGCTCCTACCTTTTCAGAATGAACAGTCGGTGACAATCCACTCCCCCCCCCCCTAAAAAATAAATAAAAAATCACTGGAAAAAAAAAATACTGCCCCTGTCACATGCCATTAAAAAAGTATCGGTAATCGGTATCGGCGAGTACTTGGAAAAAAAGTATCGGTACTTGTACTCGGTCTTAAAGTGGTATCGGGACAGCCCTAGTTAAAATGATGGATAAAGAACCTCAATCAACTTCCAGACAAATTCCAGCTGACCTTCAGGCAGAGGGTACAACTGTGTCAGCTTGCACTATACGTCACCCTTTGACTGAAAAGGGGCACTATGGTAGGAGACTCAGGAGGACCCCACTGCTGACACAGAAACATAAAAATGTCAGGTTGGAGTTTGCCAAAACATATCTAAAGGAAGCACAAATCCTTTTTGAGAGAATGTGCTGTGGACAGACGAAACAAAATTTCAGCTTTCTGGTAAAGCCCATCATTCTACCATTTTCACAAAAAGAAATGAGGCATTTGAAGAATATACAGTTCCTACAGTCAAACATGGTGGAGGTTCACTAATGTTTTGGGGTTGCTTTGCGGTTTCAGGCACTGGATGCCTTGACTGTGTGCATGGCATGATGAAGTCTGAAGACTGCCGAAGAATTCTGGGGTGCAATGTACAGCCCAGTGTCAGAAAGTTGGGTCTTACAGCAGGACATTAACCACAAGCACATGTCAAAAAGCATCCAGGAATAGTTTAAGACAAAGTGCTGGAGAGTACAGAACTTGCCAGCAATTGGTCCAAATCTAAATCCCATAGAGCGGCTGTACAGCAGTTAGTAAAAGGGACCCTACCAATCTGAGACCTGGAGCAGTTGGCGAAAGAAGAGTGGTCCAAAATTCCAGTAGAGAGGTGTAAGAAACTCATTGATGGTTACAGAAAGCGATTGATTTCAGTTATTTTTTCCAAGGGGTGTGCTAACAAATATTAAATCGATGGTGCCAATAATTTTGTCCAGTCCATTTTTGGAGTTTTGCGTGGAATGTGTTACATTTGGCTTTTTGTTTCTCCACTTTTCCTTGTGCCATATCAATACAAACAAAATAAAAAAATATGAGAATGCCTAAATTTGTAATTGCCAGCAATTTTCTGGGGAAGTGGTGCATTATCTGACAGAAATGCAGGGGTGCCAATATTTTTGGCTATGTCTGTACATACACATACTAGTGCCAATTTCGACAGAAGACAATTACACATTTTTTCAATATGTGCTAGTCCTATGTTAGTGACTTTTTTATGGAATATATTTGTTATTTGAGTGTCCACTGTTTTGTTATTTTACTGCTATTACAGAAAATTAATTGCATCTTTTATCAGGAATCATTATCAAATCAGGAAGAAATCATTGAAAAAAAGCACAAGGATGCTTTATCTGTGTTAAAGAAACAGGTACTGTATGATTACCATTTTAGTTATTAACTTTCATTTATGGTAACATTTTTATAAACAACTCCTGAACGGATTAAAGTTGTTGGAAGGCTGGCCGCAGGCCGGCCTGAATTTGTGGGAGGAGTCTAAGAGTACTTAAGACTCCCTCCCTATCAGGGCTGGGTTCGGCGTTGGATTCTGGGTTGGGGGTCCGGTCGGAGAACGTCACTTCTGGTTTTTCCTGCAGAGGGCGGTCAGCAGCTTCAGGTTCATCCATCCACCCACCCACGTTGCCAGGTTTTGTCCCCACAGAGCGGCGGTCGGCCACAGCTATGGCGCCGCCGCCCATGTATCTGTTTAACTGGGCTCATGCTGGCTTCTGGGAGGGTTTGCTACCCGCCTGCTCATTGTTGTCTCATGCGGGCAGCCGTGTGCAGCTTACAGGGCTGCCCGCTCCTGCTCCCTGTCTGTTTCCAGGCTCACGCGGGGGGCTGTACTACTCCTGGCGCACGCTGGTGCAGTAGGGGGGGGCATCCTTTCACCCACTTACTCTTCCTGGGGGAGAGGGAGCCGCCCGCCGCCTCTCCCGGGTTCTCTGCCGGGGGGGGGGGGGAACGTTCAACCGCTCCATTGCTCCCTCGAGTATGGGGGGACCCACTCGCCTTTCTCTCAGCGTTCACACGGGGGGGGGGGGGGGTCCGGCCACAACGTCACTGCCGAGGCACTTTCTGTTTGGAGGGAGCTGCTCGCCGCTTCTCCCGGTTGTTCACGCTGGGGGGGGAGGGGCTAAGGTCCCGGTCGGTATGCTGGCAAGCAGGGCGAGCCACGTGGGGGATTATTGGCTTGCTTTCCTTCCCCATGCAGCTGCTCACCCTGGTGGGAGGGGGGGGCATATATCCAGCCACTTATCCTATCCTGGGCATGCTTGGATCTTGGGGGGGGGAGTGGTTCATCTCTCTACTGCAGGGGGTTGCACACAGGCTGCATGAGGATGTCATGCTGGCAGCCTTTTCCCGTGGTCACGCTAGCTGGGGGGGGGGGGGGTCACGCTGGCAGTATTCTTTGCATTAGTCATAGCATCTTGTTCAGCATTTCAGTCTGCGTTGTCATAGCGGTCATACTACAGGGGTTCTGTCCCGGCATTCTATCATTACATTCATGTCTGCCCCAGGTTTGCTGTCATTACGTTTCTGTCCCTGGTTTCTGTCATTACGTTTCTGTCCCTGGTTTCTGTCATTACGTTTCTGTCCCTGGTTTCTGTCATTACCTTTCTGTCCCTGGTTTCTGTCATTACGTTTCTGCCCCTAGGTTTTCTGTCATTACGTTTCTGCCCCTGGTTTTCTGTCATTACGTTTCTGCCCCTGGTTTTCTGTCATTACGTTTCTGCCCCCAGGTTTTCTGTCATTACGTTTCTGCCCCTGGTTTTCTGTCATTACGTTTCTGCCCCCAGGTTTTCTGTCATTACGTTTCTTCCCCTGGTTTTCTGTCATTATGTTTCTGCCCCTGGTTTTCTGTCATTATGTTTCTGCCCCTGGTTTTCTGTCATTACGTTTCTGCCCCTGGGTTCTGTTATTAGGGTTCTGCCCCTGGTTTTCGGTCATTATGTTTCTGCCCCTGGGTTCTGTTATTAGGTTTCTGGCCCTGGTTTCTGTCATTATGTTTCTGCCCCTGGTTTTCTGTCTTAGCGTTGCTGCCCCTGGTTTCTGTCATAGCGTTTCTGCCCCTGGTTTCTGTCATAGCGTTTCTGCCCCTGGTTTCTGTCATAGCGTTTCTGCCCCTGGTTTCTGTCATAGCGTTTCTGCCCCCACGTGTTCTGTCATAGCATTTTCTGCCCCCACGTTTTCTGTCATAGCATTTTCTGCCCCAAGTTTTCTGTCATAGGTTTTTCTGCCCCACGTTTTCTGTCATAGCATTTTCTGCCCAACGTTTTCTGTCATAGCATTTTCTGCCCCACGTTTTCTGTCATAGCATTCTGCCCCACGTTTTCTGTCATAGCATTCTGCCCCACGTTTTCTGTCATAGCATTCTGCCCCACGTTTTCTGTCATAGCATTCTGCCCCACGTTTTCTGTCATAGCATTCTGCCCCAGGTTTTCTGTCATAGCATTCTGCCCCATGTTTTCTGTCATAGCATTCTGCCCCACGTTTCTTGCTTATTTTCTGCCTCGGCGTGTCAGGCGCAGCGTTTCTCATACAATTTCTGCCCAGGTTTTCAGTCATTGCATTTGGCCATGGCTATAGTATCATGCGTTTCTGCCCCCAGGTTTTCTGTCATAGCGTTGCAGCCTACACGATTTCTGTCACAGCATTTGTCATTGCATATCTGCCTCAGTGTTGCAGGCACAGCTTTCTCTCATACCATTTCTGCCCCAGGTTTCGGCCAGATGTTGCCTCAGCGTTCAGGCTCAGTGTTTCTATCATAGCATTCTGCCTCAGGTTTCTGTCATAGCGTTTCTGCCCCAGGTTTTTCTGTCATAGCGTTTCTGCCCCAGGGTTTCGGGCATAGGGTTTCTGCCCCAGGTTTTTGGTCATAGGGTTCTGCCCCAGGTTTTCGGTCATAGGGTTCTGCCCCAGGTTTTCGGTCATAGGGTTCTGCCCCAGGTTTTCGGTCATAGGGTTTCTGCCCCAGGTTTTTGGTCATAGGGTTTCTGCCCCAGGTTTCCTGACATAGCGGTTCTGCCCCTGGTTTTCTGTCATAGCGTTTCTGCCCCTGGTTTCTGTCATGGCGTTTCTACCATAACTTTCTGCCCACGTTTCTGTCTTGGCATTACGGCCCCCGCGTTTTCTGTCTGGGCACCACGGCCCCCACGTTTTCTGTCTGGGCACCACGGCCCCCGCGTTTTCTGTCTGGGCACCACGGCCCCCGCGTTTTCTGTCTGGGCACCACGGCCCCCGCGTTTTCTGTCTGGGCACCACGGCCCCCGCGTTTTATGTCTGGGCACCACGGCCCCCGCGTTTTATGTCTGGGCACCATGGCCCCTGCGTTTTCTGTCTGGGCACCACGGCCCCCGCGGTTTCTGTCTGGGCACCACAACCCCCGAGTTTTCTGTCTGGGCACCACGGCCCCCGCGTTTTCTGTCTGGGCACCACGGCCCCCGCGTTTTTCTGTCTGGGGCACTACGGCCCCCACATTTTGCTCAGTGTTGCTCTCATACCATTTATGCCCCAGGTTTCTTCATACCATTTATGCCCTAGGTTTCTGTCCTATCATTTTGTGCCTCAGCATTCAGGTTTAGCGGGTCTCCCGTACCATTTCTGCCCAGGTTGCCAGAATTTTTTCAGTCTCGGGAGTTCTGCTGCCCCCACGATTTCTGTCACCCCTTAATTTCTGTCATAGCATTTCTGCCCCCACGATTTCTGTCTTAGCTTTGCGGCCCCCACGTTTCCTGTCTGTGTTTGTTTCTCTTGGCGTTGCCTTCGTGGTTACCATGTTTCATTGTACTTGTCCACGTTGCATCTGGGTTTACTAGCTAGTGCTCACATCTCTGGATCTGTCACGTCTACAGATTCTATCGGGCTGAGGTTTCGTTTTTAATTGATTGTTGACCACAATCTTCTCGCCTGTTTACATACGTCATACGTTGCACGTTCATTCATTACACCTATACGATTACCCACCACAGTCCGTGGGTACACAAGCCCTGAGTGTTCAGTTAAATAGCCTGTCTCTGCGCGGCAGGTTGCTCAGGCTCACGTGCCAGTCACACTGGGTGGGGGTGTCATCGGGTTCATTCATGCGCATCGGTCTTGATGTTCTGCTCATAGGTTCATAGGCACATAGGGCGTTGTTGTTTCATGTCTGTTTTCTGTCTTGTCTAGGTTGTGTCAGCGCACCCCCAGTTCCTGCTCTTCTTCCATTTCTGCCGGCCATGTCATCATCCCCTTTGGGTCCGGTCTATCAGACCTTCTGGTTTATGACTATGTCATGGGTGGTCCTTGTCGGAGGTGGTGGTGGAATCTCCCATCCCTGATTCTCTGACGTCCCTTCTGTGGGTGCTTTCAGACCTGTGTACGGGGCTCATCACTGCATCAAGTTTTTTCATAGTGTGGTGGCTTCAACTGACAGTCATGCTTTCTTTACCAATCAAGTTCTGGAGGCAGCTTTTCCAGGGGTGTTTGGTCTGGTTTCTCTACCTGCATGCTGCAGGTGGGGGGGCTGGGCCTCTTAGGTACCTAGTGGCAAGTTCCAATAGTATTGGTGCCATGGGCTGCTCTTTCCTGCAACACTTTTTCATTAGGTAATTGTCCATGGTCTGGCGTTCAGGACTTGTGCAGTCGGGGGGGGGGTTGCGTTGGCTTCCATACCGATAGCAGCTATCCTTGCGCTAAATGCCGTCAGTCCTGCTGGTGTCGAGGTAAGTCATTTTTGTGCATCATCATCGGGTCGTGCTTCTGCCTGTAACCTGCTGACCAAGTCTATCAGGTGGGAACGGTTTCTGTGTGTCGGTATGGTTCCATGTTTAGGTTGTTGTTGCCTTAACGCATGGCCTTGTCCTTCTGCTCCATCATCATATCCATTAGGTATCCAGCACTTTAGGCTCCTGCCAGTTGTCAGATTTTTGCAACTCACCCGCTCACTTTCCTATCAAGTATGGGTAGGTCAGGGGTTGGGGGGGCTTCCTCACGGAGCTATGTCTCTGGTGTCCGGTTGTAGCTTTCGTTTGTTAGGCATTATTGCAGGGGCTTCTCGGGCCAGCTCTGGTTCAGTTGCCCCCAAGTATCCACTCATCGTAAGCGCTTCAGGCTCTCGTCTGCGTTTGTCACAGGCAGCAGGCTCAAATCAATCTTTCTCGGGGCATTGGTCGAGTGCAGGGCTGCTTCACACATTTGGCAGGGGCTTCCTTCTATCGCAGGTCACGAGTCAGTAGCTTCTTCGGTCTCAACGGCTACTTATCGGGTATGCATATGGTTGCCATACCAGCCGGCCAAAGGCACACTCCAGGCCGTGTTTATTAGGGTTATCGCATTTCTTACTCGAAGACTCTGATTACAAATAATGTTCTGAGCTATAATCACTAATTTCCGTAATATCAATTGTTATTTTCTTCAAGTAGATATTGGCTTCCCTGCCCAAAATAGTACTAAATGTTTTATTATTATTATATCAATAACTAATCTACAGTTAGGTCCATATATATTTGGACACAGGCACAATTCTAGTTTATTTCAGGTATTTACTAAAACATATTCAAGCTATAGTTATATAATGGCCTGAAAGTGCACATACTCAGGTTTACTGTATTTTTCGCTGTATAAGACGCACTTTTTCTTGCCCAAAACTGGGGGAGGGGAAGTTGGTGTCTCTTATATGACGAATATACCTTTTTTTGACTGACCGATCTCATACGCAGAGCGCACCGCCGCCGCGGACTTAGGAAAGACCACGGCTTTGGCCTAGCTCCAGAGCGATCGGCCATCTTGGTACACCCGGCGGCGGTGCGCGCTGAGCAGAGGGCTCGTGGGATCTTCTATTCCTACCAGAGCGATCTGCAACAGTGAGTTGGAGGTTGTTGTGGGGGCAATGTTACTGGCTATTTGGGGGCAATGTTACTGGCTATTTGGGGGCAATGTTACTGGCTATTATGTGGGGGCAATGTTACTGGCTATTATGTGGGGGCAATGTTACTGGCTATTATGTGGGGGCAATGTTACTGGCTATTATGTGGGGGCAATGTTACTGGCTATTATGTGGGGGCAATGTTACTGGCTATTATGTGGGGGCAATGTTACTGGCTATTATGTGGGGGCAATGTTACTGGCTATTATGTGGGGGCAATGTTACTGGCTAATATGTGGGGGCAATGTTACTGGCTATTATTACGTGGGGGCAATGTTACTGGCTATTATTACGTGGGAGCAATGTTACTGGCTATTATTATGTGGGGGCAATGTTACTGGCTATTATTATGTGGGGGAAATGTTACTGGCTATTATGTGGGGGCAATGTTACTGGCTAATATGTGGGGGCAATGTTACTGGCTATTATTACGTGGGGGCAATGTTACTGGCTATTATTACGTGGGAGCAATGTTACTGGCTATTATTATGTGGGGGCAATGTTACTGGCTATTATTATGTGGGGGCAATGTTACTGGCTATTATTATGTGGGGGCAATATTACTGGCTATTATGTGGGGGCAATGTTACTGGCTATTATTATGTGGGGGCAATGTTACTGGCTATTATTATGTGGGGCAATGTTACTGGCTATTATTATGTGGGGGCAATGTTACTGGCTATTATTACGTGGGGGCAATGTTACTGGCTATTATGTGGGGGCAATGTTACTGGCTATTATGTGGGGGCAATGTTACTGGCTTATATTATGTGGGGGCAATGTTACTGGCTATTATTATGTGGGGGCAATGTTACTGGCTATTATTACGTGGGGGCAATGTTACTGGCTATTATTACGTGGGGGCAATGTTACTGGCTATTATTATGTGGGGGCAATGTTACTGGCTATTATGTGGGGGCAATGTTACTGGCTATTATGTGGGGGCAATGTTACTGGCTATTATTATGTGGGGGCAATGTTACTGGCTATTATTATGTGGGGGCAATGTTACTGGCTATTATTAAGTGGGGGCAATGTTACTGGCTATTATTACGTGGGGGCAATGTTACTGGCTATTATTACGTGGGGGCAATGTTACTGGCTATTATTACGTGGGGGCAATGTTACTGGCTATTATTATGTGGGGGCAATGTTACTGGCTATTATTATGTGGGGGCAATGTTACTGGCTATTATTATGTGGGGGCAATGTTACTGGCTAATATTATGTGGGGGCAATGTTACTGGCTGCTATTATGTGGGGGCAATGTTACTGGCTGCTATTATGTGGGGGCAATGTTACTGGCTTTTATTATGTGGAGGCAATGTTACTGGCTTTTATTATGTGGGGGCAATGTTACTGGCTATTATTATGTGGGGGCAATGTTACTGGCTGCTATTATGTGGGGGCAATGTTACTGGCTATTATGTGGGGGCAATGTTACTGGCTGCTATTATGTGGGGGCAATGTTACTGGCTGCTATTATGTGGGGGCAATGTTACTGGCTGCTATTATGTGGGGGCAATGTTACTGGCTGCTATTATGTGGGGGCAATGTTACTGGCTGCTATTATGTGGGGGCAATGTTACTGGCTATTATTATGTGGGGGCAATGTTACTGGCTATTATTATGTGGGGGCAATGTTACGGGCTATTATTATGTAGGGGCAATGTTACTGGCTATTATTATGTGGGGGCAATGTTACTGGCTATTATTATGTGGGGGCAATGTTACTGGCTATTACTATGTGGGGGCAATGTTACGGGCTATTATTATGTGGGGGCAATGTTACTGGCTATTATTACGTGGGGGCAATGTTACGGGCTATTATTATGTGGGGGCAATGTTACTGGCTATTATTACGTGGGGGCAATTTACGGGCTATTATTATGTGGGGGCAATGTTACTGCTATTATTGGGGGCATTTTACTGTATTATTATGGGGGCAATGTTACTGGCTATTATTATGTGGGGGCAATGTTACTGGCTATTATTATGTGAGGGCAATGTTACTGGCTGCTATTATGTGGGGGCAATGTTACTGGCTATTATTACGTGGGGGCAATGTTACTGGCTATTATTACGTGGGGGCAATGTTACTGGCTATTATTACGTGGGGGCAATGTTACTGGCTATTATTACGTGGGGGCAATGTTACTGGCTATTATTACGTGGGGGCAATGTTACTGGCTATTATTACGTGGGGGCAATGTTACTGGCTATTATTACGTGGGGGCAATGTTACTGGCTATTATGTGGGGGCAATGTTACTGGCTATTATTACATGGGGGCAATGTTACTGGCTATTACTATGTGGGGGCAATGTTACTGGCTATTACTAATGTGGGGGTGGCGTGATGGTGATGAGTGGGGGGCAAATATTTTACTACAGTATTTGGTTCAGAATCTTTTTTTTTTCTAGATTTTCCTCCTTTAAAATTGGATGCGTCTTATATGGCGGAGCGTCTTATACGCCGAAAAATACGGTAATTTGAGGGTTTGTACATCCAACTCAGAAGAAGGGTTTAGTAATTGCAGCTGTTAAAAATAGCTGTCACCCCTTTTTCAAGGAACCAAAAGTAATTGGACAGTTCAATCAAAAGCTGTTTCATGGCCACGTGTGGGCTACTCTTTTGTTATTTCTTTATCAATTAAGCAGGTAAAAGTTCTGGAGATGATTCGAAGTATGGTATTTGCATTTGGAATCTATTGCTGTGAACCTACATAATGCGTTCAAAGCAGCTGTCCATACAAGTGAAACAGGCCATTGTAAGGCTTCAAAAACAAAACAAATCCATCAGAGAGATAACAGCAACATTTGGAGTGGCCAAATCAATAGTTTGCTACATTCTGAGGAAAGATAAATGCATCGGTGTGCTCAGCGACATAAAAAGGCCTACAGAAGACAACAGAGGTGAATGATCGCAAGATCCTCTCTATGGTAAAGAAAAACCCATTTACAACATCCAGAAAAGTGAAGGACACTCTCTAGGAGGTGGGCGTATCATTGTCAAAGTCTTCAATGAAGATAAGACATAATGAGAGCAAATACAGAGGGTTCACCACAAGGTGCAAACTATTCATAAGGCTAAAGAATAGAAAAGCCAGATTAGACTTTGCCAAAACACATCTAAAACAGCTCATGACTTTGCCAAAACACATCTAAAACAGCTCATGATTGAAAAGGGACGCAACGTCATCTGTAAAACAGGTTGGAGGCAGTGTTATGGCATGGGCATGCACAGGGCCGTTTGAAGGAATTTGAGGCCCCAAGCAAAATGGGGGCCCCCAAGCACCCCCCCCCCCGCACACAAAGCCTACGTTAGCGCTACACTAATTTTTTACTCCCTTGTTCTTACTCCTCCCCCCTCCCTAGTCCCGAATGTTTTTCTATTCTCACCTCCCCTTCTTCCCTGTAGGCTGTCGCTGTAGTGTGGCCGAGCTCCTCTGCCTCCTGTCAGTCCGGTGTTCTATCCTTATTGTTCCCCAGTCCCCTATCAGATAGTGCCCGGGCCGGGTACCGCTCGGTACAGGAGATTTAGTTTCCTGTTCCCGGCCGGACTAAAAGGAAACTAAATCTCCTGTACCACGTGTGGTACCTGGCCGCACTGACAGGACTCCTGGAGGAAGAAAGAGGAAGCTGGGCCAAGCTACAGCCTGGGAAGGGGAAGTTGGGAGCCCCAGACCAGCTTGGGGCCGCAAGCAATTGTTTGTCTTGCCTGTCCTGTAGCGACGGGCCTGGGCATGCATGGCTTCCAGTGGCATTGGGTCATTGGTGTTTATTGATGATGTGACAGAAGCAGCCGGATGAATTCTACAGTGTTTAGCTATATACTGTCAACCCAGATTCAGCCAAATGCAGCAAAGCTGATTGGACGGTGCTTTACAGTACAGATGGACAATGATCCAAAACACACTGCAAAAGCAACCCAGGAGCTTTTGAAGGAAAAGAAGTGCAACACTCTGCAATGGTTGAGTCAATCTCCTGAGCTCAACCCAACTAAACATGCATTTCACTTGCTGAAGACAAAACTAAAGGCAGAAAGACCCACAAAGAACTGAAGACAGCTGCAGTTAGAGCCTGGCAAAGCATCGGAAATGAGGTAACACAGTGTTTGGTAATGTTACAGACTTCAGGCAGTCATTGCCATTAAAGGATTCTCAACAAAATATTAAAAATGAACATTTTATTTATGATTATATTTATTTGCCCTTTTATATTTGAGCCCCTGAAAATGGGAGGACTGTGTATAAAAATGGTTGCAGTTCCTAAAATTTGTACTTGATATTTATGTTGAACCCCTAGAATTAAAGCTGAAAGTCTGCACTTCAAAATCATTTGGATTGTTTTGTTTTAATTGTATTCAGCCAAAAGTATGAAAATTGTGTCTGTGTGCAAAATATATTTGGCCCTAACTGTATATTCACCATTTTGGCCCTCTGGCAAGGCTGTTCCCAATGTACTGTATGATGTGTTTTTTTAAGTAGCAGCACAATAATTAATATTTTATCTTTAGTCACATTTTGTGCGTGGAGGTAAACACATATACTTATAGGCCCGGATTCACATACATCGGCGCATCTTTATGCCGCCGTAGAGTATCTTCTTTATGCTACGCCGGCGCAACGCAGAGAGGGAAGCATGGAATTCACAAAGTAAATGCTCCCCATGTTGCGCCGGAGTAACGTATAGTCGTAGGCGTAAGGCAGCGTAAGTGGAAGTGGGCGTGATACATTTTAATGAAGTGTGACCCCCATGCAAATGATGGGCTGAGCTTCAGACAAGTACTTAAAATGAACTGCGCATGCGTCGTACCTTGGACGTATCCCAGTGCGCATGCTCACAATCACGTCGAAACAACTGGCTAAGATACGTCGAATCACTGCCTATGATGTGAACGTAACCTACGCCCAGCCCTATTTACGTACGACGTAAATGACATAAAATTCGACATAGTCCGTTCCCTGGTCCATACCTTTGCATGAGTTGCGCCTCCAATATGGGGAATAACTTTACGCCGGATTTGAACCTTACGCAAATCGCTTAAAACATGCGTCGGGCGCATCATCTCCCCTCATCTGCCCTCATCTGCCCTCATCTAATGCGTCCAGCGCAGGCAAGTTACGTTGGTCGGATGAAGTCAGTTTTTAGGCGTATCTTAGTTCTGTGGGCTCGGCGCACAGATACGATGGCGCATATTTACACTTACGCGGCTTACCTCGAGATACGTCAGCGCTTTGTGAATCCGGGCCATATTCTCTATATAGAGTGAGCATGGCATAGCCCTGAAGGTGGTACATGTAGGCATGGTTAACTGTTTGCATTTTTATTTTATTTATTTCCATAAAAAGGCCCACCAAAATCCTCAGCCCAGACCCATGATGCTCTTCCTCAGGAGTACATGTTCCATAATTCATGGTGTCACTAGGCATGCAAGGATCTTTCAATCTGCTGTCAATCTTTTGCTTGAGGCATGTCTATTAATCTCAGGCTGCATGATGGGTATGTTAGCGGGTATCCTGTGAGTATGAACTGGTAGCTCCAGCCAGGCTCCACATGACCCTGCAAGAAACCACCCTGATGCCTCGTACAAACTGTAGGAACGACCATTTTTCCTGGCAGGAAATTGCCATGAGAGCTTTTGGCCAGGAATCCCGGCCGTGTGTATGCTCCATCTTTTGCTCTGTTTTCTTTTTTCCTGCTGGGATTCCCGTTGGGAAAACCGGTCGCGTGTATGCTTTTCCGAGGGGAAAAAAAACATGCATCGTCAAGTATGAGACGAGAGCGCTCATTCTGGTAAAACTAGCATTCATAATGGAGATGGTACATTCATCACGCTGTAACAGACTGAAAAGCACAAAGATTGAAAATCGTAAATCTCTCACCAAACTTTTACTTACAAGAGGATCAGCAAATGGAACTTTCCCTTTATAGTCACCACGCTTTGGACAGGTGGTATTTGGCCTAAACTTGTGTATGCAAGGCAGGCTTGGGAGGAATCTCGTTGGGGAAAAACTTTGTTTTTTTCCTGCCAAGAAAAACAGCCGTGTGTACAGGGCATTACTATGAAAATTGAAAGAAGCATCAGAACATTATATAATAATTTAAAAACACAGGCATCTTAAATAATTACTGATATTATAAAAAAAGGAGCTGTGCTTTCCCTATGTGCAAATTGCTTGTACTAGAATGTGATATACCAATAAATACTGATTAAATTAATACCACGTGTGTATTATTTGTTATGTATCCAATGTGTATCAAAAACCATACATAGAATCAACCTCAAGCAAAAGTGCCCAGTGCCAATCAATGTAAAGTGCTAATAATATAAAGTGTCAAGTTCTCATAGTCTATTCAGAAGTGTGCATAAAGTGAACTGCAACATTTTTTAAAAGCCAATGTGACTGAGCTGTATGAATAAAGGGGATAGGTAGACTCCACTTGTATTTCCCCTTGGCTTTTTTCCAACACCACTAGTGCTCCCACCTAGTTGTACACTCACCAGAATTTATTACCTGCCTGGGTTTACACATTTAGGGAAGTCTCAAGCTCTTTGCCAATAACCAGCATTATACTGCTCGGAAGACTGTAATCTCCATACTTAGGATGTTATAGAAGAGAGGTGGTATATTTTATTAAATGCCACTTAAAAACATATACAAGCATGACCTGTGCAGCACATCTAAGCGGGAAGAAGAACTTACATATACATTATACTGAGAAAATATGGCTTCCCAGTGCCCACATGTGACAATATGTATACAAAGTTTTAAAAACACTAACACTCATTGATAACATTATTTTAAATTTAGGTGATCACATTCCAATGTATTTTGAAAAAAAAAAAACTTAGACTATCGTTTATTTTTAAGTAGAGTACTGTGTTAGCCATTTTTTAATGCAGAAAATGTGTAGGTGAGTTGTTAAAGCGGAGGTTCACCCTAAATATAAGCCCTCCCATGTGATCCAGCATACTGGCGTCAGCGCCAGTATGCTGTTTTTTTATCCATGTACTTACTGTATTATGCAGAATTTTATTTTTTTTACCCCGCGGTGGACGGCGCCAGTATAGCGCGTCACATCTTACGAAAGTACCCGAAAAGGACTCGGGTAATCTCGGTGAAAATGCAGCACCTGCGCACAGACCTAGGAGCTGACTGCGCAGGCGCCGTATTTCTCCGAGTCCTACGGCTATGGCGCGTCACGCCCTCCGAAAAACGCCGAAATAGGACTCGGAGAAATACGGCGCCTGCGCAGTCAGCTCCTAGGTCTGTGCGCAGGCGCCGCATTTTCGCCGCGATTACCCGAGTCCTTTTCGGGTACTTTCGTAAGATGTGACGCGCTATACTGGCGCCGTCCACCGCGGGGTAAAAAAAATAAAATTCTGCATAATACAGTAAGTACATGGATTAAAAAAAAAAAAAACAGCATACTGGCGCTGACGCCAGTATGCTGGATCACATGGGAGGGCTTATATTTAGGGTGAACCTCCGCTTTAAGTGATACCTTTTGTTGGCTAAAGTAAGTTAATAAAGATGCAAGCTTTTGGGACTCACCTTTTATCAGGCTTCATATTATCAAGAAAGCCTTAAACATCAGTTACTTTCTACCTAAATATCACACTGTATATAATTTAAAGTATGTCATTTGTAGTGTTGAGCGGAATACGCCATATTCGATTTCGCGATATTGCGCGAATATATAGAAGAATATTCGCGAATATTCGCTAATATCGAATATTCGTGATATTTTATCCAAAAAAAATGTTGCGAAATTTCGCTAATGCGAAATTTTCATAAACGGAGATCATTTCCTGTATTACTAAACTAATATGCACTAAACACTAACTCTACACTAAGGGTCCTTTCACACGTGCGGACCGTTTTTTAGGTCCGTTTTTTTCCCTTCAGTTGATCCGTTTTTTCTTCCGTTTTTCATCCGTTTTCCGTCCGTTTACATCCGTTTTTGATCCGTTTTTACATCCGTTTTTTTATCCGTTTTTTTTTTGTTTTAGAACTTTATTTAATCAGCTTTGAAGAATTTTCCCATGATTCTTTGTTTCCCCAGCGTGCATTGTGCTTTCGATATTGCTTTGTGTTAGCAGGCTTTGTGCTTCCTGATACATTGCTCTACTGTACTGCTTATAACAATGGATTTGGGGAGATATTATGAGCATGTGACCTCATTTGTCATGCTGTACTATTTGAGGAGACAAAAAAGCAGGACCAGGAAGATGTCTGCGAGGAGACGCAGGTACTGGACACATCCTATGCTGCTCAAGAGGCCAACTGAGGGGTTTTTTGCTCTGCACTACGCAGATTTGCGACGCTTCCCTCAGAATTTTTTTAATTTTACTAGAATGACGGTTCCAACATTTCAATTTTTTCTGGAAAAGTTGCATACCCGTTTAGACAGGACGAACACAGACATGAGACGTTCTGTGCCTCCAGAGGAGCGACTTCTCCTTACCCTCAGGTAAGCCAGCCAGCCAGCCAGCCTTTGTGCTTGATTATGTCCAGTGTAATGTTGGATTCCTTTCATAATTTCTTCTACTCTTCCTAGGTTTCTTGCATCTGGAGTATCTTATACGTCCCTAAGCCATTTTTTTTGTTGGGAACATCAACAATTTCTGGAATTGTGCATGACACCTGTGAAGCTATATGGGAGGAGCTTCGGTCTACAGCAATGCCTGTTCCTGATACATGCATGTGGCAGGAAATTGCCAAAGCTTTCTGGAAGAAAACTCAATTTCCTAATTGTGTTGGAGCCCTGGATGGGAAACATATCAGAATTCAGATGCCACCTGGATCTGGCTCTCAATTTTACAATTATAAAAAATACTTTTCCCTTGTATTAATGGCAATCTGTGACAGTAATTATAAGTTTGTAGCTGTCGATATTGGGGCGTATGGCTCAAATGCAGACTCAAGAGTCTTCTCAGCATCGCAAATGGGGAGAAGACTACTAGAGGGCCACTTTAATTTGCCATCAGACAAACCTCTTCCAGGAACTGTAGGGCCAGATATGCCACATGTGCTTGTAGCTGATGAGGCATTTGGACTTTCCCAGCATCTTCTAAGGCCTTATGCCAGGCAGAATTTAACAACCCCCAAAAAAAATGTCAATTATCGCCTGAGTCGGGCAAGGCGCCTTATTGAATGCACCTTTGGCATTTTGAGCAGCAAGTGGCGCATATTTCACACTGCAATTCAACTGAGCGTGGAGAATGCCCAACTAGCAATCCAAGCATGCTGTATCCTCCATAATATAATACGTGAGAAAGAAGGAATTAGTGTTGAAGAAGAGGACAAGATTGACTTACCTTCTGTACGCTTTTCCGGACTGCGACCGAACAATTCTGCTCTTCTCATGCGTGATCATTTTGCAAATTTTTTCATGTCACCAGAAGGAGAGGTTCCGTGGCAGTATCAGCATGTGTAAAAACAGTCACGAGGCACTTTACTATGTGCAACTTCGTAGTACAATGTTTGACCCCTTTATGCTAACCTGCATGATCTTTTTTGTCACACAGAAAATGTTAATGAAATACTTTAAAAAAAATACTACTTTATCTCGTTAGTATTGCAGTTTTGTCATTTATATCAATATATGCTTTCATTCTCATAGTCTCATTATCATGACCCTAACATCGTCATCTTTTTGCATCACTTTCTTTCTATTTGTATAAAGTCCAAAAAAACAAAGCTTTTCAAAGCAGTCAAGTACCTTTATTTTTATGACCGCAAAACATACACTATAAAAGACTTATTAAAACATAAAAACAATCCAAAACATATGGCCAGAGGACACACGGCAATAATTGTAACATAAAAGGATAAACAAAAAAATTAACAAAACTCAAAGGTTCGTATAATAAGGACTGGGGGAGCTAGAGTACGGTTGGGAAGAACTGGCATATGCAGTGGCCTGAGAAGAAGTGGAATCATATGTGGGTGTTTGGGGTGGGGGTCCAAAATTTTGGGTTGTGGTGGGTGGGGCACGTTGCTGATGGTGAACAATGGCCGGGTGGTAATGCTGACCACTAAAAGAAGTAGGTGGCGCATGCTCTTGATGGAATGGGCGTTGGGGAGGGGGGATAACTGGGGGCAATGGGTCGCCGGATATAGACGCCTTCACACACAACCCAATAAAACTCGCAATTGCGAGGTGTGCGTCTATTTTGGTGTTGGGTGGAATCTTTTGCATTTGGTGATACTGACTACGTAGAAAAGAGGCATCCTCATTTGTAGGGTCAGCAAACGGATCATTGTCAGGTCGTCTCATGCCTCTCATCTCCTCCATAAAATTAATCATTGCCTCATCGACATTTTTTTTTTTTTTTTGAAGTGGTGGAAATAGAACGAACCTGAGGGGTGGAAGATTAATTATTAGCACATTTTATTCTTTAAAGATTTCAACAAGAGTCATTTGATATATGATACTTACAGGCACAAGTTGTCTTGGTGGCATGCCTGTTGCTGCCACTGGTGGGTCTTCAAGAGGAGTTGGATGTCTCTCCTCATCTTCCATCTCTCCCTCCTGCTGTGTATTCTCAATATCTGTGTCCTCTTCAGTGTTCGAAATGTTACTGGCAGTACTGTAAAATATTCATTGATAGATGGGTTAAAGGTCAATACAGAGGAGTTATTAGAATACATCTGGTCATATGACGTCCTGTCAGAACAATGGAGTCCTCCGCCCGCCGTCATTTGACAGTGGGCGGTGGACAAGTGGTTAAGTTATGGTGTTAACTATTTTTTTAACTTACCTTCTTAAGCTCATCACATTACGTAAGAAGTCCAGCATTTCAAAGAACGTCCCTTTTTTATACTTCGACGCTCCTGCTCCGCTCCGAGCATTTGCCTCCTCATTGAGATCCCGCCTGTAGCGGTCTCGTAAAGATCGCCACCTTGTCACTATTTTATTCCCTATAAAGTAAAAGTAGACACAATAAACTGACAGAACTGCAACATGTACGTATACTATTTAAAAGCGCATATTTGGAGTACAGTTGTGGCAAAAGAACAGGGGTGTATTTAGGTTTTGTTCTGCTCTAGGTCTTGTGGCAGGTAACGTGGCAGGTGACGTGGCCAGTGGACAATTTGTGGTAGGTGACGTGGAAGGTGACGTGGCAGGTGACAATCCACAGTTCGTGGCAGGTGAAGTGGCAGGTGACGTGGTAGGTGACGTGGCCAGTGGACAATCCACAGTTCGTGGCAGGTGACGTGGCAGGTGACGTGGCAGGTGACGTGGCAGGTGACGTGGCAGGTGACATGGCAGGTGACGTGGCCAGTGGACAATCCACAGTTCGTGGCAGGTGACGTGGCAGGTGACGTGGCCAGTGGACAATCCACAGTTCGTGGCAGGTGACGTGGCAGGTGACGTGGCAGGTGACGTGGCCAGTGGACAATCCACAGTTCGTGGCAGGTGACAATCCACAAATCGTGGAAGGTGGTGTGGCAGGTGACGTGGCCAGTGGACAATTTGTGGGAGGTGACGTGGAAGGTGACGTGGCAGGTGACGTGGCCAGTGGACAATCCACAGTTTGTGGCAGGTGACGTGGCCAGTGGACAATCCACAGTTCGTGGCAGGTGACGTGGCAGGTGACAATCCACAAATCGTGGCAGGTGACGTGGCAGGTGACGTGGCAGGTGACGTGGCAGGTGACGTGGCCAGTGGACAATCCACAGTTCATGGCAGGTGACGTGGCAGATGACAATCCACAATTCGTGGCAGGTGACGTGGAAGGTGACATGGCAGGTGACGTGGCCAGTGGACAATCCACAATTTGTGGCAGGTGACTTGGCAGGTGACCCCCCTTAAACCACTAACTACTTACCACGTTTAATACGGTCCTTATTGCTCAGTGACTGCCAGTTTGGTGTCACCGTCTCAAATACTTCTTCCCACTTCTTGTTACATAGATCTCGGTCGCTATATTCTGTGGACCTCTTGTCCCATATGGCAGGCCGATCATGGACAAGCTGGATCAGCTCCTCATGTCCGACATCTTTGGCCATTTTTGTCTCTTTATCTTTCTCAAACAATGTACAAGCACTGTGTTCTCACACTGGGCAGCATGTATTAGAATCATGTGACATTCGGACTTTACACTACCTGGGTCAAAGGGTATTGTGCTGTATGCATATTGTATGTATATTAAAGTTTTTTGAATTTTGTTTTTTACCATATTTTAACATATTTTGATGAAAAACGGATGTCAGCGGATCGGATGTTTAATGTTAAACGGATCGTCCGCTGACATCCGTTTTTCGTCCGTTCCGTTTTTTTGACGGAGGAAAAATAGGGTTTTCTTCCGTCCAAAAAAACGGAGCTTGCCGCAGACGGATGTTAACGGACGTTAGCGGATGCTCATCCGCTAACGGATCTGCTCCCATAGGGAAGCATTGAGGTCCGTTAACGTGTGAAAGGACCCTAACTCTACTTAAAAGAAAGGAGAGTAAGGGGGCAAAAGAAGGGCGGAGAAGATAATCGCGCAATATTCCTATTGCGCGATTATCTTCTCTGCCCTTCTTTTGCATCAGAGCCAATCAGAATAACTCGAATATTCGGCAAAAGGAATATTGCGCGATATTCCTTTTGCCGAATATTCAAGTTATTCTGATTGGCTCTGATGCAAAAGAAGGGCGGAGAAGATAATCGCGCAATATTCCGTTTGCCGAATATTCGAGTTATTCTGATTGGCTCTGATGCAAAAGAAGGGTGCATCAGAGCCAATCAGAATAACTCGAATATTCGGCAAAAGGAATATTGCGCGATTATCTTCTCCGCCCTTCTTTTGCATCAGAGCCAATCAGAATAACTTGAATATTCGGCAAAAGGAATATCGCGCAATATTCCTTTTGCCGAATATTCGAGTTATTCTGATTGGCTCTGATGCAAAAGAAGGGCCGAGTAGCTGATGCGATTCTTTTATGTTGCCGAAAAGTCGCAATGCGAATTTTCGGCAACATAAAAGAATCGCATCAGCTACTCGGCCCAGGGTCTCTCTCTAATCATACCAGCAATGCTTTTAGACGTCGATGGAGATCACTAGGATGTGATCTGTTTTAAAAATAAATTTGAAAAAATCCGAATATTCGCCATAGCGAATATTCGCCGCGATATTCGAGTTATTCGCGAATACTCGAATATGCAATATGCGAATATTCGTGAGCAACACTAGTCATTTGATTAAAGTTATTTAACAGATAACTTAACTTACGTACTTTACAGTTATATTATCTTTAGAGCTCGCTAGGTGCTTGTAATCACTGCACATTAGCATTTGCATGTAGCCTTTACTTACCCCTTGCAGTAAAGACACGCCATATATAGACTACCCAAACCTTGGCCAGTTCAGCAGGAACCAGCTGAGATTTGGACCATTGTATAGGCAGGTTGAATGTATCAAGTTGATCGCTCAATTTAGGTACACCCAACGGTGTGGATTTTGCATGTGAATATCGCTAACGGCTATACTATCACTGTCTTCTCCCAGCCTGTGATTGCAGGAAAGAAATTTAAAATCAGTTTGATATGCTTAATACATGCTTGTATTTTCAAAAGTATCAACAGAACTCTCCATAAGAATCTGTTTGCTCAAATAGCTGCTTGTATTTACTGAAATATTATATTTTTTTCTTCTAAACAACAGTTTAACGCAAAGATGTGTGCAGTGGAACTGGAAAAGGTATGAATAACCTATACTATCCTAAAATAAGGAACATGTCCTTTCGAGAGATCTGTGATCAATATAGTTACATAGTCAGGTCGAAAAAAAGTCCATCTAGTTCAACCATAGACATGATACCATTGTTAAAAAGCTTTATTGTTCTTAGATTTCAAGTGATCACTGCTTGAATTGATTGACACCTACACCTAGCCAACAACATATATTTGCAAAGATTTTAGCATAAGTTATTCGCTAAATTCTCGCTATACCTTTTTTTTTTTTAATGAGATCCAAAAGGCAGGTTTTGAAGGAAGGATAAGGTACATCCAGCAGTTCCTATGTATAAAACCAAATCCATGTCCTCTCAGTGCAGTCAGGCTGCCAGGTGCACTCTTGGGGACTGAATTAATGAAAATGAATGAGAATGAAAGAGGACCCAATTATGTTTTTTTTTTTTTTTTTTTTTTTTTTTTAAGTATGTCCCATTAAACTTAGTATAGTGTAAATGAGATGGAATATAGACAACCTGATATTAATTTACTTTGCTTAAGCTTGCAGTTCTAAGCTGGTCAGTATTTGACACGTCTGCTTCCCTCTCAAATTACTCTTAATTATGCTGGCGATTTAAAAAAAAGCTGGTATTTGTATAGCAGGAAATTTGACACAAAGAGTTAATGTTTTTACCCAAGATTCACACATTCTTCAAATTCAATTTAAAAGTTTTACAGAAATGTGTTAGAAAAGGTATATAATAAGCACATTTGGCAATATATTTATTCCCTAGTTGTGTGAATGATAGAAAAACGCTTTAATGTGATTCAGTTAGGACAGGCTTTTAATATTTCAAACAGATTCGTAGAAAACTGTCATGAACCTTCTCTGAAGTAGTATATCCGATATCAGATAGAAATATCTGGTCTTGTAATCGCTGTATACATAACAGTCTGTTTCCATTCTATTTCTTTAAGGGAAGATTTCAGTTAACTACAGAAACAAAGGAGAGAGAAAATATTGGGTTAAGAGAAGACATAAAAGTACTGCAGGTGATTTCACATTTTATTATACGGTCCATTTAAGGCTTCTATGCACAGGTGCTTTTCTGTGTGTCTATATCCCGGCCTCCACACATTAGGGTCTTTTTATAAAGAAGTTGCCTGGTGAAATTTCTTATCACTTCCTTAAATGGCCAACTGACATACTGGAATGGCAGTTAGCTGGTTATTTACAGTTTTATTCCAAATTGATGTATTTTTATTCGGCAAAAAGTGGGATCGTTTTTTCTTTTACAAAATACTTTATTGCCATGTATTCCAACATATAACAACATTTTCCCTCAGATGGTTACATTGCGATGTAGGCAAACAAGGAAATAAGGCAAAAAAAATAAAAATGCATAACGATGTGTAGGGGCATGTATCATACACTCAAGCAGGTAACGAGCCCAATGTCATCTAAAATTGAATGAAGAGACGGAAGTCCAAAAGTTGTCGTGGCAATCTGGGGGTGTGCAAAGCACACCGCCATCTTGCCTTGTGCTCTAAAGCACATTCCCGATCTTAAATGAAATAATGCCATGTTTAAGCTAAAAGATTTACTCACCATATATTCCCTGCCATTCATCCAGTAAGCAGACATTACAACAGCTGTTCTCAAGTTACCATTCTTGCCATCATCCCAGCCACAGGCCTGAGCATGGCTCTTTTATTTACACAAAACAGGAAGTCATCACCAGTAAGTTGCCTCCCCCCATGGGAGGCGACATCACCAGATGTCTTCTATACACAGAACAAAACATTCCCTCTGAAAGGAAGTCACATTGAATACATGAATAGAATATAATACAATGAATACAATACAATGAATAGAAATACAAACAATGCTGTCTAAAGTCTTATGGGCGTGTCCGGTCAGGGTGTGCATGTGCCCCCCCTGACCCCAGAAATGCTCACAAGCTCTCAAACTATACGCTGATAGAACCTTTAATCTGCACCATTCCATAGAATAATGCATATAAAGATTATACCCTTATTGAGGCTATTTACAGATGCACGCTACGAATCCCAAATCCTGCTGATCAGACATGACCCAGATAAGAGCGTACATCTGTCCATAGCCACTAGTGTGCTTGCAAAATGAACGCATCCCCCTCAACGATCGTCTGTGCTAAATGCACAGAGGGGCCCCTCGCTGGTGGGCATACGCCCATGCCGCAACCATCACACTCCAACCTCAAGACATTTTCTACTACCAGACGAGAGTCAACCAGCCTCAGGACTGCCACAGTCAGCTCTATTTAGAGCTGGTTGGGGAAGTGTCAAGACTGGGTGCCAATTATGACAATACATAATAAATACATCTTCAAATTTCCACCACAGTCCTCCCTTTTTGTCATATTGCTCCCACTTGTCCTTCAAATCTTGATAGTCTTCTTACACCTACAAACTAATCAGTCCTTACAATCCATAAAAAGGAAACACGGCTTGACATGTAGACTCTGTTCTTCAGGAGACATGACATAAGGAGGACACAACTTGGTGAGCTGTAGTAATCGCAGATTGGGTAGGGGTCCTCTGTGTCTTGTCCGTGGGTCCGACATCGGGGCGTCTCATCTGGTACGAGGGTCATCTGCTCCGGGGCATCTCATCTGGTACGTGGTCATCTGCTCCGGGGCGTCTCATCTGGTACGTGGTCATCTGCTCCGGGGCGTCTCATCTGGTACGTGGTCATCTGCTCCGGCTCTGGTCACGCGTCCAATCAGGCAACAGGAGCGCTTATCATGACATAGAAAGAATAGAAATAAAAACGACATGAGTATATATATTCCCATTTCAATCAACCACGATCCGCTGAAAAATAAGAATTAAATCCCCTCAGATTCCCAGACTATTCAAAGGACTCTCCACCTTCACTCAGTTACAGCTCTGGCTTTGCCTTGTAGGGACCCAAACCTTATCCATATGGGCCTGAACTATTCCCAGTATCCCCTGAACCGGATATCACAATATTTACTTGTAAATTCCCAGAAACCCCCCCTTGGACTGTCAGAACTTCCTTGTAGCTTCAACAGTTACATGAAACATTCCATCCTCAATAGGTGTGAATTGTTCAAACGTATCATAAGCTCAAGCCCCCCACCTTGTACATGCAGGAGACCGTGCCCAGACCTGGTCAGGGTTGGTGAACAATTCCCTTCTAGCTGTCCCCGCCATTCCCAATTTCTCTCGCGCCATCAGATCCTTGCAATCGGCCGCGACATAGGACAGGGACAGCTTCACCACCACGCATGAACCTCTTGCATTGGGGGAATTACCTTATAAGCTGTAGATCTGCATAAACACCAAATTAAAGTTACACACTTGTGGATTACCCAGTCCTGATACCCAACCGACAAGAGGCGGAGCCATAAAAACAAAAATCAATTTTACCCTCTAAAAACATATTAATAAATTCCATTGACAAGTGTCTGTTTGGAGTCTCCACTAGTTTGTCAATAATCCTCATAATTAGCATGTACCACTGTCATCGCTGGGGACTAAAGCTCAATGGAGACTCAGAACAGACCCAGCAATCAGTCTTCTTAATTAGTCAGAGAATACACTTTAAATAATAACTTGGGATGCTTTCCATTGTTACCCTTGCTAAAATTTACTAAACAAACAAATACAAAATAAACAAAGATACTCCTCATTTCTTTGATGTGGTTGAGCCGCTTCTTGCAGTGGCTGGCGTCGTCTCATCCATCAAGCTTCTTTACAAACGACCCAGTCACCTGGTTGGGGAAAAATGAAAACCAATTACCGTGTCGGGGTCCAGGAGAGACTCCTGAACCCTGTGAAGTCCATATTACAGGGATCGTACCCACCCCATCACCCAAGAATGAGAGTGAGGCCGTGTACACACGGCAGAGAACCTCGACGGGCAGAACACATCGTTCCGCCCGTCGAGGTTCTCTCCCGGCCGTCGAATTCGGTGACCCGCCCGTCGGGAATGGCAACCAGCCATTCTTCCAGGCGGGCCGTCGAGGAAATAGAGAGCGTGCTCTCTATTTCGGCTCGACGGGCTTCCCGACGGGAAGCTCGCCGAGACCGTACACACGGCCGAGGTCCTCGCTGGAATGTGCATTCCAGCGAGGTTCTCGCTGATTTTCAGCGAGAACCTCGGCCGTGTGTACGGCGCCTGACAGTTGAGGGAGTACGACCCTGGTTTTGGTTGACCTTCAATGACAACAACCCAGACCTCGTAACTGTGGTCGCTGCTTAACCTGTGCGTGGCTCACTGTCGCCTGTAATCGCTTACCATCTCCTGTAATCGCTTACCATCTCCTGTAATCGCTTACCAGCGCCTGTAATACCCGGAACCATTGACAGGTTCTTAGCAACTAAAATGGGAACCTACTTCACCAGACTGCTGCTTGCCGATTCAAATTCTATCAAAGAAAGACAATCTTGGCACAAACTTGATTAAAATTAGAAAGATTAGTGTTATTGGTTCGGAGAACTGTCACATTTACATTTTATTTACCATCCCCCCTTTTCTTCCTCATTACAGACTGGAGGAAGAAATGATAAAAAGAAACAATGAAATAGCCTATGATACTTTCACCTCCTTAGACCCGTAATTATCCATGTGTACAGCTGTCTACATACACCTGCTCTCTATGTACAAACACTTCCGGAAACTCTTTGGACCTGAAAAATACTTATAAGCAGAAATCATTACTCCATCCTTCATATTTATCCTGCAGAGAATGGCAAACAACAATGACATTCCTGTACATTGTCAGTGACATTCTTCACAAAACCGATTCAAACAAAAACCCTTTGTAACCCTTAACCCTTACTTTTCCCGTTCCTACAAAAATACAAAAGCCGCGACACATCAGAAGATCGCCGCGGTAAGTTTGAAAAAAACATTTACGTTACTACATACAAACATTCAAATACAAATGTGGGGGAGATATTCATAGCTTTCAAAACAAAAATGAAAAAACAAAAACCAGCCGGAATTCTGCCTTCACTCTTTCCGCAATACAAGAAAATACAATGGAAAAATACGAGAACAGCGTGAGAAACTTGCATAGACCAGCTATACAAAGTTCTCCTGAGGCGCGTACCACACCTCCATCCACACTCATTACAGATTTCTGAAACCACATCCGATCTAAATCCAAGGTAACTTTATTCTGAGGTCTCGTACCTCCAGTCAGAGTACCTTCCAAAGGAGTACACCTTACTGTACCCTCTGACCACCTACGACATTCTTTAAGGGGTCTCATGTCCGGAGCCCCAAATCCAGACCTCATGTGCGGTGCAGCTGTCTGACTGGAGCACTGCATGGGCGGCACATCCCATGACGATTCGAATCGCTTTTTTTAGTGAGCTCTGCGTCCAGAACACACCGCGCTTTGTTTTCGGAGCAGTTCTGACTTGCGCCTTTATCATCAAAACCGATGCCTGCATTCCGAATATTCTACACGGCCTGAGCAGGACACTAGCGTACTACTCCTACACATTTATGCTAATATAATCGCTAATAAGATCTCCGGCTATCATACACGGCCTGCTCTGTATCATGATATAAAGCCTCCTAAAATGTGTTCGTCAGACAACCTACAAAGCACCATGAAATCCTCCACTTTTCAAAACAATATTATGGCTTCATTCTACCTGCGTCTACATGATACAACAATAATGGTGACGCCCCTCTGTTTCCTCTCACATACCCAAAACTGTATTTACGGTATAAAACTTCACAAAAACTGAAATTAAACTTTAAAACACTCTTTCAAAATGCCAAAATATTTCTGTTGTCCCTTCAGGACACAAATCTCATTGCTCATCTTTCAGAAGACTTCAAAACTCCTCCCACTGACTTCCTGCTTATATATAAATGCTGAAAAAGGACTTCCTGTTATATGCTCAGCTCTTAAAACCCAAATCTATTTACATAATGACAGAAAGATGGAGAGAGAGGGAAGTCTGTCTTCACTGCCTCGTCTCAACACATCAAAAAAAACTCCATGGACCACATATATATCCCCTGGAAGTATTATAAAGTTGTAAACAAAGCCAAAACTCAATCTCCTGCGTTTTTTCTCTTAAAAACAAAACACCTTTGGTTCAGGGAAGGTAAAACCATCTCCTCCCATCTGCAGAATGGGAGTTGATCCCCCCTGACCCAACCATTATTCAAAAACAATGAACAACTCCCAAACATTTAAACAACAACGCACATCGCTGTGCACAAAAACGCAGTCAGCGCCAGTAACATATTCAAAAACGAAATGTTACACAAAAAGTCTCCACTTTTACACTGCAAAGTCAGCCAACAGGTTAGTCAGATCCTGTATATACTGGCCCTAGTGTCCGCAAATGCTACTCAAAAGATAGCGCTTTACACTGAGTCACAAAATGGCCGACAACAAACCAAGCAACAATGGCGCCATTTACGCTTGTAGTAAAACAATTTAACTGCGCTTCCAAATCACCTGTTTACCACAGGACATACCATACTACACACACATAAAGGAAAACAAAAATGTTCTCCACCCGATCCCAACACAGAAAAGAGCGCGCTAATCAATTTGCACTAAACATCGAAATCCGCCCCAAAGGCTGCTAAAATCCACCAGCAAAATAGCCAGAGAAATATCACACCCAAAGCAGAGGTGGCTGCACCTCCCCCCTAGGGTGACCCATAGAGCAAACAGACTGCGCCCACAAAATGGCCACTGATGACCATGGCAGGCAAACAAGATAGCCTCCATATGCAGTTTTTCTAAACCTGGCTTCTCCACAAAGACAAAACATTGATCATCAAAAACAAACAATAAAAAAACATTTTCTAAAAACAACCAACCTAAAAGGCACACACTTTAGGTTCCTTCAAATCTGACCTTTTTATGGTGTGAACCCCTCATAATGAGCGCAGCACAGGCTTCAAAGCTGACCTTTTGCCAAAAAACAGCACATTCAAAAAAATGTTGGTTATATGTAACATAAAACAAAAAACTCTTTTCTCAAAGCTCATGTAAACAAGCCATTAAAAAAATATATATACAGTGAGCTTACATTTAAAACCTTCCGAAATAAAAACTTTTTTTTTTCATGCTAACAGCAGCTGCTATTGTCTGGCCACTTAAAAATGCATAATTTATCAATTTCTATTCCTCATAAAGATCATGAACATATTACACATGACTTTGCTCTAAAAATTGTACACTCAAGAAACACACAGATCCAACACTAGTTGCCCCTCCCCACCAAAGCACATGTTTCATCAGCCAAACAATTCAATCAGCTCTACCACATTAATGCACAAAATTCAAAAAGGCTCAGCCGCCCATATCGCAGGCTGAATAATCCCACCTATACTGGGGAAACATCTACAATATACAGGTTCCATATGCATCATAAAAATGTTATATCTAACTATGTTCTGAAAGTTGCAAAGTCAGTTGACACAGAAATCAAAACACTGTTCGCCCTTCCCCCCCAAGCCGCATGGCTAGAGGAGCCATGTTACACAAAAGGTAGCCTTCTCCAGCAGTTTCAATCTGGTTAAAAAAATCAAGTCACTTCCTTACAAACTGTTACAAACAAACAAATCGCCCTTCCCCCCCCAAGCCGCATGGCCAGAGGAGCCATCTTACCCAATAGAAAATGTCTACTCCATACATCACACAAAACTTAGCTTTCTCAAGCATTTGCAATCTGGTTAAACAATCAATTCAATCACTTACTTACAAAACTGTTCAGCCACACTTCAAACAGCATTTAGACATACAAAGCAAACTTCCAGTCGATGACGAATCATACATACACACACGATCAAATCCACTCGATTTCACAAACGCACGGAATCACACACATGCATCCAATCGCTTTCACAAACTCACGCAATCACACACATGCATCCAATCACTTTCACAAACGCACGCAATCACACACATGCATCCACAGAATCAGCATCACACACACACACACAACTCTATCACACAACAGTCATACAATCAGAATCACACACACAATCATACATCTATCAAATTCAGACATACAATCAGGATTTCACATGTGCACACACAATCTTACTCAATCAAACTCGAGCATTATTTCAAAAAAGATGTAAACTTTGTTCCTTTTGTAGAGCAGAGCCCCCCCACGCATCGGAACATAAGACTACTGTCCCCCATCTGTACCAATGCCCAAAGGGGCTCTGTCCACTCCTACCATTGGCCCGCCATTTAACTGTCGTGGCAATCTGGGGGTGTGCAAAGCACACCGCCATCTTGCCTTGTACTCTAAAGCACATTCCCGATCTTAAATGAAATAATGCCATGTTTAAGCTAAAAGATTTACTCACCATATATTCCCTGCCATTCATCCAGTAAGCAGACATTACAACAGCTGTTCTCAAGTTACCATTCTTGCCATCATCCCAGCCACAGGCCTGAGCATGGCTCTTTTATTTACACAAAACAGGAAGTCATCACCAGTAAGTTGTAGCGCTATACTCATTAGTTTTGTGAAAATGCTGCCAAATTCACATGACATAACAATGTGAAATCAAACAAAAATTGTATGTAAAAGCATAGTAAAAGACAATTGTACTCAACATGTGTGGAATACTGATATAGGTAGGGCGGGGTGAGTGGGAGGCCCCCCTTCACACCCGCCATTGCCACCAGGGGCATGGAGAAGGATGGCGAATGCCTCCGGGGGTAGGGTCTGCCTACTCCCAACTCCTGCAGTCCGGCTCCTCTCTCTCGAGTTCACGCACAAAAAAAATACACTTAAAAAAAAAAAAGATTATAGCAATGTGAAAGGTTGTGTAACCATCAGTGGCGGTTCGTCCATAGAGGGCGCTGGAGCGCCGCCCCCTCTGGCTCTCACCACCACTGAGTCTAATAACATAGATTCATGCATTGCACGAATCTATGTTATTATCGCCACTGTTATTCAGATGGTCGTCGCTCATGTCCGGCCATCTGAATAATGCCAGGTGGTTGGCTGTACGGGAATGTCTATCAGAGCCAACAGCTCTGATAGGCTTTCCCAATATAGACCTCGGGTCCCGGAAGCTTGACTGTACGCCCCTTGGATAAGATGACAGGCGTCTCAGCCAATCAAGTTGGCCGGTTCTGGCTACCGGTAACCTGATTGGCTGAGACGCCTGTCAGTCATTGAGGGCGGGAAAAGACATTGTGGGACGTGGATGCCTGACTTCAGTAAAGGTAAGTGCCGAGGGGGGGGGGAGAGAGCAACTTACAGGGCACAGTGGGGACAATTGGCATAGCGGCGACCATGGGCAGAGTGGTGACAATGGATGGCACAGTGGCTGGTTTAATGGCATTGAACAGTGGTGACAATGGATGGCACAGTGGCTGGTTTTATGGCATGGCAGAGTGGTGACAATTGATGGCACAGTGGCTGGTTTAATGACATGGCACAGTGGTGAGAATTGATGGAACAGTGGCTGCATTTGATGGCATGGCACAGTGGTGCAAATTGATGGCACAGTGGCTGCGTTTGATAGCATGGCACAGTGGCTGCGTTTGGGCACAGTGAGACTGCAATTTTTTTTCCTTTGCGCCCCCCCAAAAATTTTGAGCACCAGCCGCCACTGGTAACCATAAAATGTCCATCCACACATGGAAGCCTCCACAAGGGGATTAGAAGCAAAATCCAGCAGGAGCTAGTACTGAGTATAAAAGAGGAGAGGCGTCTCTAAGTGTAGCAATATGATTACTTTTAATGAAGGTACAACATTTAGCAACTCACATGGTTGATGATTAAAACAGACGCATCTAAGTATGCAGGCATCTGGGGGAAAAGCTCTCCACATAGACCATCCCCCGTACCGCCGGCTCTCACCGCTGTCAGTCTACAATTGTGACCGGGAAGACTACCCTGCAGTAGAGCAATCTGAAAGGGAAGCTTGAAGTGCTCCCTCAAGTGCAGCATCGAATGGATGACATTGAGGGAGGATGGTCTATATGGACATCTTTAACCCAGATGCCTCCATACTTAAATGTGCGTGTTTTAATTATCTACCATATGAGTTGCCAAATGTTGTACCTTCATTAAATGTAACCTTATTGCTACACTTAGAGGCACTTCTCCTCTTTTATACTCAGTTGTGACGTGATGCTACTCTTATATCAATACATTGCTTGTATATCAAATCAATATTTATAAAAAATGCATACATTGTAAGCGCATGACATGTGTACCATAATAACCCTACTCATACTAGTATCCCACTCATTACTGTAGCTGCATGCATTGAAGTTTCCTGTAAAAACAAAATCACACCAGGCATTTTCTTTTTTTTGGGTTTGGTAAGTTTCTGATGTGTTTTACAGTACATATTGGTATTTGTATCCCTATAGCTCAACCTGTGGCCCTCCAGCATTTGCCAAACTACAAGTACCATCATGCCTCTGCCTTTGGTAGTCATGCTTGCACCTGTCAGCCTTGCAATGCATCATGGGACTTGTAGTTCTGCAACAGCTGGAGGAGGGCCACAGGTTGAGCACCCATGCTATAGAACAGTGGTTCTCAACCTGGGGTCGGGACCCCCTCGGGGGGTCAAATGATGATTTGCCAGGGGTCATCAAATCCTGGACTGTTCCTGAATCTCGCACCGCTCTCCCAGCCTTTTTGCCGCCGCACAGCAGGGCTATCCCTGGAGCCTGTGGCCACCCAGCTGGACTGTTCCTGGAGCCCGCGACCGCCCACTCAGAATCTTCGCAGCCGGCCATTTAGTTCACGGCATGGCTGGGGGACAGATACTAGAGGTCAGTTAACTGGTGAGGAAAGTGAAGTGGGAGGTGCTGGAGGACACCACAGATTTCAGCATAGGTGCCACTGTTGCGAGACACCACAAAGCCGCAGACACAGTAAGTAACACTACCTGTGATTGTAGTTGCCATTAAAAGTCCCCACTACAGTTCTCTGATCAGCAGATGACCTTGAATGAATGAATGAAAACGTATATAGCGCGGCACATGCAAAGCCTCTGGGCACTTGTTGTTCCTGTCTCCTTTGGAATCAAAAGAGATGAGTCTTGATCTTTCTCCTGAATGCTAAGTGGTTCTCCTCCACCCAGGATACACATTTAACCCCTTCTTCACCCCCTAGTGTTAACCTCTTCAATGCCAATCACATTTATACAGTAATTAGTGCATATTTATAGCACTGGTCGCTGTATAAATGTGAATGGTCCCAAAAATGTGTCAAAAGTGTCCGATGTGTCCCATTACTAGTAAAAAAAAATCATAATTCTGTCCCCTATTTTTTAGGCGCTATAACTTTTGCGCAAAGCAGTGGCTTATTGCAATTTTTTTTTTACAAAAATACGTAGAATACGTATCGGTCTTAACTGAGAAAAATCGTTTTTTTTAAAAAAATTTATTTATTAAATTTATTTATTATATATTAAATTTATTTATTATAGCAACAAGTAAAAAAAAATATATATATATTTTTAAATTGATAATAATGAATTAAGCGCTCATTTACAACTAATAATGTGAAATCAAACAATCAAAAACTTGTATACGGTGAAAAAGTGATTTTGTGTCCACCCAAGCTGATCTCTGAAAACCACACTTATCCAGAGCTAGGTCTATAAAGAAGATGCTAATGTTGAAAGAAAAAATCCAGCAATCAATAATAATCCCTTGATATTTCAATAACAGTGAAGGTAAGAAAAACAATCCTGTAACTAAGAAAAATAAATCACATCCACATTCATAAAATGTCAGCACTACATTGAAGAAACTGGTCTGTTTCTGAAGTTTCCTCAGATGTTATACGGTACATGTAATAGAGAGAAAAAACATACCATGGCGCAGCACTGCAAAACAGTGAATGAATTGTGGCTAGGTGTGTGATATCACTTGCAGATCCCCGTTCCAAACGAAAAGCCGCTCAGTATTGAGAAAACATATTGGAGACCTCCGCTGGTCTCAGCACGTTCGACTCCTCCCCCTACGCGTTGTGTCACTGTCACGTGACTTACTCAAGGGAACTGATCGTGGAACGCATCGTGCAGGTCATTTATCTTCCGATACCCGGAAGTTGAAGGAGAGGAGGGAGCTCAAAAGCAATTTACATCATTTGCGGCAACCAAAAACAATGACATCTGTCATAGATAATCTTTAATTACATCCACAAAAATTAATAATATATATAAAATATGAAGTCCATAAAAACCGTGTGGTTAAAACTATAGTACACATATACAAGCTCCACCTAAGGTCAGCTAGGGTACTGCAGCTTAATAATAACATAGAAATAGTACACATATACAAGCTCCATCTAAGGTCAGCTAAGGGCACTGCAGCTTACTAATAACATAGAATTATGTCAAACACAATATTGTCTGCTTAAAAACATGGTAAACCCAGCACCTTGGTGGGACGGTGATTAGATGAGAAATATATTGTGTACATATATGATACTATAATATGATATTAAAAATACTTTTGTATACATATAAGATACTAAAATATGATAATCAAAATAAAAATATATAAAAACAAGAAACAAGAACAAGTTATGAATATGGTTCTATAAATTAATGATCTGAGATAAAACAGTTAAGGTCAAAGTCGATGTTTCATAAATCCAACGAGATTCTGATTTGCTCAACTCTCGGACTCTGTTGCTACCTCTCCAGTGGGGGTTATATTTTTGGATTGCCCAGAATTTTAATTCATGAGGATTTTTGTTGCGACACAACTTGAAGTGACGCGAAACACTATGTTTCCTAAAACCCTTTAATATATTCTGATCATGTTCTCTCAAGCGCTTCCATAATGGTCTTTTAGTCCTTCCTATATACTGCAGAGAGCATGGACATTCTAATACATATACTGCCCCCTCTGTTCGATATGTAATGAGATCATCTATAAGATATTCCTTTTTTGTAACAGTGGACGAAAATTTGGAACACTTTTGGCCCATGAAATTAGTGTGCTTACATGCGAAACACCTCTTACAGGGGAAGAAACCTTTTCCCTGAAAAAAGGTCAAGGAATTGTTCCTACCAGGAGGGTTAGGGACATTTTTGGCTACTAGATCTCTAAGAGTGGGAGCTCGACGATATACCACCCTTGGGCGGATTGGTAAAATACCCTGAAGTTGGCAATCAGCTTGGAGAATAGGCCAATTTTTTTGAAAAATTTCCTCCACCTGTTTGTGTTGAGCCGTATAATTAACAATAATCGATAGTTCATTTTGCCTGGTTGTTTAGGTTTATCTTGTATAAGGAGATTTCTTGGGGTCTCATAAATCTTTTGGATGTGATCCTGGATAAATTCATTGTTGTACCCTTTTTTAACAAACCTCATTCCCATTTGTTGGGTTTGTTCCAAAAACACCTCTGGATCCGTGCAATTTCTACGAATGCGCATGAGTTGACCTTTAGGGATATTTATTAGCCAAGGTTTATAATGGCAACTGTCGACAGGAATATAACTATTCCTGTCGACTGGCTTAAAAAAGGTTTTCGTAGTAATTATATGGTTTTCCACATTGATCTCAAGATCCAAAAACTGAATGGTATTGGCACTTACTACATATGAAAGTCTGATGTTTTTCTGATTATGATTCAGCTTGTCAAAGAACTCCATAAGGGATGTTTGATCTCCCTCCCATATGAGTATACGATCGTCAATAAAGCGCTTATATAGAACTAACTGATTGTGTTTGTTCGTATAAATGGCCAATTCCTCCCACTCAGCCATGAAGATGTTTGCTACGCTAGGGGCATATTTTGCCCCCATTCCAATACCATTTAGCTGTCTAAAAAATTCTGACTCATGCCAAAAATAGCTGTGTTGTAATCCATAAGCCAGACATCTCAGAACAAATCTCTGTTGCCTAGATATCAGCTGGCTAAAACTATTCCTGGCCCATTTTGTAGCTTTAATGGCATCTTCATGGTTGATGTTGATGTATAATGATGCTACATCCGCTGTAGCTATCAAATATGTTTTGGATGGATCTAATACTACTTTATCCAAAGTTTGGATCAGGTGTTTTGTGTCCCTCAGAAAGGCATTTGTATATGGCACTAGAGGTTGGACAAATTTGTCCACATACTCCCCTAGCCGTGCATTGATAGACTGTATGCCGTTAATAATTGGTCTACCCGGTTGTTTGACCGGGTCTTTGTGCACTTTTGGGATCGTGTAAATGATGGGAATTCTACATTCCTCAGGGATAAGATATTTGGCTTCCCTTTTTGATAATACCCCTTTATCTCTTCCCTTCTGGATGAGTATTGTTAATTCTTTCTTATACTCCAAAGTAGGGTTTGCTTCCAGTTTAATATACGTATTCACATATTTCAATTGATTGCCAATTTCATCATAATAGTATTCCTTAGACAAGATGACAATTGCTCCGCCCTTGTCTGCTGGGCGTATGATTATTTCTCTATTCTTCTCCAGGTCTTTTAGGCCTTTATGAATAACTTTAGAGTCCCAGAACTTTTTTATTTTCAGTTTTTCTAGATCTGTCACGACCAATTTATTAAAAACTTACACATGTTGGTTGTTGTGAAGTTGGGGATTAAAAAGGGACTTATTCCTTAAATTGCTGTGTTGGATACGACCTGGGAGAATTTCTCCCCCTTCAACCATAGGCTTGTTTAACATGTATTTTTTTATATTCAATTTTCTGACATATTTCTGTATGTCTACATACATGTCAAATTTATTGAGGTTCTTTTTGGGAGCGAATTCTAATCCTTTGTCAAGGGTAGCAAGTTCAGTTTTGGTCAAATCAATCCCACTTAAATTGATAATGCCCTCTCCTACTGCATTTTTCTTCTTTTGGGTCCTTTGTCCCCCTCTGCAGCCCCTCTTTGATCTGGACTTCTGTTTTGAGTCACCTCCTCTAATCTGGGTGGAGTCCTGTCGTCCCGGCGATACTCTAAAAAAGACCTGGAATTGGTTTCTTCTATATAGTTGGCCAGTGGTTCGTATCTATTTTGTGTAAATGCAGGACTTCTTCTATTTTCCTGTGTATGATATTCTTGATTAGATGGCCCCCCTTGTTGATACGAGGGAATACCAGGCCCATGGTTGTAGTATTGGGACTGGTATCCCTCCCTCGGATCTCTTATAGCTTGGGGATCATAATCATGATGATTCTGCCCATAAGCCCCAGGGGTCTCTGGTTGCCCATAATAAGGGTGAGGCGGTTTTGGGTTATTCTTGTTAGAATTTTTATTTTTCCAAGCAGGTTTTTTTGGTGATTTGGACCTTGGTTTTTGATTTTTTCCACCAATTTTGGGGAGTACTAGGTCCATTGTGTTCATCTCTATGTGGTCTTGGATGTTCATATGGAGTGGAATTGGATGGTCTGTGGTATTCATCCTCATAAGGTCTTGTATGAGTTGGTACCATTTGTCTATAACTCCTAGGAGGAGTAATGATCCGGACCTCCTTCTCTGGGGATAAAGCCACTGACCCATTCTTGCCTTCCTTCAATTTCAATTGCCACTTAAATGTTTGATGTAAGCGATAATCGTTAGTGTCCCTCCAATACTTCCTTTTCTTCCATTGTTTGATATCTATATCTTTTTGTTCTAATACTTTGTTTAGTTGACCCGTTAAAGTTTAACCACACGGTTTTTATGGACTTCATATTTTATATTTTTATATATATTATTCATTTTTTGTGGATGTAATTAAAGATTGTCTATGACAGATGATGTCATTGTTTTTGGTTGCCGCAAATGATGTAAATTGCTTTTGAGCTCCGTCCTCTCCTTCAACTTCCGGGTATCGGAAGATAAATGACCCGCACAATGCGTTCCACGATCAGTTCCCATGAGTAAGTCGCGTGACAGTGACGCAACACGTAGGGGGAGGAGTCGAACGTGCTGAGACCAGCGGAGGTCTCCAATACGTTTTCTCAGCAATACTGAGTGGCTTTTCGTTTGGAACGGGGATCTGTGAGTGATATCACACACCTAGCCACAATTCATTCACTGTTTTGCAGTGCTGCGCCATGGTATGTTTTTTCTCTCTATTACATGTACCGGATAACATCTGAGGAAACTTCAGAAACAGACCAGTGTCTTCAATGCAGTGCTGACATTTTATGAATGTGGATGTGATTTATTTTCCTTGGTTACTGGATTGTTTTTCTTACCTTCACTGTTATTGAAATATCAAGGGATTATTATTGATTGCTGGATTTTTTCTTTCAACATTAGCATCTTCTTTATAGACCTAGCTCTGGATAAGTGTGGTTTTCAGAGATCAGCTTGGGTGGACACAAAATCACTTTTTCACCATATACAAGTTTTTGATTTGGCCTGTTGTGGCCCCTATTGAACACTATTCACATGAATGTGGTTTTTATATATATGTTTTTTCACTGTTTGATTTCACATTATTAGTTGTAAATGAGCGCTTAATTCATTATTATCATTTCCTTTTTTTGGTTTGGTGCACCAGTCACTTATTTAGCAGCTGTTTACATTTGGTCATTCATTTTTGTGGTGTAATTAATTAATTTAGTAGCGCTGTATTTCCTTTACATTTTATTCACTATATTTTTAAATTGTCGCTATTTTTTTGTTTATAGCGCAAAAAATAAAAACCGCACGGGCGATCAAATACCACCAAAATAAAGCTCTATTTGTGGGGAAAAAAGGACGTCATCTTTGTTTGGGAGCCACGTCGCACGACCGCGCAAATGTCAGTTAAAACAAAGCAGTGCCGGAAGCTGACATTTTGCCTGGGCACGAAGGGGGTTTATGTGCCCAGTAAGCAAGTGGTTAATGATTAGTAAGTGACTTATAAAACAAATCTGACCAAAAAAAAATAGTTTAGAACTGTGTACACTTTAAAAACCGCTTTAAAAATTGGTCCGATGAAGTCAAATGATGAGGAAATAGTGAAAATTATTGAACAAAATTATGACATATAAAGGTGTCTAAACATTTGTTTACATAAGAAGATAAGCTAGATTGTCACTTTTACCTGAAGATATATTAAAAACATTTCAAATATCTGGCATTTTAATGTAAGAGCCCAAGGATTTCGAACATTATTTGCCATTAGGATTGGATATTTGTACTGTCGGAGGTAGGTTGCATTTGATTCTTATTAAAATTCTTCTACAAATAGCTTGTTTTCCCTGTCAGCTTGGCCATGCTCAATCATCTTCTTAATGCTTCTTGCATTTTGGAACCAAAATAAATGCCCCCACAAGGATGATCTTATCTCATGATCAGTTGGGATTTGTTTTGCCTAGTTCACTACATGCCACAGTGTAAGTGATGTATAGTGTATCTTATGGTCCACTGCTCCTGATACACAGACAGATGAGAAATTGAGTAGCAGTGTCTAAGTGAAGGCATGACATTTTGTACTAAATGGTATTCTGACCTGTAAATGAAACACTAATACTTGTCACAATAAAATACAATGCAGTGTTTGTATGTAGCTGATTTGTTTTAAAGGGGAATAATACATATAGAGATCAGCATCCGGTTTTCTTTGTTCTTTTGTATTTTGTCAATTTTAGCCTTTACTAATTTTAAATGTATTTTTTGTTGCTTTAATTTTTCTGTAAAATCGAAAACCTAATTATTTTTAGAAACACACATTTCTAAGGAAACATGTTTTTACTTATAACTACTTTTTGGGCGGAAAAAAAATGATATATATTTACACACATACACACACTGTGACTTAATATGTGACTTAATATCTGTTTCCATCTATCTAGTCTATCTATCTGTGCATACATAACTTGTACAAGTCATGGCTGTACTGTACTATGTTCTACAATACCTGCTGCCACACAGCAGTCATAGTTTCCCATTATGAAGCTGTAGAGAAATCTGTATATTTTGGGCTGTATTTTAGCTATGGATTAGTGTGTATGAACTTATCCGGTAAGGTAATTGTTAGCGAAAAACATTGTGATCGTTTTTTTTTTGGGATTAGCTAGATTAAGTGTGTGTATAGAACCTGTGATGATCTAAATGTTAGAACTGACTATGCTAACTTGATTATTAAAGGTTCTGGGACTATCACAGCCATGCTAGGTTAATTATTTATTCAGTCAGTCACCTAGAATCACATGTAGCCAGCAAAGTCTGAAAAGTGTGAATTCTTGCCCTGCATTCTTGCTCCGGTTCACTAGATAGTAAAGTCAGGATCAAAATGATGGCTCTTACACACCCCAAGTTATCTATGACAGTTTCATTATTTCTGTTTTCATACGTTCCTTTTAAAAGATAAGTTCACTTTTGGGAGCATGATACATGCCTCGTCCGTTTTTAGGGTGGAACATGTAATATGTTCCCGCAGCTGCTTCCCACCTGATACCCCTTCCTCCCTGTGACAGCAGGCCAGGGATTTTCTGAATAGAGCACCTCTGTGGGGGCTTCACCCATACAACCGCGTCATTAATTCAGAGTTCTGTGAATGAACTACAAGTACCAACAGATTTTGCAGCTGATAGCTTGTAGGGTGCTGTTAAGCGCTGTGGTATTTTATTGATTCTTCCTGTCATTGTGTTACTGCCTGCCTGTACAAAGTACAAGCAGACAGCTTACACTGACAGTGTGCAAGAGCCCAGCATTGCACCCACGAGCTGCTGATTGTGGGTGCAATGCATCTAAGAAAAAAAAATGTAAATGCACATTGTTTTAGCCTGCAAAAAGTACACACACACACATATATATATATATATATATATATATATATATATATATATATATATATATATTACAGACCAAAAGTTTGGACACACCTTCTCATTCCAAGGCCTCGTACACACGATCAAATCTGTCCGCTGGAAACGGTCTGCTGGACCGTTTCAGCAGACAGATTCGATCGTGTGTACGGCCGAGCCGACGGATTTGGCCACCCGACAGATTTCAAAGCATGCTTTGAAATCTATTGGGTGGGAATCCGTCCGCCCGACATGTCTGCTGGTTAGTACACTTACCAGCAGACATGTCGTCCCGCACCGCCGCCGCACCGCCGCCGAATGGATTCGGCACATGCGCGGAAGTGTTTTACTTCCTGGTGCGGTGACGTGGCGGCGTCAACGTCACCGCCACGTCACAGACACGTCAGCGCGCCGTCTGCTGGCGGGGATTTTGGTTTGCTCGTGTGTACACGCGAGCAAACCAAAATCCCAGCAGACAGATTTGTTCAAATCTGTCGGACAGACAGATTTGAACAAATTTGTCTGCTCGTGTGTACGAGGCCCAAGAGTTTTCTTTTTTTCAGGACTATGAAAATTGTAGATTCACACTGAAGGCATCAAAACTATGAATTAACACATGTGGAATTATATACATAACAAAAAAGTGTGAAACAACTGAAAATATTTCATATTATAGGTTCTTCAAAGTAGCCACCTTTTGCTTTGATTACTGCTTTGCACACTCTTGGCATTCTCTTGATGATCTTCAAGAGGTAGTCACCTGAAATGGTCTTCCAACAGTCTTGAAGGAGTTCCCAGAGATGCTTAGCACTTGTTGGCCCTTTTGCCTTCACTCTACGGTCCAGCTCACCCCAAACCATCTCAATTGGCTTCAGGTCCGGTGACTGTGGAGGCCAGGTCATCTGGCGCAGCACCCCATCACTCTCCTTCTTGGTCAAATAGCCCTTACACAGCCTGGAGGTGTGTTTGGGGTCATTGTCCTGTTGAAAAATAAATGATGGTCCAACTAAACGCAAACCGGATGGAATAGCATGCCGCTGCAAGATGCTGTGGTAGCCATGCTGGTTCAGTATGCCTTCAATTTTGAATAAATCCCCAACAGCGTCACCAGCAAAGCACCCCCACACCATCACACCTCCTCCTCCATGCTTCACGGTGGGAACCAGGCATGTACAGTCCATCCGTTCACCTTTTCTGCGTCGCACAAAGACATGGTGGTTGGAACCAAATATCTCAAATTTGGACTCATCAGACCAAAGCACAGATTTCCACTGGTCTAATGTCCAGTCCTTGTGTTCTTTAGCCGAAACAAGTCTATTCTGCTTGTTGCCTTTCTTTAGCAGTGGTTTCCTAGCAGATATTCTACCATGAAGGCCTGATTCACACAGTCTCCTCTTAACAGTTGTTCTAGAGATATGTCTGCTGCAAAAGGTGGCTACTTTGTAGAACCTAGAATATTACATATTTTAGGTGGTTTCACACTTTTTTGTTATGTATATAATTCCACATGTGTTAATTCATAGTTTTGACGCCTTCAGTGTGACTCTACAATTTTCATAGTCATGAAAATAAAGAAAACTCTTGGAATGAGAAGGTGTGTCCAAACTTTTGGTCTGTACTGTGTGTATATATATAAAATTAATGTAAACTTGCCCTTTAAGACTTTTGAGGCTAGGCTGATGCCGCGTACACACAATCACTTTTTGGCATGGAAAAAGCAAAGTTTTTCCAACTTTATCATTAAAAACGACGTTGCCCACACATCATCGTTTTTCAAAAAAATTATGAGCAAAGCGTGGTGACGTACAACACGTACGACGGCACTCTAAAAAGGGAAGTTTCATTCAAGCTCCATCTCATAACTTGCTTCTGAGCATGCACGGGTTTACAACGTCGTTTTAGCCCACACACGATCATTTTTTACAACCCGAAAAACGACATTTTAAAAAAACGACGTTAATGCAGCATGCTTGAATTATTATTTTTTGGTAGTTTTTCAGAAGATGAAAAGCGATGTGAAGCCCACACACCATCATTTTACATGTCGTTTTTAAAAACGTCTTTTTTTTTTTATGCTGAAAAGTGATCGTGTGTACGCGGCATTAGAGTTTGGAGTTACAGGGCTAAGTTTAAAGGCTAATTTAGACAGGTCTGATATGGACACTTTTATTCAGTGCAGCACAACACACAAATGGTTCACAGGTGCATTGTCTATATCTGTTGGTATACAATTGAATATAATTGGCACTGCAATGCAGCATGCTTAACTTTCATTACCATTCTTAGCATCAATGCAAGGTAAAACCGAACCATTTCATTTTATTTTTGTACATATAAAAATAATGCTACATTAGAGAATAAATAATATTTATAGAACATTCATATGCAGAATTCCAAATATCGGCATCCCTAATATAAGTAATGAGTTAACAGTCATTACTGCTACCACAATAACATTTATTAAGTATTATCGTTTATAATATTTCCAACTGGGGGGGGGGGGGGGTGTACTGGCCCCTATCTAAACATACTCTTTGGATGATCCTAATCAATATTTAGACTGATGTATATGAATATGCTAAACATTTTATTATTTTATGTAACAATATGTTTATATACAATAATTACATTTAATTGTTACATTTTATTTTGGAGTGCGGCGATCGATCACCGGAGCTGAAGAACGGGGAGAGCCATGTGTAAACACGGCTTCCCCGTTCTTCACTGTGGCGGCAGCATCGATCGTGTCATCCCTCTTATAGGGGGACACAATCGATGACGTCACACCTACAGCCACACCCCCCTACAGTTGTAAACACACTTCAAGTGTCACATATCCCCATCAGCGCCCCCTGTGGTTAACTCCCAAACTGCAACTGTCATTTCCACAGTAAACAATGCATTTTAAATGCATTTTTTGCTGTGAAAATTACAATGGTCCCAAAAATTTGTCAAAATTGTCCGAAGTGTCCGCCATAATGTCGGTCATGAAAAAAATCGCTGATCGCCGCCATTAGTAGTAAAAAAAAAAAAAAATTAATAAAAGTGCAATAAAACTATCCCCTATTTTGTAAACGCTATAAATTTTGCGCAAACCAACCGATAAACGCTTATTGCGATTTTTATTTTTTTACCAAAATTAGGAAGAATACGTATCGGCCTAAACTGAGGAAAAAAATTGTTTTTTATATATATTTTTGGGGGATATTTATTCTAGCAAAAAGTAAAAAATATTGCGTTTTTTTCAAAATTGTTGCTCTATTTTTGTTTAAAGCGCAAAAAATAAAAACCGCAGAGGTTAACAAATACTACCAAAAGAAAGCTCTATTTGTGCGGAAAAAAGGACGCCAATTTTGTTTGGGAGGCACGTCGCACGACCGCGCAATTGTCAGTTAAAGCGAAGCAGTGCCGAATCGCAAAAAGGGGTAAGGTCCTTTAGCTGCATTTTGGTCCGGGTCCTTAAGTGGTTAAAGGATAACTCCACTTTTGTGAAAAAAAATATAGCAAATAAAAAAATGTAATTATAGTTAATACAATTGCTACACAAGCTATATTGTAATTTCATGTTATTAAAGGCTAAATTAATCTTTACAGAAAAAAAAATTTTCCTGCAAAATCCTGTAAAGCATTGCACCCGTAATCAGTAGATCATGGGTACAATGTGGGCTCCTGCAGATGTGTCCTCTGACTTCCAGCCCATGCCTGTGCAAGCATTCTGTTTGAAAGCAAGAAAATGTCAGTGGACCCCAAGACCGCTCATCAACCCTCCTGCAGCCCATTAAAACTATAAGTAGTAGTTTATTTCAAACATGTAAAAAAAATATAAAAATAACAGAAGAAATAACAGTAAGTAATCATACAGTAGTAAACAGACACAAAAAATAGTTGCAAAAAGAAAACTGTACAAAAAATATTGTAAACAAAATAATTTAGTTTACATATTTAAAAAGGAGTGTTAGCTGACGGTATCTGTAATTTAATCATTCACAGGAAGCTGTAAATGAGTAACGCTGCTGTGTGGGTGGAGCGACATTCAGTTTTTATTATAAAATGATAGAGTACGTAACCCCTATCCGCTGTCAAAAGGAGGGGGGATCAGGGAGAAAAGAGCTGGAACATGTTACATGTTCCACTCTAAATGTGGGTGGAGCATTTAACATGTTCCAAAGGTGAACTTATTCTTTAAAAACTGCCTTTCCTTTTCAATCTGTAATGCTATAATTTTCTGTAAAATTCAGTACAATATGGCAACCTGGAAGTTTTCTGTGCACGGTTGGTGTAGAGAACTTCCCCAAGTGTGGCATTTCCTGCTTGTGTGATTGAGTCATTGATTTTCCCAAATAGAGATACAAATCCGATTTTAGGCATCTTTTGCAACAAAAATTACATTTTTGTGAGATACTGCAAATGGAAAATTACTTAAGGGATGAGGGATTTAGACATTGCAATTTTCCTCCTTGGAAAACTGCAAGTACATCAACTTAGATTGAACGCAGACATTCACATTCAGGAACCAGAATTCCAAGGACTAAGTGGCGCATACAGCTTTTTCTTCATAACAGAAACAGTTATGACTCTGCTACAAAATCTGTTAAAATCTCTGAAATGTACATAGATAGCCCAGAGGGAATTGCCTTTTACTTAATAAAAGGAATCCCTTATGCTGGGACTCTCCGCTGTCAGAATACACTGATCAGCACCTGAAGCCGATCAACAAAAGTTTTCCACCATTCCCGTTCAACAGAATCTAATGATCGACTTCTGTCAAACAGGGACACCTCACACGACTCCCAGGTCTCTCCTCTCCCCGTTTTACAGCTCCAGTGTCTGTGGGCCCGAGACTCCCCTGCTGAAGAGAGTTGAGGAGGCAGGGCATGTAAACTGACCACTGTGTCAGCAGCCATAATAAACTGTGGTCAGTTTACAGGAAGAAGGACGTAGTCAAGCAGGATCAGCCAAGAATTTCAGATGATAGAAGGGGCCAAATTACACAGCACAAGCAGTGTGCTGTATAACATGCTTTAAGGGAACAAGATCCATTTTTTTTCTAGGTTAACAAATGCTTTAGCAGTTATTCCATCTGATTGGATGCGGTCACTGTTCAGCCAACAGTTTTCCACCCGGCTCCTTTGATTTTTTTTTTTATTGAACTATCTTGAGCCAGGTGGCACTGATAGAACCACCCATAGCTTAAATTTCGGCCTTAGAAGATGAATGTATTTCTAGCAAATCAATATATTTTTTTTTTGCAGGGTCTTTAACCACTTAATCACCGGGCCTATTCTGGCACTTTTCTCCTTCATGTAAAAATCACAATTTTTTTGCTAAAAAATTAATCAGAACCCCCAAACATTATATATTTTTTTAGCAGACACCCTAGGGGATAAAATGGCGGTCATTGTAACTTTTTTCTTGCACAGTATTTGCGCAATTCTTTTTCAAACGCCTTTTTTTAGGAAGAAAAAGTTTCATGAATTAAAAAATATCAAAACAGTAAAGTTAGCCCAGTTTTTTTGTATAATGTGAAAGATGATGTTGCGACGAGTAAATAGATACCTAACATGTCACGCTTTAAAATTGCGCACACTCATGGAATGGCGCCAAACTTCGGTACTTAAAAATCTCCATAGGCGATGCTTTACATTTTTTTACAGGTTACTATTTTGGAGTTACAGAGGAGGTCTAATTCCATGAATTGTTGCTGACACTCTAACGCACGCGATGATACCTCACATGTGGGGTTTGAATGGTGCTGACATATGTGGGCAGGGCTTGCATGCGTGTTTGCTTCTGCACGCAAACGACCAGGACAGGGGTGTTTAAAAAAATATATATATATTTTTTTATACTTCTTTTTTTTTTTTTTTTACACTTTGTTTTACTTTTTTTTTTTATCACTTTTATTCCTATTACAAGGAATGTAAACATCTCTTGTAATAGGAATAGTGTGTGACAGGTCCTCTTTATGGAGAGATGCAGGGTCAATAAGACCCCAAATCTCTCCTCCAGGCTGGAAAGCATTAGATCGTGGAAAAAAATTCACCGATCTAATGCATTCAGCCGCGGTTGCGGCTTTCTTTACATTCCGGGTACCTGGCGTGACGTTATAATGTCGCGCCCGGTCCTCCGACGGTCATAGAGATGACTGTGACCTTCTGGTCACCAGTCATCTCTATGCTTCACCAACGAGCGCCGGCCGATTCGCTCTCCGGGCCCCCGATGGCACGGGAGAGCCCGGAGAAGCACCGGATGGTGGCGGGGGGGGGGGGACACGTCCCCTCCCGCTGCCTAGAAGAACAATCGAGCAGCGGAACTGCTTTGATCGTTCTTCTGGTGCACAGGGCTGCAGGCATCACTCAGATATCCCGCACAAATTGCATGACGTCCTGCGGTGATCAAGTGGTTAAAAGGATAAAACACAAGGAAACGTGCATGTATTCAGGAGGTGTAGTGCATTTTTTCCCTCTTGACAGACATTTTCAGTAAATTTATTGCTGTATTATCTGCTCCTGTAGGCATTGAAGAGTAAGGATAGGGGCTCAAGCGTGTTCACAACCACACCTACAGAGCCTGCCAGCAAGTCGGCACTGCACAGAGCTAATCACAGGCAGTGAGACGCTTCCCCATCTGTGCAGCCACGGATCAGAAAAATTTCCCACTGCCTGTGATAAGCCTTCTTCCTGGCGGGCTCTGCACATGTGGTTGCGAACACACCGGAGCCCATCCTTTTTGAAAAAAATGTTTACTGGCTGATGCCACTATTCACTGATTGACATCACCTGCTTTGAAAAGGTACTCATTAATTAGTATTTTCTCTTGTGATCTATATGTAAATAATGTCACTTTTCTTGTTGCAGTTGTCAAAATACAGCTTGCAGAAAAAGATAGATGATTTGGTAAGTAACATAATACAACTATGGTTTACTTTGATTTTATTCAGAAGGTAAAACTTATTATTTTTATTTTTTTCAAAATTCTTTATTTACACACAACAAAGAGCGTTCCACACGGATCACAGCAACATTCAAAAAGTGTTATCCAGAGATGCATAAACAAACAAAATGCAGTCATAAATATACTGTTATTAAGGACGAATAGGTTATCCCATAGGTCATCACATAGCGTCAAGCTACTAGCTCTTACGGGCAATACGCAGCAAACACTGCAATAGTGAGATTCAGCTTACCGTTCCAACCTCCCCGTGGGGTCGTTGGTAGGGCGATAATCATCCATGGGATGTGGCATGCAACCAGGGATCCGCGGATTCGCTTACCTTTTCCTAATATTCTAGAAGGTAGCAAGAGCGAAAAGAGAAGAGGGACAGTAAATAGTAGTAACTCCCCAGACATAGCCTGGGGAGTCAGGGAATGCAACCACCCCGTGGGGGAGATTCCCGGTTGGGGGGGTATGTAAGGGGGGGGGGGGGAGTACCCGCGAACATGGATCCATATGTCTGATGGCTCTATCTGCGTTGCGCTTGGTCCAGTATATCAGCTCCTACGCTATTGAGGGCAGGGGGGCTAACCCCTGGGTTCGGGTCGGGTCTCTAAGACTTTGTCCTTCATCTGAATAGGTGTAGATGTTCCACAGCCGTCATGTTTGTATATGAACTTCCTCTCTGTCTTGGCTTGAAAGAATCAGATCCTCCATCCTATTCATGTCATCCACTTTCCGTAGCCACATTGCTACAGTCGGTGGTTCTGAGGATTTCCAGCAGATGGGGATGCAGGCCTTTGCGGCATCAAGAAGTTGTCTAATGATTGATTTTTTATACACACGTGTGGGGATGTCATTGGCGTGTAACAGTAGAAAGGCTGGGTCGTCGGGGAGGTGTCTGTCTGTGAATTTTTGGGATATCCTTCTGACTTCCGTCCAGAAGGGTCTCAGTCGTGGGCAGGACCAAAAGATATGGGGCAGTGTGCCCCCCTCGGTCTGACAGCGCCAGCACAAGTCTGAGGTCGTTCGGAACAGTTTGCTAAGCAAGGTCGGTGTACGATACCAGCGTGTCATGATTTTATAATTTGTCTTTTGGACTTTCGTGCAGATGGAGGACTTGTGAGCGAATGTCAATATTTGTTGCTTTTTCTTTGCAGAGAACGTGCAGTGTAGGTCCTGTTCCCATTTAGCTATGCATGGGATACGATATCCCTCCGTCGGTGTGGTTAGTGTGTTATATATAATGGACAAGGCGTGTGGTAGCGGTTCCGTGCCCAAGCACAGCTCTTCCAAAGCTGTGAGAGTGTGGGTACCCTCAAGGGGGGGGGGGGTGGCATGGTATGTAGGAAGTAATTGAGTTGATTGGCCCTCAAGAAATCCAAGCGGTAAATTCCGCTTGGGTCCATCAGTTCTGCGAGAGTTTTCCAGCGTCCCGCAATGCTAAAATGGGAGGCCTGAAATGTGCCCGATTCTCTGAGTACGAAATCGTACGTCTCGTATTCCTGGTTCAAATTGTGGGTTGCCCAATACTGGGTATAACGGTGAGATTCCCGCTGTCAGCCTTGCCTGAGAAAGTAGCCTAGCGCAGACCTTGAGCGTGGTTCCTATCAGGGGGTGAAATCGCATTGATCTGTGTAGTGCCGCAGGGCACCACGGTGCTCTCTGTAAAGGGATCTCGCTCCAGGTTAGGCCACATTTTGGTGTCTTTATGCACCAGTCAACAAGGCGGTTTAAGTGAGCAGCGTGATAATATGCCCGGACATCGGGCATGGTAATTTCCCCATGACTCTTGGGCAGGGACAGTACCGATCTGTGTATCCGAGGATGTTTCCCAGCCCACAGAAAGGTCTTAAACATGGTCTGAACCTGTTTGAAGAAATCTGCTGGTATATGAATGGGGAGGGCTTGAAGGAGGTATATACATTTCGGCAATATGGACATCTTCAGTATGTTGCACCTGCCGAACCAGGAGTGGAGACCGGTGGTCCACTGGTCCAGCAACTTCTTGACCGCTTTCAGGAGTGGTGGGAAGTTGAGTCTAAAAGTATGGGAAATGGTTGGGGGGATGCGTGTACCAAGATAGTTCAGAGCCGTATCTGTCCACTGCAGTCCAATACTGCTGCGTAGGCGTTCTAGACTTGGGCTCGGGATTCCCACCCCCATCGCTACCGACTTGCTCATATTTATTATTAGGTTGGAGAGTCGTCCATAGATCTCAAATTCCCTCATCAGGCTGGGAAGGGATGTTCCTGGGTTCGTCAAAGAGAAGAGCAGGTCATCCTAAGAACGTATTTTAGGCACTTATTTATACAATTCCAGTTATGATGGTTTCTACAAATTACATTGTCGTTTAACAGTATTGAAGTAGATATAGGTGAAAACACTGAGGCCTCGTACACACGATCAAATCTGTCCGCTGGAAACGGTCCGCTGGACCGTTTCAGCAGACAGATTCGATCGTGTGTACGGCCGAGCCGACGGATTTGGCCACCCGACAGATTTCAAAGCATGCTTTGAAATCTATCGGGTGGGAATCCGCCCGCCCGACATGTCTGCTGGTTAGTACACTTACCAGCAGACATGTCGTCCCGCACCGCCGCCGAATGGATTCGGCGCATGCGCGGAAGTGTTTTACTTCCTGGTGCGTTGACGTGGCGGCGTCAACGTCACCGCCACGTCACCGACACGTCAGCGCGCTCTCTGCTGGCGGGGATTTTGGTTTGCTCGTGTGTACACGCGAGCAAACCAAAATCCCAGCAGACAGATTTGTTCAAATCTGTCGGACGGACAGATTTGAACAAATCTATTGCCTCGTGTGTACGAGGCCTTAAAGTATAATGTGTACCTATAAACAGCACTGTGAAATGTGTGCAAATCACTGTAAAAAAAATAAACATAAACAAAAGTAAAAAGTAAAAAAATTGAATTACCAACATAAATTAATAGTGTAGGCAATAATTTAAGCAATAATTTAAGCAATGAACCCGTGCACAAAAAAAGTGAAATAATAAAAAAAAGTCCATGTGTTTCAGATAATAAATCTTCAAAACAATCTTCAAACAATCTTCCACCACACCTCCAGTGTTCAGTGCATCTGTTACCCGTCAGAGTGCTCACTCACCAAATAAAGATGCCGCACACTCTCGTGTGCAGGCAAACCAGCTTGTAACACCACAAATTCACGATCCAAGGATGATCCACACCATTCCACATAGAGTGAGATAAAAATGAAGCACAATAGTGTAATACCGTAAAACCAATTTTAATACACTAAAAGGTGAACAAAAATACACTCACAAACGCCCGTGTAAAAACGGCATGGTATCACATCACTTGTCCAAACGCACAGAGTGACAGGTCCTCTTTGGTTGGCAATTCGGTCACGGCGGACCCCCACTAAAGTCTCACCGCTCCGCCGCTCCGCAGCTCAATCTGATGGGAAGGTTGCTGGGTAGATCAGTTGATAAGTAAAAGCAAAGAAAAAACTCCAAACGCCACTCGGGATGCTTAAACTTGTGTCACGTTAGTTCAAACACACTCTCTTAGGCCACGCCCCGACATGTTTCGTCGATAGTGACTTATTCATGGCGTTTAACAGTATTACATATTTATATGCAGATTGTAATTAGGGTTGTCCCGATACCGATACCAGTATCGGAATCGGGACCGATAGCAAGCATTTCCCAGAGTACTCGGGGAATTTTTTGATGCCTCAGCTGATACCTGGGCAGGCAGGGGAGTTGCAAGTCTTCTCCCCCCGTGCTGTTTTTTCCCGTGCCCCGCGCTGTGCTGTGCTGTCCTGTGCTGTGTTCCGTGCTGTCCTCCCCCTTCCCCCCTGTGTTCCGTGCTATCCTCTCCCCCCGTGTTCCGTGCTGTTCCCCCCGTGTTCCGTGATGTCCTCCCCCCCCGTGTTCCGTGCTGTCCTCCCCCCGTGTTCCGTGCTGTCCTCTCTCCCCCGTGTTCCGTGCTGTCCTCTCCCCCCCCCGTGTTCCGCGCTGTCCCCCCCCGTGTTCCGCGCTGTCCTATCCCCCCTGTGTTCCGCGCTGTTCTATCCCCCCTGTGTTCCGCGCTGTCCTATCCCCCCCTGTGTTCCGCGCTGTCCTATCCCCCCCTGTGTTCCGCGCTGTCCTCTCCCCCCCGTGTTCTGTGCTGTCCTCTCTCCCCCCCGTGTTCTGTGCTGTCCTCTCTCCCCCCGTGTTCCGCGCAGTCCTTCCCCCCCCACCATGTTGCGCGCTGTCCTATTTCCCCCTCAATTTGTCAAGGGGGAGAGCAGAGGTAGGAGCCGCTAAACCAGGCTCCAAACTTTTCAGAATAAACATAACTGAGCATCGTAACCTGTAATTATGATGCTTCTGTTTATGAATAGAGAGGAGCTTCTCTCCATTCTTAGCTGAAGCTGCTGAAAAAGGGACTGGGGAATCTGTGTCCTTAGTCCCTTTCTCTGTCTTAAAGGGGAGATGTCAGAGGTCTGTTAAGACCCCTGATATCTCTAATAAAATAATTGCAATTTTTTTTAATAAATAAAAATAAAATGTAAATAAAAAAAATAAAAAAACACACTGACAATCCACCCCCCTAAAAAACACACAAAAAAAAAAATCACTGTAAAAAAAAAATATATATATAAAATACTGGCACATGACATTAAAAAAAGTATCGGTATTCGGTATCGGCGAGTACTTGAAAAAAAGTATCGGTACTTGTACTCGGTCTCAAAAGTGGTATTGCGACAACCCTAAATGTAATATTTGAATTAAAGTAGATTTTATATCTAAAGCTGACCTGGTGCCAATTGTTGATCAATTGATAAATCAAATATATGAAGCAATACAAAAAAGATGATTGATTACCCCCAATTGTATATCATCATGTCCCATGCTCATCCTCCTGTGTAATACTGTACTGTTATTAAATGCTTGAGCCATCTTCCTGATAGTAGATTCCTGCTTGCTCGCTGATCAAGAATGTGTCATCAACTGGAAAGGCCAAAATTCCTCAGCCTTGTGGTTATGACCCTGAAACTGAATGGATCTGCCTGAGCGGATTGCTGATGTTTGTCTGCCAAGATCCTTGGTGTTTTTACATCATCTGCCTTGGCACAGGTCATGTGACTGAGTCACATTGCTACAGAATCTTCAACGTTAAAAATAATAAAATAATGGATGCATGTTTAGCTTTCTGCTGTCCTGCTAGTAAGTGTGATGGGTCTTTATCTTTCCTTTAAAAAATGTTGGTCTTTCCTAATATTGGCTTATAAACGTGCTTTTTGCATTGCACAACAAATGTTTCAAGCAACTGTAATTTTTCAAGCGATAGTACTGCCTAAAAGCTCCATCCCATTCATTTGTCCAGCTATGTATTGTTTATATTAAAACATAATGATTTTCTTGGAAACCAATTATAATCAAAAGCAGTAAAAATGCCCTGTCCAGTTTGAGAACTCATCCAGTATGATCATTTCTGGAGGAGGACGTTCATAAATTTAAAAACCTTCAAAACACCAACGTACTGATGTTATATTACTCTTTATTACCATTGTATATGAGTCAGAATAAAAACCTAACTGGTAATGCATCAAGATAAAAAATGGGAATAGAATTCAGAGCCATATCATATATGAAGCAAAAGTTAAGTAAATCAATATACTTTTCAATTTGTATTTTAATCTGAAACCAGATAATTTAGAGTCTATCATTCCTGACAACAATGATGTTAAATGGTCCCTAAAAAGATTAAATAAAAGTCTGGAATTTTGACTATGATTATTCCCTGTTTTAATGAATATATATCTATGGTAACTTGTCTGCTCTGTAATATTCTACTTTTCTTTAATAAAATGTTTCCTGATAAAAAAAAAGTTTGGTAAAAGGTTTTTAGGAACACAAAAGTAACACAAAGTAACTTTGTATTTAAAAAACAAATCAAGGTTACACAACAGCCTGGTAGCAGGCACCACTTTCTTGCTATTCTGATCCATTGGTTTAACCTACTGAAAAATACCATGATTTCAGGTCCAGGGCAACACATGACTCCCCTACAGCCAGCCTCAATATTTAGTGCTCAGTGTGTCATTTCCTATTCCCTATGTCACTACAGTAGCGACATAAGGGTCTCCTGGATGAACCATAGAGCACAGTTGGGGAAAGGGGGGGGGGGCGAGATTGACACTCCTGGAAGTGTTGAATTGGAAAGACAACTCAGCAGAGGATTTTCTTACAACTAAGCATTGTCCAGAGGCACAGGCAGCAGGGAATGTTAGAGGAAAAGTACAGACAAAGATTGTTTGGTTGTACTTCTCCTGTGGGTCACAGGAGTGCAGTTTGTTATGCACTGACCTGTTTGCAGCAGACAGCGGGCTAAAACCAGTAAGCACGTGGGGGGGGGGGGGGCAGAGCAGAGAGCTTCTAACAGCAGCTCTCTGCTCAGGCAGTGTTTTATCGCTCAGTTTTTAGTGTTAGAGTCCGCTGCTGCATCCACCTAGGTAAATATGATTCTTTAGAAAAGAACATACATCTCTTTTAAGATTCACTTTATTCTTTACAAGCAGTAAAGCAAACAGTTTCCTGTGCAAAACAAACAGTTCTTTATTCAGACATTTTCCATCATGAGGTCTTTTGGGTCAAGCTTGGGCAGTTTGTGTAGAAATAATTTTTCCCAGGAAACTTAAAATTGTGTAAACATTGTAAAATAAAAATTGTACGGCTTTGTAATATAAAATGTTTCCAATAATGTACATATTTCAAAAGATCATCAGAGATATGAAATCTTTATTTTCCTGTTTACAATGATTTAAATTTAATATTTCATAACTTATACTTACGGGTACAGGCAGACTAGCACATTAAAGAGAATCTGCCTCAGACACATCTCTGCATCTGTTGTCTGACTGCCAAAACTTTGGAATGCCTTCATTGTGCCAAAACTAGCTTCCCACCTACTGCACACCCCTATAGGCCAGTGAGGTAGCCCAAGATGCCGATAGGCCAATAGGAATTGTGGAGGGTGACAGGTAGCAGTAAGCTCCACCATTACCTTGAAGTGACCAGAGGTCACTGAAGCCTACAAATTTTGCAGCTTCAGTATACGTCTGATAAAGCGATCGTAAAAACTGTCTTTTTTTTAATTAAAATAAAAAAAGAGATTACCGTATATATTATTATATGTTGCCTCCTCCTTTTTGGGCCCCGCCACTTTTTAATTCACGAAAATAACATCATGAAAATATTTTAGTAATATCTGCAGCTATATTATGTCTATTTTAGGACTAAGGGATGACTTTAGTTTGAAAGTTGTGGTTACCGGGAGGCCAGATCTTAGGTTGAGTGTTCAGCTTAGCTGGTAGGGTAAAAGGGAACTGTTTTTTTTTTTTTTTGTATAATTAGAACAATGCCAAACATCTAATGCAATTGAAGTGTTATGTATTTACTGTATGTTCAGCAAAAAGTTATTGCAGATGAAAAGTTATATGCTAAAATTCTGTATGCCAATGTTCCCACCCCATAAATGACTGCAATAACTTTAAAAGCTGAAGTTTTTTGTGCCTATGGGAGGGGGGTTATGACTGAAACTAAGGTAACCACCCTGTTGCAACATGGCTTTTAATTTTGGAATATACAGTATATCATTTTGTTCCTTGCTGAACAGTCTTGCTATTTAAACCCTGCATTCACAATGTATTAGTCATATAAAAGTCTTGCTACTAAATAATTGCATGAAAACAAAGCTCCCTGTGAAAATCCTGCTGCAGGTCCACTCTTTAGTGCTAATGACGGATAATGAAATCCTTGCTGTGGACACACCGCCAAGCTTGATTAAATAAAAGCTGTGAAATTTTTATGCTCTGCTGGGAAGAAAAACGATAATATTGTCAGACTATTACAAAAGGGGATTTTAATTAACCGGCTAAAAAATAAATGTCTGATTTAGCTTTAAGTACCCTGACATTTGGGCTGGAAATCATCTTTAACGCAACGCTGGTTTCACACAGAATATGGTGACATTGAATAACGTATCCTTTGACCTGAATGCAAGTTAAACATCAACACCCGATAGAAGATAAACATATCTTATGTGTTAATAATTTCAGACCAATGTGCCTGCCAAATTCTCACATAATGTTTACAGAACGTGCGCATCCAAAGCTTTTCCACATATGACTTACAGAAGCATCTTTTACAGATACATAGCCTGGTTCTCTTGCTGCAACTGGCCCAATATTTCTATAGCCTGCATTTCCTTCAGTTGTAAACGTAGACTGTAATACATTAGAAGGCAATGAAAGGTCACGTTTACTAGACTCTGCAGTCTTCTGTCATGGTGCATCAATGCAAAGTGACGTAAATGCTTTTGACCCACACTATTAAGATGAGGTAGCAGGTATGAGGAACAGATGTCAGAGCTTAGTCTAAAACAGTGGCCTCAAAAATGTTGCCCTTTGTTTGCCTTTATCTGGCCCTTAGGGACACTATTCTTCCCACTGACACCAATGATGGGGCACTATTCCTACTGACACCATTGATGGGGCACTATTCCTCCCACTGACTCCAGTTAATAGGGCACTATTCCTCCCACTGACTCCAGTGAATAGGGCACTATTCCCCCCACTGACTCTAGTGAATAGGGCACTATTCCTCCCACTGACTCTAGTGAATGGGGCACTATTCCTCCCACTGACTCCAGTGAATGGGGCACTATTCCTCCCACTGACTCCAGTGAATGGGGCACTATTCCTCTCACTAACACCAACTATGGGGCCATATTCCTTTCATGGACACCAATGATAGGGCACTATTCCTCTCACTGACACCAATGATGGGGCATTGTTATCGACGCCAGAACACTTAGTACTCAATGACCGCAGTCTGGCCCCTCTGAAGTCTGGAGGATAATAAACTGGCCCTTTGTTTAGAATGTTTGGAGACCCTTGGTCTAAAATAGGTATCTTAGGTGGATAAGCTCCCCATTTGCAGCAATACATGTAAGATTAATAAGCAGCTTAAAGTGTAAAGATCCAACTATGTCAGTTGCTGCTTCTGAAGGAGTTTACAATCTAATGCTCCTAGATAAACCTGTAGTGCTGATTCTACCAACACAAACTCCATGCAGGTAGGGAACCAGACCAGGGACACCAGTGTCATGAGGCAAGCATTTTAAGCTACCTTTATTATACCTGCACTGAAAAAAATATATTTGACCGTCCTGGAAATGTTTTTTGCTGTCTTTCCGTTTTTTGTCGCTGTCATTTTGGGTTGATAAGAGTTATACCAGTCATAGTCATCAGTGATCTAAGTATTAATGCTTATCTTTGAGATTAGTAGAAAGTCATCTCCGGGTAGGCAAATAACGCCTCTGTTCTAATAGGCGCCTGAGGAACCCATGTAGCTTTTCATGGAAATAAAATCTTCCATTCCCTGACCCAAAGATGGTATACTACCTCCAGGGAAGCAACCTCACTTGGAGTTAACCTAAAAAGTTTACAGATCCCTTCCTTGGAACTAATAGGCAATCTGGGAGTCAAAGGATGAGTACTTCCATCAGAAGCTTTTGAGACAGATTCCATTTTTTGGAAGATTCTTCTTTTATTGATGCTGCTTGTAAATTGCCATGGTGAGTATCTAAAAAGATGATATAATTGATTAAGAAACAAATAAATAACAAGATGGAGGAACCATCCGATACATGTTGGAGCATGGACTCAAAAATGTAGTATAAACATTTAAATACAATCAGTAAATATAAGTAGAGCAATATAGTAGGTTGTTTACAAACTACTATATTGCTCTACTTATATTTACTGATTGTATTTAAATGTTTATACTACATGTTTGAGTCCATGCTCCAACATGTATCGGATGGTTCCTCCATCTTGTCATTTATTTGTTTCTTAATAAATTATATCATCTTTTTACATATTTTTATTGAATAATTGTATAGTTGCAACTCAAAGCCCCTAGGGGTACTCTTTCTTTTCTTCAAATATCTATTCAGGGGTGTGCAGCACCTTAATCCACAACATGTATCGCCATTTCTTTGCTAGTAAATTGTCATGATATTATTTCTTACAAGTGCCAAATTGCCTGTCCAAATCTTTCTAATGTAAACAAAAGTGGAGCAAAAATGTCTGTCAATTGAAAAAGATTTTTGTCTTGGATATAGTGGCAAATAATGGTACTATTGTTTCATAGGCAGCTAAAATATGAACATTTGGTCACGAAACTCAATGTAAACTGGCCAATAAAATGTTAAATGTTTGTATAAGATTACATTTAAATATGTACATTTGTCTAGGATCTATGGTCTTCTCCACTACTATAAATGTTAATTGGGTCATTCTTGCCTCAATCAATAGTAATTACTTGCGCATAACTGTTAGATCTAACATTAGGACTGGTCTCGGATAGGAGATTTTACAGATAAGTAAAAAAAAAGGTAGTACCTAATTTACAGACCCTTCTCATAATCCGAAAAACAAACCTACTTTGTATAACATCTCATTCTTGGTACTTTAGTAGTTTTGTTTGAAAGCAGATTGTCTTACAATAGATAAACAAGAAAATTCTATAATACAATCTAGTGTTTTTGATTCCTGTAGAAACATGCTGCTGACCATTTCAATAACACCATGGCTACTTTACAATGACACCTCCTCCTGCATTTTGCATTTCAATAACTCCATTGTAAGTGAACATTCCCGAATGCCACTTTCACACGGTACCTTCCAGTCCATATATTCCCATAAAACCATTATGTGCCACTCTATCATAAACTGCTAACTTATATCATACAACATAAAAAAAATTATATACATTTTGAAAACATCCTGTGAACCTATAAACAATTGTAATTGACTATCTTATTGGCTTAAAGCCCAAAACTATGTGTGCCCACAATCACAAACTAAAATATGTGCAATCCTAAAAATTATAAGTCTTCCCAAGTATACCCCCATGCAGTGTTTATAATCCAGTAATCAATGTGCTCCCTGCCACTGGGCTGTCCACTGGATTCATATGACCTTACTACTAAGTATGGTCACATAATGCTTGTGTTCCTCAAAGACTCGCACAGATGTAAAAATGGGATCCTCCACCTTTCCTTCTTCCTCTTTACTCCACATTATAGGTATTATCATGGCAAGTTTGGATCAGCCATTTCCATAGAGGAAAAAATCACCACACAATAGTGCTTATGCAGTGTAAAAAAATTCCTTTATTCCCACTCTCCCCAAAGGAGATCAACAATGCAGCAATACAGCTAAACAGAATCATTTACCACTTGAGGTCAAAGCACAGAGCATCATGACATCAGTTGCCCCTCCCTGTCTGTTTTTTACTGTTATATATAATGGGGGTATTAGAGAGATTTTTGTCCTCACTTAGAATGGCTTACATTTACAGCTTGTATAACAGTGTACATTTGCTGTCCCCTTTAAATAACTTAACACATAGCCATAAATGTCTAAAACGCTGTCAATGAAAGTGAGTACACCCCTAAGTGAAAATGTCCAGATTGGGCCCAATTAGCCCTTTCCCCTTCCCAATGTCATGTGACTAGTTTGTGTTACAAGGTCTCAGGTGTGAATGGGGAGCAGGTATGTTAAATGTGGTGTTATCGCTTTCACTCTCTCATACTGGTCACTGGAAGTTTAAGATGTCACCTCATGGCAAAGAACTCTCTGAGGATATGAAAAAAACTGTTGCTCTACATAAACATGGCCTAGGCTATAAGAAGATTCCCAAGACCCTTAAACTAAGCTGCAGCACTGTGGACAAGACCATAGAATGTACCTTTATTCATGAAGCATCAATAAAATCTGGAACAAAATCTTCACTTGAGGTGCTATTCACCACAAACAAACTGCTGATCTGGGGTACCAGCACCTTACCCATACCTGTATAAGGCACGGCTGTCTTAATGAGAGGGCACACCTGGGCACTGCCCAGGGGTCCCAGCTGCATGGGGGGCCCCTGCACATTTCCCAAAGAAGCTGGTCCTTGAGCCCACACTGCCCTGAAATTGGAGGCCCCATGATGGCACTGATAGTGATAGATGCAAAGGGGTGACAGCCTGTCTCCTACCTACCTAATGTCTGTGTACCTGCACTGTCATCATTGTAGGGGCCCCAGAGCATTTCTTTGCCCAGGGGCCCATGATGCTATTAAGACGGCCCTGGTATAAGGTCTTCATTGCTGACAGTCTTCCCGCTGGGGAAGTTCACTCTGTTTGCCCTGGTGACTATTGTCACGAGAGACATAAATATCTAGGGAGTGATAGAAGCTTTTGAGCCATAGATCATTTAGAAAAGGAACAACCCACTGTGGTGTGCTAAATAAGTGTTATGGTCCTCAAAACAAACATCATACACTTGGTCACACACTTATCTGGAGGACACTATAGCATTAAGTGGTGATAATACATGGGCATATTCAGAAATAAACAGAACACATTTGTGACAATATTTGATCAATGCATTGGCATTGGCAATTGTATCTGTTCACGCGCAGGATATCCAACCAAGATGGTTCCACTAGAGCCGATCCACACGATTGAACTTTGGGCTACAAGAGGACAATTCTGGATTCCATAGACATACAAAAAAATAAAAATAACCAAGGAATTACATTTTACCTATTAAGGGTGGAATTCCTCTTTAAAAATTAGCACTTGGACTCAAGGGGGTAGATTCACATACATCGGCGCATATTTATGCCGCTGTAGCGTATCTCTTTTACGCTACACTGGCGCATTGCGGAGAGGCAAGCATGGAATTCACAAAGCACTTAAAACGAACGGTGCATGCGCCGTCCCATGGCTGCATCCTAGTGCGCATGCTCACAATCACATCGAAACAACTGGCTAAGATACGTCGAATCACTGCCTATGGTGTGAACGTAACCTACGCTCAGCGCTATTCATGTACTACGTAAACGCCATAAAATACAACGGTTGTGTTCTCTGGTTCATACCTTTTGTATGAGTTGCTCATCCAATATGTGAAATAACTTTACGCCGGACATAGGACTTGCGCAAACCGATTAAATCATGCGCCGGGTGCAAGTACGTTCGTGAATCGGTGTATCTCCCTCATTTGCATATTTGATACGCCGGCGTAAGAAAGTTACGTTGGGCGGCTGAAGCCTATTTTTCGACGTATCTAGCTTTGGGGATCGGCGCATAGATACGACGGCGCACATTTGTACTTACATCGGCGTATCTTCAGATACGTTGGCGCAAGTGGCTTGTAAATCTACCCCAAGGACTTTTTGTTGAATTAGGGGGATTGTTACAATTTCAAACAAGATGTTTCGTTGGGGTAGGAATGCACAATACTATAGACTGTGTATTAATTTATTTTAGGTTGTAGATGCTTGAAACACGAGCCCAAGGCCTGGTCTCCTTCATGACTGGGATACACACCGCAACCTTACAGCCTTCAGGGTCTGCCTGGTTGTGGGTGCCCCAAGGTGTAATAGCACAACCATTTTTCTCTTTACTTATTGCTTTACTTGTAGTATTCACATATCGTAGCCATATATCCATGTAGCGGTTATCTGGGTAATTAGTGCTACCTTTCCTCAGAACTACCTGCACAGACTTTCACGCACTCCCCCCCTGCAGTTATATAGTGGTGCCCTTGGTGTCCAAAATATAGTTCCGCTTTTTTAATATAGACTAGACCAGGAGTGGAATTAACAGATAGAACACTGGCTACTCTAGCTAATAGCAGACTTCCCAAGGGTGCACACAACTTCAGCACTGACTCTACATCACAGCTCCTTCTGCAAAGAAAAACATTTTCATCCCTCTCCTTTAAAGTGTCACTAAACCCAGGACCCTGCATTTACTATATCTGGTCTTTCACAGTACACAGAACATGGAAATGTAAACTGCTAAATACCTTATCTAATCAGCAGTATATAGCAGTCTTGTGACTTCTAACAGTTCCTGGTGAAGCTTGTAGGAGGAGTTTTCATATTGTACAGAGTTGTAAAAGTGGGGAAAACAACTGCGCTAATTATCAAAGAAAAGCAAAAAACAATGTGGCAGCCAGCACACAGACAAACAAAGTCAAAGTGAACGTGGAAAAAGAAAGTGCAGCGCTATACTAATTAGTTTTGTGAAAATGCTGCCAAATTCACATGACATAATATGAAATCAAACAAAAATTGTATGTAAAAACATAGTAAAAGACAATTGTATTCAACATGTGTGGAATACTGATAAAGTCCATACATATGTTGGCAAACTGATGAGTGAAGAAACCAACCAAACAAAATAAACAAAAAATGAACAGTTCATAGGTGTGTCCCAAATGGATGAATGAAATCTTCACATATGATGCCAGTTCAAGGAAATTAAGACAACAATGATGGCTTGTCTGTAGTAACCTTCAGACTATCAAAATCAATAGAAATGGATACTCTTACCAGCTGTGGTGGACTCACATGTTAGTACTAACAGCAAGTCGGATCAGGCATGGTGGTCACAACGGACCCTGGGCTCTGTGCGTGAAAGGTTTTGCAGCGATGGTCACTCCGGCTGAGATGATGGATTCAATCTTGGTCGGATACCTCACTTCAGGGACAGAAACCCGGATAGCAAAGGGCCAAAATGGAGGAATGGCCAGGCTCATGTATCAACACAACATGTGTGGCATGGGAAAAAGAAAAAAAGAGATGCTCCCAATGGTGCAGATCAAAAAAACAATGAAGGCTTTATTTAAAATAAATGAATAAAATCACGTGAAAAATATATCTAAAAGCAGTATGGGGTACTATGGATGTTACCCAACGCGTTTCGGCTCAAAGCCATCAACAGGGGCATTGTACAGAGTTGCCCTATGAGACTGCAGGGCTTCTGACCCTCTGTCTGGGCAGTGCTGATTGGCCCTGTGCTGATCACATGCACGCTCCCAAGAAACACAAAAAACTCTCTAGCAATACACACCAAACTGAGCATGTGCAGCCTGATTCCAAAGGCTCTGTCTTATCCAGACTTGTCCAGGGGGACAATGCAGGGAGGGGGAGGACCTGTGAATACAGGATCAAGCAGCCTTTTTACACAATGTGGAGGATTAGCTTCCACAGTAAGTATAATAACCATGCTTTAGTAAAAATACAGACTCATTTTACTCTTGTGGGTTAAGTAACACTTTAAGTTGTCTCGTCAAAAATGAATTTGAAAAAATTAATGAACTTTCTTGGAACATTTTTTTCCTATGAATTTTCATTTAAAATTCTACCAATCTATGGCCAGCTTAAAAGGATAACAGTCCAGACTGGCTGGAAAAGGGAGGAGAAACCCTAAATGAGACTAACACCCTTTTACACGTATTTCAAATCTTTTAGCAATTTTGCAGTAAAGTTTTTTTCTGTGCAGGTTTCTCTCCTGTGGATACTATATATTATTTTACAGGATTTATATAGCACCAACAGTTTGCGCAATGCTTTACATTTACAACATGAGGGCAAACAGTACAGTTACAATACAATTCAATACAGGAGGAATCAAAGGGCCCTGCTCATTAGAGCCTACAATGTGAAGCTTACACTCATGAAATAAAACTTTCTGAGCGCAGACACCTTGAGAAAAGACCAGTGAGAGCCATATTACTACCAGGACAGCTCATTTTCTAGATGTTGTAATTGCTGTAAGTATTCTATTGCCAATTTTATTATGTAATTAAAACATGTCAATGAGAAGTGGCTTAGGACAAATTCAGCCTTAGAGTTGGAAGCAATTTTAAAATAGTTGTTGTTTCTTTGCTTATTATGATATTCCGTTTATTGCTCTGTGTTTAATTTCATACCTTATAAAACATGAAAAATGAGCACTGTATATTCAACTCTGCTCATGTTATGTTACCCATTCCTTTTGATTATAGTTCCCTTTTATTACTGATCTTTATGCACATATAATACTTTTAAACCTAAAAAAGCCTGCTCATGAGAAAAATAGAGTATTTTATTTAATAGACTTTTAATAGAAATTTGTGAATGGCATTTAACAAGCATTCAATCGCTGGCAATTACATCCAGTCCGTGTTATTTTTCAATCTAGGAACATCACGTAAAACAAAGTTGTACTATCAAAGGTTACGCTTCAATGAAGAAGAGCTTGAGTTTTACTTTGGTGTACATTTTATTATTCTGTTAAAAAAAAAAAAATTAACATGTGATTTTTTTTTTTCTGTTATGTGACACTTGAACATGTGAGACTTGTTGGCAAATGTAGAGAGAAAAATTACCGCTCAGTAGTCTTCAAGGAACCTCCTCACTGAAACCAAACCATGGGTGCTGGCAATGCAATGGTGATGCAAAAATACAAAGAAATATTTTTGTGATAGATTTTAATTAAAAGAACATTTTTGGAGTGCGACTGTAAAAGTTCTCTTCATATGTTAGCAAATGTACTGATATTATACAGTATTTATATACAGTATATACTGCTATAGGGTATAGTATCAGTGGCGGTGCGTCCATAGGGACGCCAGCACGCCGCCTCCTCTGGATCGCTCACAGCCAGTAAAATATACAGATTCATACACTGTATGAATCTGTATATTTTCGCCGCTGCCGCCCACTATTCAGCTGACCGGACATTGAGTGCCGGTCAGCTGAATAGTGGCAGCTGACTGGCTGTGTGGAAGTGCCTATCAGAGCCGCTGGCTCAGGTAGACTTTCCGAGTACAGCCCTGAGGCTGTAGACGGCTTCCTGAAGCTTATCCTCGGGACGTACCGGCCGTGCGTTCCGAGGATAAAACTGACAGGTGTGTCAGCCAATCAGGTAATCTGATTTTGGTAATCTGTAACCTGATTGGCTGAAGCGTCATCAAAGGAGGGACATCAAGGGACGGTAGAAGCCAAAAGGTAAGTGCCAGGGGGGTACTGGGCACGATGGCAACAATTGGGGGCACAGTGGCGACAATTGGGGGCACAGTGGCTGTGTTTGATGGCATAGTGGTGACAATTGATGGCATGGCACAGTGGCGACAATTGGGGGCACAGTGGTGACAATTGATGGCACAGTGGCTGCGTTTGATGGCATGGCACAGTGGCTGCATTTGATGGCACGGTGACTGCGTTTTGATGGCACGGTGGCTGTGTTTGATGGCATGGCACAGTGGTTGCGTTTGATGGCACAGTGACTGCATTTGATGGCATGGCACAGTGGTGACAATTGATGGCACAGTGACTGCGTTTGATGGCATGGCACAGTGGCTGCGTTTAATGGCACAGTGGCTGCATTTGATAGGTACAGTGAGGCTGCAATCGTTTGCGCCTCCCAAAAATTTTGAGCACCAGTCGCCACTGTATAGTATAGTATCAGTTAACTATATAAAAGTGACCCAGTAGAGGAGTTCAACGGTCATGGTTCCACTACAAAATAAGAGGAAGAATGTAACTGGTTGCTTCACAAGACCCATTGCTTTGAGATGTTTCCCAGACAACTTTATGTATTAAGCCAATTAAAAGTAATACATTTTGACCTGTTTATATTTTTGTTTGTCTTTTCTTATACATTTACTTGTGTGCTGCTCTTTGAAGAGCAATCTGCAGTGGATCGTTTTTTAAAGAGCATTGCAGGCACAGCTGAGAAGCATTCAGGAGAAGATACTTTTTTTTTGCAGGCAATGGGTCTTTTTGAAATGGGAATACCGTGCTGCAACCACAAGCATAGCATTTGGCTCACAATTGTGGCACAGCCCTATTCACTTGAATGGGTTGCTCTTGGTGGCAGACAGTATTGCCCACTGAATGCAACAGGGGGGGGGGGGGTAATGTGTACAACACTGTCCAACTGCTTTTGTAGTTTTTGGAGGGAGAAACAAACACAGCTCAATTGCCTTTTTGTGTATCGTTAGTGTAAGCTAAGCCCTAATGTATGAAGTTTTTATTCGTTTCCATCATTATAGTTATATATGACACAGAAATATGATACAAAAAGAAGGGCCGTGGTATATGGAGGCTTGATGATTTCCATAGAGTGTACGATAATATTAAACTGTGGATTAATTGGTTCATATCCTATCTTGAATATTCTATATGTTAAAAATGTAGTAGAAGGCTCAGTAGAGGGTACAGGGGTGGTCTTAAACTATAACAAATTCAAACATATTGGGGGTAGAAATCCCCAGTGGGTGATTTAGATTCCCAACTGTGGCGTGCAACAGAGTGAGTCTCTTGCAAACACACAGAAACAGAGTACACAGTACAAGGAGATGTTGGCAACAAACACGTCAATTGTGACGAGTAGACCTCAATTCTTCCTAGCTGACCCTCAGAACCTGGACAGGAGGGGTGTCGGAGGCAATTACTGGTGCCGATCAGCTGTATTTTCCTCCTGCAGCTACTGAAAGTCTGCTTCCCTTCCTGCCCCTCCCGAAAGCCTTGGTTTCTGCAAGAGAAAAATACAGGGGATTAGTTCCAGTAAATGTCAACCCAATGCTGCCCCTCCTGTCCCTGTCCCTCTTAATGCCTGTGTGCTCCCCTGGTCATCCCACCAGCTGCTGCGGGTATCATTTTCAGGATGGAGACAGGAGGAAGGGGCCAGTAAAAATTTCATTTACCGTAGCCTTTCTTTTCTGAATGAATACATTGAGTGATCTGTACCGATCACTCACTGTGTTCATTTATAAGTGAAGCATAGTAAGTTGTGTTTACTATGCCTCATTTTGTGAATGAGCAGAATCCACTCAGCACAGATCAGTTCCCATTCATTCACTGTTCATTGCAACTGAGGCTGCAAAGAAAGGGACTGGGGAATCTCTTTCCTCAGTCCATTTCTCTGTCTCAAAAGTGAGACATTAGGAGCCTGTTTAGACCCCTGATATTTCACCAAAGCCCCCCAGCAGGGCTCCTAAAAAAGCTGTAAAAAAAATATTAAAAAATAAAATTGTAAAAAATATTCCAAATAAACTACTGACACCAACCTCTGCCCAACTGACATTGTCCACACACTGCCCACACCCCCCTCCCCCTCACTGTCCTACTGACACTGTCCACTTATAAGGTAGGCAAAGTTTATATGTTACAAGACAAGTAAAAATGAGCAAGAGAACACAATGCCTTAGGTATCAAGTCAGCATGTATATATGTAGAGACAAGGCAAAGTCAGTGACTGATAGTTTAGCATAAGCTAACAATAAGTCTGTGGTTGTTTGTATGTGGGTACATACTTCCAGGGCTGCCATCAGAGGGGAACCATTCTGGAAAAAAGGCAAGGAGAGAGGCGCCTCTGGGTGTAGTAGATTAAAAGCAGTTTAATTGAAAGACATAAATATCTCACTCACATTTGAGTAGTGACAGGTAAGCATGTAAAAGTTGTTGTTTCCTTGGGATGGTGAGCTGTCATCTGTAGTTTCTTCTGCAGTCTGTTGGAGCGCTGTGCGGGGAGGACACTACTTCATCATAAGGCGATGGAGGTCGGCTGTGATGTGAAGTCCTCTACCCGAGGCTTAGAGCGTAGGATGGAGAGCAGACGCAGGGCGATGACGTCACCAGAAAGCAACACGTCTCCGAGTTTTCAGCAGCGAATGGGCTGGTTGCTGCACTCCTTTTTCAAGCATTCAGTTCAACTTTTACATGCTTACCTGTCACTACTCAAATGTGAGTGAGATATTTATGTCTTTCAATTGAACTGCTTTTAATCTACTACACCCAGAGGCGCCTCTCTCCTTGCCTTTTTTAAAGTTTATATGTTTACAGTGGCATTTGTTTTCTTATATTTTTCTGATCTTTCTTTACAGTTTAGTCTTGCTTTAATTTCTTTAAAAAAAAGCCAAACACTGGTGATCTTTGCTCTCCTTAATGTTCAGGTAGATCGCCACCTCTCAAAGGCTAAAGTAGAACTGTCAAGTTTATTTTGCCATCTGTGTCCCGTTGGGGAGATTTTTCTACTTCCTGTCCCAACACAGTGAGGGAATTTTTGGTTGTCACCAGGGTCAATAGAACTAGTGTCCCCATTGAAAGATTTCCTCTCGATCAATGTTCTGGGGACAACCAAAAGTGTGGGATTTTTATTCACTTTTACTATCAAAGGTAATTATAAACATGACAAATAGAGGGTGAATCCCCCTAATGGTGACACAGATAGCAATATACACCTGACTTGGGGGGGGGGGGGGGGGGTTATGTGACGTTCCTCTTTAATGTTGAGTAGAGCTGACCTAGGGCCTTTGGTTGCAAATAGTATAGCTACCAATTTTAGTAGCAGAAGCAAAAAACTTCATCTATTTTGACACTGGGATTTTGTAATTCAAGATACAGTGGACATTATTTCATTACATTACATTGTAATATTTTTTCAAAAACAGGAGCAAAAGCTGCAACTTCACATATTAGCAAAAGAAGATCACATGAAACAGCTCAGTGAATGTGAAAGATGCGTTGAAAATGCGACACAGCAAATCCTTTCTGTAAATGAGGCGCATGAAGAGCTTGAGCAAACTGGTGAGTGCATTTAAGATGAACTTATTTTAAAATCATGGGCATACCACATGAAACAATTCTAAACTATCTCTAATGCCCTGTACACACGATCGGTTTGTCTGATGAAAACAGACCGATGGACGGTCCATCGGACGAACCGATCGTGTGTGGGCCCCATCATTTTTTTCCCATCGGTGAAAAAAATAGAACCTGTTTTAAATTTTTCGTAAAAAAAAGCGATAGAAAAAAATGATCGTCTTTAGGGAAATCCATCTGTCAAAAATCCATGCATGCTCAGAATCAAGTCGACGCATGCTCGGAAGCATTGAACTTCTCTGCACGTCGTTGTGTTTTACGTCACCGCGTTGGACACGATCAGATTTTTAACCGATGGTGTGTAGGCAAGACTGATGAAAGTCAGCTTCATCGGATATCTGATGAAAAAATCCATCGGTTCGTTTTCATCGGACGAACCGATCGTGTTTACAGGGCATTAGAAATTTTACAGCAACAATAACTTAACAAAACAACAACTAAGCTCTACCTTTTAAAAAGCATGTTCTAAGCTTCAGTTAAGTGCTTTTGTCTAGGCTGGGATAAAACCATTAGGAATTTCCTCAGTCTCCTTTACTCTTTGACTGCAACATCATATCTTTGTACTAAGTCACAAGGTGAGAGACTGCAGCAGGAGCTGTTTTGTGTTAGACATTTTAAACACAGCCAAGAACTGCACAGGCAGCAAAATTTATATGGTTGCAAAATCTATGAGATACAAAGTGCAGGAATTAGATGTTGACGCCACTGTCCTTTTAATGAAGACATTGCTTGGGGGAGTACTGTGATGTCTGTTATCAATACTTGTAAATATTACAAAAAAGCCAGCCATAGATGGTTCGAAACTCAGCCGGTTCAGCAGGGACCCGCTGAAATCTGAACCAGGTATGGTACCCAAGCCTGTAAAAGCCATCCAGTGGCTTATCAGCCACTAGGATGGCAGGAATCGCCGGCTAAAAAAGATATCCGCATGATGCCTGTAGCCGCATGAATATTCCAACAGGTGGGCTGTTTCCAAGTTGAGTGCCTCTCCTGTGCGATCGGGAAGCCAGAGATGTGATCTGGCGGTACCGCCGAGTTGCCACAGAGCTGGCAGAGGTTCTCCTATGCATTAAGGTGAAAAAAACACAAGGCTTTACGAAATTAACCCACAAATGTCCAAAGAGGGCCAACATTAAAAAGGAACCTCATCTTAAAATAGCAAACTTACTAGACAATGAAGTCCAGCATTGTCTTGGTTGAAGCAGAAGTCCTCCCTTTGCCTCTCTTCCCCAGGGCTGCTCTTTACTGGAGATCTGGTGTATATGCGGGTACTCTGGCAGACCCCCTGTGACATGTCTGCAGATGTGCGACATCTTGCAAACAGCTTCTTGGATTCTACATCACCAATATGAAGAGCCAGTTTGCAAGATATTACGTACACGTGGCGTGTCTTTGTGTAGGCAGACTGTGATGTCATACTAGCCTAGATATAGTAATTAAAACCAAAAAAATATAGGAAGAACGTTTTTTATTTTTAAATATTGTTTTAAAGTGGAGTTCCACCCATTTTTTATGTTTGTTTGTGCTGCATGCCCTAATCTCATAGTGTTCAGAATGGACAATTTTTATTTATTTTGTTGCTTGTAAATACCTTTATTTTGTAGTGCTGCATTACTTCCTCCTCCTTATTAGCCTAGGCTATTAAGTCACAAGGCTATTTGCAAGGGTTTCTGGGATAGGCATCATGTTTCCCAGTAGTCCTTGCAAACCTGACTGAAATCTATTACATTGCTTGTGCAGCACTGAGCATGTGCGAGATATGCAAAGCTGAAATCCAGGAAGTCTTAGTCTGGCTTCATGATGCCCACACTTAAGATGGCCACGGTGTATTTCTAGAATATAAACTAAATCTAAATGCTGTAATAACCTAACAAAACGGACCTTAGTTCACAGACTAACTTTACTAGAATACATTAAGCTTGTGTATTACAGGGGAATTTATATTTAAAAAGTGAGCTTGTGGGTGGAACTCCCCTTTAAGTAATGTCTAAAGTTCTGCTTTAAGAAAAATGTTATCTGAATTTGTACATTTTGAGGCTTTGTGCACCCCTTATTTTCTTGTTGCCCAAGGAATCTGTCAGTACTCACGTTCAGAAAGATTACCTAGCACAAAGTATGTTCACAGGAACTGTCCCAGAACTGTAGCTTGCAAATAAATGGCTTATACTAGAAAAACAGAAAACTGCGCTAAACCAAAAAAAAACTAAAAAACTAGAAGGCAGCGGCAATCGTGTGAAAACACAAAATAATCCAGTTTGGCAAAGCCGCGCTCATAAAAACAAATGCGTTAGGTGAGGACTGCTAGGCAACAGTCCTCTGTATTTAAACAATTAATATAACACAGAGCATTTCACATGGGGTAAAGGCAAAACCTGGCCACATAGGGTGGTGACACAAAAGCTCTCCTGTAGATTAAATGATTAACAGTACATAAAAATAAAATTACAAAATCCTAAATTGGAGTAAACATAAAATAATGTGTATCCCAGAAAGTGCTTCTAGGGCAATAGCACAGAAGTTCATACAGTCCTTGCAATTTCTGTGTCAAAGTATAATTGAAAACAGTCCCAGGAAATAGAACAGCAAAAAGATCCTAATGGTTCACACCACCACAGTGACGAGATGACAACATCAAAGTGATCCCTTCACCAAAATAAGGGGGGGCCGCTTACCAGAGGGCAAGCTCAATGTAGCAATTGGCTATAACCCAGCCGCGGCCTTTGAAATCCTAGATGGTTCCTGGATACGACTTCCAGCAGATAACAAAGCTGGCGGTACTCACGGACATCAACCATATAGTGGAGAGAGAAGGATGGACCAATAGTGTGATTCCGTTTCAACAAGGAGGGTTTATTAAAACAAAAATGATACTCACAATTTGACAAGATATCAAAAGCATGTAAAAACAGATCGCCGGCCGGCAAACAGATCGGAGCCCTTCCTCTGTACGTGGTGACGTCACTGCGCGTCCTCCCAGACGCGTTTCGTCATCAAAAGGACGTTATCAATGGGTTGGGCTATCGCAGTAAGGTCACCAGTTAAATACCTACTCCTCGTTGTGAAGTGCCTAACAACCGCGGCCGAGGCCGCCATCTTAAGTATGGTAAACATGCCCATAACTCGCGTTTGGAAGGACACATCCGTAGATTGAGTTTGGCGAATATTCTGATGTCGCTAGAAGCTCAAATTAAAAAAAGGGTGCAAATTCTAATCCAGATACCAGAGCGGATAGGCACTAGTCAGGATAAAAACGAAAAATTTATAACATTGAAAAAATTAAAAAGAATGGGAATCCTACTTCCGGTGCATAGAGACCTAATGTAACTTGATAACATTCAGTGATACCCGCAACTCCTGTTAATTCTAGCACCCTCTATAGGAACTAAAGAGGAATGCCACCCTGGCTTTAAAAACAGATCCAGCTCATGTTAGAGCTTGTTGCACGGAGTTTAACAGATGTATGTAGATTAGTCTTACCTCCAGAGTCTTAACTAAAAAGTGACACAAAGCCCATTCTAACTCAGCCGTGTGTGTACAAGAATTTACTTGTGCGAGAATTAGAAAATATAAGAAAATGGAAATATATATATGAAATTTTTCTATATATATAAAAAAATATATATATAAAAAATAAAAAATGTGTATAAACAATTTTTATATAGGGAAAATTTGCCTTCGGACTCAGATTTACCCGAATCATCAAATTCACAGACATACATCACCATGTTGGACCCACTAACTAATGCAGGCCAGGGCTGCCTGCTGAGGCTAATCTCAGCCTATATATTTATATAATTTGTGCTAAAGATGTGAAAAGTACTAAGAGGGCCTTCCAAGTTCGCGTGAATGAGCATATTACAAATATCTTGTCGGGCTTTAAAGATCATTCTGTCTCCAACCATTATAAACTCAAACATCATCGAGACCCGTCCAACACCCTTTTCTTGGGAATAGACAAATTCAAGCCCCATTGGAGGGGGAGTCACCTAGTAAGGGAGATTTCAAGGATGGAAATGGGGTGGATATATCGACTCAAGACCTACACCCCCTACGGGTTGAATATAGAAACTGACATTAATGCATTTATTAACAACGCGTAATTTTTTATTTCATCTCTGTAAACTTGCTGTGAAGTGCACCAACAGAGGCCCTCTCTAACCACCTCCCCTATATGTCTTTTAATTCTCAATGTTCAGTTTTTAAGAATACATTTTTTTTTCCTCTTGGTCCTCCCCTTTAGAATTATCATGATATTTCATTAAGGCACATATAAAGGTATAAGAATTGCACTAGTATCCTTTTTATAAGAGATTAACTCACTTTAACTTGATAGGAATAGAAGGGACCCTTTACAGGGATCAATCTTTTCCGTTTATTATTATTATTTTTAAGTACTACACCTTAATTAGGAATATGTTTTTTCTTCTGTTAAAGAAAAAAACATATTCCTAATTAAGGTGTAGTACTTAAAAATAATAATAATAAACGGAAAAGATTGATCCCTGTAAAGGGTCCCTTCTATTCCTATCAAGTTAAAGTGAGTTAATCTCTTATAAAAAGGATACTAGTGCAATTCTTATACCTTTATATGTGCCTTAATGAAATATCATGATAATTCTAAAGGGGAGGACCAAGAGGAAAAAAATGTTTATTCTTAAAAACTGAACATTGAGAATTAAAAGACATATAGGGGAGGTGGTTAGAGAGGGCCTCTGTTGGTGCACTTCACAGCAAGTTTACAGAGATGAAATAAAAAATTACGCGTTGTTAATAAATGCATTAATGTCAGTTTCTATATTCAACCCGTAGGGGGTGTAGGTCTTGAGTCGATATATCCACCCCATTTCCATCCTTGAAATCTCCCTTACTAGGTGACTCCCCCTCCAATGGGGCTTGAATTTGTCTATTCCCAAGAAAAGGGTGTTGGACGGGTCTCGATGATGTTTGAGTTTATAATGGTTGGAGACAGAATGATCTTTAAAGCCCGACAAGATATTTGTAATATGCTCATTCACGCGAACTTGGAAGGCCCTCTTAGTACGGCCCACATATTGTAGGCCGCATGGGCACTGCAATAGATATACCACACCTGTGGATGCACAAGTGATACATGGCCTAATCTTATGTTCTCTACCCGTGACTGTGGAGGAAAAAACAGTCACGCACCTATGTGGGTTTGAACTCAGACTGCAGACCCTACATCGTCTACATTTGTAGTAACCCTGCAATTGGTTAAAAAACCCAATGCCCCTAATAGGAGGATCAATCACATTTTGTGCTACCATATTTCTTATGGACTGGACCCCTCTAAATACAACGCGTGGTTTGGGGGGTAAGATACCCTTCAGCAAGGGGTCATTCTTGGCTATATGCCAATGTTTGTTTATCAATTGGGTGACAGCCCTATGCTGTACAGAATATGTGGTGATAAACGGTACCCCTTCAGGGAACTTTACCTCCTCTTCGGCCACCTTATCACGCAGAAGGTCCTCCCTCAGAGTGCCACGGACGTCAAATAACGACCTCTGTAGCGCATCCTGGGAATAGCCCTTTTCTAAGAAGCGATTAGTTAAAACGGAGGCTTGGGTCTCGAACTGTCTAAGATCGGAGCAATTTCTCCTCAGTCTGAGGTACTGGCTTTTAGGGACAGCTCTGAGCCATGGTTTGTGATGGCAACTGTCTTTAGGAATAAAGGAGTTCCTATCTGTCTCTTTAAAGAAGGTAGACGTAATGAATTTTCCCTCTTTAACCTCAATCTTAAGATCCAAGTAATGTACTTCAGTCTGGCTCGCCTCGTATTTGAGTTGAATTCCCCTTTGGTTATTATTAAGGGACTCGATGAACATGGCCAGGTCATGTTGGGCCCCTGTCCATAGGAGGAGGATGTCATCTATATATCTAGCCCACAGGACCACCTGGGGCAGGTCCCCTGAGTAGATGACATCCTCCTCCCATTTGGCCATAAACAAATTGGCCAAACTAGGGGCATATTTAGCCCCCATGGCGACCCCTGTGTCTTGTTTATAGAAATTATGGTCAAACCAGAAATAATTTGAGGCGGCCGCAAATTTAAGTAGGGACATTACAAACTCAATCTGTTTTGTCTCTAACCCTGAATCCCTCATTAGAAAGCACTGAACAGCTTCCAAGCCCAATTGGTGGGGGATTATTGTATATAAAGAAGCTACATCTATGGTTGCCATCCACATATCAGGAGTCGGACTGCATCCAGACAGAATATTTATGATATGTCTGGAATCCTTGACATACGAGGGAACCTTTTTCACCAGTGGCTGGAGATAAAAATCCACATATCTGCCCACCCGGGACGTAATGGAGTCTATACCACTAACTATAGGACGACCCGGGGGGCAGATTGGGTCCTTATGCAGCTTCGGTAAATAGTATATTGTTGGTGTACGGGGGGCCTTAGGTAGGAGGTATAGTTTCTCATTAAAGGACAAAATACCTTCATGGTAACCCTTCCATAAGAGGACCTCCAAATCCTTTTTAAACCTCCCCTTAGGGTCACTTGGTAAGACAGTATAAGTGTCTGTATCATCAACGATTTTGTGCATTTCCCTGAGGTAATCCACTCTGTCCAGAATGACAATCCCCCCCCCTTTATCGGCTGGTCTAATAACCAATTCCTTATTTGTACACAAGGAGTCTAGACCTTCCTGGAGGGTTTTATTAAGTTTGGCCTTCTTGATCTCAATGGCCTCCAGATCCCTAACAAGCACATCACGAAAAACTTTTAAAGATGGAGCCAAACCCCCCGGAGGGTTGAATAAGGATGCATTCCTCAAATCTGAATGTATATAACCATTGGCTGGTGTAGTATTGACACATGAATTTCCAATCATATAGCGTTTGATGCTAAGTTTCCTAATGAATCTATGTATGTCCATGTAAGTTTCAAATTTGTTCAAGCCCTTCGGTGGTGCAAATTTCAAACCTTTATCAAGAAGAGCTTTTTCAGAGTTTGACAAGGACTTGGAACTTAGGGTTTTATTTCATCTCTGTAAACTTGCTGTGAAGTGCACCAACAGAGGCCCTCTCTAACCACCTCCCCTATATGTCTTTTAATTCTCAATGTTCAGTTTTTAAGAATATTTTTTTTTTTCCTCTTGGTCCTCCCCTTTAGAATTATCATGATATTTCATTAAGGCACATATAAAGGTATAAGAATTGCACTAGTATCCTTTTTATAAGAGATTAACTCACTTTAACTTGATAGGAATAGAAGGGACCCTTTACAGGGATCAATCTTTTCCGTTTATTATTATTATTTTTAAGTACTACACCTTAATTAGGAATATGTTTTTTCTTTAACAGAAGATTGATGCACTTTTCACATCTTTAGCACAAATTATATAAATATATAGGCCGAGATTAGCCTCAGCAGGCAGCCCTGGCCTGCATTAGTTAGTGGGTCCAACAGGGTGATGTATGTCTGTGAATTTGATGATTCGGGTAAATCTGAGTCCGAAGGCAAATTTTCCCTATATAAAAATTGTTTATACACATTTTTTATTTTTTATATATATATTTTTTTATATATATAGAAAAATTTCATATATATATTTCCATTTTCTTATATTTTCTAATTCTCGCACAAGTAAATTCTTGTACACACATGGCTGAGTTAGAATGGGCTTTGTGTCACTTTTTAGTTAAGACTCTGGAGGTAAGACTAATCTACATACATCTGTTAAACTCCGTGCAACAAGCTCTAACATGAGCTGGATCTGTTTTTAAAGCCAGGGTGGCATTCCTCTTTAGTTCCTATAGAGGGTGCTAGAATTAACAGGAGTTGCGGGTATCACTGAATGTTATCAAGTTACATTAGGGGCCAGATTCACGAACACTTGCGCTGGAGTATTTGGATATGCGCCGCGTAACTGTGATGATGCGCCGTCGTTTCTATGTGCCAGTACCCACCAAACTAGATGCGCCCAATAACGGGTCATTTGCGACCGGCGGAACGTTCCGACGCCAGAGTATCGTCAGCGCTTAATTTCGCTGGGCGCATCAGTCGCGCCTATTGATTTCCCCTGCAAATATGCAAATGAGGGATTTTTCCCAATTCACGAACGGATTAGCACCATACGCTGGCTACATGCGCCGCGCGTATCTCGTCCGTCCGGCGCAAAGTTATTTCTACAAAAGGCTGCTTTATCTTTACTCCAGACGGTCACAGGTCAGCAGGAGAGCAGCTACAGCAGTGTTACCGACGATAAGAGCTAGCTGAGCACCCCCACTTGCAGGACAACACCTCTGTCCATGCTTGTCTGTCAAATTTTACAGCCATGGAGGAAGACATCATAGGTCTCCATAGCCGAGATGACGGCTGACAGCTCCTGGCCATTAAAGTTCAGCTTTCTCCTGTGTGTTTGCGGGGAACGGGAGCAGCCATCTCCGAACAAAAGTAACATCACTGCGGGGAGGGGGAGCAGGATATACTTTAGTGCCGGAATGGCGCTTCTACGGGCGCATTTAAACGCCCAACGGAAGGCATTGCGCTGACGTTTCCCGTGAAGTGGTGCCGACGGAAGTTGTGAGCATGCGCACAAAGGGGGCGAGTGGAGCCTCACTCACTGCGCATGCTCCGTGGTTGATGCGCTGAACGTAAGCCTCTGCGCTGGGCTCCGCCCATCATTTACATATGATCACACCCACTTCCCCTTGCGTCGGGTTACGCCAGCGCATTATCGTTACTCTGGCGCAAGTTTACGCGCAACTGCTATGTGAATTACAGGACTTGCGCTGAAAGGGTCTTCAGAGTAACGTAAATGAGAAGCGTTACTCCAGAGGAAAGATACTCTCATCTACCTGAATCTGGCCCTAGGTCTCTATGCACCGGAAGTAGGATTCCCATTCTTTTTAATTTTTTCAATGTTATACATTTTTCGTTTTTATCCTGACTAGTGCCTATCCACTCTGGCATCTGGATTAGAATTTGCACCCTTTTTTAATTTGAGCTTCTAGCAACATCAGAATATTCGCCAAACTCAATCCACGGATGTGTCCTTCCAAACGCGAGTTATGGGCATGTTTACCATACTTAAGATGGCGGCCTCGGCCGCGGTTGTTAGGCACTTCACAACGAGGAGTAGGTATTTAACTGGTGACCTTACTGCGATAGCCCAACCCATTGATAACGTCCTTTTGATGACGAAACGCGTCTGGGAGGACGCGCAGTGACGTCACCACGTACGGAGGAAGGGCTCCGATCTGTTTGCCGGCCGGCGATCTGTTTTTACATGCTTTTGATATCTTGTCAAATTGTGAGTATCATTTTTGTTTTAATAAACCCTCCTTGTTGAAACGGAATCACACTATTGGTCCATCCTTCTCTCTCCACTATATGGTTGATGTCCGTGAGTACCGCCAGCTTTGTTATCTGCTGGAAGTCGTGTCCAGGAACCATCTAGGATTTCAAAAGCCGCGGCTGGGTTATAGCCAATTGCTACATTGAGCTTGCCCTCTGGTAAGCGGCCCACCCTTATTTTGGTGAAGGGATCACTTTGATGTTGTCATCTCGTCACTGTGGTGGTGTGAACCATTAGGATCTTTTTGCTGTTCTATTTCCTGGGACTGTTTTCAATTATACTTTGACACAGAAATTGCAAGGACTGTATGAACTTCTGTGCTATTGCCCTAGAAGCACTTTCTGGGATACACATTATTTTATGTTTACTCCAATTTAGGATTTTGTAATTTTATTTTTATGTACTGTTAATCATTTAATCTACAGGAGAGCTTTTGTGTCACCACCCTATGTGGCCAGGTTTTGCCTTTACCCCATGTGAGATGCTCTGTGTTATATTAATTGTTTAAATACAGAGGACTGTTGCCTAGCAGTCCTCACCTAACGCATTTGTTTTTATGAGCGTGGCTTTGCCAAACTGTAAATGGCTTATACTGCCTCGTACACACGATCAATTTTTTGGCATGAAAGTCATTTTTCAGCATGTCCAAAAAACAAAGGGCCAGATTCAGGTAGATGAGAGTATCTTTCCTCTGGAGTAACGCTTCTCATTTACGTTACTCTGAAGACCCTTTCAGCGCAATTCCTGTAATTCACATAGCAGTTGCGCGTAAACTTGCGCCAGAGTAACGATAATGCGCTGGCGTAACCCGACGCAAGTGGAAGTGGGTGTGATCATATGTAAATGATGGGCGGAGCCCAGCGCAGAGGCTTACGTTCAGCGCATCAACCACGGAGCATGCGCAGTGAGTGCGGCTCCACTCGCCCCCTTTGTGCGCATGCTCACAACTTCCGTCGGCACCACTTCACGGGAAACGTCAGCGCAATGCCTTCCGTTGGGCGTTTAAATGCGCCCGTAGAAGCGCCATTTCGGCACTAAAGTATATCCTGCTCCCCCTCCCCGCAGTGATGTTACTTTTGTTTTGAGATGGCTGCTCCCGTTCCCCGCAAACACACAGGAGAAAGCTGAACTTTAATGGCCAGGAGCTGTCAGCCGTCATCTCGGCTATGGAGACCTATGATGTCTTCCTCCATGGCTGTAAAATTTGACAGACAAGCATGGACAGAGGTGTTGTCCTGCAAGTGGGGGTGCTCAGCTAGCTCTTATCGTCGGTAACGCTGCTGTAGCTGCTCTCCTGCTGACCTGTGGCCATCTGGAGTAAAGATAAAGCAGCCTTTTGTAGAAATAACTTTGCGCCGGACGGACGAGATACGCGCGGCGCATGTAGCCAGCGTATGGTGCTAATCCGTTCGTGAATTGGGAAATCTCCCTCATTTGCATATTTGCAGGGGAAATCAATGGGCGCGACTGATGCGGCCAGCGAAAATAAACGCTGACGATACTCTGGCGTCGGAACGTTCCGCCGGTCGCAAATGACCCGTTATTGGGCGCATCTAGTTTGGTGGGTACGGGCACATAGAAACGTCGGCGCATCAGCACAGTTACGCGGCGCATATCGAAATACTCCAGCGCAAGTGTTCCTGAATCTGGCCCATAGTTTTTCCAACTTTATCATTAAAAACGATGTTGCCCACACACCATCGTTTTTGAAAAGTGATAAACAAAGCACGGTGACGTACAACATGTACAACGGCACTCTAAATGGGAAGTTCTATTCGCCTTTGGACTGCTTTTAGCTGATTCCTTGTTAGTAAAAGACGATTCAAGCTTTTTTGTCTGTTACGGCATGATGAATGTGCTTACTCCATTATGAATGGTAGTTTTACCAGAACGAGCGCTCCCGTCTCATAACTTGCTTCTGAGCATGCGCAGGTTTAAAACGTCATTTTAGCCCACACACGATAATTTTTTACAACACAAAAAGACATTTTCAAAAACAACAACATTTTTTTTCAGAAGACAAAGAATGTGAAACCCACACACGATCATTTTAACCACTTAAGCCCAGAGCCTGTTTTTCAGATTCGGTGTTTACAAGACTAAAACATTTTTTTTTTTGCTATAAAATTACTTAAAACCCCCAAACATTATATATATTTTTTTCTAACACCCTAGAGAATAAAATGGCAGTCATTGCAATACTTTTTGTGACACCGTATTTGCGCAGCGGTCTTACACGCGCACTTTTTTTGGAAAAAATTCACTTTTTTAAATTAAAAAATAAAACCATACATTTGGCCCATTTTTTTTTACATATTGTGAAAGATAATGTTACGCCGAGTAAAATGATAACCAACATGTCACGCTTAAAAATTGCGCCCGTTTGTGGCATGGCGTCAAACTTTTACCCTTAAAAATCTCGATAGGCGACGTTTAAAAAATTCTACAGGTTGCATTTTTTGAGATACAAAGGAGGTCTAGGGCTAGAATTATTGCTCTCGCTCTAACGATCGCGACGATACCTCATTTGTGTGGTTTGAACACCGTTTTCATATGCGGGCGCTACTCGCGTATGGGTTCTCTTCTGCGCGCAAGCTCGTCAGGACGGGGCGATTTATTTTTATTTATTTTACCAATTTTTAACACTAAAATAAAAAAATAAAAAAAATTATCACTTGTATTCCTATTACAAGGAATGTAAACATCCCTTGTAATAGAAAAAAGCATGACAGGTCCTCTTAAATATGAGATCTGGGGTCAAAAAGTCTCTTTAAGACGCTGGGCGGGACTGATGTTTTGACGTCACTTCCGCCCAGCAGAGCTACGGGGACGGATGAGGGAAATTTTTCACTCACTCGCATCCCCACTGAACACGGGAGAGGACACGATCGCCTCCGACGCTACCGACGGCTCCGGTAAGCGGCGGAGGGCGCAGGAGGGCAGCGGGAGGGGGATCGATAACGGCGATCTCGCGGCGAATCCGCCGCGGAGACCGCCATTATCGTTTGACCGACCGCCCACTGAAGAGATGGATATCTCAGTTGTGGCAGCAGCTCCTGCCGTTACCGAGATATCCATCTTTAAAGTCATGACGTATAATGGCGGTGGGCGGTCGGCAAGTAGTTAAATGACGTTTTTAAAAATGTCATTTTATTTCATCACAAAAAACGACCGTGTGTACACGGCATAACAGTGATCAATGTATATTTTTATATATATATAGTCTACTTACTAATGAAAATATATTTATTATATGTAGTAATATGTGTTTTCTTGTTTTACAGCACAGGCAGCAAATCAAAACATACAAAAACTGAAAGCTGAAATCAAACAAAAAAAACATGAGATTGATCATCTCAAAGAGGTAAAACAAAATGAAGTGTAAATATAGGGAACAGAATGTATTTAATTTCGATACAACATACCGGTAAACCTGTAATTTCCCTAGTGAGATTAGAGTAACAGGTTTGCCTACCACTTCCAAACAGCCAGAGTTCTGTGAAGTAGCCGATACTTCCAGGTCTAGTTGAGCACGTAACCCTCTTTCTAACTTCCATTGAAGTGCTTGGCACCTAAACAGCTAAGCACCAGACCTGAGCAGTGTCCTCAGGGGGTGGGTCCTTAGCCCATTGTAAGTTCTAAAATAGAGCTTACACAGGTCTGTTCACTCAGGGATCCATTAAGAGAACAGGTCAGAAGGGCGGTGACAGGAAGGTAAGTATCAGTGACAGAGAAGGTAGACTACTAAGAGATCCATTTATTTTGCCCATTCAGATTCAGTTTAATGCTCTGCTCTGTATGTATGTTAGCTGCATATATGCTTTATTTGTGTTCATATATTTTATTTACATATATCCTTTAATGCCAATTTCATTGTTTTTTTGTCTTATTTAATTATTTTATTGTGTACATTTTCAGCAATTTTTTTTTTTTTTTTTTATTATGTGAGCAGGGTTTAAATTAAAAAGATTGCTTTAGTATTCTCTGAATGCACTCATTCCCTTCTGATGTTGTTGGCTATTGCATATATGGCCTTCACTTTAGGATAAAGCATTTATAGCAGCTACTCTGCTCTGTTGTAAAAAGTGGGTAGGTCCAGAATTGTGAAGCGGAATAAAAAATCAAGAGAGAAAGCTAATGAAATATAACCAAGAAAATGAGACAGTTTAAACATTCATGTTTAAGGGATTAAAGGAATTATTAAACCCTTCAACCAAATCAGTGCGTAGCACAGTTAAGCCTTCTTAGAAGAGAAGGTGTTGTCATTAGAGGCAGCTCTAGGCTTTGTGAGGCCTAAGGCAAACTTTAGACATGAGGCTCCACTCACATCCCCAAAATGGGGAAAAAAATTCAAGCAATAAAAATGGCAGCAGAAAGATGCACGGATCTAGCACACAAATGACCAGCACCCTCCTCACCCATCAGATATATGCAGCCAATATAAGATCTGGGAACCAGTAAGTGACAGCAGCTAACAGAAAACACAGAACAGCGCCAGAGGTGGTGGCGTGCCATCCTGGTGATCACAGGCAAATTAGATGGCCGCAAGGCCTCTGAGTGCGAGGCCTTAGGCGACCACCTAATTTGCCTAATTAAAGAGCCGCCTCTGGTTGTCTCATTGTATCATTTCACTATATATCCAAAAATAAAAGGTCTACTATTCCTTTCAAAACCTTTGGTGGCGCTATGCAAATCATTTATCTTTTCCCCAACAACCAAATGCACATCCAGATCTGCTAGTGTATAGTGCAAATTTAGAGCCATCTATTCCGCACTGTAAACATCTGTGTGCAGGCTTTTTGGACATCATCAGTAAAGTGTATAGTAACCATAGTAGACATATTTTCAATATACTGCACTGTTGATAGTCAACATGAAAACATGGAACAGCTGTAGTGGCATGAAAAAATGATTTTTATTTTGCCCCTGCCCATGATCCTGAAAATGGGCATTTTGGCACATAATGGCAGACGTGTGAAACAATGCCCTACAGTACTGCGCTATCAGGGTGCTGGTTGATCATGTGCTTTCATCTTCTACCGGTCAATTAGGCCGCTTAAATGGCATGTGCACAGGAGATACTACAAAACTACAAGGTTGAGCCACGTTTTTACTGCCTCTCAACTGCTCTCCCTTTAGCTGTAAAGGCAGTGGTGGGGAGTGCGCACATGCTGTGGCCACAGGGCTTTGATGCTGCGGTAGGCATTATACCCGTCATGTCTGGTGAGCACTACTGCCCGCTAAACATGACCCATTCAAGTGATTTTGGCTGCACTGCAACCTGCCAGAAACTGTGCAAAATGCACATGGTTGTGGAGTGATAGTGCGGGTAGGGGGTTAAAACATGCACCGAGGAGGTGATACATTGCTTCTTCACTGTCTGTCAAATGTTAGAGTCCAATGCTAATGTAAATGAGGCCTTAGAGGGTTGAGACAAACTACTGAACACTGACAGGGGGGTTTACAGTGCCTTGAAAAAGTATTCATACCCCTTGAAATTTTTCACATTTTGTCGTATTACAACCAAAAATGTTAATGTATTATATTGGGATTTTATGTGATAGACCAACACAAAGTTTCAGATAATTGTGAAGTAGAAGTAAAATGATAAATTGTTTTCCAACTTTCTTTACTCAGCCTCCTTTACTCTGATACCCCTAACCTAAAATTTAGTGGAACCATTTGCCTTCAGAAGTCACCTAATTAATAGAGTCCACCTGTGTGTAATTTAATCTCAGTATAAATACAGCTGTTCTGTGAAGCCCTCAGAGGTTTGTTAGAGAACCTTAGTGAACAAACAGCAGCATAATGGCCAAGGAACACACCAGACAGGACAGGGATAAAGTTGTGGAGAAGTTTAACAACTTGCCAACTACCTTCTGCAGATATACTGCAGCTTGGCTGGGAAAACCGACGTACCCATACGTCGCTCGCCCCTGTCGTCCCCGCGGTGATCAAATTAGTTACAGGACCAATCAATCTATAGGTCCAGGCCAATGATTTCTGGCCTAGACCTGCTGATCTGTTTTGGCGAATGAAATGCCTCCTTTGCCTGTGTAATGTACACACAGGAAGAGAAAGTGATATCATCTCCCCTCGTGGAGCCCTTTTCGGTTCCAGCATGAGAGAAGACTCACTGTAGTGAGTACACCAAGCACCACACTGACACCGGGACACATACACACCTTTAACCCCCTGATGCCCCCCCATGTATAGCGTTCGGGTACCTGCTATATATTTCCCAATAAAGGTTTAATACCTTGATCGTCCCCCAGTTAACCCTTTCACTCCCTGTCACTGTGTCATTAGTATAATGTACAGATCTCTCTTCTGATCACAGTATTAGTGTCACGGGTGACATCAGTTAGGTGTTAGCATCAGCTAGTGTCAGCGTCCATCCCAGGCAGCGTTAGATTTTAACTCTTTAATTGACAGTAGCACTAACACATACGCACACACCATACAACTCCCTTACTAGATTAGTATTTGAACTGATCAGATCAAAGATATTGATCCAATCTAGTGTTCCCAAAAATGCGGCGTTGGCAGGATCAGCCCCGGCAACTGCCACCACCTTCGTTTAGTCTCTCTGCCCATCCCACCCAAAGTGCAGTATATGTAGATTACTGTCACTTTAAAAACACAGTACACAAAACTGTAGCGCTAGCAGAGTCAAACCTGATCTCTGCTAGCACTAACAGTTAATTTTGTAGCGATTCAAGCAGTCTCTGACAACCAGGTGCTCTTTTACCTGTGAGTCACACTAGCTGAATCTGTAAATTTAGTGGGCAAAATTTCAAACGAAAGGTACACTAGTGAAAAGGCCTACAGTATATTGAGCATGAGAGATGAGAGCGCAGGGGAAGCCTCACTGTCAGAATCACAATCTATACAAACCTGTAGAGAGCATTGGCAGCCTGACAGATAGAGCTCTGATGATGGAGTAGTGGTCCCTGCTAAGGTTCGACATACCTGACCCCGTTTTTCTGTTGCTGAGGTGCAATAACCGCATGGTTCTCGTATGCAGCAGAGAACCAGTACTAGTGCCGCTCAACCTTCTGGTGAACTAGCAAGCACCATCGGCCTAGTACATCCTGGTCGTAGACAAGCCAGCATGGTTCTCGTATGCAGCAGAGAACCAGTACTAGTGCCGCTCAACCTTCTGGTGAACTAGCAAGCACCATCGGCCTAGTACATCCTGGTCGTAGACAAGCCAGCACTGCGACTGGTGTTGTTGAGAAGCCCCTCTGTGTCCACGAATACAACCTTAAAATGGGAGGGATGGACTTCAATGACCAGATGATAGTGTCATACTTAGTTGTCATTTTATTGTTCCTCTCTATTGTTTTGCTCTTTTTTAGGCTAGGTTCACAATGCTGCGAATTCTATTGCGAATTTGAGCCGTTGCAATTTCTCGAATTCACAGGTCATTTAAATTACATAGTTTAACATTAGTGCCGTTCACATCAATGCATTGCGAATACAAGCTGCGGGAAAAAAGGGTTCTGTGCGAGTTTGATCTGTGTGCGATGCGTATTCAGCTCTATAGACTGCCATTCCCTGAAATCGTGGCCGCGAATTGTGGCAAATTTGCGGCAAAAACGCAGATGCAAAATCGTGAAAAAATTTCGATTTTACAGCAATTTTAATTTCACAGCAGTGTGAACCTAGCCTTAGGCCTTGTACACACGACCGTTTTCCTCGACAGAATCCATCAAGAAACTTGGTGGCAGAGCTTTTTTGCCGAGGAAAACAGTCATGTGTATGCATTTCATCGAGAAAAAGTTCTCTTTTTCCTCGACGGGAGTCTCAATTTCCTCGTCATGTTCCTTGTTGTGCTGGTTTTTCGACGAGAAACACGATCGTGTGTATGCTTAGAAACCCACGCAGGGAGCGCACCTTCGGTAAAAGTAGCGTTTGTAATGAAGATAGCACATTTGTCATGCTGTAACAGACTAAAAAAGTGAAAATCGTTTCTTACCAAACTTTTACTTAACACGCAGTAACATGAGATTATCAAAAGCAGCCCCAAGGGTTGTGCCAGTGGAATAGAACTTCCCCTGTGTTTGAGAACGAGGAGATTTGGTCTTGACAGTGTGTACGCAGTGTGTACGCAAAGACAGCACAAGTTTCTCGACAAGCCTGACAAGGAACTCGTCGAGAAAAACTATCTCTTTTCCGACAAGTTCCTCGGTCGTGTGTACGAGGCCTCACTGTATTTTATGCTATACTGTAATGTTTTATTGTTACTGTGTTTTATTGTTACTGTGTTTTATTGTGTTTCTTTTGCAGGTATGTCATTCTACTATTATACTGTACTGTTTGTGTTTTTTTGTTATTAACCATTGTTTGCTTTGCAGGTACGCCATTCAGCTGCAGCACAGATTTATTTATTTTGACAGCAACAGGGTTTGCTCTCATGATATGTAAATCTATGGCCGCGTACACACGATCAGACATCTCCGATGAAACATGTCCGACGGACCATTTTCATTGGACCAGGCTGAAGTGGTCTGTTGGTCTGATGTGTGTACATACCATCGGACCAAAATCCCCTCGGACCAGAAAGCGGTGACGTAGAACACAACGACGTGATGAAAAAACAAAGTTAAATGCTTCCAAGTATGCGTCGACTTGATTCTGAGCATGCGCAGGATTTTCGTCCGATGATTTTGTGTACTAATCATCGAACCTGTCCGACGGACAGGTTTCCAGCGGACAGGTTTCAAAGCATGTTTTGAAACTTTTGTCCGCTGGAAAACGGTCCGATAGGCCGTACACCCGATCGAACATGTCCGCTTAAACTGGTCTGCGGACCAGTTTCAGCTGACATGTTCGATCGTGTGTACGCGGCCTATGACTTTAGTGCTGTAGGAGGTGATTTCTTCACCACAGTTAAAAAAAAGAGCATATATGCCAAAGCATTGGGGCAGGGGTGGACATTAGAGGGGGGTTGCCCCTAAGCTTCGGCATATATTTATTAGTCTTTTTTTTGGGCACAGAATATAATAAAAAATGTTTTATTGATACTGTAGTTTATTGTTACTATTGTTTGCTTTACAGGTATGCCATACAGCTGCAGCACTGGTTTATTTATTTTTGAGAGCAACAGGGTTTGATTTCACAATACATTAATCTGTGACTCCAGTGCTGTAGGAGGTGATTTCACCACCACAGTTAAAAAAGAGCATATATGCCAAAGCATAGGAGCAGGGGTGGACATGGGGGTGGATCGCCTCATACTTCGGCATATATTTTTATTTACTTTTCTTGGCAGATATTTCTTCATCCACATCAATCGATTTGAATGGAGGAATCTGTTAATATCAATGCATATTCATGTGTTAGAATGGCCCAGTCAAAGTCCAGACCTAAATCCATTTGAGAATCTGTGGCAAGACTTGAAAATTGCTGTTTTCGGATGCTCTCCATTCAGTCTGACAGAGCTTGGGCTATTTTGAAAAGAATGGGCAAAAATATCACTCTCTAGATGTGCAAAACTGGTGGACATCCCCAAAAAGGCTGTAAATGCAGTAAAAGGTGGTTCTAAAAAGTATTGACTCGGGGGGGGGGGGGGGGGGCTGAATACAAATGCATGCCATACTTTTCAAACTTTTCAGATATAAAAAATTTGGAAAAAACATTTATCATTTTCCTTCCACTTCACAATTAGGCCAACACACAGTGGCACATATCACATAAAATCACAATAAAATACATTTACGTTTTTGGTTGTAACATGACAAAATGCAGACAATTTCAAAGGGGTATAAATACTCAAGGCACTGTACAGTGGTGAGCTTTTATTCATTTTTGTAAAACAAGAAAAAAACCTGCTTTAACGTGTTCACTAAATCCATCAAAATTTGCCAGGGCATCTAACACTACCGTCTCTACAGGTTGACAGCGCTGCTGTCCAAGGGTTGTAGAGAGTGGAGCCACCCAAAGACAGAAGTTCGGCTGCTGGAGCCAACTATCAGAATACAATAGCTGGCTGTTTAGCATAGCTGGAGGAATATGTAAAGTTTCTTGGCTGAAGTGTATGGCCAGCTTTATTGAACTAACCATTAAACAAAGGGACCACCTCAGTTAAGACATCATGATTTATTATTTCTTCCTTGGCAGACCAGAACCTCTAGAAGTTTCATTGGTTCTGTTTAACAGATAGAAAGGGAGAGACATTACAATAAGCAGAGATTGCATATTAATAAACCACAAGCCAGGAGTTTAATTTGGCCAAATGGGCACAGGGTTGTAGATATGAGGGTCCAAAGGGCATTGGTCCATGGGAAACCACTTTTTATTCTTTATTTGGTATGCTTCTGGTATAAGGTGAAAATAAAAAAAAGCGTAGTGATGATCAAATAAGATTGGTTACTGATTAACTTATTTTGTATTCCCCTGGATATTTATATCCCGATCTGTGGAGAATTAAACAAATCAGTAAGTTAGATAATGTTGATTCATGAATTGTATAATTCTCCACAGAATAAACTAACCTGCAAGCATCGAAGATATAGGAAAAACGTTTTTTTTAAGATTTTATTGCTTTAGATTAATAGCTGTTCATTACATTCATTACATAAAAATATTTTTAGGGCTTACAGAAATAACATGAACTCAGTCTTCACCTATCTCTACAATATAACAAGTAATATTTTAGGATTAGCTTGGATTTAAATGATTCTGTAAACTATAGGAAACATAGAATCATATTTGTTACTTTCAAAGATTGAGATTGAATTTATGGTCCCCGTACTGCGTTTTTATCACTCTCCTGCGTGTTATTTACACATTCATGTGAAAAGGTAATGTTGTGTTACGTATAGTATGAACAAAGTGTTTGATTTTTAACCATAGGACTATCTTCTTTTTTTCCCTGTATCTTAATTTGATTTTGTCCAGAGCAGTTGAGCCACAGGTCTGTGATAAGATGGAATTCCAGTTTTGTGAAGAAAAGTTAAACAGACCAAACTTTGTGGCTAGATAAAACTATTACTACACTAAATGCTTGGTTACCACTGTGGCATTATGAAGAATTCTTGATACTATCGTCAAACAGCATTCATAACCTCTGCTATTCGTCTGGGTGAATGTCAGAGCACTCAAGGAGAGAGAGATATAAAACAGACTACCCCTGGAAGGGGAAGGAGAGGGGTGAACTAGAGAAGGGCACAATATTTATGGCTAAAGAATCTATAACTTATTTAAAGAGATGAAAGTATCTCCTGTGCTTGGATCTTTTTCATTAACTTGTTTTCCAAAGTATGTCATCCGATACATGCTATATATACTGTAAAGCCAAACTCCAATAAATCTACTGTGTGTGCATTGATAAAAAAGGCAATTGCTTAACTGGGCCTATTTAGGCAAGTAGTAAATTAGATATTTTTTGCTGACTGGCAGATAAGCACAAGTTTGTCAAGTTTTTTTGTGTGTTAATTGACTAGTAAAGTTAGAATACAAAGCACCTTTATGGAAGCAGGCTTGAGACTCCTATACACAAGCCAATTTTCACAAGTGATAAAACAGATTCAGTGGACAGTGTTGGATTTCCTTTGTGAGAAACAAAGAGCAACAGGCGAGTATAGGGAAGGGTGGCTATCGCTCAGCAGCGCAGGATTTATAAGGGGCAAAAGAGGAAAGTGCCCTGGACACCCCCTGCTAGAGGGAGCCCCAGACGTTCTTTCTATAAATATATATACATTTATAAAACTAGCAAATTGGCACTTATAAAGAATTATCTGAGACCCATGATGACTCTTGAAAGACTAAGGGGTTGATTTACTAAAGACAAATGCACTTTGCACTGCAAGTGCACTTGAAAGTACAGATGCTGTAAATTTGAGGGGAAGATCTGAAATGAGGGAAAGCTCTGCTGATTTTATCATCCAATCATGTACAATCAAAAATGCTGTTTTTTTATTCTCCTTGCATGTCCCCCTCAGATCTACAGCGACTGCACTTCCAAGTGCACTTGCAGTGCAAAGTGGATTTGCCTTTAGTAAATAAATTCCTAAGTGTTCTGTGCCTACTGGCTGTTCAAGAGCAGTGTCCTCAAGATGATAGTTTGATGAGTAAGTTAAAGATGTGTTCTCATTTAAACAGCATGCCCAAAAATAACAGCATGCCTAAACTTTACAAAAAAAAAAAAAAAAAGATTTCTTTACTTTTTAGATATTTCTCAGGAGGTGTCATGGCTGACTGCAAGTTTTTTTTTTTTTTTAACAATGGTAGATTGAGCCAGTTCCAAGTCTGTCTTTGGTAAGATGTAATCCAAAAAGCCCATCCCCTACACATTTAACCCCTTGTTAGGACAGAAAGACAGTGGTCTACTCTAGTTAAAACTGATAATGAGATCTGCCTGCACAGTACAGACAGGGTTAAGGATGGCAAACACAGCTGCCCAGCCCCCTCATAAAGAGATAGGATTATCTAGAAATGTTCCTTGCTAGAGGGTCCTGAAAACAGCATCTAAAAAAGGGAAGCTACAGTTTGTAAAAAAAAATTGTAAGTTATGTTATGTGACTGGGGACATTTCCTAATCTGACTGTAAAAGTGGAAATACACTTTAAGTTTGGATGTACATTGGTGAAGGTTACATATATAACTGTGAACCATGTTCATTTTATATATTAAAACCAAGTTCTGTTTTAGGATATATGATCTACAGCTAGCCATAGAAATCAGAAAACAGGTGCAACCACCACATAGCAATCGATTTAGTAAATATTTGGTACTGTTTTCGGTTTTCTTGCACGGTCATGCAAAACTGTGGGGGAACTCAACAGGAGGGAGGGGCCTGGAACCCCGAAGAGGGATGCGAAAGGAGGAGGATCCAGGCTGCTCTGTGCAAAACCATTGCACAGGACAAAAAAAGGAGGCTTTTCATTCACGTATACACTATACACATCCTATACACACACACACCAGTGACTGCTGTCACATCATATAGCATAAGGCCAGCGCAAAGTTTACCCTGTCATATTTTCCCTCCTATGTGACATTAAATGCATTCTAAAGCATTCTCATGTTGAAAAATAAATATTTACTGTATATACACACACATATATATAGTATTTATATATGTATACACACACATATAACTAGAACAGAACTTTAGTAGAAAAGAGGAGTAAGGGGTGGAAGGGTAGGTAGGTAGGTTCAGGTGCAAAGTAAGTTTACACTCCTGTTTCAACCAAACAGTTCTCATTGCCACTCTAGCCAGAGTGGGTATTGCTCACCGCATAGGTCCCTCTCACTGGCCTAGCAGCCGGGATGGTGCACAAAATAAAGTACAGTCTTTGCCACAGACCTTCCTTTCTTGTGAGATATTTTGGTCTGGAATCCTCTGCCACAGGATTCAGCACCCAGATCTCTTTAGCTTTTCTCACTAGAACCTTTAAACTCGACAGGCGACACTGTCAAGCCTCTTAGTGTACGGTGCATCTATAGATGAAGCTTCCAGGCCTTCTCCTAAGGTACCAGGATCTTGCATGGTCCCTACCAGGATATGTCCTCCCCTGGTCTCCTTTATCAAGTGGCTTCCTCCTGCAGGATGGACAGCACAGAATCACCTCTGCGGTACGGGCCCCATTTGGACAACTGGGCCCACCAGACGCAGCCACAGCCCCGGGCCAACATTACCCCGGAGCTAGCATTCACAACACGCACCCCCGGCCAGGCAGGCCACGAGGCGTGTACGGACCCATGGCGTCTGTCCCTTAAGTACCCCTCCCCAGCATGCACAGCGGGGCAACCACTCCCACTGATTCGCTGCCAAATGGCCTGGGGTGGTAATAACACCCCCATGCGATCAATGGAGCATCACTCCCAGAACAGCCATGGCTGGAACAGAGGCTAAATTTTGGTCTGAGCCAAATAACAGCTCAGACCCCCATTAAATTTCAGGCAGTGCCTGTTCATCAGGAGCATGGTGCTACGCGTGTGTGTGTGTGTGTGTATATATATACAGGATATATATATATATATAGTTATGTTCTTTTAAACTTTTCACTATTTGAACTCGGCTGCATAATGTTATCTCACGAGATTACAGGCAGCCCACACACTCTTACACAGATCTCAGCCGTTTTTAGAGGAAACACTTCTCCTCTGTTCTCCCTCTGAGAACTGAAGTTCTCAGTTTATTAAACCGGCTGCAGAGGAGATAATTTTCCTCCTGAGAACTTCCGAGAACTGAACTTAGAAAAAACATCTCAGTTTATTAACCACTTCAATACCCAGCCATTGTCAAATGACGTCCACAGATGTGATCTCCCATCCTGGGTGGACGTCATTTGACGTCCTCGGCTTTTTGCCGCTGCTGGGGGCCCGCAGAGCGGCGGTTGGGGATCCGGTGTGTCCCTCCAGACACAGCCGTCCCCCAATGGGGGAAATTGAGCAGTTGCGGAGTGGCGGCAGCGGGGGTTACCATGCGGCCTACCGGCTTCCATTGTGCAGAGCTGAGCAGCGGCGTGCATGAAGCCTGCGCACGCCCCCGGGGGCGCGCAGCACGGCAATCGGGGATCCTGTGTGTCCCTTGGGACACAGCCTATTCCCAATAGGTGTAATCTAACAGCGGCGGGCGGCGGTACTGCTTACCGGATTTGATTGCAGAGCGCCGTGTACGCCCCGGGGGCGGGAAGTATGGTGATCGGGGCTGAGGCTTCTCCTTTGGATACAGCCCAGCCCCGATCTTTACCACGTGACCGGCTGTGTCCAATTACAGCTGGTCACTAAATGTAAACATAACACGGAGTGTGTGTGTGTGTAACTTACTGTTGCTGTCCTCCTCTTCACACGCTGATCCAGTGTGAGGAGGAGATCAGCTAATAGTTACACACACTAGTACGATGGAAGACAAGCTGCGCAACTCATGTGAACTCTATAGTTATGATAACATAGAATGATATAATACCTTTAAATTTACATGGAACAAGAAAATTAGCCCCATGAATGAGATATGAGTCCCATAAATGACAAAAATATAAATCAAATGTGAGAAAGTCTATAGTTCTAGCACATAAAACTATAAAAACGTGCGTCTGATGATATTGATAGCAGTAAAATATCTTTCTCCTTCAAGCTGATAGTGACATCAAATGCAAGAAAACCTCAGAATAGTGCTTAGATAGACAGGACACCTCCACCTTTCAATCACAAAGCCCCTTACCAGAGGAAAAGATCCCAACCAGAGATCTTCTGACAGCAGATGGCTTACTTCCCAGCCTGGGGGTTTGCGTGGCAGGATATCCAAGAGCCAAAACTTCTCTCACAATGGACCGATGATCGGTGTAGTATGAATGTGAAGAAGGAAAAAAGCTATATAGTGTGAATCCATATAACAAATTTATTGTAAAAAATTAAAATCACACTTACAAGAATGCAGATAAAAATCGCTTGTGAAAATATAGCCGGCCGGCTAGCACAACCCGTTCACTCCGGGACACAGTATGCGGTTTAAGACGTCAGCACGCCGCTACTTCTCTTGTTTCCAGCAATATGGAATAATAAACCATAACCTTTGTTTTCAACCATCCTCTGCTGCCTCTCTGTACACTTCAGTGTGTAGTGAACCCACCCAGGGGGTCACACACACCCGCTACCGAGCTAACCCCTTACACATGGTGGAAAATGCGGGCAGAATTGGGATTATCTGCTCCCTTATCTGATGTTTGCCATACGAGAGGTTCCCCAATCGTCCACAGGGTTCTCTCCGTTTGAGCTACTGTATGGGAGGCACCCCCGGGGCCTACTGGACATTGCCACGGAAACATGGGAGAGTGAGAGTTCCCCTCATCGAAGTGTGATTGAACATGTGGCACAAATGCAAGATAGAATTGCCCAAGTGATGCCGATCGTGAAGGCACATTTAGCTCAAGCCCAGTTGGCTCAACAAAGGATTTACAATCGTGGGGCCCAAGTCTGTTCCTTTGCACCTGGTGATGGGGTGTTGGTGCTGGTCCCCACGGTTGAAAGTAAATTCCTAGCCAAATGGCAGGGTGCCTATGAAGTGTTGGAGAAAATGGGGGTGGTGAATTATAAAATTAGCCAACCGGGAAGACGAAAACCTGAGCAGATATATCACGTGAACTTGTTGAAACCATGGAAGGATAGAGAGTCCTTGGTCGCTACGACTACCCGATTTTTTGCTCCGTTTAACCTGGCTGTCCCTGAAGTTGGGATAGCGGAGACTCTGTCCAAAACCCAGCAACAGTAGGTTAAAGAATTTGTGCTCCCTAATAGGGAGAAGTTTTCAGACTTGCCAGGTTGGGTCTCCGGGGTTGAACATGACATTATCACCACACCAGGGGATAAGGTCAAGTTGAAGCCTTATAGAATTCCAGAAGCCCGGCGAGAGGAAATTCGCCAGGAAGTAAAAAAAATGCTTGAGCTGGGGGTGATAGAAGAGTCAAATAGTGATTGGTCCAGTCATATTGTCTTAGTGTCCAAACCAGATGGAAGTTGGCGGTTCTGTAATGACTTTCGCCACCTGAATAAAATCACTAAGTTTGACACCTATGCTATGCCCCACGTAGATGAACTGATTGATTGTCTAGGCACTGCCTGGTACATGACAATGTTGGCCTTGACCAAGGGTTGTTGGCAAATTCCTCTCTCGGAGTCGTCCAGGGAAAAAAACAGCATTTGTAACTCCCGAAGGATCTTTCCAATATCGAAGGATGCCTTTTGGGTTACAGAATGCTCCCGCCACATTTCAACGCACCATGGATAAGACCCTGCGGCCTCATCAAGCCTATGCTGCTGCATATTTCGATGACATTGCCATCCACAGTGAGGATTGGGACTCACACTTGCCAAAAGTTCAGGCTGTGTTGGATTCCATCTGGAAAGCCGGGTTTACAGCCAATCCAAAACAAATTTACCCTTGGGCTAGAAGAGGCGAAGTATCTGGGGTATACTATTGGAAGAGGTTTAATCAAGCCCCAAATAAACAAAGTTGAGGCTATTTAGGATTGGCCACGTCCCACCAACAAGAAACAGGTTTGTGCATTTTTGGGGATCGCGGGTTATTACCACTGCTTTATCCCCCATTTTGCCTCACAGGCTGCTACCCTGATCAATTTGACTAAAGGGAAGGAGTCTGTCATGACCAAATGGACTCCTGAAGCAGGAGCAGCTTTTCAGGCTTTAAAACAGGCCTTATGTAGTCAGCCAGTTTTAAATTCGCCCGATTTTTCACGGGACTTTGTGGTTCAGACAGATGCATCAAGGGTGGGGTTAGGAGCTGTACTGTCCCAGATTATCAAGGGGGAGGAACAACCTTTTATGTACTTTAGCCGAAAGTACCTCGTGGGTAGACAGTTTGAACTGGTGACGGATCATGCCCCATTGAAGTGGATGGCACAGAACAAGGAGACCAATAAGAGAATATGTGGTTCCTGGCCCTTCAGGAATTTAGTTTTGTTGTAACGCATTGCCCCGGTGTTAAAATGGGGAATGCAGATGGGTTGTCCCGAGTGCATGCGTGCCTGACAACCTGAGTCTCAACCCTAGGGTTGAAACAAGAGAGGGGGGGGGGTATGTGACAGGAAGTCAGGTAAATCTGTGGGTGTTGTCACAGACGGGAGATACATTTCTGCCTTGTTTAGACAATTCACCAATTACTATCGGGTGTCGGCTGCAGAAATAGCCAGAAAGGTTTAAGGGCGTTGGAAAGCGTTAGCTGTTCAGAATGAGGCAATTAAGGTCTCTATAAGTTGTCCAGAGGATGACTACTGATTGATGTATCCTGAGGCTTTTTGAGTTAAGGAGAGCAGTGAGGTGGGAAAGACTTCTGAAGGTGAGGTGGTTGTTGATTTTTCTGTGAGATAAAAATCAAAAAGACTATTATTTTTCTGCTGTATGACCAGCAGTGTCTGCCCAGCAGTCTAGTACCAGACTCCATAGGTAGGTTCTTGTGTTGTGAAGGTAGACGCCCCAAGTGGCCAGGGATTATTTTATGTTTTGTTTTGTTTATGCTGTTTAGATGCTTGCACTTGTTTCCAGCAATATGGAAGAATAAACCATAACATTTGTTTTTAACCATCCTCGGCTGCCTCTCTGTACACTTCAGTGTGTAGTGAACCCACCCAGGTGGTCACACACACCCGCTACCGAGCTAACCCCTTACAATATATTTAGATATAAGGATAGGAAGGATAGATAGGAAGGATAGATAGGAGGGATAGATAGGAAGGATGGATAGGAAGGATGGATAGGAAGGATGGATAGGAAGGATGGATAGGAAGGATAGGATAGGAAGGATAGGATAGATTTTCTTTTTTTAATTGTCAGTCTTTTTTTGTATAGCACAAAAAGGAAAAATCCCAGTGGTGATTGAATACCACCAGCTCTATTTGTGGGGAAAAATTACATAATTCTCATTTATTTGCTATTGCTCTTTTGTAGGACTTGCAAAAACTGTCTTCTGACTTTATGAACTATAAAATGACCTATCGGGAAAGAGCAAATAAGGAGAAGATTGGTCTTCTTGAAAAAGAACAGCAACTAGAAGAGCTGAAAGAAAGACTTCAAACGGTAAGACTAGAATGTGCTTTCATTATACAAAGCATAGCAGAATCTTTAGCATTTGGCGTGATGTGTCTCTACTGCATATTTCTGATGATTCTTGCAATAAATAGATTGCATCCTTTCCAGAGATATAATTGCTTATGTTGCTGTAATGTCCACATGTTTGCTAAGTCTGGTTACTGTTGGCTGTTCAATGAAACTCTTTCATGCTAGAAAATAAAAAAATATTTTCTATCTTCCCATAAAGATATTTGCCAAGAAATTCACAGCACTTAAACAGACTAATATGAATGTTTCAGTGTTAGGAAGTACAGACAAATTCAAATGTAGTCAGTTCAAAGCACTTCTGTCAGGAATCCTTTTTCATTTGAAATAATATTTCATTCACTGAAAAAAAGCAGATTTTTTTTCAGCAATTTCTTTTTTTTCAGATTTTGCTTTTACATTTGTGCCAAAAATGTAAAGTGTGCCCTACACTCAACTACCAGTTTAAACGGTCAACCTGTGTTTGATCTCACAGTATCACAATTTCTAAAAAAGGCGTTTCCTATTTATTTATTTTTGTTCAATTAGTCTGTGCTAGTTTTTGTTTTCTTATATACCCTTTTCACCAATGGTGGTTATTTTGAGATCCTACCTGGTTTTCAAAGAGGACCCTATGCAGTTTGCAGCATCAAGTTGCATAAGGTTGGCGATCGACAGCCAACTTCTTTTGCAGCAATTCTCTGGTGTGTAAAGCCGCGTACACACGATCGGTTCATGAACCGATGGTGTGTAGGCACATCAGTCAGCTTCATCGGTGAACCGATGAAAATGGTCCGTCGGACCGTTCTCATCAGATGGACCGATCGTGTGTACAGGGCTTAAGGGTCACGTGTCTACTTTTTATCTGCAAAACTGGGCTACCCGTTGGCATTGGCATCCTTAACGGGTAACCCCCTTTTGTCAGGGACAATAGTATAGTTAATAAATAATATAGCATTGTACAATTGCTACATAAGCCAAATTGTCATTTCCTTTTAAGTCTCCAATGCTGTAATTTTCCATAAAATTCAATGCAATATAGCAACCTAGAGGCCATCTGTACACAGTTGGTATACAGAGCTTCCCAAGAGATAACATTTCCTGCTTGTGTGTTGGGCTCCCTGATTTTCCCAGAAGTCTGCACCAAGAAGCAATTCAGATGTTAGGCATCCTCTGCAGCAAAACTTTAATTCCAAAGTGAAGTTCCACCCAAAAATTTAACTTCTGCATTAAGGTAAAGGGGACCCCCTGACATTCCACATCTGGCATGTAATTTTTTTGGGGGGGGCTCTCTATTTAGAAGGTTTCTGCTTCAACTTCCTCCCCGGGCACTGCGGCGCCGGAAGCAAGTTCACCTCTCCCCCTCCCTCTTGGCAATCATCTGGAACACGTCCCAGGTCCCAGATGATTGCCTGGCCTGTCAGAGTGCGCAGCGCGGTTCACGCATGCGCAGTTCATGCCCGGCTGTGTAGCCACAGCTGGGCGCCCACAGTAGTGATGCTGACGCATGGAGAGGAGGGGGAGAGGAGCGGGGTTTCGTTACCCCTCATCGCTGAACAGGTAAGTGTCCGATTATTAAGAGTCGGCAGCTGCAGTATTTGTAGCTGCTGACTTTTTATTTATTTTTTAAGTCGGAACCTCGCTTTAAGTGAGATACTCCCAAATCACTTCTAAAGGGATGCCAACACTGCAACTTTTCTCATTAGAACCATGAAAGTGCACCAGCTGAATTACTTAATCACTCTTATTCCGAATTAGTATCCAAAAGACAAAGTTGAACAAATTTATTTTTTATCAGAGCAAGAAAAGGTAAAAATCTAACAATTTTGTTAAAATTCATGTCATCTACATAGATTACCCAGAGGGGATTGTTTTCTTTCAATAAAAGTTACTCTTTAGGCCAGATTCACACCTATGCAAATTGGTTGCGGCTTAAACCGCATCTAATACGCAGAACATTTCTAAATACATTGTTTTCAATGAGGCTGGTTCACATATGTGCGATGCATTCGCACTGCGCATTGCAGAAAAAACGTGTGCGGATTTTATGCCTTGCAGTGCGGCTCAGGTGCGAATTCAGTCCCATTATCTTCTATGGGTACGCAGCTGATTCGCAGATGTGTTCAGTTCTCTTCAGGAATTTCTGTCATTCAGCTCAATACACTTCTCCCCCACTCTCCTCTTACCCGGAACTTCTTCCAGGTCTTCAAATTCGCAGCTAAAACGCAAAGGATCTGCTGAACACTTCCCTTATCTATCTGCAGAGATTACAGAGCTGAAATTCGCACCGCACAAGTGTGATCTTGGCCTCAAAGTGGTTCTAAAGGCAGAAGTTTTTTTTTTATCCTAACCACATCCCATCCAGCAAAATGATGGCCGGGCATTGGTTTAATTGTTGTGACTGGGTGTCATATGACATCCTTCACAACATGCCGTAGGCACTTTACCATGTGATCAGCTATCTCCAATCACAGTGTAAAAAGGAAGTTCTGGTTATTGGCATTCCTCTATTCACGCTGACAGCGCATGAGTAGAGGAGACGGGGTGGGGGGGGGGGGGGGTCTGAGCTGCCAGAATGGACCCGAGAAGGGGAAGATTTTAGCTGCTCTGTGCAAAACCACTACACAGAGCAGGTAAGTAATACGGTTGTTATTTTTAGGCAAAAAAGGCAAGACTTCAGTATCACTTTCAGCACCCAAGAGCTCTTTGGTGTAATCACTGTATGGACCGGTAAAAAAAAAAAAGAAGGGAGGCTGCCATTTCCAACCCCTCCTTCTTTAAATGCCAGTTGCTTGTCTGTTGTACTAACCCTCCTGTTTTACAATTTTGAGTTCCTGACCTGAAACTAGTATGGGGACTTTCCTTATCTGCATACTTGTTTTGGAAGGCAACTAGTGTATCCAAAATCAGGTCAGCAATGGCAGGTCTTGTAGAACTCTCATGAGAACATCCCTCCTATGCCACATTTCCTTCCAATGCAGTGGATAAACTAAGAGGATGAGCCAAGGGGTGTATGAGGGTAGAGAGAAGTATATCGTAGGGATGTCCGAAAATGTTTAACATTCTGGACCCCTAAGTTTAGTCAGGCTCACTTATTCTATAAGAACATATTCTGTAAGAACTTATTCTATAAGAACATAGACTGGAAAGCTGGAGCTGTTTTACCAAATACAACTGATATATAATTAGAATATTTCAAACCTGACTGATTAACACAGCAAATAAATTAATGTATAACTAAGCATTGTTTTATTCAAAGTTATCTGCAACGTATAATGAAAAATCTGCCATCTCTTATTTTCAGTACAGAACCACTGTATCAACTAGGGTTGTCCCGAAACCACTTTTTTAGGACCGAGTACAAGTACCGATACTTTTTTTCATGTACTTGCCGATACCGAATACCGATACTGTTTTTAAATGTCATGTGACAGTTTTCAAACCACAATACAGACTAAGGATATTTTCTTTAGAATTATGAAGAACTCTAACTCAAGACATTATAAAATAATAAAAAGGAGTAAAAATGAATAAAAATGTTTTATTTTCTTGTCACGCAGTAGTAAAAAACTCAAAGAATTTTCACAGAACATGTTGATAAATACAAAAAAAGTATTCTATTTAGGTATCGGGAGCATTTGTGCGAGTACAAGTACTCCCGCAAATACTCGGTATCGGTCCCGATACCGATACTAGTATCGGTATCTGGACAACCCTAGTATCAACCATATACCTTGTTGTATATATCTTGTTATTGTTAATATCTTTTTTTTTCTTTTTAACCACTTTAGGTCCGCGCTATTGTCAAGACGTCAACAGCGCGGACCTGAGGTGCCGGGTTGACGTCTTTGGACGTGACATGTTTTCCCCGGTCCCCGCATCTGAGAAAAACTGTGTTGGCCGTGTCCCTTGAACACAGCCAATCACAGATCGTGCTGAATGGCCAATCGCAGAGGCTATTCAGCACTCGATCCCGCTGTCCAATGAGAGATGATCTCTAATGTAAACAAATGAGAACATCTCTCATCGCCGGCTTTCTCTCCTCACACACAGGGTGTGAGGAGAGAAAGAGTGTCAGCATAAAACGAAGTGAGTGAAAAAAAAAAGCTAAACAGTGCCACAGTCTCTGCCAGTGCCACAGTCTCTGCCAGTGCCACAGTCTCTGCCAGTGCCAACAGCCAGTGCAAACAGCTAATGCCACCTGCCAGTGCATTCATATCAGTGCCACCTGCCCCTGCTGTAAGTGCCACCTGCTCGTGCCATCTACAATCAGTGCCACCTGCCAGTGCCATCTATCATCAGTGCCACCTGCCATCAGTGCCACCTGCCAGTGCAAACAGCCAGTGCAAACAGCTAGTGCCACCTGCCAGTGCATTCTCATCAGTGCCACCTGCCCCTGCCCTATCTGCCATCAGTGCCATCTACTATCAGTGCCACCTGCCAGTGCAATCTACCATCAGTGCCACCTGCCTGTGCCACATGCCATTAGTGCCACCTGCCATTAGTGCCACCTGCCATCAGCCCGTGCCATTTGCCGTCAGTGCCACCTGTCAGTGTCATCAGTGCCAACAATGGCTAAAAGATAATTTTCACTTGAGGAGGCGTACAAAATTATTGCGGCTGACGGGAGCAACGGGGAGCTCTGCGATTCGGATTCCCCTGAAAATTCAGACCACGAATCTGACGTTAACTACGAGCCGATAGTTGGCAGTGGAGCAGAGACTTCCTCGGAGGAGGAAGAAGAGGAAGAAGAAGAAGAGGAGGAGGAGGAGGGTCCACCCGCCAGACGAAGGCATATTGCTAAGGAGGCAGTGCCATCCACCAGCACCGCTGTGCCATCCACCAGAACCGCTGTGCCATCCACCAGAACTGCTGTGCCATCCACCAGAACCGCAATACCTCAGCAAGCAAGGTCACGTACCAGTTGGGTGTCACCTCAGTCCCAAAGGGTTAGGTCCCATGCCAGCCTTCCCTATTCCCTTCAGAACCCCTTGTGGCTTCCTTCTAATTCAGGAGAAGCCAACATTCCCCCTTTCACTGCCCAGCCAGGAGTCCAGGTGGACACAGAAAATTTTGCCCCGATTTGACTTATTTAATTTTTACTGACAACATGCTTGCCTCAATTGTGACCCAGTGCAATCTTTATGCAGAACAATTTATATCCAGTAACCCCACGTCCTATTATGCCCGTCCCTTCGAGTGGAGAGCCATAACAGTGGAAGAGTTTAAATTTTTTTCGGGCCTCGTATTCTGTATGGGACTAAACCATAAAAACCAACTACGTTCATATTGGTCAAACCGCCCCATCTACCACATGCCCATCTTTTCCTCAAAAATGCCCAGGACCAGATATCAATTGATCATAAGATTCCTACACTACAATGACAATACCCAGTGACCTCCCCGAAATGACCCAAATTTTAATAAACTTTATAAAATTCGGCCACTACTTAATTATTTTTCTGAAATTTTCCCCCAGTTTTTTACCCCGGACCAACAAATATGTGTGGATGAGTCCCTTATAACATTTTCTGGCAGGCTGGACATAAAACAATTTATTCCCACCAAAAGGGCCCGCTGTGGGGTGAAGCTCTATAAATTGTGTGACCGAGCCACAGGTTATATGTATGCCTTCAATGTATATGAAGGAAAGGACAGCCAGCTACACCCCCCTAATTGTCCAGACTACGTAGGAACCAGCCGGAAAATTGTTTGGCAACTCCTAAACCCACTCATGGAGAAAGGATACCACTTGTATGTGGACAATTTTTATACGTTTGCCCCTGTTCCGAAACCTTTTCAGAAAAAACACCCCAGCATGCGGCACCGTGCGATCGAACCGGAAGGGCTTTCCTCAAAGCCTTGTCACCAAGAAATTAAAAAAAGGGGAGACGGCGAGTTTACGCAATGAGGAAGTTCTGGCTGTGAAATGGAGGGACAAAAGGGATGTGTACGTGCTTTCTACAATCCACAACAACACATTCGTTGAGACCAGAACGAGGAATGGGCGAATCCAGAAACCAAAATGTTTTTAAGATTACAATAAGTTCATGGGGGGTGTCGATTTGAACGACCAGATGCTGGAACCCTACCTTTCCACAAGAAGATCATACCAGTGGTATAAAAGTTTCAATTTATTTGTTTAATTTGGCCGCGTACAATACTTATGTGATATATTGGAAATCCACTCCAAGACCCAAATCCTACCTTTTCTACCTGGAGGAAATCACCACTGCCCTTTTTATACCCCAGCAACCCACCAGCAAACATTCGATCCAATGTCGTTAGCCGACTCAACGAGCACCGCTTTCCAGATAAATTCCCTCCCAGACCAACAGGCCAAAAACGCTAAAAAAAATTGCCAGGTGTGCTCCAAAGGAGGAGTGAGAAGAGACACCACTTTTTATTGTCCTCAATGCCCTTCTCAACCAGGCCTCTGCGTAGTTGGTTGTTTCGCCCGTTACCATACCTCACTAAATTATTAGTCACTTCCTGCCATTTACCTTCACACCCCTTATACCTCTGCTTATGACCCTGGCTTGTTATTTGACCACGATTCTGCCTACTGATTCTGTTTATACCTCTGCCTGATCTGGAACTGACCCTGGACTGTTATTTGACCACGCTTATGCCTACCGATTCCGTTTTTTACCTCTGCCTGATCTGGAACTGACCCTGGACTGTTTGACCATTCTTTTTGCCTGCCTCTTGGACTGATCTTTTACCCTGCCAGTGGACTAGTGGGATTCATAGCACAGGGGTCTCACATATGTGAGGGGCTCAAGAATTGTTTTTCTGGATGAAGAAAACAATTGTTTTTGTTTTCTCATTCTAGATTAGGGTCTGGTTGCCGGGAGGCTTCAAAGAGATTTGGGTGGGAGAAGCCTCTACCCCTGTCCCCATTCTGTCCTGAACGAGGCCCTACTTCTGCCTGTAGGACCTATGCCATCATGCCTCTGCCTGTTGCATGAACTGACCACCTGCACTAACCCTGACAGGACAGTATCCCCGCCTGAACAATTGTGTATGCCGTTGCTGACCAAGTACCTGCCTGTTGCCTGGACCAGTGCTATCCTGCTGTGTAGAACTGCGCTACTATTACCACAGGTAATCTTTTGTTTACGCTTTGCTCAGAATAATGTATTTTGGGGTGTAACTCTTGGTATGTGGATGCTATGTGTCTCTGGAACACCTGACGGTGTTCCTTGCATGCTGGATCTCTGTATGTGGTCAGGCTGTATAGAAGTCTCACACATGTGGTATCGTTTTACTCAGGAGGAGCAGCAGAATGTATTTTGGGGTGTCATTTGTGCTATCTAAATGCTATGTGTTGGAAATATCTTAGAAACGGACAACTTTGTGTAAAAAAATGCGTTTTCATTTTTTTTCTACATGTTCCAAAAATGAACCATTCAAAAGACTCATTATGCCTCATAGATTATACGTTGGGGTGTTAGCTTTCCAAAATTGGGTCATGTTGTGGGTAGTTCCATTGTGCTGGTGTTCCAGGGCCTTCAAAAGTGTAATAGGTAGTCAACTAGTTAGATGTGCAATTTATGCTCCTAAAACCCCTGATGGCGCTCCCTGCATGTTGGGCCTCTGTATGTGGCCAGGCAGTGAAAAAGTCTCACACATGGAGTATCGTTCTACTCAGGAGGAGTAGCAGAATGTATTTTGGGGTGTCATTTTTTCTATGTACATGCTATGTGTTGGAAATATCTTATCAATGGACAACTTTGTGTAAAAAAAATGCGTTTTCATTTTTTTTCCACATGTTCCAAAAACTTCTGGAAAAAAATGAACCATTCAAAAGACTCATTATGCCTCATATATTATACGTTGGGGTGTTAGCTTTCCAAAATTGGGTCATTTTGTGGGTAATTCCATTGTACTGGTGTTCCAGGGCCTTCAAAAGTGTAATAGGTAATCAACTGGTTAGATGTGCAGTTTATGCTCCTAAAACCCCTGATGGCGCTCCCTGCATGTTGGGCCTCTGTATGTGGCCAGGCATTGAAAAAATCTCACACATGGGGTATCGTTTTACTCAGGAGGAGTAGCAGAATGTATTTTGGGGTGTCATTTGTGGTATGCACATCCCATGTGAAGAAAAAATGTGTATATTTTGCGCCACAGAAAAAATGTGTTATTTCTCCCAAAAAAATGGGTAGATTAATACGTGATTAAACCTGAATATGTTTAAATATACCAGTTTAACAGCTGCCACCTTTCGAAATTTTCCGAGTGAGAAAATACAAATAGAAACAGGAGTGGAGGGGCGCTGAATAACTCAAAAATTAATATACTTTAGTGTGTATACATTCATATAATGTGCAATCTGATAAAGCAACAAACATAAATTATTATTCTAGTGAACTTGTGTCCATACAATAAAGTGAGAGAAAATCCCAATAGTGCTATACGATAAAAAATCCAATGGCGTGTCACAGCCCAAAGATATCGCAATATTTGCAGTTCTGGAACCACCACCATATATTTGCACCCGATGTGATCAATAGAAATGGCTCCTTACCAAAAACAGTAGACTCTTTTAATTAAAAAAGAAGTCATATAACGCTTGTGTCATTAAAATGACTCGGAATAGTCCGGATAGGTATGTTCAGGTGATCCAATGTTCATATGGATACGGTCATAGAAACAGAAAGGCAATCATAGTGAAATATTGTTTATTAAAATATATTAAAAAGTAACATGCCAAATGGCTGCTTACTTGAGTAGTGCCCTGATCCCGGCACTGAGGCTTACAGCGTATGTTTCAAAACCAATTGAACCCGCGGATAGGGATAAGGGTCGGCAATCACGCTGGTGATTCCAATGGTCGGCGTGCGGTCCACCATCAACAAGACTGCGTGACTACGAAGGGGGATCGGAGCTCCGTCGCACTGCTAGTCGACCTAGTCGGCGTGCGTTCCACCGTCGGATACCAACGGACCCGGAAGCCGTAAGTGGTAAGAGGAAGCGTAACTGGTTAGCGCCTCGACGTACGTTTCGTATATAACATCATCAGGAAGCGTAACCAGTCACGCTGTGGTGTTGTATTTACCCGATGGCCACTCGTGAGTGATAGGGAAACCAGCCAATCAAAAGTAAAGCCTCGGTCCCGCTATCGAACACTATCAATTACATAGACAAACAAACCCTGCTATATGCTGCATTCTATAACTCTAATGCCCGTTATAATGCTGACATACGCATCTGAAATATTACATAAATAAAATGTTAGTCCTAATAGTTATAACAGTGATATGTGTTACGGTTGCCGTCACCCATATCACTACAATTAACAGTATGTAAATTAAAACATTACGACATGATAATTAATATTGGAAACCCATATAAAATACCAACTTGCATATTAGCTGCCTAAATATTGCATGCTGCTCCTAATCTTAAAAGACACCCACTACCACCAATCTAAATGGTGGCTGTACTAATGTCTTGTAGTTAGTACTTTTTGGTCTATTTAAAAGGTTTAATTGAAAACTACTCTTACACAATTGTTGTTACAAAAAACCCTTATTACTTATTGTTCAAAAAGCAATTTAAGTCTAATTCCACGTTAAGGCCTTGAGGCTGCATGGCACGTAAGCGATGTATCCATAATGTTTCGTTTTGAGATACCGCCTTGGTGAGATCTAAACCCCGCCAATGGCTAGTTACTCTATCTATCCCATAGAACGTCATTAATCGTGGATCTTTGTTATGGCATAAGTCAAAATGTTTAGAAACACTATGGTTGGGATAGCCATTGATAATATTTGCCACATGCTCGTTAATGCGCACTTTGAGTTCTCTGGTAGTGCGCCCTACATACTGTAAGTGACAAGGACATTCGATAACATATGTCACAAACCTAGAATGACAGGTAATGAGTGGTTTGATCTTAAATTCTTGTTGCGTAACATTCGATTTAAACTGGAGTTTTTTCTTGCCCTGTCTGTTAGTTGTTTTGCAAGATCTACACCTAGTGCAATAATAAAAACCAGGGATGTCCAGGAAAGTGAGAGGTTTTTCAGGGGGATCTGGTACATTACGTGCTACCATATTTCTTAGCCCGGGGGCTTTGGTATATATGAATTTTGGTTTGGCTGGTAGTACCGTAGCTAGATCGTTATCTCTTAACAATATTGGCCAATATTGCTTGATAACTTTTTCCACGCTTTTATATTCCCTATGGAAACCTGTAAGGAATGCTGTCTCTCCATGAAAGGGGACCTTGGTTTTTGGTGCTAGCAGGGCTGGCCTTTCCATTTCCATAACTGCTTGTTTGGTAGTCTCAAGGTCTTGGACATTGTACCCCTTTTCTACAAATTTGTCCACCAGCATATTTGCCTGTACATCAAAATCTGTAATTTGGTCACAATTCCGACGTATACGCATTAGTTGGCTTTTGGGGACGCCCCCTAGCCATTTTGGGTGGTGGCAACTGGAGAGTGCGACATAGCCATTCCGGTCTGTCGGTTTGAAATATGTTTTAGTACTGATTGAATTGCCGCTTTTTGTTAGCGTAAGATCCAGATAATTGATGGTAGATAAGTTGAATTCTGCTGTAAATTTTAGCTCATATTGATTATTATTCATTTCCATTATGAAATTCTCCAAGGAAGATAAGCTGCCATCCCAAAACAGTATAATATCGTCAATATATCGTTTATAGTACAGGAGAGCCCTATTTTACTCTTTGTATATCGTTTCTCTTTTCCACCTGTTCAAAACCAAATTGGCAACACTTGGCGCATATCTGGCGCCCATGGCAACTCCTTTTGTTTGATTATAATACTTATTCTGTGCCCAAAAATAATTGTTGCCCATAGCCTGTTTCAATCCTTGTACTATAAATTGGATTTGGATCATTTGAAGATCAGTACCTGTTTCTAAAGATTCGGTGACTGCTATGATGGCATCAGACTGTTTAATATTTGTGTACAAGGATTCTACGTCCACTGTCACTAACCAAGTATCCATAGTGACCCGTACTTTGGCTAGTGCGTTAATCAACTGAGTACTATCCTTCAAATACGATCGGCCATGCTGGACTAGTGGTTGTAAGAATTGATCTAGGTATTCCCCCAGTCTGGAATATAATGATCCAATCCCACTAACAATGGGTCGACCTGGGGGATTGGTATTATTTTTATGAATTTTTGGTGCAATGTACAGTACCGGAGTGCGTGGTACCTCGGGCACTAAATAAAGTGCTTCTTTGGGGGTGAGAATGGTTTTTGAGACTCCTTCTTCCACCCATGTTTTTAATTCTCCTTTTAGTCTGCATAGAGGGTCGCCTACTAATGGCGTATAGGTGTTAGTATCATCCAGCAACCGTTGGACTTCCTTATAGTAGTTTTCTTTCGTAAGTACTACCACACCTCCCCCTTTATCTGCAGTACGTACTACTATGTTTTTATTCTTTTCTAATTTTGTGATACCTTCCCTCAACAGTCTATTGGGTTTGGAAATTTTGGTATCTAAAGATCTAATTTCTTCCTGAACCATATTCCTAAATACTTGTATATGATGGTGTGTGCCCTTTTTGGGATTGAAGGTGGAGTTATTCCGTAACGTAGTATGTTGGTACCCCGTAGTGGCAACCTGCGTGGCACTCTCGGTTTGTTGTGCAAAATGTTTTTTAATATTCAACTTTCTAACACATTTCTCCACATCGATAAATACCTCAAATTTATCCATGTGTTTATCTGGTGCAAATTTCATACCTTTTGAGAGTACTTCCAATTCTGCATTGGTAAAGTCAATTCCCGCTAGGTTGTAGATCCCTTCATTTAATCGTCTCGAGGTCTTTTTCTTTCGGGTTCCCCCTCTCTTACCTCTTTTTCTATATTTTTTGGGGGCTGGTGGGGGATGGGGCTGGCAATTTTGTACGGTTCTTTCCAGCCTCTCCATTCCCCCCCCCCCCCCCGTGGTTGGTTATTTTGATAGTATGAGGCTCGTCCTCTATGATTCCCTCTATATTGTCCCCGTGGGGGTCTAGGTGTATACTGGCTAGGGCCCTGATTGTAGTAATAATAGTTGTCCTCTCCCACTCTGTCATCTAGTGGGGCATACCTATTATACATAGGTGCACCATATGTAGGATATGTATTGTAAGCTTGTGAATGGTGTGGGGTCTGGTTATTAGGTGGTCGATTCCTATCTCCCAGTGGATACGGGCCTTTGGTTTTGTTGGGGCCTTTAGGATATTTTTTAGGGGTACTAGTGTTTTTATTAGGTTTGTCCATGGCTTGGGTAATCCCTATACGCACTTCTTTTCCTATCTCCCCTGTTGTTGTTTTTGATTGTGCTGGATCTAAATCTGATTGCCATTTATATACTTTGTGTTCATCATAATCTGTGATGTCTCTCTGGTATTTTTTCAATTTCTTTTGTTTGATTTCACCGTCATACTTAGATAGATGCACCTGTAAAGTTTGTGATCTGTCTGAAAACTCTTGTGAGCCCATATGCGGTTTCATTTGTTCTCTAAGATCCGCTATATTGGCCTCCAACAGCACATTTTTGGACCTACGCCTTCGAATCATTAGTTGTAATAGTTTTTGCTCGCAGGCGTTGAAAAATTGGAACCATTCATCTGTCTGTGTAAGGTCCTCAATTCCATCGCCCGGGTGTACATCCCATCTCAACCTACGCGGTGTGAGATTTTTTGAGATATACATCTCAAAAGACGCGATGTCCCACCACAAGCGGATTTGTTTCTCTAAATCAAATTGCAATTTTTTAAAACCTCTATCCAAATCTAAATTTGGAGTAGGTTGTTGTAGAAATATCTCTTCTACATTGATCTCACGACCTTGCATAAAATTAAAAACATCCATGTCTGCAATACACCAAAACTAAAATTATTAGCTAAATATTAATTTTTGAGTTATTCAGCGCCCCTCCACTCCTGTTTCTATTTGTATTTTCTCACTCGGAAAATTTCGAAAGGTGGCAGCTGTTAAACTGGTATATTTAAACATATTCAGGTTTAATCACGTATTAATCTACCCATTTTTTTGGGAGAAATAACACATTTTTTCTGTGGCGCAAAATATACACATTTTTTCTTCACATATTTAGCTAATAATTTTAGTTTTGGTGTATTGCAGACATGGATGTTTTTAATTTTATGCAAGGTCGTGAGATCAATGTAGAAGAGATATTTCTACAACAACCTACTCCAAATTTAGATTTGGATAGAGGTTTTAAAAAATTGCAATTTGATTTAGAGAAACAAATCCGCTTGTGGTGGGACATCGCGTCTTTTGAGATGTATATCTCAAAAAATCTCACACCGCGTAGGTTGAGATGGGATGTACACCCGGGCGATGGAATTGAGGACCTTACACAGACAGATGAATGGTTCCAATTTTTCAACGCCTGTGAGCAAAAACTGTTACAACTAATGATTCGAAGGCGTAGGTCCAAAAATGTGCTGTTGGAGGCCAATATAGCGGATCTTAGAGAACAAATGAAACTGCATATGGGCTCACAAGAGTTTTCAGACAGATCACAAACTTTACAGGTGCATCTATCTAAGTATGACGGTGAAATCAAACAAAAGAAATTGAAAAAATACCAGAGAGACATCACAGATTATGATGAACACAAAGTATATAAATGGCAATCAGATTTAGATCCAGCACAATCAAAAACAACAACAGGGGAGATAGGAAAAGAAGTGCGTATAGGGATTACCCAAGCCATGGACAAACCTAATAAAAACACTAGTACCCCTAAAAAATATCCTAAAGGCCCCAACAAAACCAAAGGCCCGTATCCACTGGGAGATAGGAATCGACCACCTAATAACCAGACCCCACACCATTCACAAGCTTACAATACATATCCTACATATGGTGCACCTATGTATAATAGGTATGCCCCACTAGATGACAGAGTGGGAGAGGACAACTATTATTACTACAATCAGGGCCCTAGCCAGTATACACATAGACCCCCACGGGGACAATATAGAGGGAATCATAGAGGACGAGCCTCATACTATCAAAATAACCAACTACGGGGGGGGGGGAATGGAGAGGCTGGAAAGAACCGTACAAAATTGCCAGCCCCATCCCCCACCAGCCCCCAAAAAATATAGAAAAAGAGGTAAGAGAGGGGGAACCCGAAAGAAAAAGACCTCGAGACGATTAAATGAAGGGATCTACAACCTAGCGGGAATTGACTTTACCAATGCAGAATTGGAAGTACTCTCAAAAGGTATGAAATTTGCACCAGATAAACACATGGATAAATTTGAGGTATTTATCGATGTGGAGAAATTTGTTAGAAAGTTGAATATTAAAAAACATTTTGCACAACAAACCGAGAGTGCCACGCAGGTTGCCACTACGGGGTACCAACATACTACGTTACGGAATAACTCCACCTTCAATCCCAAAAAGGGCACACACCATCATATACAAGTATTTAGGAATATGGTTCAGGAAGAAATTAGATCTTTAGATACCAAAATTTCCAAACCCAATAGACTGTTGAGGGAAGGTATCACAAAATTAGAAAAGAATAAAAACATAGTAGTACGTACTGCAGATAAAGGGGGAGGTGTGGTAGTACTTACGAAAGAAAACTACTATAAGGAAGTCCAACGGTTGCTGGATGATACTAACACCTATACGCCATTAGTAGGCGACCCTCTATGCAGACTAAAAGGAGAATTAAAAACATGGGTGGAAGAAGGAGTCTCAAAAACCATTCTCACCCCCAAAGAAGCACTTTATTTAGTGCCCGAGGTACCACGCACTCCGGTACTGTACATTGCACCAAAAATTCATAAAAATAATACCAATCCCCCAGGTCGACCCATTGTTAGTGGGATTGGATCATTATATTCCAGACTGGGGGAATACCTAGATCAATTCTTACAACCACTAGTCCAGCATGGCCGATCGTATTTGAAGGATAGTACTCAGTTGATTAACGCACTAGCCAAAGAACGGGTCACTATGGATACTTGGTTAGTGACAGTGAACGTAGAATCCTTGTACACGAATATTAAACAGTCTGATGCCATCATAGCAGTCACCGAATCTTTAGAAACAGGTACTGATCTTCAAATGATCCAAATCCAATTTATAGTACAAGGATTGAAACAGGCTATGGGCAACAATTATTTTTGGGCACAGAATAAGTATTATAATCAAACAAAAGGAGTTGCCATGGGCGCCAGATATGCGCCAAGTGTTGCCAATTTGGTTTTGAACAGGTGGGAAAGAGAAACGATATACAAAGAGGAAAATAGGGCTCTCCTGTACTATAAACGATATATTGACGATATTATACTGTTTTGGGATGGCAGCTTATCTTCCTTGGAGAATTTCATAATGGAAATGAATAATAATCAATATGAGCTAAAATTTACAGCAGAATTCAACTTATCTATCATCAATTATCTGGATCTTACGCTAACAAAAAGCGGCAATTCAATCAGTACTAAAACATATTTCAAACCGACAGACCGGAATGGCTATGTCGCACTCTCCAGTTGCCACCACCCAAAATGGCTAGGGGGCGTCCCCAAAAGCCAACTAATGCGTATACGTCGGAATTGTGACCAAATTACAGATTTTGATGTACAGGCAAATATGCTGGTGGACAAATTTGTAGAAAAGGGGTACAATGTCCAAGACCTTGAGACTACCAAACAAGCAGTTATGGAAATGGAAAGGCCAGCCCTGCTAGCACCAAAAACCAAGGTCCCCTTTCATGGAGAGACAGCATTCCTTACAGGTTTCCATAGGGAATATAAAAGCGTGGAAAAAGTTATCAAGCAATATTGGCCAATATTGTTAAGAGATAACGATCTAGCTACGGTACTACCAGCCAAACCAAAATTCATATATACCAAAGCCCCCGGGCTAAGAAATATGGTAGCACGTAATGTACCAGATCCCCCTGAAAAACCTCTCACTTTCCTGGACATCCCTGGTTTTTATTATTGCACTAGGTGTAGATCTTGCAAAACAACTAACAGACAGGGCAAGAAAAAACTCCAGTTTAAATCGAATGTTACGCAACAAGAATTTAAGATCAAACCACTCATTAAATTGGGTGTGCTGCGCTGCTAAAATTAATACATCAATAGTGAAGGTGATAACAAAATGTGCATTGAGTGCAAAAAAATTGTATATAAAAAACCAACACCAAGTGTTCCAATGTATGACAAAATCATATAGGAAAACAAACTGAATTGACAAAGTTTGTAAAAAGCTCCAGGGAAAAATCAAAGTTCATTGAGTTCAGAGAAATATCCCAAGTAGGGGATTGAGATACTGCAGGACAGAAGAGAGCCTCCACCTCCACCTCTTATAGTAAATCTGCTTACCAGATAGATAATAATCGTGAGCATCAACAGCACAGCAGGCTGGATTGCCTTAACGGGTATTAAAGTGGAATCCTGTGTGTATCTCCAAGCTTGGTCTCAATGCGGCTGGATCCCAGAAAAACAATCACTCCCAGAGTGTAGCCAAGGGAAGAGAAAGGAAGCCAACATAGAGTAGTAACGTTTTAAAAGTTTAATAAAAGAAATTCGATTGCACTTACAAAAAACGAATCCTTTGGAAGCATATAAATAGTAAGCCGGCCGGCTCTCACAATCCGCCCGTCCTTCCGGATGGTCGTGAGGATAAAAACAATGGTGTCGTCAGCACGCCGTTCCTCCCTACGCCGTTTCGTCCAATAGCAGACTTCATCCAGGGCCACTCATTACCTGTCATTCTAGGTTTGTGACATATGTTATCGAATGTCCTTGTCACTTACAGTATGTAGGGCGCACTACCAGAGAACTCAAAGTGCGCATTAACGAGCATGTGGCAAATATTATCAATGGCTATCCCAACCATAGTGTTTCTAAACATTTTGACTTATGCCATAACAAAGATCCACGATTAATGACGTTCTATGGGATAGATAGAGTAACTAGCCATTGGCGGGGTTTAGATCTCACCAAGGCGGTATCTCAAAACGAAACCTTATGGATACATCGCTTACGTGCCATGCAGCCTCAAGGCCTTAACGTGGAATTAGACTTAAATTGCTTTTTGAACAATAAGTAATAAGGGTTTTTTGTAACAACAATTGTGTAAGAGTAGTTTTCAATTAAACCTTTTAAATAGACCAAAAAGTACTAACTACAAGACATTAGTACAGCCACCATTTAGATTGGTGGTAGTGGGTGTCTTTTAAGATTAGGAGCAGCATGCAATATTTAGGCAGCTAATATGCAAGTTGGTATTTTATATGGGTTTCCAATATTAATTATCATGTCGTAATGTAATGTAATGTAATTTTAATTTACATACTGTTAATTGTAGTGATATGGGTGACGGCAACCGTAACACATATCACTGTTATAACTATTAGGGATTAGGCATTATAACGGGCATTAGAGTTATAGAATGCAGCATATAGCAGGGTTTGTTTGTCTATGTAATTGATAGTGTTCGATAGCGGGACCGAGGCTTTACTTTTGATTGGCTGGTTTCCCTATCACTCACGAGTGGCCATCGGGTAAATACAACACCACAGCGTGACTGGTTACGCTTCCTGATGACGTTATATACGAAACGTACGTCGAGGCGCTAACCAGTTACGCTTCCTCTTACCACTTCCGGCTTCCGGGTCCGTTGGTATCCGACGGTGGAACGCACGCCGACTAGGTCGACTAGCAGTGCGACGGAGCTCCGATCCCCCTTCGTAGTCACGCAGTCTTGTTGATGGTGGACCGCACGCCGACCATTGGAATCACCAGCGCGATTGCCGACCCTTATCCCTATCCGCGGGTTCAATTGGTTTTGAAACATACGCTGTAAGCCTCAGTGCCGGGATCAGGGCACTACTCAAGTAAGCAGCCATTTGGCATGTTACTTTTTAATATATTTTAATAAACAATATTTCACTATGATTGCCTTTCTGTTTCTATGACCGTATCCATATGAACATTGGATCACCTGAACATACCTATCCGGACTATTCCGAGTCATTTTAATGACACAAGCGTTATATGACTTCTTTTTTAATTAAAAGAGTCTACTGTTTTTGGTAAGGAGCCATTTCTATTGATCACATCGGGTGCAAATATATGGTGGTGGTTCCAGAACTGCAAATATTGCGATATCTTTGGGCTGTGACACGCCATTGGATTTTTTATCGTATAGCACTATTGGGATTTTCTCTCACTTTATTGTATGGACACAAGTTCACTAGAATAATAATTTATGTTTGTTGCTTTATCAGATTGCACATTATATGAATGTATACACACTAAAGTATATTAATTTTTGAGTTATTCAGCGCCCCTCCACTCCTGTTTCTATGCACATCCCATGTGAGAGAAATAAGCTATTACAATGACAATTTTGAGAACATTTTAAAATAAAAAATAAAAATCTTAATTTTGCAAAGTATTGTGGGAAAAAATTACAACTTCAAATACCTCCTTATGCCTCTTAATAAATATCTTGGAATGTTTACTCTCCAAAAAGGAGTTATTTGGGGGGCATTTGTACTTTCCTGTCTTGTTGGGGTCTCAAGAAATGAGATAGGCCTTCAGTACATCAGGTGTGATCAGATGTGATCATTTATTATGATTTGCACTATAGCTTGTAAACTTTCACACAGACCAAATCATTTCGAAAAATGTTGGGTTTGTTTTTATCAAAGACATGTAGCAGTATAAATTGTGGCCAAAATTTATGAAGAAAAATGAATAATTTGCAAAATTTTATCACAGAAACTAAGAAAAAAACTTTTTTTTTTTAAATATTCAGTCTTTTTTTTATTAATAGCGCAAAAAAATAAAAAACACAGAGGTGATCAAATACCACCAAAAGAAAGCTCTATTTGTGGGAAGAAAAGGCCAAAAAATCATTTAGGTACAGTGTTGCATGACTGAGTAATTGTCATTCAAAGTGTGAGAGTGCTGAAAGCTGAAAATTGCTCTGGGCAGGAAGGGTGTTTAAGTGCCCAGTAAGCAAGCGGTTAAAACATCAATGTGATGTAGTGTTTTTCATTTATTTCTTGTCAGGAAAAAGAAATAACGAAAAAGCTTTTGGAAGTAAATCACACTCTGACAGAAGAGAAGCAGGTAAAATTCACAATATAGTAATATATGGCAAAGTGTTACTTGAGAATAACTCATCGTATTGTTGTAATGTTGAACTGAAATGTTAAAACCAACAGAAATATACTGTATATATTATTATTATTATTATTATACAGGATTTATATAGCACCAACGGTTTGTGCAGCGCTTTACAACATGAGGGCAGACAGTACGATTCAATGCAGGAGGAATCGGAGAGAAGATATTAACTGTGTATGTGTGTGTGTGTGTGTGTGTATTTGTATATTTATATTTATAATATTTTTTTTGACCAGTGACCACTAATTGTCAAAACTATTTGTTTTAACACAGTACTTTAGTCAAGATATGGGGGCTGACTACCTTATACTTGGTCTAAGATTAGAATTACATGGGTCATTTTTAATATGTGACTTTCTTTTAAATCTTTGATTTTTTTTTTATTTTGCACTGCTCTCATACTCTCACTTCCTTTCTGGCTTGGCCTGACAGAGTTTTTCTAGGTGTTCATATCTATTACTGTCCTGGCTGCTATGGGTGCTGGAGGAATATTGGCTGTCATTTCAGCTATAGATCTTAAGGCAGAACTCCAGTCAAAATTCATAATTTCTGGATCTCAGTCATATGTCCTACCTTTCCTGTAAGAATCCTCTATGTGCACTACTCAGTACCCTCTTCCTCTCCAGAATCACGGTACTCAGTTGTATGATCATGGTATGATAGCCATGGTTGCAAAAGTTTAGATTTTTTCAGTTAAAGTGGGTATATAAAAGAATCACCCCCCCCCCCTTTTTTTTTAAATCACATTTTGTTGCTTCACAGCCTGAAATGGGTTTTTGTTTTATCCAGCTGTATTTACTAGTGCATTTCATAACATCCAAGTGAAAGATATATTAACATGTCAGAAAACAAAAAAGTTGGAAAAAGGATCACCCCCTGTCAGTATTTTGTTGGACCACATTTTGCTTTGATTACAGTCTTTAGTCTATCGGGATATGTCTCTACTAACTTTGCACATCTAGACTTTGCAATATTTACCCACTCTTCTTTGCAGAACTGCTCAAGTTCAGTTAAATTTGTTTCAAATATTTTATTGGATTTTTAAATTAAAGTAAATGGATACAATACATGTATATTGCGTAATAAAGAACGATGGATACAATAAGCGATAAAGGTATTACATAAACAAAAACAAAAAAGGTTACAAATGCTTTAAGTACAAATATGTAACTTTAAAGTAAGAAGAGAAAAAGTAAAGAAAGTGGAAGGGAGGGAGGTGAGAGGAAAGTAAATGAAAATAGATAATACGAGGTATAGAGATAAATCAACAATTCATGACAGAATATGTTATACAATAAATAATTGGAAAATATCATGAGGATGCATTAGATAATTGAAGACATTTCCTAGAATGTTTAAAATTCAACCAACAAGCCCGTTTATTGTAAAAGGTAGTGGGAGAGTCGTTTGATTGACACATTAGATTTTCCATGTCAGCAATATGACCAATCTTTTTTAACCATTCAGATATGGAAGGAGGGTTTTGTTTTTTCCAGTGAATGGGAATGCAATTTTTTGCAGCATTAATGAGATATGGTAATATGGATCGATTATAAGCAGATATCGATAGTGAACTATGGTGTAAACTCAGGGGTAAGAGTCGTAATTTGTATAATTGTCGTGTACGTCTTTCCAGAAAGGTCGAATGAGATTACATTCCCACCAAATGTGTAAAAGTGTGCCACGTTCAGCATCACAGCGCCAACATAAGGGTGTGGAATTGGGAATGTATTTGTGAGTAATAACCAGAGTTCTGTACCATCTAGAATATATTTTATAACTGTTTTCTTGTATTTGGACGTTTAGGGAGCTCTTGTGTATGTGATGGAATTTGCGTGACCACTCCTCTTCAGGCAGGGATATATCTAGATCAGTTTCCCATTTTCGAGTAGTGTTATCTTCTTTAATGTCAGTCATTGAAAAAAGGATGGCATAGATGGAAGAGATAAGGTGTCTTTGAGGTGAAGATTTAACACATAATTTTTCAAAAGGTGTTTTGCTCTTAAACCAATCTAAGTACGACGGAGATATAGAAAGGAATTGTTTAAGTTGTTCATAGTCTAAAAAAGAAATGCAATAATTAGGGTGTTTGGCTATATATGTTTCAAATGGGAGGATATGTCCTTTCTCAAAAAAGGATTCCGCTCTAATAGATTCACTTGGAGACAGATAAGAGCATTGAAATTCAGAACATTTTATAGGAATGTCAGGATTGAGAATCAGTGGAGTTAAAGGGCCCGGTATGGAGGTGATATCAAATTTTTCATATAAGGATCTAAAAGTTTGTAAAGTTGGGTTAGTTAGAGGATGATGTTTAACCATACAAGGTATTTTACGGGAGCAGTTCCATGGTTGGTGACATAAAGGCAGTGGAGAGAATGAGCCTTCCAGTTCGATCCACGCCTTAGATTCAATGTGCAAGTGCCAATCTATTACACGAGTTAAGAGGCAGGCCCAATAATATTTTTGGATGCCAGAAAGACCAATGCCACCTAAATGTTTAGGGATAGTTAATTTTTCCCAACTAATTCTGGGTCGTTTAAAATTCCAAATGAAATTCAAGCATAGTTTCTTAAATGCAGTGAAAAGGGATTCGGGTATTTTTATAGGGATAGTCTGTAAAAGGTATAGGATTCTGGGGAGTATGTTCATTTTTTTTCATGGCGGCTCTTCCGAACCACGAGAATAGACCTTTGTCCCAGTTAAGTATGTCAGTTTGTATATTTGAAAGAGCTGGAGGAAAGTTCAGGTTATATAGATCACATAGATTCAAGGGTAATTGGATTCCAAGATAAGTAATAATTTTGTCTTCCCAACCAAATGGAAAATTTATTTTACAGAGGGAAACTGTCATTGGATAGAGATATGTTTAGCGCTTTAGATTTGTCAAAATTAATTTTCAAGTTAGAAAATGAATAAAAATGTGACAAATCTTTCAGTAAATTAGGTATTGTTATAATTGGGTTTGTGAGGAACAATAGAATACCATCGGCATAAGCGGCCAATTTATAGTGTGTTTTATCTATTGTAATGCTTTTAATATCTGGATTATTCCGAAGTTTACATAGAAAGGGTTCCAAAATAAGAATACAAATACAGTAATGGGCGATAAGGGGCATCCCTGTCTGGTTCCGTTTGACACAGAGAAGGGGTCCGACAGGCATCCGTTGATTTTAATTTTAGCAGTGGGGGAAGAATATAGTGCGAGTATATATTTGAGCATTCTATCTTGGAATCCTAGTGCTTTCAGGGCTTCAGTCATGTCATCCCAAGCTACTCTGTCGAACGCCTTCTCTGCGTCAAGAGATAGAAAAAAAACAGGGGTCTGAGATGTAGTCAACCAATGGTGGATATTTATGGCTTTCAGAGTGTTGTCTCTAGCTTCCCTTCCAGGTATGAAATCCACTTGGTCTAGGGAGACTAAATTTGGGACTAGTGGTACAATCCTATTGGCAATGATTTTTGCATAAAGCTTTTTGTCGACGTTTAAAAGAGGTATGGGTCTGTAATTCGATACCAACGATGTGTCTTTATTGGGTTTTTGGGATCATTGAAATGTGAGCTTCAGGAAGGTCTCTATTATAAGAAGGGGAATCAGGGAATGAATTAAAGGATTTAAAAAAATATGATATAAGAGTTTCAGAAAGGACTTGTAATAGCTTACAGAGAGGACATCCGGTCCAGGGCATTTACCAGTCTTTAATTGTTTCAGAGCAGTCATAGTTTCATTTTGTTCAAGGGGTTTGTCCAAAGTATTTGCTTCTTCAAAACAAATTGGATTAGGGCTGAATTCTGTCAAAAAAATCAGTAATACGTTTTTTCTATCAATATCCTGGTTAGAAGAGATGGTGTTTTGTAAATTATATAATTTAGAGTAGAATGAGCGAAAATATCTAGCGATTTCTGAAGAAATACAAATTTTTTTACCTGTAGGATCATTAATAGAGTGAATGGTGTTAGTAATTTTTTTTGAATGGATAGATCTGGCTAAAAAAATTCCGGATTTATTTCTAGATTTCTAGATAAGTTTTTGTGCGAATGCAAGGTTACGTCTAGATTTTCCCCCTAGTATAGTAAGTCATTCTTCCCTAGTGTTTATGAGTTCTTGGAATGTGTTGAGGGCCAGTGTCTGTCTGTGTTTGCTTTCAAGAGAATGGATTTGATCAGAAAGTAGTTTAATAGTCGCTTGTCTGTCTTTATTTCTCTTAGCAGCCATAGATATAAATTCACCCCTGATCACACATTTGTGAGCAGACCATAAGGTAAGTGGGTGAAGTTCTTTAGAATCATTTTCCAAAAAAAAAAGTTTTTAATAGAGGAATTTAAAGATGCAATTTTTATAGGGTCACTTAACAAGGAATTATCAAGTCTCCAAATGAAAGCTCTAGGTGGAGCGGATGAAAAGATCATAGAGAATGAGATAGGGTGATGGTCGGATATAATCATAGGATTTATAGAAGAGTCAGTAAGGGTTGCAAGGTCATCTTGGGATAAAAATAAATTGATTCTAGAGTAACTATTATGAGGGGAAGAATAAAAGGTGTAGTCTTTGGAGTTCGGATTAAGAGTGCGCCAAGTATCATGGACGGTCAAATCTTTAAGTACATTTTTTATAATGTGTAGTGCTTTATATGAAAGATTGGTTGTTCCTGAAGATGTGTCAATTATAGGATTGAGTGCCATTATTAAAGTGACCTCCCAAAACAAGCATCCCTGATTGAAAAGAAGATAAGAGCTGTAGAGTATTTTTAAGGAAAGGTACCGTATTTGTAATTTATTGGGTACATAATTGTTAGCTAGGGTGATGGGTTTGTTGTATAAAGAACCCTTAATAAAAGCGTATCTACCATCAACATCTAACGATGTATCTTGTATTTGGAGTGGGCAATGTTTAGAGACCAGAATAGAAACACCTTTTGTTTTGGACTCAGGGTTTGCTGCATGAAAACAAGAAGGAAACAATTTGTTATACAAAGAAGGGATGTTGTTCATTTTAAAGTGAGTTTCTTGTAAAAAGACAATATCGGCTTTAGATTTTTTCAAAAACATAAACTGTTTAGATCGCTTCTCCGGGATATTAAGACCTTTAGGCCTCTTTCACACGGAGCGGTCCTTTTTTCGGTCCGCTCCGTGTGTGTCCGTCAGCTCAGCGGGGGGTCCCGCTCAGCTGTCGGCGGACAGGACGGTTCCCGCACACTGTGCAGGGACCGCCCTGTCTCTCCTCCGCTATCCCCTATGGGGAATCGGATGGAAACGGACCGTCTGTCCGTTTGCATCCGATCCGATCCACCGAACGGAAGAAAAATAGGGTTTTCTTCCGTCCGCAAAACGGATCCAGACGGACGCGGACCTTAGGCGGACGCTAGCGGATGCATCATCCGCTAACGGATCCACTCCCATAGGGGCACATTACAAGTCCGTAAAGGACTTGTAATTAGCGGACCATTTGTCCGCTTATGTGAAAGGGGCCTTAGTGTTCAATGAGTAAAATTTAATTCTAGGAAGGTGAGGATTAATATCCGGGGATTGCATAGCGAATAATTTAGTGTTTAATATATTGTGTGTATATCAAATCAAAATAAAAAGGGCGGGGGGGGGAAACAAGGGGTGGAGGATAAAAAGGGGGGTAAGTAAAAACTCCCAAAGGGAATAACCACTTGAGGAAAAGGGATTATAACCATTTCCCTTCCTCACAGACAAATGGTCTAGGTGGTAAAATAAAATATAACAGTGTCGACAAAATACACTCAGGGAGAAAGTGTATTTAGACACTGCTATAATCTACTGTAGGGGTTGGATATAACCAAGCCAGAGAATAAGATGAGAAAAAAATCAGAAGAAAACTGTCGTCACGGACTTCTAATAAGAATTAAAAGAAAAAGGTATACATTGAAAGGTAGAGCGATGAAAAATGAGAAAAAGTAACCAAGTAATTTATGAAATGCGAACAGGTAAATAAGAAGCTTATAAGGAATGCAATGAGTAATGATATCAATTATCAAGTAGCTGACATCAATTACCATTAATCAGGGTTGTTTTATGTAATAACAAACAATGTTATATTGAAATAATAGGAAAGAAGGTAATCATGCAAGGGATATTCTCATGTTATGTGGTCATTGTCAGGTTAATAAACAAAAGAAAAGTGTGAATTTTAACATTGACCCACAACATGTGAAGTTTGAGAATCATATTAGCTATTAAAATTAAAATGTAGGATTTTAAAATATTAGCATAAACCTCACATTCATATAAAAGAGTGAGTATATCATGTAAGGAGCCATTAGTAGTCACACCTGGGTTTCCTTGAGTACGGAGAGCTAGAGGAGTTGTGGTTGTCATGGTGATTCTTGAAGGCCTCCTGGGACTTGTCACCAGATTGAGAGCGTCGTCTGCGATGATGTGTAGTCTGAGTTTCCATAGCAACAGATGAATGATCGTCTATTTTGTCTGAGTTAATGCGAAATTCTGCATACCAGTCTGGTACATCGACCAGTGGAATTCCCATTGTGTCGCAAAAAGATTGTAGGTCCTCAGGGACTCTAAGGAGGGCAGAGCAGCCTTGGTTGGTAGCCCATAGTTCAAAGGGGAATTTCCACTTGTAAATTACACCTTTTGTGCGTAGTATTCCTAGGAGAGGTTTCAATTTTCTTCTATGTTGAAGGGCGATGTTAGATAAATCCTGATAAATATGTATATCAGTATCCCCATATTTTATATTTCGTCTGAGTCTTGCATTCCTCAGGATGTCTTCTTTTAACTGGAAGTCATATAAGCAGCATATGACATCTCTAGGAGGGTCAGATGGTTTACCTTTTGGTCTGAGAGCGCGATGCATGCGTTCCATTTTGATAGAGGTTTTTTTTTTTTTTTAAATCATTTTTTTTTTTTATTGGTGATATTATTCAATATTTCCATTTATCATACATTTTATGCCATTATACAAATGTGGAGTACAAATCATATTAACATTTAATAAATATATAAAAGTGCTCTTCCCACCCCTGCACTCTTCCTCTACTATATTCTTTTTCCTTTTTTCTTTGTGCATAATTAGTGTGTTTTTCCTATTACCCCCCCTCCCTCCCCCCCTCCCTCCCTTCCCTGCTCACCCTGCCTTGTCGTTTTATTTTTTATGTTTTGCATCATTTTACTTTTCTTTAAAAAAAATTTTTCCTTTCTCCTTTTCTTTCTCTCTTTCCCTTTTTCTTTTTCTCTCCTCTCCCCTCCTTTCTACTCCACTCCATTCCTTGTATTTAATTCCGTAGTCTGTCCCTTATCAGTTGTGGCGGAGCTAGTCTATCGTCACATAACCATGTATGCCATATCTGGTCAAATTTCCCCATATCCCCTCTACGGCTATATGCTAATCTCTCTCTAGTAAGTAGCGAATTTACTAGTGTAACCCATTGTCTTACTGTAGGGACCTCTGGTGCCATCCAGTATCGTGCTATTAGTTTTCTTGCTAGGTACATTACTCTGGTTAGCATTATATAGATCCCTTTAGAAAATATTTCCACCTCTATGGCTCCCAATATGTATACCAGGGGGTCCAGTGGGATAGGTGTCTGTACTAGTCTACTTATACATTGGGATATCTCCTCCCAGTATCGATGTAATTTTGGACATCTCCAGATCAGATGTATAAAGTCACCCTGATGTATTTTACATTTCGGGCATAGCGGTGAGTCTCTGCCTCCCCATCTATACATCTGCTCTGGTGTTCTATATGCCCGATGAAAAATAAATAGTTGTGACAGTCTATGTGACGCTGATATCGATACATCAGGTATACAATCTACAGCTCTTTTCCAAGTACTTTCATCTATATTCCCTATATCTTCAACCCATTTACTGCGGCATTTTAAGGAGGTATAATCCTGAGCTCTGGATAGCAATTCCCTGTATATTTTGGATATTAAACCTTTTCGTTCTTCTGTTCCAAGAACTGCCTGAACCAAGGGGGGAGCAGTTATATTTAAAGATTGTGTTTTTTGTTGTGTCTGTAGCGCATGCCGAAGTTGGAGGTACTGAAAGAATCCCTTTGGATTCAGCTTATATTCCTGGCACAGCCGTTCATATGTCTTCAGTATCTCCCCTTCGTATAGCTGCTCAATGAGATATATCCCTTTCTCCCTCCACACATCAAATCCCTCTAGCTTCTGCAGTTCCGGGTATCTTGGATTGTGCCATATCGGGGTGTAGGACAACGGTCCCCCTATTTCCAGGGTTTTCCTAACCTCCCCCCAGACCCTTCTAAGCAAAACACCTGTTGGGGCAGAGCGTGGTATACTTGGCAAATCCATTTCCAGATGCGAGGCGGCCTCTAATACGGGGGCACATCTCGTTACCATCGTGCAAATAGAGTCCTCCTTCTTTTTCTGTCCCCACCCTGCTAGATGTTGGATCTGGGCAGCCAAGAAATAAGTTTTAGGGTGTGGGACTGCAAGGCCTCCTCTATCCTTTCTGAGCTGAAGGGTGGCTAGGCTAATCCTAGCCACCTTCTTCTTCCATATCAAGCTTCTCATCAATGTTTCTATTTGTTTAAACCATTTATTTGTAATCCACATTGGAGAATTATGGAAGAGATACAGAAGCTGTGGTGCCCAAACCATTTTGATTAAATTTGCCCGTCCTACTACCGATATTGGGAGTTTGCACCAGCTGTTACATTTCTCCTTCTGCCTGACCAATAGTGGGCCCAAATTTAGCTGAAGATACTCCGCCGGATCTGGGGATACCACTACTCCTAAATATTTAAAACTGTTACTTATGACTATCTGTTCCGCTCCAGGTGGCAGTGGTCCCTCCATTTTGTCTATAGGCATCAGAATTGACTTAGCCCAGTTAATGGCAAACCCCGAGAAGCGGCCAAACTTCCCAATGATCTGCATCACTGCCTGTAACGATGTTGATGAGTCACCCAAATAGATTAGTGTATCATCCGCATACAGTGAAATCTTGTCCTCTCTCTGCCCCCTTCGGAATCCCGTTATCTCTGTAGAGTTACGAACAGAGATAGCCAGTGGTTCGGCTGCCAGTGCAAACAGCAACGGGGACAGTGGGCACCCTTGCCGGGTACCTCTATAAAGCCTAAACACAGATGAGAGATCGTTATTAATGCGGATTCTCGCTCTGGGTTCCGAGTACAACACCCTCACCCACTCTATGAACCTATCTCCTATTCCAAATCTTGCCAAGGTCTCCAGGAGGTAGGGCCACTCCACGCTATCGAACGCTTTGGCAGCGTCCAGTGACAGAATGGCCCTGCCCCCTGGATTGTCCACCGGCATCTGTAAGTTCAAATATAGTCGCCGAATATTGTCCGCCGTGGAGCGGGATGGTATAAAGCCACATTGGTCTCCATGTATCAGCTTCCCTATCACTTGTGATAATCTTGAAGCCAAAATCTTGGCCAGTAGCTTCACATCGACATTTAGCAAAGATATTGGGCGATAGGAATCCAGCGATAGTTTATCCTTTCCTGGCTTTAGTATAACTATAATTGTAGCTTCCTGCATACTCTCAGGGAGAGTGCCTGTTGCTGTTACCTCCTGCAAGGTCTGCAGCAAAGGTGGCAGAAGCATCTCTTTATACTGAGAATATACCTCAGCCGGTAAGCCATCTGGCCCTGGGGACTTATGTGCTGGGGCCTCGTCTAACGCTTTCTTCAGCTCTAGCATGGTAATGGGCGAGTTTAGCATTTCTCTGTCATCTACCGATAACTGTGGGAAAGAGCATGATTGCAGAAAATCAGTCATTTCTGATGGAGTATATCTAGCTTTAGAGGAATATAAATCCTCATAAAAATTTTGAAAATCCTTCAAAATATCAGGCCCTTCAGTATGCATCTCACCTATATTCGGCTTAATTGCTGTGATGTTTGAAGTTTCCCTCTGACCCCTTACTATTAAGGCAAGGAGGCGTCCTGTACTTTCCCCTTCTTCAAAAAAACTTTGTTGTTGGAAATATCTGCTCTTCTCTGCTGCCGTTAATAAAGCTGAGTTATATAAAGATTGTGCCTCCCTCCATGAGTCATATTTGGATTGAGAGGGGTCTGCCACCAGGGCTTGTTCCCTAGCTTTCAGTTCGTCTCGTGCTCTTTTTTCCCATTCCCTGGAACGGGTTTTAATACCCGAGATTTCCTTTATTAGGCAGCCCCTCAGAAATGCTTTAAGTGCATCCCATACGGTCGCAGCACTGGCAGTACCTTTATTATAATAATAGAACTCCCGTATAGCCTCCCCCGTGCCATCCGTAGGTGTCAACAGGGTCAGCCAATATGGGTTCACTTTCCAGGGCATTGTTGTAGTAATATTGATCTTTACCCAAAATGGTGAATGATCGGATAAAAGGCGGGGCTCATACGCCGAATCCATTACCCGATTTGTTAACATCTCATTCCCCAGTCCTAGATCAATGCGGGAGAGTCCATTATGTGTGGCAGAGTAGCATGAATAGCATCTCTCATCTCCATGTCTCTCCCGCCAGACGTCATGGAGTCCTATTTCCGAGAGAAGTGCAGCAAAGGCTGTTGTATTAGCCCTCTGCCCTGCCCCTCTGGGTGAGAGGGATATTCTATCCAAACTTCTATCTAGTATGTTATTGAAGTCCCCTAAGGTTAGTACTGGGACGTCTGGGGAGAGGGCCATAAATTGTGCTAAACTCCTGAGTGGATCGGCCGTAAACGGTGGGGGAACATATATTGAAGCAAGAATGCACACCAGCCCATTGATTTTACATAATAGGAATACATATCTACCCTCTCTGTCTATCTGCTGTTGCAGACACTCAAACGTTACTTTAGCTGAGATCAACACACTTACTCCTCTGGAGTAGGAGGAGTGTGTTGAATGGTACTGTACCGGGTATTTTCGAGAATTTAATAAGTGGACCAAATCTGGTCGCATATGTGTTTCCTGCAGACAAATTACCTGGGGCTTCATTTTCTCGAAGTATTTAAACATCGCTATTCTTTTGACCTTATCCCCTAAGCCCCTGACATTCCATGTCATCAGTATTATGCCCTTTTTATTCCTATTCATCGCTACCCCTGTTGAAGAGCAATTCTACATATGTCAAACAATAATAAGATGGGGAAATTTAAAAACAAATTCTAAAGTATATTCCCAATAAGTTACCACCTTTCCCTGCCTTTTGATATGAAAATAACCTCTTATGTGTCCCTGCCTCCAGTGTTTATTTATCTCATTAAACCGTGTTTTTAATATACCTCTGTGATCTAAATACGAAAGTTTATGTTTAAACATGCTTTCAATACCTTTTTGTAATGTGAGCTCCCCATCCCTCCCTTTCCCCCCCTCCTCCCCTCCCCTCCCCCCCTCTTCCCACCCCCTCATCTCCCCCCCCCCTCCCTCTCTCCCTCCCTCACCTTTCCCCCCCTGCCCATCTGGGCCTACCCTTGGGGCTCTGGCCGCATCACTCTTCCCACTCCTACTCACTCTCACACAATCATTCATCCTAACGCCCCTGAGCTGGGGCTCCGCCCCCCCCTTATTAAAGTGCAGTTTCAAGTGCTTTCAAGTGCTTTCCCTGTGCTTCTTGACCCTTGTGTTAACCCCTATCTTCCCTTTCCTTCCCTTCTATTCCTGGACAAAAAAAAACCCAGGACAATCATACTAAATTTCCTTTTTCCCATCCCTTCACTTCTATGACTCTCTCTTGTTTTCCTCTAACCACTTTAATACACTTGTTGGAGAGTCAAACATCCGTGTGCCTTCTGCTGTGACTACTCTTAAGCGAGCAGGGTATAACAGGGCATAAGTCATCTTATGTTGTTGTAGGGTTCGCTTGATGGAATTAAAGGCGGCTCTTTGTCTTTGAAGGTCTGGCGAGAAGTCCTGATATAATGATATCTTTGTCCCTTTGTATACAATTTCCCCTTTTTCTCTAGCTTTTCGCATCAACGTTGCTTTGTCCCCAAAGTTGAGCATTTTCATAATCATGGGTCTCGGGTATCGGCTTTCCTGTCTGGGTTTAGTGGGAACTCGATGGGCTCTCTCTATACAAAAAAGGGATGAGAATGATGTTGCTCCAAACTCTTCCTTTATCCATCCGTCCAAGAAAGCGACAGGATCCGCTCCCTCACTTTGTTCCGGCATGCCTATTATTCTAATGTTACACCTTCGATTTCTGTTCTCCAATTCATCAATTTTTACGGCCTATGTATCTATTTGTTTTTTCAGCTCCATTACCTCTTGTTTAAGCGGAAGTAAAATATCCTCAGCAGCACTTACTCTCTCCTCTAGGCTAACGGTTCTTTTCTCTGTTTCTTTCAGTCTCCCCCCCATTGAGACTAGCTCTTGTTTTATACTTTTCAGCTGTTGATCCATGCCAGTCACCATTTCCTTGCATGCATTTATAGCTAGCAATAGGTCTTTCATTGTGGGTTCACAATCACTTTCTGTAGGTCCCGCCTCCATGTTTTCCTTGCCTGTTGTAGAGGTATTTGTAGGGAGATTTAATAAACTTGTCCTGTTTGCTGCAATTCTGGATTTTTCTGCCTCTCTACCGTCCCCCTTTTTAGTGCTTTTAGTGCTTGTAGCCGTGTTCAAAGCTGCCTGTGTTAATACTTGGGCGTTACCTTGGCTTTTCCTTGTCCCCGATACCCCCCCTTGGGGCGCTTGGGGCAATTGCTGGGGTTTTGCAGGGGATAGAGTGGTTCGAGCAAATCGCTCAAGTTTTGCTGCCGCTGCTTTTGCTTGATTTGCTTGATTTTTTGCCGCCCGTGTTACCAAGGCTCCGTTCGGGGGCGCCTGGTGCTGTGCTATCTGTTGCTCGGCACCTTGTCTTTTGGACATACTAAGCTGCCTGTGTTAATACTTGGGCGTTACCTTGGCTTTTCCTTGTCCCCGATACCCCCCCTTGGGGCGCTTGGGGCAATTGCTGGGGTTTTGCAGGGGATAGAGTGGTTCGAGCAAATCGCTCAAGTTTTGCTGCCGCTGCTTTTGCTTGATTTGCTTGATTTTTTGCCGCCCGTGTTACCAAGGCTCCGTTCGGGGGCGCCTGGTGCTGTGCTATCTGTTGCTCGGCACCTTGTCTTTTGGACATACTAACTGGCAGGATAGAGGAGGGGCAAAAGTATACACAAAAGGGAGAGGTAAGACAAGTCTCTAAGAAAGGTTTTTTTTGCCCTCCTCTGTGTATGTGCCACCACTTCCGCTTCCTTTTGTTGAGCTGCTAATGGAACGCTAATGTACTTAGTATACACCCGTTTATTCACCCGCATCCAGCGGAACAGTTAATATGCTGGGGATGCCAGAGATCGTACCCCCTGTATTCTGAGAGTGTCTTTATTCCGCACCATTCATTATGTGCTATAACAGATAGCAAAATAGCTTTCACTTTGCGACCGTGCCTCAGCAACTTAAATGCAACATAAATGCAAGAAAATAGTAGCAGCAATAGCAGTGACAGTAGCAGTAGTAGTTAGCAGTTAATAGTTAACAAAAGCAGGTAGCGGTGATTGCCAGCATTTTAAGAGGCAGTAGCTCGGATAAGTCTCTCACATAGTGTTCACACAGCGTTCACATAGCGTTCAATAAAAATTCTTTACTCACATGTCCCGTCATGCCAAGGAGCCAAGAGAGAGAAAAAAAAATAAAAAATCCAGGGGCCAAACGTTTTTTCAGATACTTCTCTGCTTCTGTGCTTCCACACTCCCCCTTGTTTTCAACTCAGCATGTATTTTACCTTGTCGGCATGTCAGCGTGTCAGCGTGTCAGTCTCAGAGTGAGGATCAACGGAGCTCAGCGGGGGTCATGTTCAGGCATCAGAGTCATTGTCCCATCGTCCTAGCCCAGCGCTCCCGCTCGAGCCGCAGTTTCAGGGGGACCGGGGGAGACCAAAGACCAAAGCCCCAGCCGTGCACAGCCGTGCATGTGATCAGGCACGCAGCAGCGCGGCGACAGCAGCAAGGAATGCCGACCAGCAGGGAGAGACAACCGGCGTTCAATCCTAGAACATGGAGCCGGGAGGAGCAGAGCCACGCACAGCTCAGCTCACACACTCACTCTCTCACTTCCTCCATCCGGTCACGCCCCCCTTTTGATAGAGGTTAAAAGTGGTCTACCCAAAAGGTCATTAAAAAATCAGAAACAGTAGCAAAAAGATGATCAGTATCATTTTTTTCTGGCAGAGCACGGACCCTTATATTGCGGCGTCTGTTTCTATTTTCAAGGTCTTCCACTTGTCGGTGCAAATTTCTCAGGTGTAAATTATGTGAATCAACTTTATGGTTGACATGCACAATTGCAGAGCCTTGTTGTGCAGTAACAATTTCTACCTCCTTCACTCTCATATTAATGGCGCGTACATCTACGCGCAGTTCTGCTATAGCAGCAGAAAGAGTGTCTTTAATGTCTGCCGCTATTGTGCGGAGATTATTTAGACTAGGTTGTTGTTGAGACATAACTTGAGAGCTATTTTCCGGTTCATTAAAGATAGGATTTGAAGCAGAGGTAATTACCGGTAGAGGAGTATGTCCACTTGTATGTCCCGGTCCGGCCATGATAGGTCCGCAGGTCCGGTTTACAGCGGCAATAAGGATTTTAGATAATAGAATTCAGTATTCCCAAAGTAGGTAATTATAGGCAGAAAAGTCCCGGTAGTCCACCGATATTAAAAAGAATAAGATAAGGGGCAATGTATCGCTCCACCAAGCCGGTAAAGTCCATGACGACAGGAGCAACGCAGTTAAGCTGCCATTCCTCAGCACAGCCAGACCACGCCCCCCAAGTTCAGTTAAATTTGATGGTGACTGTGGACTGCAGTATTCAAGTTATTCCACAGATTTTCAATGGAGTTTAAGTCTGGGCTCTGACTAGTCCATGAAAGGACATTTACCTTTTTCTCTTTCAACCACTGTGTGGTCATTTTTGTTGTGTGCTTTGGGTCATTGTCATATTGAAAGATGAAGCTTCTATCCATTGACAACTTTCTGGCAGAGGACAGCAGATTTTCCTCAAGAATGTTATGGTATTTTTCCCCATCTATTTTTCCTTTTATCCTGGCAAGTGCTCCAGTCCCTGCTACAGCGAAACACCTCCATAACAGGATATTGCCACCTCCATGCTTTACTGTAGGATAAGTATTATTTGGATGGTGAGCTGTATTATATTTCCACCAGACATCATTTGGTGTTAAGGCCAAATAATTCCATTTCAGTCTCATCTGACCCGAACACCTGTTTCCATGTGGCCTCAGAATCTTCAAGGTGCGTTTTAAAGTGGTCAGATGAGACTAAAATGTAACTATTTGGCCTCAACAGCAAACAATATGTCTGTAAGGGGTTAGCTCGGTAGCAGGTGTGTGTGACCCCCTGGGTGGGTTTACTACACACTGAAGTGTACAGAGAGGCAGCCGAGGATGGTTGAAAACAAAGGTTATGGTTTATTCTTCCATATTGCTGGAAACAAGTGCAAGCATCCAAACAGCATAAACAAGACAAAACATTAAAAAAAACCTGGCCACTTGGGGCATCTACCTTCACCACACAGGAACCCACCTATGGAGTCTGGCACAGCCTACTGCTGGGCAGACACTGCTGGTCATACAGCAGAAAAATAAGTCTTTTTGATTTTTATCACACAGAAAAATCAACAACCACTTCACCTTCAGAAGTCTTTCTCAGCTCACTGCTCTCCTTAACTCAAAAAGCCTCAGGATGCAGAAATCAGTAGTAATCCTCTGGATAACTTATAGAGGTCTTAATTGCCTCATTCTGAACAGCTGAAGCTTTCCAACGCCCTAAACCTTTCTGGCTACTTCTGCAGCCGACACCTGATAGTAATTGGTGAATTGTCTAAACAAGGCAGAAATGTATCTCCAGTCTGTGACAACACCCACAGATTTACTTGACTTCCTGTGACACTGTGCACATGTATGTTCTACCATTTATGCTACAAAAAAAGTTAAGAGTGAAATAAAAGAAAACATAAAGCACAATTATTATTTTTTTTAGCAGTTAATTACAAAAAATTATAATAAATATATAAATATTATAATAATTAATAATAAAAAACGTAAGCAAAATACACACTGTATATCAGAATGTGGTAAGGTTAGAACATGGTTGATGTCTTTCAACAATGACAATAGACAAGTGAGGACAAGAGAAATCTATTTAATAGGGGGTCATATAAATAAAGATCTGACAAAAGTTGATAATTCTATACTCGTTCAAAAACTAAAATACAAGTTTATATAAATCCAAACGTTTTAAAATCTTTTTACTTAATTCTACTGCACAGGACACATATTCATAGACCATGGGTTATATGTAGGCTATCTTCAGGGGATTGGACACTGCCAAAAAAGCTTGCTAGGACTGTTCCTAGGGAACGCTCATTGTCAAGGTCAGGTACGGAGACCAGTAGCTATAGCAGTAGAGATGCCCCCACCGACCAGCAAGACAGGTATTCGAGCAGGTCACCTTGGCAGATGGTGAGCGCTTACATGAGTTGCATGGTCTAAGCCCTAACCGGTATTCACCAGAGCAGGACCGGTACAAGGGGGCGGAAGGGGAAGATGCTCTGGGCAGTAAAATGTGCTGGAGGGCGGGGGGTGCAGGTGAAGTGCCAGTAGTGTGTCACTGTACACACTAGCTGGTGCCGCTGTACCTGTAAAACTGTCTGTAAGATGTGCCGAGTGCGCACCTGGCACAAGCCCTTCACCTCCCTTCTCTATCAGCAAGCTGCACTTTACTCCCTTTACGGAGACACCTCGTAGTCCTGACCCGGCGGTGTGACGTCACTCACGGCTGGAGGTGGGGTAAGAGGACTCGGAGGAGCACAGAGAGCTGCTGCCGGAGCTGCGACCTGGAGTAGCCTGTGTCTAACATTGTGTGTACTTGCTCTGTAAGTAAGCAGAATAGCAGATATTTTTGAAAGCATCTCAGATTAATAAATAGCTGGCTGGATTAAGGGAGGGGATGAGGCTGAGGGGAGGTTTACAGGTAAGTAAAATTCCTATTTTTTTTAGAATGTGAAAGTGTTAGAATGTACTTTAGGTTAGGTTTTTATTGCTGTGATAAACTCACATTATTAGTCCTGTGACTAAAAATGAAAGCAGGAAGGGGGAGGGAAGGGTAAGAGATAAAGTGAAAGAAAAGAGGAAGTTCAAGGGGGAGGAGAGAGAAAAGTGACGCAAAAGGGAGAGCACTCACATTGGCCGCATCCGTATATACTAGTTAAGAAAAAAGAACAATAACTACAGGTAGATATTGATGGTCGGACTTTGAGGCCATGTGGAAGTATGTTAAACTTTATTACATGGAATATTACATAATTGTAGAGAAAAAATACATAATCATAAAAATATAACCACAAAAGTAGCAGCCAATACTAGCAAAATCCTTAGAAGTCGCCTACGTGTTTCGCCGTGGGGCTTCTTCAGGACAATATTGAAAGGATTTTTGAGGAGGTAGTATGACAGAAAAACAGTTTGTTGTATTACATGTGGCCTCACGATGAATGCATCCAAAAGATGAGCATAGTCAGCGGTATAGTAAACCGAAAAAAGCTTTGTTCAAAGTGTCTTCCAGAATTGCTTAAAGTAGCTGTATGGAGACAGAGTATAGTATGTTAACTAATGGGTGTAGGCGTCGTGGGCGTAGTTACATGTTATCTATAGTTGGTAGCCATAAATTTAACTGGGACGTTGCACTTCGTATTCACGGTAGAGAAATATAGGGTGCATCCAAGATAGAGACAAATGCACTACTTAAAGAGCAATGGACAATAGAGTCCACACCAATGTAGGTATTGTCGGCTGATTTGTATCCACGAATATATGTCCCAGGGTGGTAGCTTGTGTGCAGCACAATACAGCTACTTTAACAATTCTGGAAGACACTTTGAACAAAGCTTTTTTCGGTTTACTATACCGCTGACTATGCTCATCTTTTGGATGCATTCATCATGAGGCCACATGTAATACAACAAACTGTTTTTCTGTCATACGACCTCCTCAAAAATCCTTTCAATATCGTCCTGAAGAAGCCCCACTGCGAAACGCGTAGGCGACTTCTAAGGATTTTGCTAGTATTGGCTGCTACTTTTGTGGTTATATTTTTATGATTATGTATTTTTTCTCTACAATTATGTAATATTCCATGTAATAATTTCTTTTTAACATACTTCCATGTGGCCTTAAAGTCCCATCAATATCTACCTGTAGTTATTGTTCTTTTTTCTTTATTAGTCCTGTGACTATTTGTTCCAATAAAAAAAGTGATGAGAGCCAAAAAATGTTGTCGCTGCAACAGAAAGCGATGAGGAAATCTTCCCATGGGTAAACCTATGCTGGTGATACCTATTTAAGGCCCCATTTACACCTGGACATCGCAAATAACTGCTGCATGTGCAGAAAGATGGCAAGAGCAACAGTCATGTGATGCAAAGTGATCAGATTCATAGATTTTTTTATGATAAGATTGTGAGAATTATTGCTACTGGTGTATTCTTCGGCTAAAGCAGAATGTTTTTTGCACTTTCAAAAAGATTTCAGTGAATTTTCCTTGTAAGTACTTACATTAAACATTATTATTAATGTTCTTTTATATATTAATCATGTGCAAACCCTTTTATCTCTTTCTTAGGAGGATGTGAAATCTTTTAGTGGTATGGTCAAATTAGTCCAGCGACATACTGAAACCATCAATAATTTGGAAAAACAGTTGACATCACTCAAGGAGGAATATAAGGTGACATCATTTATTCATGTTCTAATATCGTCCTTAAAAAAAAAAAAGCAACATTGCCAGTTTTTATTTATTTTAACCACTTGGTCACACTGGTATACCAATAGACCAGAGCAATTTTTACATAACAAAGTAATAAAACATATATTGTTTTTTAGGACAAAAAAGACTTTCTTTTTGTGATACTGTCTTGCAAAATGTTTTAAATCATAGACTTTAGACATTCCCTTAGACACAGACATGATCTGCACAGTGTGTGGCAGGCTGCTATGTTGCAGTTCTGAACAGTGAAATTCCTTGGTCGGCATGGCAGTGGAGCTGCAATAATCGTCTACCCACTGTGCAGATCGTGGCTGTGTGTAAGGGAATCGGATCTCAGTTGTATGCTGTGTGGGGGAGGAGGAGCTCTGCTGCCTGTCCCTAGGCTGTGTGCAGTGCAGGGATGGGAGAAGGAGCTCTGCTGTGTGCCCGGTCAGCAGTGACCCCTCTCCTCTGCCCTGCCAGCAATGACCCCCTGCCCTGCCAGCAGTACCCCCCTGTCCTCTTCCCTGCTAGCAGGGACCCCTGTCCTCTTCCCTGCTAGCAGGGACCCCTGTCCTCTTCCCTGCTAGCAGGGACCCCTGTCCTCTTCCCTGCTAGCAGGGACCCCTGTCCTCTTCCCTGCTAGCAGGGACCCCTGTCCTCTTTCCTGCCAGCAGCCACCCCTGTCCTCTGGCCTGCCAGCAGCCACCCCTGTCCTCTGGCCTGCCAGCAGCCACCCCTGTCCTCTGGCCTGCCAGCAGCTACCCCTGTCCTCTGGCCTGCCAGCAGCCACCCCTGTCCTCTGGCCTGCCACCACCGCTGTTCTGCCAGCAGCCAACCCTGTTCTGCCAGCAGCCACCCCTGTTCTGCCAGCAGCCACCCCTGGCCTCTGGCCTCAACTCTGCTGACCCCTGTCCTCTGTCCTCGACTCTGCTGACCCCTGTCCTCTGGCCTCGACTCTGCTGACCCCTGTCCTCTGGCCTCGACTCTGCTGACCCCTGTCCTCTGGCCTCGACTCTGCTGACCCCTGTCCTCGACTCTGCTGACCCCTGTCCTCTGGCCTCGACTCTGCTGACCCCTGTCCTCTGGCCTCGACTCTGCTGACCCCTGTCCTCTGGCCTCGACTCTGCTGACCCCTGTCCTCTGGCCTCGACTCTGCTGACCCCTGTCCTCGACTCTGCTGACCCCTGTCCTCTGGCCTCGACTCTGCTGACCCCTGTCCTCTGGCCTCGACTCTGCTGACCCCTGTCCTCTGGCCTCGACTCTGCTGACCCCTGTCCTCGACTCTGCTGACCCCTGTCCTCTGGCCTCGACTCTGCTGACCCCTGTCCTCTGGCCTCGACTCTGCTGACCCCTGTCCTCTGGCCTCGACTCTACTGACTCCTGTCCTCTGGCCTTGACTCTGCTGACCCCTGTCCTCTGGCCTTGACTCTGCTGACCCCTGTCCTCTGGCCTCGACTCTGCTGACCCCTGTCCTCTGGCCTCGACTCTGCTGACCCCTGTCCTCTGGCCTCGACTCTGCTGACCCCTGTGCTCTGCCCTCGACTCTACTGACCCCCTGTACACTCTCCTGCTGACTTCTCATCCTTAACCCTGTTGACCCCTGAAGGCCATTTAAAGCGGGTCTTAAAGCCCAGGAAGTGGAGTGACTTCTGTTTCATGTGACGTCTGATTGGCTCTTACAACAGTCACACGTTTTAGAACCCATTCTGCTGGCTCCTAATATGAAACTTTGCATCCTCGGGCTGCCATGAACGCATATTAGTAGTTCTTGGGCATTAAAGCACACTGCAGCCACACATGTGCGTTACACAGTCAGCAAGAGTTTAAATTACCCTTTTCCTTTTCCATGACTTTAAGGTAAACACCGCACAACAAATTATGTGCTTATAGAAAATGTACTATACTTTTCCTTTAACGGAAAACTTGAGATTAGTTTTTAAAGCTTTTAAGTTTTTAAACAATTTTATATTTAAAATTTTTAAACATCCAATTGTTTTACAAATAAACATTTAATAAATGACAAAGGATTCCCATAGCACTATATTTTAGCAAAAAAAGTCTCTGTTTTGAGGCTTGCTTTATCTGACTGAAACCTCAGATGGTGCCTTCAGATAAAAGTGGAGTCAATGTTCTGACTCATTTACTTGTGTTTAAAATTCAGCTTCAGATACTGAACTCTGTAAACAGGTTTTTCCAAAACAGGAGGGTAAAGAAACAGTGGAAAGCATGTGAAAAAGTAGCTACAGCTCAACATGCTGGCTTGATAAGACTGCGTAATACTTGCATGCTATAATATGTTTGCCTGACTATAAGGGAAAAAAAAAACATTAAAACAGTTTGTTAGTATGGCCCATAAAGAGAATATGAAAAAAAACTACTATAAAAAGTATCCTTTATACTGCAGCCAGTCCACTCACTCCCTGAGTTCACAGGAGACACTGTCCGTGTTTCATTGCTGCCAGTCTAAAGGCTCATACACACAATCGAACTTCCATTGGACAAATCCGTGGATTTGTGACCGAACGGCGTTGGCGGTGAACTTGTTCTGCATAAAGACGGCATAACATTTTCAGCCTACATTCATGAAACTAAGTTGTTTTCAGCTCTTTAGCACCACCCTTTGGGCAACTTCTGCTAATGCTATCTGATGGTTAGCATTGGTTCAGAGCATGCGTGTTTGTACCTTGGATTTTAGTCTGACAGACTTTTGTACACACGATCAGATAATCCGACGGAGCACATTTTTCGTCAGACAATTTGAGAGCATGCTATCCCACCTTTGTTGTCAGAAATTCCGACAACAATTGTCCGATGGAGCCAGGGCCAGATTAAGAACATCATGAGCCTAGTGCTGAGGATTTTGGTGGGGCTTTTTATAAATAATAAATAAAAGCGTGGTCATCACAGCTCAGCAATGGAGGGCCTAGTCTGAAAATGTAAGTGTACCCTAATGTGCTAATATGCTGTGCATACTTGTACATTGTGACATGACCTACCCCAAGGCCTCTAAAAAGTAGTAATGTCAGGAAAGTTTACTACCGCTTTAATATCGCAGGATCCCAGAAACCTCTCATGGGGCCCCCTACTGACCCAGTGGCCCTTGAGCAGTGCATAAGTGCATAGTTGCCAACATTTAAAAAATATTTTCAGGGATGCTTTTTTTCACAAGTACTATATTTAGAGTAGCTGAGATCCCCCATGTTCCTCTGTACATCACAGTAGTAATCACAAAATTAAATAAGTTCTAATAATGGGACAGAACAAATATGAGAACTGAGATTTCCTTTAGTTGAACTAACAAGTGTGTCCATTCTAGAGTTGGTAACATTGGGCCAGATTCAGGAACAGTTAGGCTGGCGGATCCAGTGATCCGCCAGCCTAACTGTGACTTTGAGCCGGCGTTTCTGTTTTCTGTAACCAGAAAACAAGAAACGCCGGGTTGAAGCTCCGATGCGAGCAGCGTAACTGAGTTTCGCCATCGCATCGTTACTTCAACTTAAAAATGGCGCCGGGGGCGTTCCCGCCGATTTACGCTCAAAAAATATGTTAATGAGCGGAAATCGGCAATTCACGATCGAATTCCGGCGCGACGCAATGACGGTACGACGTTTCCGGACGGGATACGCGGCGCATAGGTATACCTACATGGTGTTGGAGTATCCTATGTTAGGTATAGGCGTCGTCATCGCGTCGGGAAAAAAAAAATCACGTCGCTTGCGTAAAAAGTTCATGAATGGGAATGTGACGTCATTGACGTTCATTCACAGAATTTGGAGCATGCGCACGGGGATGTTTGGACACTCGACGCATGCGCAGTACGTTGGCGGCGGGATCGCGCTTAGTTAGAATACTACACGCCCCGTACCCGCCCAATTTGAATTCCGCCGGCTCATTTGTGATGCGCTGCCGCAACTTTAGGAGCAAGTGCTTCCTGAATAACAGCACTTGCTCCTAAAATTTCAGCAGCGTAACGCAAATGAGATGCGTTACTCCAGAGCAAAGATGCTCTGATCTACCTGAATCTGGCCCATTGAGGGTATTTAGTATTTTAAAGAACTGTTTTTGCAGGTAAGCGACAAAGGGGAGGAGTACGAATGGTATATATGTGGGAAGTATGTGCAGGTGAGGGAGAGGAATGTGGAGGGTCTGACATTGGGCACTATATACAGGAGAAGAGTGCAAAGGGTACGGCAAAGTGCACAATGTACAGGAAAGGAGTGTGGAGGGTAGGACAGTGGGCAGTATGTACAGGAGAGGAGTGTGGAGGGTATGATGATGGGCACTATGTACAGGAGAGGAGTGTGGAGGGGACGATGGGCACTATGTATAGGAGAGAAGTGTGGAGGGGATGACAGTGAGCAGTATGTACAGGAGAGAAGCGTGGAGGGTACGACAGTGGGCAGTATTTACAGGAGAGGAGTGTGGAGGGTATGACAGTGGGCACTATGTATAGGAGAGGAGTGTGGAGGGTATGACTGTGGGCAGTATGTACAGGGGGAGTGTGGGGCTATGACAGAGGGTAGTATGTACCAGAGAGAAGTGTGGAGGGTATGATGGGACAGTATGTACAGGAGAGGAGTGTGGAGGGTATGACAGTGGGCAGTATGTACAGGAGAGGAATGGGGACAGTATGATAGTGGGCACTATGTATAGGAGAGGAGTATGGAGGGTGCGACAGTGGGCATTATGTACAGGAGAGGAGTGTGGAGAGTATGACAGTGAGCACTATGTACAGGAGTGGAAGGATGTTTAGGGACTGCGTAGTGGTTAAGCGGGTCATACATGAATTGAAATTACACCAATTATGCAGAGACCAGCCATAGTCGATCTATGTATGGGCTAGCTGGTTTTACACAAGTCAATCTATTAATCGACTTGAGTACAACCAGCCTGTTTTTCCTAAAACAATTAGTGCTGCCAGCTATAGATAGCAACACTGATCATTGTATTCACAGGCAGAACACAATAACTCTGCAGGAGTGATTCCCCCATCTACAGGTCAGCAGGTGAGAGGGTGTGTGGGGACAGGCTGGGGAGAGATACCAGTCAGTCCCTGGGTAGGCCCTGGCTAGTATCAGAGCCAGATACACACAGGTTACATACGTCGCGATCGTTAGAGCGAGAGCAATAATTCTAGCACTAGACCTCCCCTGTAACTCTAAACATGTAACCTAAAACATTTTTAAAGCATCGCTTAGGATACCAAAAAAAATCGTACTAACTTTAGTGTTTTTTTAATAAATGAAACAGTTTATTTCCAAAAAAAAAAACATGTTTAAAAAATTGCTGCGCAAATACCGTGCTAGAGCTGCACAATTAATCGTTAAAAAAATTGTGATCTCGATTTAACCCCCCTGACATCTCCAATGCAGAGTTTGCAGATTCTTTCATATAACAAGTGAAGAGACTTTCAGCTGTCAAAAGAAAATATCTGGGCAGTCTGCCAAGTTCTTAGCAGGAAACATTGTAACTAACGCTTCCTTCTTAGATCAAAGGGATAAACTTCTGTGTGTAAAAAAATATCCGGGCAGTCTGCCAAGTTTGTAACAACATGAAACATTGTAACTAACTTTCCATCTTAGATCAAACTTCTGTGTGTAAATGCAAGAAATGTAACCACTTAAAGTCAAACACTTGTTAAAAAGCAATATTTTTTTGCTATAAAATTACTTGGAACCGCAAAACATTATATATATTTTAGACAAAAATGGCAATTGCTGCAATATTTTATGTCACACTGCATTTGCCCACTTCAATGAATAATAAAAACAAAACAGTAAATTTAGCCCATTTTTTTTTCATTTTAATGTGAAAGATGTTATGCCGCATGAACCGTGAGAGAACCGTGATCCATCTTCTAAGCAAAAAAATTGTAATTCTCATTTTAGCCAGAATCGTGCAGCTCTATACCGTGCAACATAAAAAGTTGCAAAGACCACCATAGAGTAATTTTCTAGCAAAAACCAAATGATGATTTTTTTCTCAGTTTGCTGCAGTGTGTCAGCTTGTATTTATAATGGCCGCTCTGTACAGTATGTAGCTTCTGACAGGATGTGCAAGCAGGGCCATATCTCCGGAGCCATTAATGATAGCCATCCCATATTTTGACCTCTGGTCGTCGAGCTACAACCCCCGAAGTCAATCTTTTTTTTTTTTGGGCAAATGGGCCTATCTTGAGAAAGGGGCCTGGAGCTGCAGCTCCAACAGCCCCTATGTTAATCCGGCCCTGCATGGAGCATACAGATGGTTTGATTATCCAACAAAACACATCCATCGGACAATTGTTGTCGGAATATCCGATCGGGTGTACAGGCCTTAACTCCAGTGAGGAGGGAGTGGGGGCATGGCTTGCCAGTGCTGTGTTCTTCTATGGATGCACAAATCCCAGCTCAGGAGCACGCAAGCACTGGTGTCTCCTTAGCCACTGGCTTGCTAAGGTGGGACTCAGAGAAAGGAGCGGCCAGCACTAGTGGGGGACAGCAAAAGAGGCGGTAAGGGACCTCTCTGTGCAGGTAACTATCACCTCTATTTTTGATTTAAAAAAATAACCTTTAGTATCACTTTATGAGCATCTTTACAGAGACGAACATTTGGTTATGGGAAAAGAGAAACTTTTGAAAGAGCGTTAGGCCGCGTACACACGATCGAATTTGTCCGCTGAAAACGGTCCGATGGACCGTTTCAGCAGACAAATCCGATCGTGTGTACGGGCTAGCGGACAGGTTTGTCCATCGGACAAATTTCAAAGCATGCTTTGAAATTTGTCCGATACAAACCTGTCCGTCGGATATGTCCGCTGGTTAGTACGGGAAACCAGCGGACATATCCTTCCGCACATGCGTTGTATCCTGTGAATGGATCCGACGCATGAGCGCGGAAGTGTTTACTTCCTGGTGCGTGACGTAGCAGCGTCAACGTCACCGCCGCGTCACCACGCTGTCTGCCGGCAGGGATTTTGATCCGATGGTGTGTACACGCCATCGGACCAAAATCCGATGAGACATGTCTGCTCTAAACTGTCCGTCGGACAAGTTTGAGCGGACATATCTCATCGTGTGTACGAGGCCTTAGTGCAGTTGCAGAGTTGCTCATGTAGTATATAACCCTTAAGTACAAGTGCACACATAACTGACAGATTGGGATAATCACCATTAGCTTTAATAACCCACTGGCTTTTTAATATTTATGGATACTAGAAAAAATGTCTAAGAACACAGCCCAAGCCAACCATGGCCACAAATGGACTAGGTGTATTATATATGGTACTTCAAGTTTGAATTCTCATGACTATTCATGCCTTTGACCTAAAACTTGGACCATGGAATATTAAATTGTTATAGGGCCTGGCAGAGCTGCTTAGACACCCTTAAAAAAATATTCTATGAGATTTAAAATGTGAGAAAAGTTTGAACAAAAGACTGGCCTGATTAAGGCCCCTTTTACAATGGGGTGGGAGCCGTGGTGGCTGTATAGCGCCGCTAAAAATAGCGGCGCTATACCGTTGTAATTGCCACGGGATTCGGCCGCTATCGATGCGGTATTAACCCCCGCTAGCGGGCGATAAAGGGTTAATACCTCCTGCAATGCGGTCTGCAGAGGCGCATTGCGGGCGGTATTACCGCGGTTTCCCATTGTTATGCCTTTCAATATCCTTTAACATATAGGGCCCGATTCAGAAAGATCACTTTACGCCGCTATAACGCTAACGTAAACTACGACGGCCGGCCGCAACTATGTTTGGGAATCGGCGTAAATAGCAAATTTGCATAATTTACACATAAAATGCCGTAAGCGCCACCTAGCGGCCAGCATAAATATGCAACTAAGATACGACGATGTAAGTGACTTACGCCGCTCGTATCTTAGTAGAAATCCGGCGTATCTTGTTTTCTAAATACAGAAAAAAGATACGCCAGCTATTCTTAGTATTTACCCAGCGTATCTCTTGATACGCTGATGTAAATACTTTCTGAATCGGGCCCATAATGTCATTAACCCAAGTTGTATTCTTTTGGTATATTCTTTTTAGCAGGGCTAGCGCAAGGCAACATGGGTACTTGCCTTATGGCGCCAGGGAACAGGGCGGAAAATTGCCAGGATTACACACAACAGGCATCTCCCGCTGTGTGTATTGGAGCTTAGTGTGTTAACTTTGGCCACGCTGTGAGAAAAGTCCCCCCCCTCCGCCTAGATCAGCTTGTGTGATAGGCAGAACAATGCGTCTTTCACACAAGCTGATCTAGGAGGGCGGGACTTTTCTCACAGCGTGGCCAAAGTTTTCACACTAAGCTCCGATACACATAGCAGGAGATGTCTGCTGTGTGTGAAGTGTAGAGGAGGAGGGAGGGGAGTTCTGCAGCCATACCGGCAGTGTTTGTGGTAAATTTTCTCTCATGTCACGCTGCCCCGGCGGCCCCTCCTCTCTTCTCGTTCATCCCCATTTGCTTGTGACATTATCTGGGATGGACAAAAAGAGAGGAGAGGCCGCCGAGGCAGCGTGACATGAGAGAACTTATCACAGATGCTTCCTGCATACTGGCTGCCAGGTAAACGCTGTGCCCCGATGTGCTCCAATATGCCCCGATGTGCTCCAATATGCCCCGTGGCCTGAGGTGCCATGTGTCCTGATGTCCTGTGCCCCAATGTCCTGTGCCCCAATGTCGTGTGCCCCAATGTCGTGTGCCCCAATGTCGTGTGCCCTGATGTGCTGTGCCCTTTACCCTGATGTGGCTTGGTGTGCTGTACCCTGATGTGCTCTGCCCTGATGTTCACTGTGCCCTGATGTGCCCTGTACCCTGATGTGTTGTGCCCTGTGCATGCGTGTGCGCCGGGGGGGGGGGGGGACATCAAAATGCACCTTCCCCTGAGTTGGCAAAAATCCTTGCACCGGCCCTGCTTGTTAGCCCCAGGGTGCTAACGTCCAGCATGGGAACCCCAGCCATAAACCTTTCTGAGTGCCACCCTGCCCCTTGCGTAGTGACACAGCTACTCCTATTTCAGAGTCCTGACAGACTGCCCACACCCTGGTACAAGAACAAACACTCTTTCTGCTTTCTCTTGCACAACTTTCTAAATTTTCTAGCACAATGTATATTCCAAAAAGCAATTCATAAAGAGTAAAACCTTAATATACATCCTGGTAGCACAAAATCTTATTTTACAAATACATAAGTGCTATTATCACAAACAACACTCTTACAAAGTGCCAGTGAAAGTGATATAAAGTTCATACATCCATCCATGATATCTTCACATAGAAAATATATAACAAATACCTTGTTTGTAGTGCACCACACTACTTGTAATTCTTCCCTCACTGTGCAAGAAGTGTGCACCTCTCCCCTTATGATACCTATCATTTTATTGATTGGCAAACAAGACTTTGAAAGGACTCTCCTTTCGCAGTAATGGTTCCTTCAAGATCACTCTCTCAACATCCCATAGTCTTGAAATATATTACTACAGATGGGTACATATTTCAATCATGCTTGTGAGTGTTATGCTTAATTTTAAAAAATAGATTTTGTTTAAAACGGGTTTACACTATGTGGGCTGCTATGGGATGTTGGTGGAGTGATCTTGAAGGAGCCATTACTGCAATAGGATATTCCTTTCAAAGTCTTGTTTGCCAATCAGTAAAATGAGATGCACAATCCTTCAGTGAGTGTGATGTCATAAGGGAAGAAGTGCACACTTCTTTCACAGTGGTGGAAGATTGGCTGAATTACACAAGTAGTGTGGTGCACTACAAACCAGCATATTGACTATATTTTTCTATATGAAGATATCACAGATGGATGGATGAACTTTATATCACTTTCACCAGCACTTTATAAGAGTATTGTTTGATAAGAGCACTTATGTATTTGTGAAATACTTTATTTTTATTTTTTTTGTGCTACCAGTGTGTATATTAACCACTTGCTTACTGGGCGCATATACCCCCTTCCTGCCCATGCGAAATTTCAGCTTTCGGCACTGCGTCGCTTTAACTGACAATTGCACGGTGGCTCCCAGACAAAATTAACATCCTTTTTTTCCCACAAATAGAGCTTTCTTTTGATGATGATTTATCACCTCTGCGGTTTTTATTTTTTGCGCTATAAACAAAAAAAAGTGTAAATTTTGAAAAAAACACAATGGCCCGGATTCATATACCTGGGCGCATCTTTATGCGGGCGTAGCGTATCTTCTTTACGCTTTACGGCGCAACGTTGAGAGACAAGCATGGAATTCACAAAGCAAATGCTCCCAACGTTGCGCCGGCGTAGCGTATATTCGGCGGCGTAAGCTGACGTAAGTCAAAGTAGGTGGAAGTGGGTGTGATACATTTAAATGAAGCTTGACCCCATGCCAATGATGAGCTGAGCTTCAAACAAGTACTAAAAACAAACGACGCATGCTTCGTATTTTGGACGCATCCCAGTGCGCATGCTCACAGTCACGTCGAAACACTGCCTACGATGTGAACGTAACCTACGCCCAGCCCTATTCACGTACTACGTAAACGACGTAAAAAACGACAGCGTTCGTTCCCTGGTCCATACCTTTGCATGGGTTGCGCCTCCTATATGAGAAATAACTTTACACCGGACGTAATCCTTACGCAAATCGCTTAAAACATGCGCCAGGCGCAAGTACGTTCGTGAATCGGGTGTATCTTGCTCATTTGCATATTTAAAATGTGAGCGCCAAATGCGTCCAGCGTAACTATGCGCCCACGATACGCCGACGTAGGCAAGTTACGTTGGGCGGCTGAAGCCTATTTTTTCGACGTATATGGCTTTGGGAATCGGCGCAGAGATACGACGGCGCACATTTGTACTTACGACGGCGTATCTCGAGATACGTCGCTGTAAGTGCTACGTGAATATGGGCCAACATTTTTTACTATAATAAATATCCCGATTAAAAAAAATAAAAAAATTATAAGTTTAGGACGATATGTATTCTCTTACATATTTTTGGTAAAAAAAAAAACGCAATAAGCGTATAGTGATTGGTTTTTGCAAAAGTTATAGCTGGAATGGCTGCTGGAATGGCAGAAAAAGCTCATTGTGACTGTTATCTGACAGAATCACAGCACATGATAGGCATCCAGGTCAGGGCCAAATTAACATAGAGACTATTGGAGCTGAAGCTCCCGGCCCTTACCATAATATCAGCTCAATACATTGATTCTAGACACAATTCCCGTCCGCCAACCGCTGGCCACTACATTGCCTTGCAGACACCAGAGATCTGAATTATAGGCCCAATACAGATAGTAAGCCGGCCAACGTCCGCTACATAGATTGCCTTGCAGAACGGCCTCTTGCGGCACGGTACCAGTGCGCTGGGTCTGGGCGTGCTTCTCCCCTTGAGTCCAGCAAACTTCGCTGTCGGGTGGAGCTTGACGTCCTGGCTGGCATGACGTCATCCAGAGGCCGGCTCGAGAGTCTTGATGGGAAAGGAGTGCAGGCGCCGCCGTTGCGAGAAAGGAGTAGGAAGCACTAAACAGTAAGCTCTGCATTGGGCTGGGGAAGTTGAGCAGATGATAAGTTGCTATCTCTTTGTGCAGCTCAGTGTACTGGTTGAAGTGGGTTAACTCTTGGGGAGGGTAGGGGTGCTATCAGTTGCAACTCATCAGTGTCACCTATCAGTGCCAGTGCCACCTATTAGTGCAGCTCATCTGTGACGCATTGAAGAGCTGCCTCATCAGTGCCCATAAGTGCTGCAAATCAGAGCCCATCAGTGCTGCCTATAAGTGCAGCTCACCAGTGCCGCCTTTTTAGTGCCCATAAGTGCTGCCTATAAGTGCAGCTCATCAGTGCCATTTATCAGCGCAGCTCATCAGTGCCGCCTATCAGTGCCCATCAGTGCAGATTATCAGTGCCACTTATCATTGTCCATCAGTGCTGCCTATCAGTGCTGCCGCATTATCAGTGCCCATAAGTTCTGCCTGTCAGTGCCCATTAGTGTTGTCTATCATTGCACCTCATCAGTGCTGCCTCATCGGTGCCGCCCTATCAGTGCCCATAAGTTCTGTCTGTCAGAGCCCATCAGTGCTGTCTATCAGTGCAGCTTATCAGTGCCACCTATAAAGTGAAAAAGTAAATAATCAAATAAACAGAAAATAATAAATGAGTGTCCAAGTGATCAAATTAACAAAAAATACATGTGTAGATCTATCCAAACTTCAACGTAAATCCAAAAGGAGTGAAGGTGAAGAAAACACCACAAAAACTTCCACCACCGCATGCAAGATGGACTCTCACCTTAATGCTTTGACCTGAAACATGTCTCAAAGCTTATCAGAGTACAGCCAATCCACGGATGGAACAATGGATCATGGATGGCACCCACATTCAGGGCGCATAGGAACCAGCTAGTGAACAGCAAACTCCAACCAGGAAAAACCAAACAGCACTTCCCCATGATTCTGATCCTCCGATATCAGAGGATCAGAATCATGGGGAAAGTGCTGTTCTGGTTTTTCCTGGTTGGAGTTTGCTGTTCACTAGCTGGTTCCCAGTGGCGGAACTTTCAGGGTCGCTGCAGTCGCCGTTGCGACTGGGCCCTGCCGTTCTGCCGCTGTGGGGGGGCCCCCAAGACCCGGCATCTCCCCCTGCATCTCCAACTTTAAGTTTGTGATGCAGTGGGGGGGGGGGGGGGGGGGCGATCAGCATCTCCTTGGGGCTTGTATTTCTCCTTCGGCATGTGTACAGTGGAGGGGGAGGAGCCTCTGACCCGGGCAGCTACAAGTTTCACTCTTCAGTGTACAAGTAAGTTGCTCGGGTCAGAGGCCCCTCCCCCTCCACTGTACAGGCTCAGAGAGAGAATTCCAAGCCCCAGGGAGATCGCCCTGCAAATGGACAGCATAGAACTGCCAATCTCCGCCTCCCACCTCCCCCTGTGCTGGGGGTTGGAGGTGCACAGCCAGCCAGGTACAGGGGAACCTTTGTGGGGGGGATGTTTAAGTCTTTGAATCCTGATGTATGGGGGGCCCTCTGATGTATGGGGGGCTCTCTGTGAACCCTGATGTATTGGGGGCTCTCTGGGATCTCCAGGCTCTCTGGGGACTCGTATAGGGGGCTCTCTGGGGACCCTGATGTACAGTATGGGAGGGCTCTCTGGGGATTCTGTATGGGGGGCTTGGCTCTCTGGGGATGTTGATGTATGGGGGCTCTCTGTGAACTCTGATGTATGGGGGCTCTCTGTGAACCCTGATGTATGGGGGGGGGCTCTCTGTGAACCCTGATGTATGGGGGGTGCTCTCTGGGGACTCTGATGTATGGGGGGCTCTCTGTGAACCCTGATGTATTGGGGGATCTCTGGGGGCTCTGATGTATGGGGGGCTCTCTGGGGACTCGTATAGGGGGCTCTTTGGGGACTCTGATGTAAGGGGGCCTCTCTGTGAACCCTGATGTATGGGGGGTGCTCTCTGGGATGTCTGGGGGCTCTGATGTATAGGGGGGCTCTCTGGGGACTCTGATGTATGGGGGGCTCTCTGGGGACTCTGATGTATGGGGGGCTCTCTGGGGACTCTGTATGGGGGGCTCTCTGGGGACTCTGTATGGGGGGCTCTCTGTGAACCCTTATGTATGGGGGTCTCTCTCTGTGAACCCTGATGTATGGGGGTCTCTGATGTATGGGGGTGCTCTCTGGGTACTCTGATGTATGGGGGGGGGGCTCTCTGGGTACTCTGATGTATGGGGTGCTCTCTGGGGACTCTGTATGGGGGGCTCTTTGTGAACCCTGATGTATGGGGGGCTCTCTGGGCACCCTGATGTATGGGGGGCCTCTGGGGACCCTGATGTATGGGGGGCTCTCTGGGGACCCTGATGTATGGGGGGCTCTCTGGGGACCCTGATGTATGGGAGGGCTCTCTGGGGATTCTGTATGGGGGGCTTGGCTCTCTAGGGACTCTGTATGGGGGCTCTCTGTGAACTCTGATGTATGGGGGCTCTCTGTGAACCCTGATGTATGGGGGGGCTGTCTGTGAACCCTGATGTATGGGGCACCTCTGGGAACCCTGATGTATGGGGGGTTCTCTGTGAACCCTGATGTATGGGGGGTGCTCTGTGAACCCTGATGTATGGGGGGTGCTCTGTGAACCCTGATGTATGGGGTGTGCTCTCTGTGAACCCTGATGTATGGGGGGTGCTCTCTGGGGACTCTGTATGGGGGGCTCTCTGTGAACCCTGATGTATTGGGGGCTCTCTGTGAACTCGTATGGGGGCTCTCTGGGGACTCTGATGTATGGTGGGCTCTCTAGGGACTCTGATGTAAGGGGGCCTCTCTGTGAACTCTGATGTATGGGGGGTGCTCTCTGGGGACTCTGATGTATGGGGGGGCTCTTTGTGAACCCTGATGTATGGGGGGGCTCTTTGTGAACCCTGATGTATTGGGGGCTCTATGTGAACTCGCATGGGGGGTCTCTCTGGGGACTCTGTATGGGGGGCTCTCTAATGTATGGGGGGCTCTCTGATGTATGGGGGGTTTCTCTCTGGGGACTCTGATGTATGGGGCTGCTCTCTGGGGAATCTGATGTATGAGGGGTTCTCTCTGTAAACCCAGATGTATGGGGGGGTCTCTGGGGACCATGAAGTACAGGGGGGACTCTGGGAACCCTGGTGTATGAGGGGCTCTCTGGGGACTCTGATGTATGGCAGGGCTCTCTGTGAACCCTAATGTATGGGGGGCTCTCTGGGGACTCTGTATGGGGGTGCTCTCTGTGAACCCTGATGTATGGGGGGCCTCTGGGGACCATAAATTATGGGGGGGCTCTCTGGGGACACTGATGTATGGGGGGGCTCTCTGGGGACCCTGATGTATGGGGGGGCTCTCTGGGGACCCTGATGTATGGGGGGGCTCTCTGGGGACCCTGATGTATGGGGGGCTCTCTGGGGACTCTGATGTATGGGGGCTGGGCTCTCTGTGATATCTGATGTATGGGAGGGCTCTCTGTGAACCCTGATGTATGGGGGTGCTCTCTGGGGACTCTGGGGGTGCTCTCTGGGGACTCTGTATGGGGGGCTCTCTGTGAACTCTGATGTATGGGGGAGGCTCTCTGGGGACCCTGATGTATGGGAGGAGACTCTCTGGGGACCCTGATGTAAGGGGAGACTCTCTGGGGACCCTGATGTATGGGAGGAGACTCTCTGGGGACCCTGATGTAAGTGGGGGAAGGCTCTTTGGGCACCCTTATATAAGGAATTGTCTCTCTGGGGACCCTGATGCAAGGAGGATCTGCACTCCGTTATGTGACAATACACACACGCACGCACGCGTATATTGTATACCCGCCCAAGCATATGACTTTCTTTACTTGCTTGCTACACTTCTATGGGCTCTAGCCCGAGATCCTTTGTAGACCTAGCAATGCCCATGGGGGGGGGGGGGCCTTCATGGTTTCTTGCACCGGGGCCCTGAAGATTCTAGTTACGCCTCTGCTGGTTCCTATGCGCCCTGAATGTGGGTGCCATTCATGATCCATTGTTCCATCCGAGGATTGGCTGTACTCTGATAACTGCTGATAAGCTTTGAGACCTGTTTCAGGTCAAAGCATCAAGGTGAGAGTCCATCTTGCATGCGGTGGTGGAAGTTTTTGTGGTGTTTTCTTCACCTTCACTCCTTTTGGATTTACGTTGAAGTTTGGATTGATCTACACATGGATTTTTTGTTCATCTGATCACTTGGACACTTATTTATTATTTTCTGTTTATTTGATTATTTATTGATTATTGATCATTATCGTTTCTATGTAGTAGGGTTGTCCCGATGCCTCTTTTTTTGGACCGAGTACAAGTACCAATACTTTTTTTTATGTACTCGCCGATACCGAATACCGATACTTTTTTTAATGTGTCCCCAAATGCAGCCATGTCCCCCCACATAATGCAGCCATGTCATGTCCCTCACATATTGCAGCCATGTCATGTCCCCCACATATTGCAGCCATGTCATGTCCCCCACATATTGCAGCCATGTCGTGTCCCCCACATATTGCAGCCATGTCATGTCCCCCACATATTGCAGCCATGTCATGTCCCCCACATATTGCAGTCATGTCATTTCCCCCACATATTGCAGTCATGTCATTTCCCCCACATATTGCAGTCATGTCATGTCCCCCCACATATTGCAGCCATGTCATGTCCCCCACATATTGCAGCCATGTCATGTCCCCCACATATTGCAGCCATGTCATGTCCCCCACATATTGCAGCCATGTCATGTCCCCCTCATATTGCAGCCATGTCATGTCCCCCACATATTGCAGCCATGTCATGTCCCCCACATATTCCAGCCATGTCATGTCCCCCACATATTCCAGCCATGTCATGTCCCCCACATATTCCAGCCATGTCATGTCCCCCACATATTACAGCCATGTCATGTCCCCCATAAATGCAGCCATGTCATGTCCCCCACATACTGCAGCCATGTCCTGTGCCCCCACATATTGCAGCCATGCCCCTCATACCTGGCACCGCCGCTGCTGCTGCCGGTGTTAATCCTCGTGCAAAATACAGCGGGCTTTACAAGCCACGCCATCTATAGACACTCCCCTTCTCTGGATTGGATGGATCCGTCCAATCGCGAGGAAGGGGGAGTGTCTATACACACGGATCCGTGCATAGACACTCCCCCTTGCTCGCGATTGGACAGATCCGTCCAATCCAGAGAAGGGGGAGTGTCTATAGATGGCGTGGCGGGCATTAAAAGTATACAAACGAACACTTGTAATGCCTGCTGTAACGGCGATTATCGTTGTGGTTTGCGGCGGCGGCTTTGCGACGGCGGTGGCGGCGGGGGGGGGGAAAGTATTCTATTTAAGCATCGGGAGTATTTGCGCGAGTACAAGTACTCGCGCAAATACTCGGCATCGGTCCCGATACCGATACTGGTATCGGTATCGGGACAACCCTAGTTTCTAGTTTAATTTATTGCGCCGCACTTTTTCACTTTATATGTACTTTGGGAATATTTTTGAATTTATCCTTAGTGCTGGCTTGCATATGTTAGTTTTATTTTATTATTATTTCCAGCGCTGAATACCTTCACTGTTTATCAGTGCCACCTATCAGGGCCCATTAGTGCAGCTCATCAGTGCCACCTATCAATACCAGTGCCACCTATCAGTGATGCCCATCAGTGCCCCATATCAGTGCCCACCAGTGCTGCCTATAATTGCCCATCAGTGCAGCTCATCAATGCTGCCTATCAGAGCCCATCAGTGCAGCCTATCAGTGTAGCATCATCAGTGAAGAAGAAAAATGACTTATGTGTAAAATGTTATAACAAACTAAGAAAAAAAAATATTTTCAAAAATGTCAGTTTTTTTGTTTAGCAAAAAATAAAAAACCTCTGTGGTGTTTAACCACTTCAGCCCCAGAAGATTTTACCCCCTTCCCCACCAGAGCAATTTTTTAACAATTTGACACTGCATCGCTTTAACTGGTAATTGCGCGGTCATGCAATGTTGTACCCAAATTACATTTGTGTCCTTTTTTTTCCCCACAAATAGAGCTTTCTTTTGGTGGTATTTGATCACCTCTGCAGTTTTTATTTTTTATGATATAAACGAAAAGAGGGAACATTTTTAACAAAATTATATTTTCTACTTTTTGTTGTAAAAAAAATACAATAAACTAAATTTTAGCCACATGTCTCTGGTATAAAAAAAAATCAATAAGCGTATATTTATTGGTTTGCGGAAAAGTTATAGGCCCAGATTCACAGAGTAATTACGCCTGTCTAACTGGTGTTAGACAGGAGTAATTTCAAATTTCGCGCGCCGTATCACTAGTTTGAATCCTCAAACCATGATACGGCGGCTTCGGGCTTCGATCCGAGAGGCTTACGTCTTCATAAGCCTTTGGATCTACGATGCAATCTTTTTGCGGCTGCTGGGAGGAGTCCGCGTCGTTTTCAGCGTCGGGATATGCAAATGAGTTTTTAAGGCGATCCACGAAGATATGAGCGGCCTTCGCAATCGCTTACGTCATTTTTTTGCTACGTACTGTTAGACCAGCTATTTGCTGGTCTAACGGTGCGTAGCCCATGTTAAGTATGGCCGTCGTTCCCGCGTCAAATTTAATTTTTTTTTTTTTACGTAACTCGTTCGGGAATAGGAATGTCCGTAAACGACGCTACTCAAAAAAAAATGACGTAACGACATGATTTCGCGCAATGCACGGCGGGAAATTTCGGAACGGAGCCGCGGGAACGTGCCTAATTTAAATGCTTCACGCCCCCTACTCGCGTAGATGGATTGCGCAGGGAGAAATACACTACGCCGCCGTAGTTTACAGGACAAAATCTACCGGGATTCCTCGTAGAGCCAGGTAAAAAACGGCGGCGTAGAGTATTTCTGATACTCTACGCTAATCGAATTCTATGTGAATCTACCCCATAGTGTCTACAAACTAGGGCACATTTTCTGGAATTTACGCAGCTTTTAGTTTAGCCTATCTCATTTCATGAGGTGTTAAAATGGCAGGGAAGTACAAACCCCCCACAAATGACCCCATTTTGGAAAGTAGACACCCCAAGGAATTTGCTGAGAACATGTTAAGAACATTGGATATTTTTTTTTTTTGTCACAAATGATTGAAAAATTACAAAAATAAAACTTTACACAAAGTTGTCATTGAAATGATATATTGCTCACACATGGCAAAATACATTCTGCTGCTTCTCCTGAGTACGGGGAAACCACATGTTGGAGACTTTTTGGGAGCCTAGCCACGTACAGGACCCCTGAATACCAATCACCACCCTCAGGATTTCTAAGGGTGTAAAATGGTGATTTTACTCCTCAGAGGCCATGAAATGCCCAGATAGCACAAAACCCCCCAAATTATGCCATTTTGGAAGGTAGACACCCCAAGCTATTTGCTAAGAGGCATGTTGATTATTTTGCAGATCTCACTTTGTGTCACAAAGTTTTGAAAATGTAAATAAGAAAAAAAAGTTTTTCCTTTCTTCATTTTCAAGAACAAATGAGTTGTGAAATACTCACCATGCCTCTTAGCAAATACCAAATACCTCTGGGATTTCATGGCATCCAAAACTGTGATAGGTAATGAGGAAGTGAAATCACCATTTTACACCCTTAGAAAGCCTGAAGGCGGTGATTGGATTTTGGGCAGTGGCGTAGCGCGATTTGTCAGCGCCTGGGGCAAGGCAAGTAATCTTTGCCCCCCCTAACCTGCAGTCTTTTGGCTCTCCCTGAGTCCCTTCCCACAATAGTACTGACCAGCCTGATTCCTACACTCTGACCACTACACTAACCTACCTGATTCCTATACTGACCACTACACTACACTGACCCCTACACTACACTTACCATCCTGATTCCTATACTGACCACTATGCTGACCTTTATTACTGATCACTACAGTGACCACTATACTGACCTACCTGATTCCTATACTGACCACTATACTACACTACCTGATTGCTGTAGTGACCACTACAATACATTGACCACTGTACTAACCACTATACTACACTGACCACTATATTACACTACACTGACCACAATACTGATCACTACACTACACTGACCACCCTGATTCCTATACTGACCACTACACTACACTGTCCACTACACTGGCCAACATGATTCCTATACCTAACCACTACACTACATTGACTACTATACTAACCACTATACTACACTGACCACTACATTACATTGACCACTACACTAACCATTATACTGACCACTACACTATACTGACCACTATACTGTCCACTACTGTACACTGTCCACTATACTGACCACTTTACTACACTGTCCACTACACCACACTGTCGCTCAATCACAGTGTGCAGGAGACTGAACATGGGTGGAGGCGGGACTCCAGGATCTACTAACCCCGCCGCCACACATGACCCCATATGCCCAATCACAGGGCGTCTGAGACTGAACATGGCGGTAGAGGGCGGGGACACAGGAAGTACATTTAGGAGGAGGCAGCCACTGTGACACATACTGGCGGGCGCCCCCCCTAAATGTTGCGCGCGGTGCCACGGCACCCCCGCACCCTCCACACTACGCCTGTGATTTTGGGGTCCTGTACACGGCCAGGTTCATAGAATGTCTCACACGTGGTATCCCCATACTCAGGAGAGGCAGCATAAAGTATTTTGGGGTATAATTCCACATATACTCATGGCATGTTCGAGCAATATATAATTTACAGCACTACCTGCCTGGAGTTTGCATGTTCTCCCTGTGGTAGGTTAATTGGCTTCTGTCTAAAATTTGCCCTAGTATATGAATGTGAGTTAGGGACCTTAGATTGTAAGTTCCTTGAGGGTAGGGACCGATGTGAATGTACAATGTATATGTGAAACACTGCGTAAATTAATGGCGCTATATAAGTACCTTAAAGGGGTTGTAAAGACAAAAATATTTTCCTCTTAAATTTAAAGTCTGACAGTAGCTGATAAAGTAAAAGGTAAGGTAATGCAAAGGTATGGGCCAGGGAACGACGCCATCGAATTTTATGCCGCGTACGCCGTTTACGTAGTACTATGTGAATAGGGCTGTGCGTAGGTTACGTTTACGTCGTAGGCATTGCGCCAACGTATCTTAGGGAGTATATGCAACGTGATTCTAAGCATGCGCGTGCATGCCCAGTTCGAGCGGCCATTCATTTGCATGGGGTCACGTTTAATTTAAATAGATGACGCCCACCTCCTTCCTACTTTGAATTAGGCGGGCTTACGCCGGCCAATTTACGCTACTCCGCCACAACTAACGGAGCAAGTGCTTTGTGAATACTGCGCTTGCCTCTCTAAGTTGTGTCGGCGTAGCGTATTTGAGATGCGCTACGCCGCTCTAAAGATACGCCAATGTATCTGAATCCGGGCCATTTTGTTTACATGAAAAAAACTTTTTTTTGAAAGAAAATTACTTTGAACCCCCAAACATTCTATATTTTTTAAAAGCAACAGCCCTACAGATTAAAATGGTGGCTGTTGCATTTTTTTTCACACAGTATTTGCGCAGCAATTATTTTAAACACATTTTTTTTTTTAAATACACTATATTGCCCAAATGTTTTATGAAATAAAAAAGATGATCTAAGGCTGAGTACATGGATACCAAATATGACATGCTTTAAAATTGCGCACAAACGTGAAGCGGCGACAAACTACATACATGCACCCCCTAATTTAAATGTAGTCTCCTTTCTGTCAAGGTCACACCCCATCCTGTTTAAGACCTGCCCTGAAATTTTTCAGTGGGGACATTAGTTCTGAGGGCCTTGGGGGGAGGGAATTCCCTTAATCTGCAGAGATTTCCTCTCACTTCTTGTTTGGCTATGGGGCAGGAAATAAAGAGAAATGAACGGATGGCAAAAAATAAATAAAAAATTAACAGGGGCTATAACCATTTGTTACTCTATCCTTAATAAAAAAAAAAGCGTGAGGTGGCACTGCTAAATTTATGGAGGTTTAAGAGGATATAACCATGCCAGTGGTGCAGCAGAAAACACGTAGCACAGGGATGAAGGTATGTGGTCCAGGCAGTGAGCAAAGGAAGGATTGCGGGCAGGAACAAATAAATCTATCTGTTTTTTTTTCTCATCAGCAATCAACAGAAATACAATTAAGGTTCCCTAATATGTACAACTAACACAAGCAAAGGATTGCAGGAGAGTCCTACTACCTGCATGACAGGTATAGGTGACCATGTCAGTGTCCCTTGTGTCTGCACAATCCCTATCATACCGGCAGCAGTGCGGCCTCTTTATGGGGACGGCCCAGTCCACCTCATAAAACTGGTGCTTCACTAAAAGTGTAGCGAAAGCTGGCGGGAACTCTTTTCATGCTGCCCTAGGCCTGGGATGTTGCTTTGCCTGCTCATGCCATTCTGCCAACGTATATGTACGTGTGGCAGTCGGCAAGTGGTTAATGGTGCCCACCCCCCCTTAATACTCAAGCTCTTCTCCCCGCTCTCATAGGCTTGGCTTAGAGTATTGGGAGCCATTGGCTCCAGCTGCTGTCAGTCAAAAGCAGGGTCTAGTCCCACTGTCATTGTGTCATTGTCAATTAAGCTTTTCATATTGATGTAACAATTTAAAAGAGACCGCACACCCAACCAGCTATAGTGACATTTCTTTGGGTGTTGATGTATTTAAATACATTTTAGAGTGTTGTTTTCTCTTGAGTCACAATTCTTTTCACTGTGTCATTTAACCACTTAAGCCCTGGACTATTTGGCTAAACAAAGACCAGGCCACTTTTTGCGATTCGGCACTGTGTTGCTCTAACAATTGCACGGCCGTGCAATGTGGCTCTCAAACAAAATTGACGTCCTTTTTTTTCCCCCCACAAATAGAGCTTTCTTTTGGTGGTATTTGATCACCTCTGCGGTTTTAATTTTTAAACAAATTTTATAAACAAAAATAGGGACAATTTTGAAAATAATTTTGCTACAATAAATATCCCCAGAAAATATAAAAAAAATATTTTTTTTCCTCAGTTTAGGTAGATACGTATTCTTCTACATATTTTTGTTTAAAAAAACGCAATAAGTGTTTATTGATTGGTTTGCGCAAAAGTTATAGCATCTACGAAATAGGGGAGAGTTTTATGGCATTTTTATAATTTTTTTTTTTTCACTAGTAATGGCGGTGTTAAGCGATTTTTATGCAACATTATGGTGGACATATTGGACACTTTAGACACTATTTTGGGACCATTGCGATCAATGCTATAAAAATGCACTGATTACTGTAAAAATGACACTGGCAGTAAGGGGTTAACCTGTAGGGGGTTCTGAAGGGGTTAAGTGTGACCTAGGGAGTGATTTCTAACTGTTAAGCGGCGTGGTTTGCCGTGACATGTCACTGATCGCTGTTCCCGATAACAGGGAACAGACGATCAGTGACATGTCACTAGGAAGAATGGGGAGATGTTGTGTTTACAATGACCTCTCCCCGTTCTTCAGCTCTGTGACCCGATCGGACACGGTCATGCAGTGTACGACCACAAGGCCACTTGACCATTCTGTCAATGTAAAAACGTAATAGTCACCAAGTGCAGAAGTTTTTTTACACAATCGACAAAGTCCGTGAGGCTCCGGATCAAGCATGCACAAGTGTCCCATAGCAGGCAAGGGGAGGAGCCAGGAGCGCCGACGGGGGACCTGAGAGGAGGAGGATCAGGGCTGCTCTGTGAAAACCATTACGCAGAGCAGATATGTATAAAGCGTTTATTATTTTAATGAACAAATTGTAAAGCTTTACATTCACATTAAGAAGCAAGAGATTTTAAAATTGAGAATTTTACAATTATATTGGAGACTAGAGAAAGGCTTAATACTAAAGTATAAATTGTGAGGACAGAAAAACACTTTTTTCTGAATAAAGCATATCCTCTAGCCCTGGATAACAGGAAAGAATTCCGTATATATTGTGTGAGGAGAATGTGTAGGAATAATATATTTTTAAAAAATGTATATAAAATTCCCTGAGAACTTGATATCTTAGTTGAGGGGAATGTTTCATTACAGGATTTAATTGTATATACTGTTCTTGGGGTGAAGCTAGAAGACCCCTGATGTCTCCATTGAGAGGACCTTGTTGTCACTACTGTCACATAAGGGGCTTGTCAGTACATACATATATACATGGTTAGGACACATGTTAATACATAAACACCTAATACACATCCCTACACACACCAGAAGTGGAAGAAGTAGCCATAGAGCCCCTTTCAGCCTTACAAATGTGGCCTGGACATCCAAGTGGTCATGAAAGGATTAAATAAGAGGAAGCAATTCAAATGTAAATATACCAATTTTTTATTGTGTGTTTTATGAAAGTATAATTATGGATCTATACACATTTTTTTCTTTTCCAACTATATATACTCTGAATAAACCAAGAGTCCTTTGGTAAAATCAATTGGCCAGAAGTGAAGATCTAGTGATCCTCTCGCCCATTCGCTGACACACTTTTGACCAAGAGATTCCAAGCCTGCCCAACACGGCAAGGTAGACTCTTCTAGGGCAGGACCTACACCATCTACACTAAGCTACCCTACTGGAAGCTAGTCATAATTTTTCTAATGTTGGGTGTATATTTGTAGTAGGCCTCATCCTATAATCTGTGTGTGCGATCTACTCTCTCCTAATTTGGTTGTCTGTCTGTGTGCATCTCTCTAAAGCATGGAGCGGTCAGTTTATGTACATATGGACGTTCTGTTAGTGTAGGTCAGTGCATGCCAGTCCAGTGTGTGTCAGTAAATAAACATTCATCAGTAATCAACAGAAAAAAATAAAATTAAGATTCCTTATTATGTACAGCTGACACAAGCAAAGGATTGCAGGAGAGTCTTACTACCTACCTGCCAGATATAGGTGACCATGTCGGTGTCCCTTGTGTCTGCACCATCATACTGGCAGTAGTGCGGCCGCTTTATGGTGGCACCAGACCGATTTGTCTTGTGGCCCACTCCACCTAATAAGCCGACGGGGACTCTTTTCATGCTGCCCCCCTGCAAAGTGCTGCACTAGGCCTGGGCCTTGTTGGCCTAGGCCAAGATACAGCGTTGGGTCTACTGCTAAAATTACTGTCCTCGATCTGACCTTTGCGGTGCTACCTCACATGGTGCAATTGCTGTTTACATATAACGACATACAGACACTTGCGTTTGCCTTTGCACAAGAGAATTTCCTTTCATTTATTTTTTATCATTTTTATTGTTATCTCAGGGAATGTAAATATCCCCTATGATAGCAATAGGTAGTGACAGGTACTCCCTTTTGAAAAAAGTGGGGTCTATTAGACCCTAGAACTCTCCTCTGCCCTCAAAGCATCTGACCACACAAAGATCGGTGTGATAAAATTCTGTCCCAATTTCCCAATGGCGCTGTTTATATCCAGCAAAATCTAAGTCATGAAATGCTCGTAGTTTCCAGTTTCTTGGGCCATAGAGATGATTGGAGCCATTCTGGTCTCTGATCAGCTCTATGGTCAGCTGGCGGAACCACCGGCTGCATTCTCAGGTTCTCTGTTGGGACAGGAGAGCCAGAGAAAACCATGCAAGATGGTGAGGGGGGTACATTCCCTCCCACTGCTAGTAAAACCAGTCTAGAGGCTAAATAGCAGATAGGATTTCTTTTACATAAAGCCAACTACTGGCTGAAAATGATACCAAGATGATACCTAAACCAGCAGGCATCATTCTGGTATAACCACTGAAATTTCAGCAACATACCAGTACGTTGCTGATCCTTGTTGGGCATATATTGTAAACCTTTTTTCATGCTGATTGATTGGTGGGTATGTCCACCATTAGAATACCTCCCTTCATCCACCCACTTCTAATGATAGGCATACATGCACCATTTATATATGCCGAAGCATGGGGGCATCCACCCACTAAAGTTAGGAGCAAATCGCTCCTCCACACCTGCTGCCCCCATGCTTCAGCATATATGCTCTTTTGTTTTTAACTGTGATGGTGAAATCACCTACAGCGTTGGAGTCACGGCTTTATGTATCATGGGAGCAAACGCTGTTGCTGTCAAGATAAATAAATCCGCGCTGCAACTGAATGGTGTACCTGCTAAGCAAATGATAGTTAACAATAAAACAAAGTAACATTACAGTATTACTTTGAACCCCCAAACAGTATATATTTTTTTTAAAGCAGAGGCTCTACAGATAGAAAATGGTATTTGCGTAGAGATTTTTTCAAACAAATTTTTTTGTAAAAAACACACTTTTTTCATTTTAATTCACTAAAACACACTATATTGCCGAAATGTTTTATGAAATAAAAAAGTTGATCTTAGGCCGAGTACATGGATACCAAACACAACATGCTTTAAAATTGCGAACAAACATGCAACGGTGACAAAATACATTTTTTAAAAGCCTTTACAGGTTACCACTTTGGATTTACAGAGGAGGTCTACCGCTAAAATTACTGTCCTCGAACTGACCTTCGCGGTGATACCCCACATGCATGCTTGCGTTTGCCTTTGCGCGAAAGCAGGGAGGACAGGGGTGATTTTTTTTTAAACAATTGGGGTCTATTAGACCCTAGATCTCTCCTCTGCCTTCAAAGCATCTGACCACACCAAGATTGGTGTGATAAAATGCTTTCCCAATTTCCTAATGGTGCTGTTTATATATGGCAAAATTTAAGTCATGAAATGCTCGTAGCTTCCGGTTTCTTAGGCCATAGAGATGATTGGAGCTGTTCTGACCTCTGATCAGCTCTATGGTCAGCTGGAGGAACCACTGGCTGCATTCTCAGGTTCCCTGAGACAGGTTGGGACAGGAGAGCCAGAGAAAACCATGGAAAACGGTGGGGGGGGGGTTTCATTTCTACTGCTTGTAAAAGCAGTCTAGAGGCTAATTAGTCGCTAGGATTGGTTTTACATGAAAGCCGACGGATGGCTGAAAAGAATACCAAGATGATACCTAAACCCACAGGCATCATTCTGGTATAACCATTTAACGTTTAGCAGCATACCAGTACGTTGTTGGTCCTTGTTGGGCATATATTGTAGTCTTTTTTTTCATGCAGCCTGTGGGCTGAACGAAAAAAATTGATTGATCAGTGGGTATGCCCACCATCAGAATACCTCCCTTCATCCACCCACTTCTAATGATGGGCATACAAGCACCATTTATATATGCCGAAGCATGGGGGCATCCGCCCACAAAAGTTAAGAGCAAATAGCTTCTCCACCCCTGCTGCCCTGTGCTTCGGCATATATGCTCTTTTGTTTTTTTAACTGTGGTGGTGAAATCACCTCCTACAGCGTTGGAGTCACGGCTTTATGTATTGGGGGAGCAAACGCTGTTGCTGTTAAGATAAATAAATCCGCGCTGCAACTGAATGGCGTACCTGCTAAGCAAATGATGGTTAACAATAAAAAAAAGTAACATTACAGTGGGTGTTGCATTTTTTTTCACACAGTATTTACGTAGCGATTTTTCAAACACATTTTCTTGGGGAAAAAATACACTTTTTTTTCAAATTAATTCACTAAAACACACTATATTGCCCAAATGTTTTATGAAATAAAAAAGTTGATCTTAGGCCGAGTACATGGATACCAAACACAACATGCTTTAAAATTGTGCACAAACGTGCAACGGCGACAAACTACATATATTTTTAAAAGCCTTGTTGGGCATATATTGTACTCCTTTTTTTTTTTCATGCAGCCTGTGGGCTGAACAAAAAAAATAGATTGATTGCCGGGTATGCCCACCATTAGAATACCTCCCTTCATCCACCCACTTCTAATGATGGGCATACATGCACCATTTATATATGCCAAAGCATGGGGGCATCCGCCCACAAAAGTTAGGAGCAAATCGCTCCTCCACCCCTGCTACCCCCATGCTTCGGGGCTGCAGCGTGCTTAACAACCAACGACATTTCAGCTGTCTGGGATTCCCCTCCCTGCCCCCTCCTCCCCTCCCGCCAGATTTTACTGGGCCCGAACCGGCCTGGTTGGGCCACATGTACTAATTAAACTAGTGTGACAGCAGAGCCAGTGACAGCATAATGCTGTGTAGACAAAAACAATAATCCTTGCAGCACCCCGCCCTATGCCCACTCCTCCTCCCGCTCCACTGTGTTTCACTTGTTTGGCTGGGGGGGCGCATTGTTCATGATGTGATCAGTGGCAAAGTGTGGGTAAGTTAGACTTAGGAGAAAGAGCCGCGTCTTCCACCTCTTATGGCGGGATCAGAGTTCAGTTGGTTGCGATGAAGAGGGAGGAGCTTTAGGGAACTGGTCTGCCTATTGCCCTGAATGTAAGTGCTGCATTGCTGCTGTACAGACTCTTCCACACCTACCCTTATTAACTCCCCTACTTCACCCCACCCTGACCTCGCTTACCCTCCTACTTTCCCCGTCCCTACCCTCATTTGCCCTCCTACTTACCCTCCACCCTACCCTCGTTTACCCTCCTACTTTCCCCCACCCTGCCCTTGTTTACCCTCCAACTCCCCCCCACCCTGCCCTCACTTACCCCCTACCCCCACCCTGCCCTCACTTACCCCCTACCCCCACCCTGCCCTCACTTACCCCCCACCCCCACCCTGCCCTCACTTACCCCCTACCTACACCTTACCCTCCACTTTTACCCTCCAACTTACCCCCACCCTGCCCTCACTTAACCCCCCCGGCCCTCCCTACCCTCATTTACCCTCCTACTTTCCCCCTCCCAGTCACTGAAGGGTTTGTGCTATCCATATATAGGCTTCCCAAATTATAGTGACTGGTCTCAGTCAATGTTGGTGGAGACACCCTGGGGCCCTCAGTGCCAGAGACTGAAGGGTTTGTTCTATCTATATCTAGGCTTCATAGTAAGCCTAGTCACTGCTCTGTCATTTTTGGAGACCCCCCGGGGCCCTCAGTGCCAGAGACTAAAGGGGTTGTACTATCCGCTTTGCAACTGCCCATGGTTACTTCACAGTTGTCCGGGCTATTGGGGGGCGATAACAGACCCCGAGGAGGGTTGCATCCAGGGGCGGACTGACAACTCATGGGGCCCCCGGGCAATAGGAGATTATGGGGCCCCCAGGCTTAGAGACGGCCCTCATCTTTTTTTGATGCAACATGAATGTGGGCAAACCCATGCGGAGAGGCACCAAGCTCCGTGACATGCTGAGTGGCTTAGAGTTGGTGACCCACTAAATTCACGAGAAGCCTCTCATGGGCAAACAATTGCAGCTTCACTGTGCCCCATTAAATGCAGCCACTGTGCCCCATCTAATGCAGCCAACTGTGCCCCATCTAATGCAGCCAACTGTGCCCCATCAAATGCAGCCAACTATGAAAACTATGCCATCAAATGCAGCCAACTGTGTCCCATCAAATGCAGCCACTGTGACCCTCAGCACCCCCCCCCCCCCCTGTTGTCTGACCGACACTTGCCCCATCTTGGTGGCAGGTGAGGCAGTGGGTGACGGCGGTGAGATGTGGGACGGGCAGTGGCGAGTTGCTTACTCCCTGCATCTCTTCTTTTCTCCTGCTAGGCATCCAATAGGAGCGCCTGTCCTTTCAGCCAATCACATGATGGGTATCAGACCCGCACTTCCTGATTGGCGGAGAGACGGTTCATTGTTAGAAAAGCAAACATTAATTTGCTTTTCTAAACTGACCTGGATGGGCTCTGCACTCCAAGCCCACCCTAATATGAAGCCTATTAGAGCCTATGGCTCTAATCAGGTGCTTCACCCCCCCCCCCCCCTGCAATTTAGGCACCCAGCATCCTAAAAGGTGATGGACACCTGAATTGGGGGTGGCCATGGATAGATTCATGCAATGCATGAATCTATACATTCAACATAGAGGGGATGGTGCCCTTAATGGATGGACCGCCCCCTGGTATACACACACACATGCACAGTATACATACAGTGTGTGTGTATGTATGTATATATATATATATATATATATATATATATATATATATATATATATATATATATATAGTGAGAAGTGCCATGCTTCTGGAAGAAGGATGTGCTGAACTTCTCCAATCTCTGCTACATGTCCCTACTCATCACCTGCCCACCAGTACACAGGCACAGCCTCCTCTCCTGTATTACCACATGCTATGTCTGTGAGCTGCTGGGGCAGTACAAGAACCAGCATGGCAGAAGCAGTGTGTTTCAATCAGGATGATTTTTGGAAATATCTATATATACACACACATCAGCACTTTTTTTCCCAAAAATCATCCTGATAGAACACACTGCTGCCCCTTCTGCCATGCTGGTACTTGCAGTGCCCCAGCAGCTCACAGACATAGCATGTGGTAATACAGGAGAGGAGGCTGTGCCTGTGTACTGGTGGGCAGGTGATGAGTAGGGACATGCAGCAGAGATTGGAGAAGTTTAGCACATCCTTCTCCCAGAAGCATGGCACTTCTCTCACACACAGAATAACGATCTAACAGCAAGAGGAGCCTTGCTACACAGCCTCCCCCCTCCCCCTCCTCACCAGGATAGGTAAGCACTGATAATACAATTCTTCCAGCTTGGCCAGCTTACCTTTTATCAGGCAGCAATCCACCCCACACTGCAGGCTGTCCCCTCCTCCCTCTCCTCTCCTGCAGTCGGCATCTCCTGCTCGTATGTCAAAAAAGCCGCGCTGCAGAAGGGGGCGTGTACAGTGTGCTCCCATTGGCTGAGAAGTCAGTGGAGAGGCGGGGCAGCTACAATCTCGAGATTTGTACATCAAAATAATGTCGGTAGTGGCCATTTCAGTGATAGATGTGAAAAAACACTGATTCCAACAAACTGTCCCTGCTTTTACCAAGGCTGGCAACCCTGATGGGGCCCCCTAGTGGCCATGGGGCCCTCGGTCCGTGCCCGACGGACCGAATGGTCAGTCCGCCCCTGGTTGCATCACAACTACTTCCAAAAGTTCTTCCTCTTCTTCTTGTTGTTTCTTTGCTGCAAGTCTTTTTGTTATCGTTACAAGTCCTTCTTCCATCCTCTTTAGCCTTTCCCTCTCTTGGTCTGTTCCTGCAGTGCCAAATTCTCTGGAGATAAAGAAAGAAATGTCATAGGAATGTGTCCATAAACCAGCAGAAATTTTCAGAATTAATATCTGAAGCAGACTAAATCTGTGTTTGATAGAAAACAAATAGTCACACGCCATCACCCCATTTGTTACTGTTACCAGCAGCCTAAGCTTATTCACCCCTCTCCCATAGAACAAATGTTAGAGGTGCGTTAATCTCATTATGGGGGCTTGTGCTGCTAAACCCTGGGCAATGCACACAGAGAGCCCACCGCCTCGGTCTGATCCACTGCCTGTCTGCAGGCAGGGAAAAGGTAAATATTAGGAGCTGGGAGCTCAGTGACAATGGGTGATAACATGAAAACGTGTAATGTAGAAAATAGAGAAAACCTATGAAGATTGTACAATGACTTACCCAATGAAGCATCCTGTTGTACTGACGATAATCAATATTGGAAGACAGGCTCCAATTAGTAGACATGTGCATTCGTTTTCATTAAAATGCATTTTCGTCCGAAAATCCGTTTTTTTCGTTATCGTTTTAACAAACGATAACGAAAGCGCAAGAAACGAAAACCGAAAGATCCGACATAAAAAATGCTTTGTTTTCATTGCGGTAAGAATTCGATATAGAGAGATTCGACATTACAGAGAATAGATTTCGATTTATGAGAAAATAGATTCGACATTTTAGAGAATAGATTCAACATTATTACTAGTCATACAACATTAGAATTCTTGTAGGCGGAATATTCGACCGGAAATGTACGATTCAACGTAAAGTTTCGAAGTTCCGTTGAATATTCTTTTGACCATTCGACAGAAACCAAGTATTATTGGATTTTTCGGACGAAAGCTATTCCCCAACGGAAAACAAAATAAATCAAAACAATTTTCGAGAGTAATTAAATAAATTTGTTTTCCAGACGAAAACGAAAAAACAAAACAAAATATTCCAGTCTGCACATGTCTACCAATTAGTAATATAAAGTTTCTATTTCTCTTAATTTGGGAGATCATACTGGGACTGGTGACTGGTATTCCTTAATTAGAAGTACTGATCTCGTAGTGAGATGAGCTGCACTGCTAGGCACTAATGAGCTGCACTGATAGGTGGCACTGGCATTAATAGGTGGCACCAAAAAAATGTTTTTTAATTTGTGCAAATATGATTTTTTTTTTCAAAAACTATTTTTTTTTTCAAATATTTTTTTTTGGGAAAAACAAAAATCATGCATCTCATTGGTGCCACCTATTAATGCCAGTGCCACCTATCAGTTTTTTTATTTCAAAAAATATTTTTATTCAAATATGATTTTTTATTTTTAATGATTTTTTTATTTTTTTAAAATGAGGCAGCACTAATATGTGCCACTGATTGGCAATTATAGGTGGCACTGATGAGCACTGATGTGCTGCACTGATAGTGGGCACTAATAGGTGGCACTGATGAGCAGTGCCACCTATTAGTGCCCACTATCAGTGCAGCACATCAGTGCTCATCAGTGCCACCTATAATTGCCAATCAGTGGCACATATTAGTGCTGCCTCATCAGTGCCCATAAGTGCTGCCTATCAGTGCAGCTCATCAGTGCTGGCTATCAGACCCCATTAGTGCCATCTCATCAGTGCCCATAAGTGCTGCCTATCAGTGTGGCATCATCGTGTAGAAGAAAAATTACTTATGTGCAAAATGTTATAACAAACTAAGATAAACATATTTTTTTGTTTAGCAAAAATAAAAAACTCAGTTTTTAAATACCACCAAAAGAAAAGTATATTTGTGTAAAAAAAAAAAGATAAAAATGTCATATGTGCAGCGTTGTATGACCGCGCAATTGTCATTCAAAGTGTGACAGAGCTGAAAATTGGTCTGGGAATTTCCATAAAAAGGCCCACTGAAAATCCTCAGCACCAGGCCCATGATGCTTTTTTTTCCATAAAGATTTTATTGAAAATAGAAAAGAGAACAATGTTACATATAACACAGCATCAACAACATATATGACAGGCGATTTCAAGGGGAGTTACAACATATTGCTACGCTTGAGATTTAGGAACAGCAAAACATGTATGACTAGATTCAAACATTGTCAATAACCCCATAGAAACTTTCAACTATTGCATATCTCCCAAGGTGGAAGTAGCTTAAGGTGTCAGACGGGAGACATCGGGATATTCTTAATCAAAGGCCTCTGGATCTTTTTATAAAGTATACCTCATAACCCGTTGTGGCCCTTTACCTACATATAGAGGTCCTATATCTGTCACTACGTTTCCCCTGTTATAGGCAGTATGGGTGGACAGGGACGTCACAACGCCACCCCGTCTTCCCTGCATTAACCAAGAAAGAAGAGTGAATAGAGAAGAGAAAGGAAAAGGAGAGATACCAGAGAAGGGAGGCAGGGAGAGAGAGAAGGGGGGGATACTGCATGAAGAGGGACGTCATAACTCAGTCACACAGCTGGGGAGAAAAGTGAGGAGGGGGTGGGGAAGCACACTGCCCTCACCGTCCACCTCATATTAGGATCAGTATAGACCAGTGTCATCTTAAACCAGTTACCAACCGGGCCTAAAGTCACCGGCTGTCAATCAGCCAACGTTTCGGATAAGAGTTTGGTAATCCGCTGTGCCTCGGAACTCGAACCACTCGCTCCAAACGCAAGTGAAGGCGTGAATCCTATCTTGTGCCGTGTATATCAGTTCCTCTATCGCTGCTAAATGGTTAATGTGTGTCACCCATTCTTTTATAAATGGTGGCACCGTAGCTCTCCAGTGAACAGGAACACATAGTCTAGCTGCATTGATCATGTGTATCGCTACCGAGTTGCGGTACGTTTTCTTGGAGATTTTAGATAAGTGAAGTAGGTACTGGGCTGGCGAAAACTCCAGGGGGAGCGAAGAAACCGCTGCGGTAACATCATGCACCTTTTGCCAATATGGTTGAATCAGCGGACAATCCCACCAGATATGGAGGAAGGAGCCCAAGACTTGTCTGCATCTCCAACATCTGTCCGGCACCGTAGGGGAGAACTTGTGGACAATGTCTGGTGTCCTATACCATAGTGTCCTAATTTTGTAACCATTCTCCTGAATGTTCACATTTAGCGAGCCTTTAAAGGTAAGCCAGTTGATCTTGTCCCAGGCCTTCGGCTAAATCGATCTGCCCAACTGGGTTTCCCAGAAAGCTTTTTCCGCTTGGAGGGACGCAAAGGGTGCGTCAAACATGGAAGCATAAAGCATTGAAATTGCATGCCTCTGAGGTGACGTACTGGAGCAAAGTAATTCAAACACCGTAGGCGATTTCGTAAAACTTTCCCTTATTTTTGGGTCATCATGAAGGTGTCTTATCTGGAAGTAGGCGAATAAGGGGAATTTCTTGGTTAGGGATATCTTTTCAAGTTATTTTATAGTCAGGAATCTGTCTTCAGCAAAGAAGTGTTTGGCCAGCATATCTGCGTGTGGCCATTCGGCTGTCAGGTAGAGCCCATCTTGTCCCGGCATAAAGTCTGGGTTTCCTCTGAGAGGAGTTGGCCTACATTCCTTTTTCGAAATTGCATGTGCGTCACAAGCCTTTGTGAAAGCCAACAGAGTTGCCCCTATTAGCGGATGAGTTTGGACCTTAGACGGCCAATGTCTCTTAGAAATCCAAGGGATTTTCCCAAGGTCAGCCCCCGCTATCTGATTTTCCAATCGAACCCATGCTTTGCAACGTGTATGAGCTCGCCAGTCCACCACTCGCGTTAGGTGAGTCGCCCAGTAGTATCTCTGCAGGTCTGGGAGAGACCAATACCCCCCTCCGCTTTTTGGAGAACCAGTTTCGCCCAGCTTAATCTAGGCACTTTGGAACCCCACAAAAACTTCCTGCATAACCTTTTGTACGTTGCAAAAAAGGCAGGTGGTAGAGCAATTGGTATCGTCTGTAGTTTATACAGCATTCTGGGAAGCACCGTCATTTTCAAGATGGCGGCTCGCCCGAACCATGAGACCATGGGGGAGTCCGACTTCAGAATATCCTGTTCTATGGCCTTCAGCTCCAGTGAAAAGTTTTTATCATACAAGTCTGAGAGTTTACCCGGGAGCCGAATGCCCAGGTAGGTAATGTCATCCGTTTTCCATTGAAAGGGAAAGCTCACTTGGCAGCGAGAGACCAGCGACGAAGGTAGTGTAACATTCAAGGCAAAGGACTTTGAGTAGTTAATCTTCAAATGTGAGATATAACGGAATTGCTCAAAGACTTGTAGCAGGGGAAGAGAGGAATAGCAAGATATCATCGGCAAAGGCCGCAAGCTTAAATTCTTTCTGATGAATTCTAACCCCTAATATGTCAGGGTGAGCCTGAATGCAGCGAAGGAGTGTCTCTAGTGTAAGGATATAGGGCAAGGGGGAAAGGGGGCACCCATGATGCTTTTAATCTGGCCCTGATCCAGGTTATCATTGGGCCTCTGTCTCCTTCTGTCCCCCCCTCTATTTAGGCCTGTTTAGCTCTGATCATTGCAAGGTATGGAAGCCATGGCATGTGTAGATCTGTAGGCTTTAAAAACAAAATAACTAGTCACCAAATGGGGGGGGGTTTAGTGATTTATTTTTATCAAGCATTTAATTCTCCCATAAATTAACCTTGTGTGTAAAATAAGAACTTAGCGAAACCAGTTTTATTTTACTCAAGAAAGGTCCTCCATAATTTGCAGTCAAAATCTGAAGCCGAGTGGAATTCTGTTACATTTTATAATTTCATCCTTGACTAGGCGCTCTGATGTGAATCCAAAAAAATAAAAGCAACGGCTCATAAATATAATTGATCCAGTGCTTCTTACATTGACAGCCATTGTCCGCTTGAGCTTGTGTTTACATCTTGAAGAGGCTGGAATCAGTTCATTGTCATGGAGGCAAAGCCTTTTATCCTTGCAGCCGAGAAAAAAAAATATGATTAAACTGAAAATTCCAGAAGAACCTGAATTGTGTGTGAACTGTTACTGTTGATTCATGCAGAATCACCTCAATTCATCAAAATGACAGCGATGCTAGCATTGAGTAAACGCAGAAAGAAAGTCTATGTATTTGGCAGTGCTAAAGCCATCATCATATTCACTGCTCTGAATACACTTTTGAAGTGTGCCTTTGCGTTCCATATGTTTGAGGATGTAAATGTAAATAGGACATGTGAACATGGATGTTTCATTATGCAGACAGGTCAAATGGCTATTATGCTCTGCATTCCATTAATAAGTACACAGATATAATCTCTGTTATTAGCCATTCTTTTATATTATGTGAGGCCATTATTGCACGGTGCTACACTTTAGAATTCTCCGCTCTGCACTTCATATTATTATTTTATTTTTCTCTCTTGCACATTAAAACTCATGCAGTGAATCTGAGTAATGGCAAGTGTTTTTATATCCTTTTATTGCCATTTCTTCTCTCCAAACTCCCACTGTTTTCCTGTTAGCTAAACTATAAGCACCTTTCTGTTAATTTATGAAAATTATTGTTGATAGCGCATTACCACTGATCTGTGTGGCACTTCTAGCATGTTCGAAACAAAGGTCCAAGCTACATAAAACACATCAAAATTCATTAATGTGGTATTGATTATTTTTTGGATAATTAATTTTATTGCAGACCCTTGAGAGAGATAATGAGCTCCAAAGGGCAAATGCAACAGAAAATGAGGGAAAGTTCCTAGCTCTTCAAAGTGAGCATGAGAAGACTTTGCAGATGTGGAGAGAGCAGGTAAATACTTTACAATCGTACAACTTTTCTTATTGCAGAACATACATTGGATTTTCTTAGTGTGAGCAATATGCCGCATCCCCCCCCCCCCCCCCCCAAAAAAAAGGCACCACACGGCTGTGCTTGAATATTTGGCATAGTAAAATGAGTGGGTTTGTTTTGGCCACATCGGTTTCAGCTTCAACTAATTTATCATACCCAAAAATCTAACACTAAATAAATAAGTCACCTTTATCATAAACCTATAATCTTAACAGAAACACTAAAGAAACATTAAAGAAACACTGTCATTTGGCCCATTTAGAATAAAATGACAATGGGGGTTATTTACTAAAGGCAAATCTACTTTGCACTACAAGTGCATACTACAAGTGCAAAGTGAACTTAAAAGTGCACTGAACATGCTCTTGGAAGTGCAGTCACTGTAGATCTGAGGGGAACATGCAAGGAAAAAACTGCATTTTAGCTACATGAAATTGCACTGAAATTGCACTTGGAAGTGCAGTTGCTGTAAATCTGAGGGGTAGATCTAAAATGAGGGGAAGCTCTGCTGGTTTTATCATCCAATCATGTGCAAGCTAAAATGCATTTTTTTCTTTTCCTTGCATGTCCCCCTCGGATCTACAGCGACTGCACTTCCAAGAGCACGTTCAATTCACTTGTAGTGCAAAGTGCAAATTTGCCTTTAGTAAATAAACCCCAATATCTGTGTGAAGCACCCCAGTCACTGATATTTACCTTTTCACCCCTCCACAGCCAGCCATTGCTCCATTTACTTTCCTACCAAAATAACCCTGGTGCTGGAGTTTAGAGGGGGAGGTGACATCATCACTTTCATCATGTGACAGGCAAAATCACTGCATCATAGGAGGTGATGACATACTCCTCTGAAGAAGTAAGAGGAGAGCTGAAGACATGAGTAGAGTGGATGAAAGGGGGGGGGGGGGGGGGGGGGTTCACAGTCACTGTCACTTTTTTTGTCTTAAAATTTCCTGAAATATTTGCACCAGATACAGTTGATATCCCAAGAAGCATATGTACCTACTCTACCTTTTATATGTGATTATGAAGACCTTAAGTCTATGGATTCGGTCCTTCATCCTGACATCCCACAATGCAATTACTGTTCTTGCGTGGACTGCCGAGTTGCCAGTATTGCAATTGACTGTTGAATTAACGGTATTGCTGGAGCCCTGAAGCTAAAGTTGACAGTTTTTTAAAGAGTCTGCACCTGAGTTTAGGAGATACTCTTTAAGTACACACATGATACTTAGTGCAGATTTGTGATTCCTTCTTTGCTCTGGTGATTTTTTATGTTTAGGGTTGTGATGGGTTATCAAACTGTAAAGGCATTTTTTCCCAAGTTGTTTCATACAAAACCTTGTTAGACAGAGATACTTATTAGTTGGTGGTAAGTTTGTAGTAAGCAACAACTTGTGTCGTTACAGCACCAAGGCACCAAGCTGAAGTACTTCTGACTACATGGAAAATGTATGCTTTAAAGCAGCGGTCACCAAACTTTTCCGACAAAGTGTCCCTCCAACTTTAGGGGGACCGGATTGTGGCCAGTGCGGGTAGAAAATGTTCTGGGCCCAGCATCAGTGAGAATCAACATGGCTGCAGGGTTGGTGGTAAGCAGAAGGAGGAATAGTGCCCCATCATTGATATTAGTGGGAGGAATAGTGCCCTAGCATTGGTATTAGGTGGAGGAATAGTGCACCATCATTGGTATTAGAGGACTGGTTCCCATCATTGGTATTTGTGGGAGGAATAGTTCCCATCATTGGTATTAGTGGGAGGAATAGTTCCCATCATTGGTATTAATGGGAAGAATAGTGCCCCATTACTGGTGTCAGTGAGAGGAATAGTGCCACATTATTACTAATAATGGGAGAGAGTGCACCAAAGGTGTTAGTGGGCGGAAAAGTGCCCCAAGGGCCAAATAAAGGCTAGCAAAGGGCCTCAGTTTGGGGACCACTGCTTTAAAGAGTAACCCCACTTTTGTTGAAACAAAAATAATCCCCTCTATGTACACTACAAGAATTTTAACAAACTTTGTTGCAGCTTCCCACTATTTGTTGCTCTGCATAAATAGGTGTTTGTCTGTGTCAATGTGCAAAGTGAATCTAAAAGGGAGTGACTTTAATTATGAATCAATTGATGCACTTGCAGAGGTCAAATGAGGAAAGTTGCAGGGTCTGAATACCTTTAGATGTAATTAACCCTTTGGGTTTTAACCCAAAAATGAAATTTATGTTGCAGGGGATGCCTGAAACCCAACTTGTATCTTAGTGCATTTTCTGAGAAAATCAATGAGCCAATCACACAAGCAGGAAACTACATTTATAGGGGGGAGGGGGGCGTTACGTACACCGTCATTGTATAGAACGCCTCCAGGTTGCCATATTGCATTGAATTATACAGAACACGACAGAGCTGGAAATTAGGAAATTTCATTTTTTTTTTAAATTCAATTAGAATATGATCTTTGTAGTGTAGCGCCCCCTTACTTTCAGTATGGGCACTACGCTAAAGTTAGTTGGAATGGGAGAGTTACATTGCTCCCATTCATGATTTACCTAAATTATGACCTCTGTCATTCCAGAGAGGTCCACTGGGTCAGTCTGCATTCTAGGGATGTGGTATCATCTCTGGTCGGCAGTTGGCGCCAGAGGGGTTTCTGGCAGACCAAGTCTTCCCCAGCAGCCAATTGGAGGAGTTCTTACCTCGCGGGGCATGCTGGGGAGGGGTATATCTGTGACGGGTGTCATGTTTTCTAAATCTTTGCGGGGTACCGGTTCCAGGTGCGGCATCCACCTTTAGGGTGTGCGCATCCATGGACCCCGCCGGCGTGGCCCACCTGGCCAAGCTTACAGGCTTCACTGAGCCTCAACCGGAGGCGAAAGGGGACCCCAGTGACTTACTGGGTTCCCAGTCCAATTGAAAGGATCCTAGGCTGGGTGCCGTGCGATTGGGGAACCAGCTTGAGGGGAACCCAGAGGCAGGTTGTCCAACAGAGCTTGAACGAACCAATCGGGGATCTGGTGACCTGGATGCTGACAGGTACGCTTTACTGTCTCCCAGGGACCTGTGCTAGAGTCTACTAGGAGGATTCGCTCTGTTCATCCACCTAATCTCATCTAAAGTAATTGGCCTGTGGCAGAGGCTCTAGAGCCAGGTCTGTGTGTGTGAGACCTGTTCCTCCCAGAAATTCAGAGTGACCCCTCGGCTGCCAGGCTCGTGCGAGAGACCTGTCCGTGGGCACTTCACCCACTCAAGCAGGAGTGGCGACGAGTTTACAAATTGGTACTACTGAGGGCAAGCTTGCCCGTTCATATACATGCCTGACACCGCAAGTTCTCCTCTTCTTTCATCAACCTTTTTTTTCCTTCCTAACTAAAGTTGATGTTGGCTGTGTTGGCCTGGAAATAAAGCATTGGAAAAACCTTTGACTGTCTGGACCTCCGCTCACTATTTTGTTCCTGCATCACACCCCTAGACAACGCTGGGGTAACTTAATGTGCCGATCCCAACAATCAATCAGCGGCTCCTTCGGGGGTAGCACTACAGTAGCAATTGTACAGTATATGCTATATTATTTTTTTATTTGCTATTTTTTCCCCATGAAAGTGGAGTTGCAATTTAATGCATCTTTCTGAGTTTACTAAAGTGTTGTAGTTTTCAAAGCGCAAAATTCATGTTTTTTTCCCTATCTTTTTTCTTTCTTCTATATCTAAAGTAAAACATTTTCTTTATAGTTTTAGATAAAATAGGGAATGGTTTAAACCTGTTTTGTTTACTGTCTCAATAGGAAGATTTGCTTTCACTTCCCATCCTAGACACGAAACAATCCCTCCTAAGAGAGGCAAAATCCCCTTTGGGGCAGTTCTCACCAGAATAGGTGTCTCCATTAGAAGACTTCTTTAATTTTTTGGTGAAAACTGTAAAACCTCATTCACTCTCTGTCCTGCTGAAGGGTGTCACCCGGACAGAAAGGAGGAATCTCCCTAATAGGGATTAAGACAACATCAAAACCTGATGGGGTCCTAAAGGGATAGTTGGGCCAAAGCTCTTTTGGCCCTACTTTTCCTGTGAGTCACAGGAGTGCAGAACTAAGTGCACTCCTGTGACCCATATTCAAATACCCGCTGTCGGCTGACGTCACTCAGCTGGTCAAGGCTCTAGAAGAATGATGAATTTAATGTCGGGATCCACCCAGATGCCTGATCAGAAGCTGGCTTAGGCTTGAATTTTGAAAGCAGCGTTGTTCTGTCAGATTAGGAAACCTGTGAGATCAGAAGGCTTGTCGCTGTTTTTAAAATTCAACGTCAAAGCAGTGTCAAGGATTTCTAAATACTGAATTTCACTATATAAGCAGAGTTTACTGGTAAAAATAAGTGTGAAATTCAAGACTTCATGGGTGTAAAAAGATGTTCGCTTGCCACCTTCTGACTGTCCCCTTACTGCGGATGAGTGCAGGGCGTACCAAGATGGATGCGACAGAATGTCACTTTTATGATGGGTAGCGGTATTCTGATAGAATACCGGCCCTGACTGTGTGTCTTGACCACGTAATTGTTGGTCAACTCCATTTGGTAAGAGGCTGTGTGTTCTTACTGAGGTGGTGGAGGATCGCCTCCTCTTGAGTTATATCTTTATTCACCTTACAGTTATTGCATGAGTACTAAAGATGGACTTTTTACTCACTTTGGTGTAATTTCATCATGTTTTATTAAGAAGCACTACACTTCCTGTTTCTATTTCATAGCTTTCAACTGTCCCTGATTTGGAGCAATGTCCCTCTGCCCCTCTTTCCCACTTATTTGTCCCTCATTTTGATCTGATCCATATAGTTGTATATAAAATGCACTTTTTATCTTAAAAAAAAAAATCCCTTGTGGATTTAATTAACCTGTTTTTTGGTTAATTCTGTGGCAGGGGGATTTGTCCTATGCCTACATACTTTTGTTAGTAAGTGTCCCTCATCCCTATTTTAAAATGTTGGGAGGGATGCTATTTTGTGTATTTTTTAAGCTAGCTATTTTGTACTTTATTACATCCAAGCGCAGGTTTTTCTATAACTTGCTATTACAGTCTTGTCATCTCTGTAACTGTATGTACGTGTATGTAAGCTTGTGACCTATACTCACTCAAAGACTTGGAGTTGAAACCAAAGCTTAAAGGAGTTACATTTTTGTTGCTGAATGACTGTTTACAGGGTATAGAGACATAATAGTTAACTGATTCCTTTTTAAAAATGATTAAAAATAGATAAAAATCAATCATATAATGTGCCTGCAGTTTCAGTTTCGTTTTTCATCTAGTTTCATGCTTGTGTGAAGTACAAAGACACAGAGCCAATACAGTGTTTGTTTTTAAAATGAAACTGACTGGATCTAAGGGGGTTTTAGACACACAGTAATCACACCTCCTTGATTAGAGACCACAGAGAGAAGCTCCCAGTACTTTTTTCATAAGGAAACAGACAACCAGGAAGTGTGCAGAACAGAGAAGGATTACAGCAAAAAAAAAAAAAAATGAACAATGAGGACATGAAACCAGGACTGCATTAGGGTAAAGAAAGCTATTTAGCTAAAAAAAAATCCTTTAGTGACCCTTTAAAGTACAACCCTAGCCAAAAAGATACAAATAAATAGCCCATTAAGATAAACTAAGGAAGCCAGCGTTTGGTGCGATATTCACCAGTTATTTTTCTTTGATGTTTTTTGAAAGGTTCAAGAGCAGCAACAAGTAAATATTGACATAACATTTAAGGGAGAGGCTCAAGAACATGGTTCATGTGATAACAGCATTCAAACAAATTCAGTGGATAAAGTAACAAACCTATTTACAGACTGTTCTAGCATTGATAGGCTTGCGGTACAGAATACGGAAGATCATGAATGGGCATCAGAATCTGTGTGTAAAGGTTAGTTAATATGACCAAATGTGCTTTACACTAGTGAGATATGTTCTCGGCCAGCCTCTGCTGAACCAGCCGAGATTCGATCTATCTATGGCCTGTTTTACTCAGTTAGCTTATTAGCTTAGAGTAACTAAACAGATTAAACAAATGCCTCCCAATGGTTTAAAGTGTATGTAAACTCGAAGACAAAAAGTCAATATATTGCTGCTTTCTAGTCTTTTGATGTGATGACTTTGTTTGTTGTTTTGTTTTTTTTAGGGATATTTTTCCCTTTTATTTTCATCTGGTAATTATTATTAATTTTAAAAAATGCTTATAAATGCAGTCTTGTCCATGGGCCTCGATGCGTATGACTACAATGAGCAGGGAGATTCTGATCTTCTTAATCTAGCTCCCTTGCTGGCCAGGATGCAGTGACCTATAAGCCCCCATAACACTTCTGGAAGAGCAAGGTCTTCAAACTCTTCCTGAAGCTTAGCAAACTGGTGGTGTTTTTTAGGATCAACGGTAAATCATTCTATACCTTACCCCCCCCCCCCTGCACCGAGAAAGCACGTCCTCTTCGTCTGTTTCCTCACCCTTGGGACAACGACATTAGTTTGTCCCGCTGAACGTAGTGCTCTACTAGAAGCATATCATGTGAATTTTTTCCGGAGGTACTCTTGTCCACCTCCATTGACTATCCTATGCATAAAACAGCCAAACTTAAACGGAACCTGCTCACGGACAGGCAACCAAAAGTCAAATGAAAAGCTGCCATACCGAGCGCGTAAGGTGTCTAATGATGTCAGGGCTCCGCCTTCCACAAATCTTGAGACTAACAATTCCATCCCTAGTCCAAGTTCCGAGGGAGGCTTTCAGTTCCCCAGGGGAAAACCATGGATAGCCACAAACAGGCGCCAGAGCAGAAGTCCTCGGCGCCAGGGCTAGGCTGTCATTTGCTTTATCCCACATTGTTAAGGAGTGAGTTGTCAGCGGGGAGACACAATCAGAGAGCCATCTGCTCTCCGCTGGAACCCAAGGTGCGTAGGACAAGTCCCGCCCCGCCATTGAATTCTCTAGGGGGACCCATAACTTAAGAGACACATGAAACTTCCAGTTCAGGATGCGCTGTAGCGCAATTGCCTGGAAGTACCGGTGAATGTTTGGTATTCCTAAGCCCCCCCTTAGTTTGGATCTTTGTAAGATTGTCATTGCCAGTCTGGATCTCCTACCCCTCCCCACACAAATTTAATGAAAAGGCTTCGTAAGTCCACAAAAAAAAAATGTTTCGGTAGGCCTATAGGTATCATTTGCAGGATAAATAGGATACAGTGTAGTACAGTCATTTTCAAAATATTCGTCTGGCCAACCTAAGTGAATAGTGTCTTATGCCAAGTCTGCAGGTCCTGAGAGATCTTCTTTAACCACTTGCTTACTGGGCACATACACCCCCCTCCTGCCCAGGTGAAATTTCAGCTTCCGGCACTGCGTCGCTTTAACTGACAATTGCGCGGTCGTGCGACCTGGCTCCCAAACAAAATTGACGTCTTTTTTTCCCCACAAGTAGAGCTTTCTTTTGGTGGTATTTGATCGCCTGTGCGGTTTTTATTTTTTGCGCTATAAACAAAAAAGTGCGACAATTTTGAAGAAAAATACAATATTTTTTACTTGTTGCTATAATAAATATCCCAATTTAAAAAAAAACACTTTTTTTCTCAGTTTAGGGCGATACGTATTCTTCTACATATTTTTGTTAAAAAAAAAAAATCGCATTTAAGAGACTGGTTTGCGCAAAAGTTATAGCGCTTACAAAATAGGGGAGAGAATTTTTTTTTTTACTAGAAATGGGGGCGATCTGCGATTTTTATTGGTACTGCGATGTTATGGCGGACACATCGGACACTTTTGACACATTTTTGGCGCCATTCACATTTATACTGCGATCAGTGCTATAAATATGCACTAATTACAGTATAAATGTGACTGGCATTGAAGGGGTAAACACTAGGGGGTGAGGAAGGGGTTAAATGTGTATCCTAGGTGTGTTCTAACTGTGGGGGGTGACTGGGGGGGGGTGACCGATCTGTGTCCCTATGCACAAGGAATACAGATCGGGCTCCTCCCCTCCAGAGACAGGACGCTGTCTCTGTGTAAAACGGCAATGAGAGATGATCTATGAGATCATCTCTCATTCGCCCACAGATCGCATCGCAAACGGCCACTCTGACTGGCCGTTCGCCGCGATCTGTGATTGGCCGTGTCCAAGGGACACGGACAACACAGGGCTTCCCCGCAGCGCGCTCTACAGCGCGCACTGGAAACGCCCAAAGGGCGGCCATCAAAAGACGGCATGTTGGCTATTCAGACCCGCGCTGTTGCCGTCATTTGACGGTAGCGCGGGTCTGAAGTAGTTAAAAGGGGGACATAATTCTGAGAGTATAGAGAATCTAATCGGTTCGTAAGCTGGATCCCTAAATATTTCATAGAGAAGGTGGACCACGTAAAGGAGAAGGAGTCTTTCAGGGAGGACGCTAGAGTAATAGGAACAGTGACAGGCAATATTTCGGATTTTGTATAATTTATCCAGAAGTTGGACACCTCTTCATACTCATTCAGCTCGCCCATCAAGTTTGGCAACAAGACAAGGGGATCAACCACATGAAATATGTCATCTGCATAAGCAGAAAGCTTGTGTTCTAGAGAGCCTACATGTACCCCTCTGATGTTTTGAGTCGATTTGACCCTTTGCAGCAATGGTTCCAGAACCAATGCGAACAAGAGGGGTGAGAGCAGACACCCCTGCCTCGTGCCATTCCGGATAGGGAACCCCGCGGAGAGGCCACCATTTACCTTAACCTGGGCATAGAGCGTGGAGATCCAGCGTAACATGCGCTGGGCCAATCCCGATCTTTCGAGAACCGCGTTGAGGAACTGCCAATCCACGCGATCGAATGCCTTATCCGCGTCAGTGGACAAGATCAAGTATGGAGGCATCCGATTGTGTGTGTGCACCCAGTGAATAAGCTGTATAGCCCTGTTTGAGTTGTTTCCGGCTTCCTGCCCCAATATGAAACCTGTCTGTCTGGTTTGAATTAGGTTAGGGAGAAGATGTTTTAAGCGGTTAGCCAGAATTTTAGAAAAGATTTTAAGGTCCGTGTTTAAAAAAAGAGAAATCGTGCGATAGCTCTGTGGTTGGGTAGGGTCTTTGACGTCTTTTGCAAGCACCGTGATGTGCACTAACAAAGTTTCCCGAGGGAGCTGCCCAGTGGTCGCCAGGGAATTAAGGAGAGTACAAAAAGGGGCCTGCAATTTTTTCAAAGAATTTCAAATACGCCTTAGTGAAGCCATCGGGCCCAGGACTTTTGCCAGAGGGTAGGGACTGTTGCCAAAAGTTCAGTTGGGGAAATGGGGTGTTCCAATCCTGTCGCCTGTTCCGGGGATAAGGCGGGGAACCCGATCGAGGAAAGGTATGAAGCGATTCTAGTTTGTTTATGGATCACTTCTGCCGGAGAGTAGGCGGCCTCCAGATTGTACAAAGATTAATAATAATCGGGGAACAATGAAGCAATCTTTGAGGTGTGCTGAGCTGGGTCACCGTTAGGGGAGTGAAGCTTATGTACATGAGCCACAAGTCTCTTTTTTCGAAGCGCACGTGCCAACATCCAACCGCACTTGTTGCCATACTCATAGTATGCATGGGCTAAATAACGTAGTTTACGGTTAATTTTCCAGTCTAGTAACTATGCAAAAAGCTGTCTGAGTTCGCTCAGACGACGGAGCTCAGCTGGATCTGATGTCCGTTTGTGGCTGAGCTCAGCTTGCCGCAATGCCTATAGTACTCTCTGGAAGTCCGCCTGCCTCTCCTTATTAAACTTGGCTCCCAAGGCGATAAGGGTGCCACAGACCACCGCTTTATGGCCTTCCCAGAGGATGCCATCGCTAACCTCACCGTTAGC